>OX463235.1:73030509-73673009 GCA_949820135.1 Sylvilagus floridanus
CAGCAGATGGCCCAAGTATACCGGCCCCTGCACACAGGTGGGAGACCCAGATGAAGCTCCTGATCCTGGCTTTGGCTTGGCTCCGCTTTGTGGCCATGGGGAGTGAATCAGTAGATGGAAGGTCTCTTTACATCTTTCCGTCTATCTCACTAACTCTTTCGAATAAATAAATCTTAAAAAAAAAAAAAAAAAAGAATTACCCAGCCATCAAAGTGCTTGAGGAAGGAAACTCTAGGAGCACAGCAAAGTCCTACCCGAGCCCCTGGCAAGCGGCTGCTGCTAACATAAGCAGTGAGGCAAATTAAGGGGCGCCAGCAGGGGGACCCCAAGGTCTGCTTGGGGTCTCCCGCTACCCACAAAGCGGAGTGAAGTGTGACCAGTGGCAGGTCAAGTGAACCACATCGATCATAAAGGCCAGCCCTCTGCCAGGCGGCTGTCACCTTTGATGCCGCTAGGTGGACAGCTCCAGGGACTCAGCCTTCCCAGCGCCTCTGTCCTCGCCTGGGCAGGTGAGCAAGCTCAGGGCTGTGGCCAGCCCCGCCCTCTTCTGGGCTGTTTGAGGACGTGATTGGACACACAACCAAGGCCCCCAGCTCCTCTGACCTATCAGAGACGAGGAGGGGCCGGGCTGCCTTTACTGGCTGGCCACTCTCAGAACTCAGAGCAGTGACTTCTAGTTCGGCCAGCACTGGGTCACCAGCCTGTGTCTGCGCAGGAAGCAGCGGAGAATAAGGAAGGAAAGTGGTGCCCACACACACGCTCGGGCAGTGTGCACCTGCTCCCAGCAACAGGACGGCCCGTTCTGAGCAAAGCAGGGACCCCGACTCTCTCTCTCTCTCTCTCCCCACCCATGTCTTTCAAATAAAGCGAAAAACTTTATAATGCTAGAAACAAAATAGGAGGGGCCGGCGTTGTGGTGTAGCGGGTTAAACCGCCCTCATGACACTGGCATCCCGTATGGGTACTGGTTCAGTCCCGGCTGCTCCACTTCCTACCAAGCTCCCTGCTAACGCACCTGTGAAAGCAGAGAAAATGGCCCATGTACTTGAGCCCCTGCACCCACGTGGAAGACTCAGATGAAGCTCCTGGCTCCTGACCTCAGCCCAGCCCAGCCCTGGCTGTTGCAGCCCCGTGGAGCGTGAACCTAGTAACCGCAGGGAGATGAGAGCAGAAGAATGCCCTTTGTCCCGCCTCTGTTGGGCTGGGCGAGGCCTGGCGGGAGGCTCATTGGCCCAGTCGCCTCCACGGGAACTATGGACAGCCAATAGAAGAGGCGTGAACACGTTTTCCCCTGAAGGAAGACTATTTCAAGTGGAATATGCCATTGAGGACGTCAAGCTCAATTCCACAGCTCTTGGTACCCAGACAGCAGAGGGTGTCCGCCTCGCCGTGGAGAAGGGAATTACCTCTCCACTCATGGAGCCCGGCAGCTTTGAGAAAATTGTAGAGACTGACGCTCACATAGGTTGTGCCAAGAGTGGGCTAACTGCTGATGCTAAGACTTTACTTGATAGAGCAGAGTGGAGACACAGAACCATTGGTTCACCTACAATGCAACAATGACAGTGGAGGGTGGGACCCAGGCTGTATCCAATGTGGCTCTACAGTGCGGGTAAGAAGAGGCAGATCCAGGTGCCGTGTGGTCCCTTTGGACCACATGGAACCATATGGAACCTTTTTATTTTTTTTTTATTTTTTATTTTTTATTTATTTATTTATTTATTTTTTGTGACAGGCAGAGTGGACAGTGAGAGAGAGAGACAGAGAGAAAGGTCTTCCTTTGCCATTGGTTCACCCTCCAATGGCTGCCGCGGATGGCGCACTGCGTCCGGCGCACCGCACTCATCCGATGGCAGGAGCCAGGTGCTAGGTGCTTTTCCCTGGTCTCCCATGGGGTGCCTTTGTACAGTGCGCTGCTGCAGCAACTGGCCCTGCCTCAGAGGGCGCCCAGAGCTCCTAGCGGGAAGTCTACCACAAGTCGATGACACTGAAAGAAGCAGTGTGTCTTCACTTGTCATCCTCAAACAAGCCATGGAGCAGAGGCTGAGTGCAACCACGGTGCAGCCGGCCACGGTGCAGCCGGCCACAGTGCAGCTGGTCACGGTGCAACCAGAAACAGTGCAGCTGGTCACGGTGCAGCCAGCCAGGATTTCCCCACGTTCACAGAGAAGAACTTGAAGAGCTCATCAAGGACAACCAAGGAAGAGTGAGCCTCACAGCTTTTCTGGGACAATTTCCGTTCTCCCGCTTCCCTCAACTTCTTATTTCCAGCATCTATTCCTTGGGAAGTCTCCAGTCTATATGTGCATTTTTTAATGATTGTGAAATACAGAAAAATTTAAGATTAAAGAGGAGTAGACACACAAATCCACATGGGAAGGTGGCAATGTGACAATGAAGTCAGAGCCCAGCGACGCCACCCCAAGCAGAGCCTGCCCAGGGTCACCAGCAACGGCCAGCAGTAGGAGGGGCCACCAGCAGCTCCCGCCTCGCTGCCCACAGAAGGAACCAGCCCTGCTGGCACCCTGAGTTCAAGCCCCTTGAGCTGGAAGAGGGTACACACCTGCTGTTTAAGTCCCCTCCCCAATTTGTGGCAAGTTATTTTAGAAACTAAAACAATAGGGGAGAGGGCTGAGTACCCTCCCCCCCCCGGAATGTGGCCTTTGAGCAGCGGGGACAAGGCGGAGTTTTAGGCTGGAGTGTGGCTTCCTCGTCCTCACTCTTCACGCTCCACTGGGAAAGCTGTTCTGGGGGAAGTGCACTCGAAATGCAAGCCAGGGGGCGCTGCCCGTCCACCTGCAGTGACCTGCGCTCCGACAGAGGAAACCTGCGCGGGCCACGCGACGTGACGAGCGCCTCCACGTCTCGTATCTCAAGTAACTCACCGCTGCCCTGTGACGTAGGAATTGTTGTGCCCATCTTGCGGTTCGGGAAACTGAGGCTCGGCGCACAGCTAATAAGGAACGGGCCTGGAATTCTAAGTGTGGGCCACCCAGCCCCAAAGCCCACGCGGTTTCCAACGACTCATTTTGTCCTTAGGAGAAGCGTGTATTTTGAGTTAGGAGAAGGTGGGGGGTTCAGAGAGGCACTGCTCAGGCGCAGGTGTGGAGCGGGAGGACTTAGCCCCGCTCACCGAGACCCTCGTGGCGGGGCTGCCTGGGGGAACAGAGCCTGGGACACAGCCGCCTGGAGGAGTAGGCAAGAGTGACAAGGACAGGCGTCCTCAGACAAGGATGACACCGGGAACGCAGCCCCGGAGCTGGCCTTGTGGCAGGGAGGAGTGCCCAGAAATGACCCCCGCATCGCTGCATCCCTGCATCGCTGGTTCACTCCCCAGATGTCCACCACAGCCAGGGCAGAGCCCTGAATCCAGGGGCCAGGACCCCATTCCGGGTCTCCCACGGGGATGGGAGTACTTGTGCCGTCAGCTGCTGCCTCCCAGGGTGTGCGCCACAGGAAGTTAATGGAAGCATCAAACTCGGGCTCTCAGATATGGGATGAAGACGTCCCACCGAGACGACACCTGCCCTACACCTCTTCATTTACTTATTTGGGAGAGGGGTCCCTCATCTTCCGGTTCACTCCCCAAATGCCAGCAGTAGCCAAGGCTGGACTGGACCCAGAGCCAGGAGCCAGGCGCCAGGTGGGAAACTCAATCCAGGTTTCCCACATGAGTGGCAGAAACCTGCACCCTCACTGCTGTCTCCCAGCAGGAAGTCGGATCAGGAAGGAAGACAAACCCAGGCTCTCCCGTCTTCGCCAGCGTCTTAACTGCAAGCAGCCCCTGTCCCCCAACCCTTCCAGCCTGCCATGTGCCCTCACGTCGCCTCCTAACTATGACTCCCCTGGCTGATGGGAGTAGCCCCCTGGGAAAACAGGTGCGGAGAGGGAAGATCAGAGAGCCTGGGGCCTTGTCCAAGGTTGCACAGCCGGGAGCCTCAGATGGGTCTCCTCCCCCGTGATGCTTCATCCACTGCCGCAGGGGGAGCTGACGGCTGCTGGCCAAACACCTGCTTCCTGAACAAAACTCTGACGGGGCAGAGCAAATCAGCCGAGGAGAGAAAGCTGCTGTGTGGGGATCCCTGAAGTGGCTGCTCAGACCCCTGCCCTCTCCGCGTAGCCAGAGGTAACGCTGGTCAATCCGGGGGCCCCATCTGCCTGGCCACTCTGATTGGGTCGGGAGTGGCCACAGGATCCAAGCTGGGCCAATCACAGGACTTCATTTTTCTGTGGCTGCTGGGGCTGGGGGGATTGGTGCACCCGGAGCACACTGCAGACCCTCCGAGAGCTAGAAGCTCGGGGACTGTGGATGGTGGAGAGCTCGGTCCTGAGCCCACGCGTGCCTGAGTCAAGCCCGTCTGCCCCTTACCTGATGGCTGAGCAGAAAATCCGGTTTTTTCCCCAGCTGATTTGAGTTCGTGTCTGAACCGCAGCTCCCACAGGTATTCTGGGCGGGAGTGGAGCACACGCTTCCGGGATGGGTGGAGAGAGGCTAACAGTCCCAAGTGGGCCTTGGCGCCAACAAACAGGTGATTCCACAACCGTGTAACGCGTTCGGGGCAGCTCAGTGGACAGCGTGGCCGTGAAGGCCAGGAGTTGGCGACTTTGTTCCCCTGTGTGACTCTATTTTAAACCCTCAGCTTCAGTGCCTGGCCTCTGAGGTCACGGGGACCACGAGGGGGCCTGGGGAAGGGAGCAAGTATCGGGGCGGGGGTGGGAGGCGGAGGTGCTTATGGGCCTGGTCTGGGATTCCCAGGTGTCAAGGGATACATGGCCCAGATGACCGCAAGGAAGGCTGGGAGCGCATTTTGGCCGGCGCCCAGGACGACAGGCAGCAGGTTTGAGTGAGCAGCCCTCAGCTCCTTCCAGACTTGGGAAACCATCCTTGTTCCCTCTCTCTGAGCCCCCGGCCCTGACCCCCTACTCCTAAATAGCACCTGTCCTTTGGGACTGGTCTCAGGACCCCCGGTGAGGGAGGGCCCTGGGGCTGGGCCCCTTGAACACCTTGGGGCAGGTGCACCGTGGGGGTGTGTGTCCTGCACTAGGACCGGCTGGTGCGGCAGGAAGGAGCCCAGCACTGAGTTGCTTTCTCCGAAAGACTTGACCATTGAGGCCCATTCGCAGAAGGGTTCTGTTAGAGGTCCCAGGAGAGAAATAGGACAGAGGCCTCAGCCTGGCCTGCTCCAGCCCCTCACCCCCACCCCGAGAGTGGATGGAGGAACTCCACCCAACCATCGAGATCATGGCAGGCTGCTGGGAGTCCCCGTGTCACCAGCAAACAGTTTAGGGCTTTTGTTTTTAAGGTTTACTTATTTATTTGAGAGGCAGAGAGAGAGGTCTTCCATCTTCTGGTTCACTCCCCAAATGACTGCGATGGTTGAGCTGGGATGATCCAAAGCCAGAAGCCAGGACCTTGTCCTGGGTCTCACCAGCCACAGCGCTGGCCCCCACAGTCTAGGATTTTTCTTGCTCCTCAGTATGTTGAGTGCCAATGCTGAGCCTTCGGGCTCTGGGGTGCCCAGGTGTCCACAGCTGCCTCCCTGACCCCGTGGGGAGAGCCCAGGCACTGCCCCCCTCCCTTAGCTGCGTGGGGGCTCTGACTTGGCAGAGTGGGACTGGAGCCTGTGTGGAGAGCCCCCTGTGCATTGGGGGCCCCTCCACTTCCCTACCAGGTCCTTCCTAGCCTGCAGGAAAAACGGCTCCTCGAGGGCTGTCCTCCTCCTAGCCCTAGCATGAGCCCCAGACACACACAGACCCCACAAAGCCACAGAGAGCAGATGCTACACCCTGGTGTTGAGAGACGGGAACCCGGATGCTGGGTTCCAGTGGCTCAGCCCCCAGCCTGGGGTCTTCCTGCTTATTTAAGCATCTGCAACAGTAATTATTACAAAGTGTTAAATCTGGGGTAATAAAATCTTACTGAGCCCCTTCCCCACCACCGCCCGCCCCCAACAAAACGAAGTATCTTATTTTGCTAACTGCTTAGACATAAAACTCCTGCAGAAAAAAAAAAATTGGCCCCACAGCTCATATTTTTCATCATTTGGTCATTAAATAGTGATGGATATAAACCTATAAAGAACCTAAACTGAACCTTTTAACAATCCATGAGCAATACTATCATTTCTTTAATAGAACCTGCTGACCGTGCCTTGCACAGCCGCCATTTGTCATTTTCAGCACGCAATAATCAATAAGTTGGCTGAAAATAAATAATATAACAGTCACAATATATTATCTTTCAGACTGGCTCTAGACTCACCATAAAATGGGACCAAAACAGGGGAGAAACTTTTACATAAATGTTAACAAGTTAGGGCCGAATGCACGAATCAGACCCCAGCCAATGGTCTGACCCGAATTTGCTGAGTCCAGCTGGGCTGGGCCTTGGTTACTGCCCCGTCTGGGTCAGAACGTGGAAGCCAGGTAGCAGGCTCAGAATCTGCGCAGCGCGAGGAGACCAGAGGGACAGAGCGGCGTTGCAGGCTGTCTCACACGGGGCGGGCCTCCTGCGGTCATTCCTGGCGTCCTGGGTCACAGCTGCAAACCATAAACACCACCACCCCCCCCCCCAGGCCTGGGCCGGGAGGCAGTCTGCTGGGATCCAAGATGGGCTCACAGCCCAGACTGAGGGAAGCACCACACAGAGGCCAGGCCACCAGGCGGCACTGATGGCGAGCGACTTCTGGGGCCAAGGATGGAGTAGCCCCGGGCTCACGGGAAGCTGGGGTTGGCCTGGGTCAGGAGACCCCCGGCAGCCCCTCAGCGGCTCAGCCTTGAGCTTGCTGGACACCTGGTGCAGCTCCTCAGCAGCCCAGGCCGCTGGTTTGTTCATTCATTCATTCATTCATTCATTCAGTGAAAAGTTGCTGAGAACCTACTGGGTGCCAGGCTCTGGCCTGGGTGCCAGGGATACAGCAACAGAGTAAACAGACACAAACCCTCCCGCCCCTCCCCTCCCCTCCCACGGGTCCTTGCTGATCCTGGCGATGCAACAGACAGACGATGTCAATCTACAAGGGGACTTTTTCTTGGATTTATTTATTTGAGATTCAGAGTTACAGACAGGCAGAGGGAGACACACACACACACACACAGAGAGAGAGAGAGAGAGAGAGAGAGAGAGAGGTTGTCTGTTTGCTTGTTTGCTCCCCAAATGGCCACAGCAACTGGAACTGGACTGATCCAAAGCCAGGAGACAGGAACTTCATCCAGGTCTCTCACGTGGGTGCAGGGGCCCAAGCACTTGGGCTATCTTCCACTGCTTTCCCAGGCCATAAGCAGGGAGCTGGTCAGAAGTGGAGCAGCAGAGATTTGAACCAGTGCAGGTGGAAGCTCAGCCTCCTGTGGCACCTATGCCACAGCACTGGCCAGGGACACTCAGTGCTGAGGTCAGGATGGTCCAGGGTGAACTGAGATGATGTCGTCCCCAGGTGAGGGTTAGGGCCGGGGCTGGATCCGTAACTCACTGGGCCCTGGGCTTTCCACTCAGCCCACCCCGGAGGAGTCCTCTTCTCCCTAAGGCTGGTGCACTCCTGGGATGTTGTAGCCACCGCAGTTAGCAACCATCACTCAAAGATCAAGTATGACTAGGGCGACAAAGGCGAACTTGGATGGGTTAGGCTCAGGTGCACACAGTGGGAGGATGCAGTCCTAGTCTGGTCACTCGGTAGCTGCGCGACCTTTATCAAGGCACTCAACCCCTCGGAGCCTCAAGTGGGGGTAAAAAAATGCATATTCCAGTAGGGTCTTGGCGAGGGTTCCATGGTGAGTGTGTGCCAGAGTCCACGGTAGAGAGTCTGAGCAGTGGTGGCATTCGGGCCTGGAGTAGGGCACCCCGGGAACCGAGGGAAAGAACCCCAGCTCCTGGGGGAGGGACCAGCATTGCCACATTTATTATGAATCAGCTCTCCATGTGGAGCCAAAAATACTCTCCGTGGGTAGAGTCTCTGTGACTGATATTAAACATGACTGATTTAAGGGGAAGTGCTTCACCCGTGTTGCAAACGAAGAAGGTAGGTCTGAAGTGTTCTCAGCCTTAAATGCTGCCAGTATTTCATCTTTGGGTAGTCATAAAGTTAAAGGTTAATAGGCTGCACAAATGACAGGGTTTAAAGGGAAAGATGGGGAGGGGCTGCGGGACTCTGGGCAGCCACGGGCAGATCGGAGCCAGGTGGCCGTGCACCTGCAGGAAGGAAATATGGAGGCGGGGCCCAGAGAGCACCCGGGATCCTTCTCAGCCTCGCCCCCACGTGGCAGTTCCTTATGCCAGGAGCTCCTTTATCATGGGGCGGGGGTGTCTGTTTTCTGGTGAGATCTGAGGACTCTCAGCTGCGGGGAGACTGACGCTGGGTGGGGTGGGAAAGGTTTGATTCAGAGTGTTGGGGAAGAGAGCTGGGGCAGGGGCAGGCAGGGGTTCTTGGTGGCTCAGCAAGAAGCTGGGAGGGTCTGAATGAAATTGCGGTGACCCCAGAGCTGAGGTTCTCACATTTGAGGACAGAATCACTGGGGAGCTCGGGGCTCAAATGCAGATTCCTCGGCTCCAGCCAAGGATGGACTTGGGGTCCTGGAGTCTATATATTTTTTTAAAAATTTACTTATAATTTGAGAGGCAGATCCAGAGAGAGAGAGAAAGAGTCTTCCATCCGCTGGTTCACTCCCCAGCTGGCCGCAATGGCTGGAGCTGTGCCGATCCGAAGCCAAGAGCTTCTTCTGGGTCTCCCATGCGGGTGCAGAGGCCCAAGGACTTGGGCCATCTTCTCCTGTTTTCCCAGGCCATAACAGCGAGCTGCTTTGGAAGTGGAGCAGCCGGGACTCAAAAGAGCGCCCATATGGGATGCGGACACTGCAGGTGGCGACTTTACCCACTATGCCACAGCACCGGCTCCATAGGAGTCTATATTTAAAAAAAAAAAAGTTCCCACCCATGTCCAAAGGCGGCTCTGAGACGGCCGATTCATGGCCCTGAGTCAGCGAGTGCACTGGAATCAAGCCCTAAGTCCAGGCTCCTGGACAATGATGACGTTGGGGGTTCTCGAGCTACAGGCTGCACCCCAACAACCACATGCTTGAAGCTAGGTCCCTCCCCCTCCCCGGGACTTCCTCTGAGAAACAGAAAGTGAGCAGCCTAGGTTGGGGGCCACCTCCCCCACTTTGCCACTAACAGGGATTTGGGCTCCCAGTGCTGGGCTCCTCCTACTGCACCACAGGCATCTCCCTGTGGATGGGGGGGGGGTGCTCGCTTCACTGGCTGCTGCCCCTCCCCCTTCCCATGCGCGTGGGGCCTGGCTCTGTCCCGCGCTCAGTCTGCACTCGAACACAGGCACCTGTAGAAGCCTGACTGCAGGTGCACATGGGGGCTCCCTAGAATTCACAGTTCACCCCCAGTCTGGGTCTGGACACGGTCTGATTTGGGGAGGGAAAAACTGTCAAATCCAATCAAGCAGAATCCTTGGCAGAATTCCGCTGTGCATGTCCCCCGCAAGAAAACACAAATTCACCAAAAATATCTTCTCTTGGTAACAGATGACAAAGCACGTTTATCGTTCCACCTCCCTAGGTCCTCATGAAACCACAAGGAAGTAGGTGCTGTTGTTCCACTTTAAGGACAGAGAAACTGAGGCCATCGAGGCCGGGAGACTCGTCCAGGATCCCTGGATAAGCAGAATATGACTCTGCCTACCCCCCCTAACACACACACACATACACACACACACAATGTTCACACCCCAGTCCTCAAAACTGGTGAATAGGCAGAAGGCACTGTGCAGGTGTGAGCAGTCCATGGCATTGAGGTGGGGTCTCCTGGGTCATCTCTGGGGTTACCAGGGTCCATACAGGGGACAGGAGAGTCAGACCTGGGGAGGACTCCGCCCTTCACCCTGGCCTTGTAAGGTGGAGGAAGGGAGGCGGGTTAAACCTCTTCTTGGGACACTGGCATCCTGTATCTGGGATTGGGATTCCAATCCATCTCCTGCTAATGAGTCTGGGGGGCAGCAAATGATGGCCCAAGTAGCTGGGTTCCTGAGACCCCTGTGGGACACCCAGATGCAGTTCCTGGTTCCTGGTTTCTGCCTGACACAGCCCTGGCTGCTGCAGGAGTTTGGGGGAGTGAAACAGCAGATGGACGATCTCTCTCTCTCGTTCTCTATTTCTCTCTCTCTCTCTGTTGCCCTGTATGTCAAATAAGAAAATAGTAAATAAGTGGCCAGCGCTGTGGCGCAGCGGATTAATGCCCTGGCCTGAAGCATCGGCATCCCATATGGGCGCCAGTTCGAGACCATCCAGTCCAGCTCTCTGCTGTGGCCTGGGAAAGCAGGAGAAGATGGCCCAAGTCCTTGGGCCCCTGCACCCCCGTCGGAGAAGCTCCTGGCTCCTGGCTCCTGATTGGCACAGCTCCAGCCATTGCGTCCAATTGGAAAGTGAACCAGCAGATGGAAGACCTCTCTCTCTCTCTATCTCTCTCTCTCTTTCTCTGCCTCTCCTCTCTCTGTGTAACTCTGACTTTCAAATAAAATAAATACATCTTTTAAAAAATAGTAAATAAATAAAACTTAAAGAAGAAAGGTGGAGGAGGGACTGTGAGCGTCCGGGAGCAGGAAGAGGCCGGGAAATGGATTCTCCCTGGCACCTCCGGGAGGAGCCAGCCGTGCGCAGCAAGCGCCATCGCGGCCTGTGCACTGACTGTCGCTCTGGGTGAAGCCCCGGATCTGTGGGACTCTGCTGTAGCAGCAGTAAGAAAGGCACCCAGCCCCAGGGTCACAGAAACGGGCGAGGGGACACGGTGCCTGATCCCCAGCCATGTTCCCCCGCTGCAGGCGTGACACTGGCCACGGAGCTGTGAATTATTCATGCTCCAGCGCCAGTCCTGAGCAGGTGCGCCCGACAGCCTCTTGAGTTCTTGCCCTCAGCCCTGGCCTGAGCCGTCGCTCCACCGCCCCCCCTCCACCCTGCCCCTGCCTATGGGATGTGACTGGGGGTCCGCAGAGAGGGACGCGTGGTGTGAGCCTTTGGAAGCACCAGCCGCCCTCTGTGCTTCGTCTGTACGAGCCTGGGGACCCCTCCCGGGGCCCTCGCTGGCTCTGGGGTCCTGGCCAAGTCCGTGATCCAGGCTCAGCCTCTCGCCCGGAGGCTCCAGGCCTGGCCCAGAAAGGCGCCTCTCGCGATCAATCTTGCCACGGGCTCCATGAATTTTAAATAATAGCGGCTTTGCTCTTTCTCGCCGGCTCCCTGGGTGCTGCAGACTGCAGATCATATTTCTTCACATTTTCATACAATTATTTTAAATGGACAAGATAATGTTGAAATTCTTATTTAAAATGTATGCAGGTAGAGAATGAACCTTCCAGCTTTTTATATTTAACACCAGACGGAGCGATAGAGGAGAATTTAACAACAGCCCTGAGGTGCCAGTGCGTCTCCTGCTCATGATGGACTGGGACTTTTAAGCAGCCGGTTTTCTTCGATGAATAAATAATCACACCCCAAATAGACACTTTGGCCATCGCTCATCTCATTTTCGACTGCGCACATTTTATTGATTCTTAAGTACAAGAGTTTCACAATCTTAAGTTAAAGGGGGAAAAACAGTGTCTCTGCGGTCTTGACCCAGCCCACGGGGCACACCGCCTGGTTTCTTCCAGGATGAGCCCCCGCCAGAGTGGTGGCCCCCAGAAGTCCACGTAGCCAGCCCCACTCAAGAGCACAGGGGAGACGGACAGAGGCCCAGCCCAGGAGGCAGCGGCAGGGTGGGGCGGGGTGGGGGTGGAGCCCATGGCCCTCCCCAGAACAGCACAGGGAAGTTTGCTGCCCCTCCTCGCCGCCGCACTCCCTCCTGAGGGTCTCTTGTTTTCTAAATGCTAAGTCGGATTTTCTGGAGAATGTGATAACACACAGTGCGTTTCTAAATTGAGGGTATCCCGATGCGGTTATGGTAGAAGGGACCCGCATTTCTGGGGCACCGGCTACCGTCATGCATACTGGAGACCTGGGTAAGGAATCAGCCTGCCTTGTGGCGGAGGGAACCCAAGGGACTGGCTGCCAGGGCGACCCACTGGGGCTTGAACCCCGGCCCTAGGGGCATCCTGGTGCTGCCCCTTAAACAAGAGGGCATAAAGAAAGCCAAAGCCATGCACCCCTCCGAAGCCAGTCACTGGCAGTGGTTTCCGGTAATGTCTCCCCAAAACAACCATCAGCGCTTGCATTGCGCTGTGCCCTGTGTGCAGGATCGGAAGTGTCACACAGCAGGCAGTTTCCTCACCTAACGGTGGGTTTGCGGGAGACCCCACCCCATCCCTGCAGCCTGCTCTGCGGCTGGCCCTTCTCTGCCTTGTGCTGTATCAACCTCTGTGAAAAGGGGTCTTGGCCCATAGCGGGCAAAGCCGCCACCTGCAGTGCCAGCATCAGGTATGGGCATCCATTCAAGTCCTGGGTGCTCTACTTACAGCTACTTACAGCTCCCTGCTGTTGGCCTGGGAAAGGGACAGACGATGGCCCAAGTGCTTGGGCCCCTGCACCTGCGTGGGAGACCTGGAAGAAGCTCCTGGTTCCTGGCTTCAGATCAGCCCAGCTCTGGCCACTGTGGCCATTTGGAGAGTGAACCAGCGGATGGAAGACCTCTGCCTCTCTGTAACCCTGCCTTTCAAATATATATATATATATATATATATAGAGAGAGAGAGAGAGAGAGAGAGAGAGAGAGAGAGACAAATGGCCTGCAGCGGCCATTTGGAGGTGAGCCAATGGAAAAAGGAAGACCTTTCTCTCTGTCTCTCTCTCACTGTCCACTCTGCCTGTCAATAAATAAATAAATCTTAAAAACACCCAAAGCTGGAAAGCTTTAAAAAAACATACTAAGGGAAGCAATTGGCAGATCATTCATGAGCGCTGTTCCAGCCCACAAAGGGCACCTGGTAAGAGCAGATATCAGGGCCAGCGTTGTGGCGCACCCGGTAAAGCCACCGCCTGGGATGCCTGCATCCCAAATGGGTGCTGGTTCGAGTCTCAGCTGCTCCACTTCCTATCTAATACACCTGGGAAAGTGGCAGAAGATGGCCCAAGTGCTTGGGTGACATGGGAGACCTGGAAGAAGCTCCTGGCTCCTGGCTTCTGCCTGTCCCAGCCCTAGCAGGTGCAGCCATTTGGGGAGTGGACTGGCAGATGGAAAATCCCTCTTTCTCTGTAACTCTGCCTTTTGAATAAATAAATCTTTTTTTTTTAAAGCTATAGTAATTGTCAGTGTAGTCTTGTCACAAAAATAGACAAATAGGTCAATATCAATGGGACAGAATACAGAACCCAGAAGCAGTCAGAGAAACAGAAAAGCACATCACTAGCCACAGAGTGGACCCCCCCACTGCCCCTCACCTACAAAGGCTGGACTGGGCTGGTCATGAGTTAGTGGGCAGGGGAGCAGCCCTTGGTGTAACGGCTAAGGTGCCTCTTGGGACACCTGCCAGCATCCGAGTCAGAACGCTGAGCCAGCGTGGGCAGTACAGGAGGCCCTGGGGTGCTGCAGCTGATGGCTCAGGGGCTTGGGTCCCTGCTACTCACAGGGGAGACCTGCACGGAGTTCCATGCTCCTGGCTTCTGCCTGGCCCAGCCCTGGCTGTTGTGGGCATGTGGAGAATGAACCAAGAGGCAGGAGAGAGCTCTCTCTCTGTCTCTGTCTCTCTCTGCTTTTCACATAAAATAAAAAATTAAAAATAAGAAGTTTTTAAAAAGGAAAGAACAAGTTTTTTTAAAAAGAGAAGGAATGTGGTAAAAAGTGACGACTCGCTCCGGGACTTTGTCTGCAGCATCCCGCCACGCCTGCCTGCTGCTCGGAGCACTGACGTGGCTTCTCCAGCAAGCCTCACTCAGGTGCCCGGGTTTCCCCGGGCCTGGGGAGCAGAGCCCCATCATGGACCCGTTAGCTGGTGCCGAGGGGCCAGGAGGTACCAAGAAGACGAAGCTCCAGACCTGGCGTGGCACACGACTTTGTGTGAAATCCACGCTCTGAGAGGCGGAGCAGTGTGGGGCTCAGGAGGCAAGAGCCCGTAGGTCCAGGATCCCACACCCAGGCAGAGGAGCCTCCCCACGCTCTGGTTCTTCCGTGGGTGCTGCGCACAACGTAGGTTCTGCCACCAAGGAAAACCGTCACAGGAGAGTCTGGAGCCCAGCCGGGTCTGCTCAGGGTCACCTGCTTGTCCCAATTCCATCTAAAACCTCCTAGGAGGCTATCACACGTTAGCAGTAGCGACCACCCTTTTACTGCCTGATTGGTGCGGAAAGTTTTTCACGGGCCTTGGTACTGTCCCGAGCATGGAGGGGCACAGAGAGAGCATTCTGCTCGCCCACCCAGGAAGACGGCGGCCTCGTTCCGCGGCAGGGCTCCTTGGGGTGCTCCCCAGGGACACCAGCGTCCGAGATTTACAACAAACCCCGGGGAAAGGTCAGTGGAACTGGGATGGTTATGGCCATGTTCCTTGATGGAGAATCACACAGGCAGCCGGAGCAAAGACTCGCCTTTTATGACCCGCACCTGTCTGTAAAGTAGCTGGTTTATGTGCCAAGGAAAGGATGAACATATGGCACAGTATTGGTTTTTCAGTAACTTGGTTTAAGCCAGAGTGGGGGGAAAGCCCATCCTGACACTATTTATGGAACAATTAATGCTGTCAACAGCCCCCCCACCCCCGGAGTCACACCTAGCGCTCCAGACCAGGATGGCTCAGAGAAGTGTCAACAATTCTAATATGAGCTGTTGAGGCACATCCATTCGAAAGGACTTATTTCTACGACTTATAAAATGTGCTGATGGATCGCTCCTTGACTGTAGGTTACAAAAGACTCCTTTTTCTCCAGTAAAATCCCCACCTCATAAAGCTAACATCAAGATAACAAGCAGCTATGACGTGCGGGGCGTTTCTGCCAATAGTGCCTCGCTTATTCTTAGCCACCGCCGGGGCAGGTAGGTGCTGAGTTAGGCCGAGTGTCCTTTGTATGGAATGCTTGGATTTTCCCATATTCTGGAATGGTTCCATGGACACGTGAGATCCCTTGGGAATGGGGTCCAAGCCTGAACATGAAGCCCACGGACGGCTCCTGGTCATCTCATACACGGAGCTTGAAGGTCATTTGTACGCTGCTTTTAGAGGCCCGTGTTCTGATCGTATCGTATGAGATCAGGTGTGGAATCCCGCACTTCCCGGCTCATGTGGGCACTCAGGGTTTCAGACTTGGAGCCTTTTAGCTTCAGCGTTTCAGAAGAGGATGCTCATCTTGTTTGTTGTCTTCCATGCTGTAGCTAAAGAAGTGGGTCTCACTGAAGTCAGTAACTCATTCAGACTTGTGTCGTACCTAGATGTGAACAAGGATTTCTGCACCAGGTCTTGGGGACCTAAGGGGTCCAATACAGGCAACTCACCCAGAAGGCCTGATATTTCAAAATTAAGTTTTTAAAAAATAGATCCTGAAAACATGTTTTTTTTAAAGGCTTTATTTATTATCTATTTGAGAGGCAGCATTATAGACAGCGACAAGGAGAGAGAGAGGTCTTCCTTCTGCTGGTTCATGCTCCAAATGGTGCAATGGCCAGAGCTGAGCCAATCCAAAGCCAGGAGCCAGGAGCTTCTTCCAGGTCTCCCACGTGGGTGTAGAGGCCCAAGCACTTGGGCATCTTCTACTGCTTTCCCAGGCCACAGCAGAGAGCTGGATGGGAAGTGGAGCAATCAGGACTTGAACCAGCGCCACATGGGATGCCGGCACTGCAGGTGGAGGCTTAACCTACTGCGCCACAGCGCCAGCCCGCTGTTCGTTTTTAAAGACAAAACACTGTGAAATGGTTTTGAAAACTGTTTGGCATCTTCTTAAGAATTTAAACACAATCCCGTCCTGTGACCTAGCAATTCCACTCCTCGGGATTCACTCAGGAAAAATGAAAACGCACATCTGCACGAAGACTGGCAGAGGCGAGCCCTTAGCAGTCCTGCACCCAGAACAAACCACACTGCGTCAACAGGGGAGAGAGAGAGAGCAAAGCGGCGCTCGGTCTGCAGGCACACCAGGCAGCAGCGAGCAGGAATCTGCTGCTAATACAGCGACGACTCGGATCAATCCCAAAAGCATTATGCTGAGCCAAAGAAACCAGACACAAAAGAGCAGTTATCGAATGAGTCCATTTATATGAAATTCTAGAACGGGCAAAGCTAATCTACAGCGACAGAAAGCAGGTCAGTGGTTGCCCGAGGCCAAGAGGGAGGAGCTTTCGAGGGAAATGGGAATGCTCTTTATCCTCACTGTGGAGGCGGCTCCTTGGTGCGTGCATTTGACAGGGCTTCTGGGCTCTCCACTTAAAAGTGGTGCCTTTTATGGCATGCAAATGATACCTTAATCCTGCTGCTTTCTAAAAGGCAAGGTGATGTGTTGGAGAGAGCCTGGTTCTTGAGGCAAGAGGACCTAACCCCATCAGCCCGGCAATTTCATGGACTCGCGGAGTGGCATTCAAACATGGTGCTTGGCCCCCTGGAGCCCCGGCGTCTCTATGCATTAAACAGAGGTGACAATGTGAGGATTAATGTGGCTGCAGCACAGAACCTTACACAGAAGTCCCAGATGTATTTATGACACCTCCGCTTCTGCCTGGTTGGCTGCAGTCTGATGGCACCGTCACTCTGGCTGCAAGGGAGGCTGGGGCGTGTGTGGAGCCCTTTATTCCAGCCAGCAATGTGTTGTCACAGAAACAGGCCTGTCAGGCGGAGCAGGGGAGAGGCCCCGAGATCCCCTCTCCCCAACTGATCCGCGGACCCGTGGACACCCACACACCGGTTCTGTACGGCGCGGTGCACGTGGGTGCCGGGGCTGGTCATTGATCAGATATTGTCGATTCTTCCTCCTTCTGAGTGGGATGCTGTCTGTGCAAAAGCTGTCACTTTAGAATTTCACTAACTGCCACCCTGCTCTTTGCACCAAACTTGCATCTTTCTCCCAGAGGGCAGAGTACCCGGCAGCATTGGCCAAGTCTTTTTGTTTGTTTGACAGGCAGAGTGGACAGTGAAAGAGAGAGACAGAGAGAAAGGTCTTCCTTTGCCGTTGGTTTACCCTCCAATGGTCGCCGCGGCCAGCGCGCTGCAGCCTGTGTACCGCGCTGATCCGATGGCAGGAGCCAGGTGCTTATCCTGGTCTCCCATGGGGTGCAGGGCCCAAGCACTTGGGCCATCCTCCACTGCACTCCCTGGCCACAGCAGAGAGCTAGCCTGGAAGAGGGGCAACCGGGACAGAATCCGGCGCCCCGACAGGGACTAGAACCCGGTGTGCCGGCGCCGCAAGGTGGAGGATTAGCCTAGTGAGCTGCGGCGCCGGCCTGGCCAAGTCTTAAGTCTCACAGGCAGCAATTACTAACAAACCAAGAAGCATTGTACTCGTGATCAGAGCAGGCATCAGTGAGTCCCAGGTGTGTGCATTTTCTCACTTAACTCTGTCTACTAAGTTGCCGTGTTTTGGCCACGTGATGTGGGGACACTGGCCCCACACAGGGGAATCCCCCCACTGTCAGGGTCCTGGAGGTGGAGGCAGAGCCTGGCTCCTGTTGCAGAACCTGAAGTGGGCCAATCGCTGCCTTCCCAGCCCCTGCCGCATCCCAGCTGCCCTGGACCGGATGGATCAGATGCTGCCGGCTGAGACACTGTCTTAGGAGGGAGGCGGGAAGGCTGCAGAGCTGGAGTCAGGCCGGTGGGGGTCTGTGCTGGGGGTTCCAGGAGCAGCCATGCTCAGCGGGAGGGGGTACCCAGTACGACCTTGCACTTGCCCTCTGGACACCTTCGGTTCTGGCTGCTTTCTGAGCCTGTTCTCCAGCGTTTCCATGTCTTCCAGAATTGCCCGGTGTGCTCCCTCCCTCCCTTCCAAATAGTTCTTTTCTTTTTTAGATTTATTTATTTATTTGAAAGTCAGAGTTACACAGAGAGAAGGCAAGGCAGAGAGAGAGGTCTTCATCTGCTGGTTCACTCCCCAGTTGGCCTCAATGGCCGGAGCTGGGCCGATCAGAAGCCAGGAGCTAGGAGCTTCTTCCAGGTCTCCCACGCGGGTGCAGGGGCCCAAGGACTTGGGCAATCCTCTACTGCTTTCCCAGGCCATAGCAGAGAGCTGGATTGGAAGTGGAGCACCCAGGACTCGAACTGGTGCCCATATGAGATGCCGGCACTGCAGGCCACGGCTTTACTTGCTACGCCACAGTGCCGGGTCCTCCAAAGAGTTCTTTCAGCCAAATCGCACTGCCGCCTGGGGTCCATCCATGAACATTCTTTGTTGGGGGTGCTTGATGTCAACTCTGTAAAGGGCAGAAGGCTGGCTTCCTGCTCCACGCCCCCTGAGCCCCTTTGCCATGGTGCCTGGGCCCAGAGCCTCCTGCATTGGGAGTGAAAACCGCTCCCTGTCCATTTCTGGCCTCAGTTTCTCTCCCAGTCAAGGCTCCAAACCAGTCCTCCGAGTTAGGAACGGGCAGAGCCCAGACCTCTCCCCGTCTCCTCTCCTCACATCTCTCCTGGGAGCTAAGCAAACATAATGAAACAAAAGTCTTACTCTTTCCTCTGCCAAAAAGCCAAAAGCCAACGTTCATCCCAGTATTCATAAAAGAGGCTATCAGGTGACCAGTCCTTTTTTTTTTTTTTTTTTTTTTTACAGAGCTGAATTCTAAATCCCATGGAGCGTTTGGCGAGAAGCCATCCCACCACCACCATCGCCATCGTAACGACAACAGCAAGTATTCCAGGCACAGGCAGACGCACTCGTTCCCGAGATCTCAGCGCAGCCGGAGAGGGTGGCCACACCCACTGCTTGAGCTGCTGGCCCTGCCAGTTTGGTTTATTCTTAACCATCAGCTCCGCTAT
Source organism: Sylvilagus floridanus (assembly GCA_949820135.1). NCBI lineage: Eukaryota > Metazoa > Chordata > Mammalia > Lagomorpha > Leporidae > Sylvilagus > Sylvilagus floridanus. The sequence continues at coordinate 73,049,373 of OX463235.1, forward strand.
TAAGAGACTTTCCAATCTACTATCATTTGTCGCGAGACAGCAGTCATTTTGCCTGTCAATTTCAGAGCTGATTGGTGCTTGAGAGGAGCCCACGCTACCTGCTTTGTGTTCATTTTGTGTTTTATTGCAAAGAGCACTAATACTTTCTCCCCAAAACTCTCCCCTTTGAATGCTTTATTTCTAGCCTCCTGTAATCTTTTGAAACATTTTTTTCTGATTAGAAAAATGCCTGCTTATTGGGGAGAATTTGAAAATTATACAAAAGTAAAAAACTAAAATATAATTATCCATTTTTCCATTACCAAAAAAAAAACCTGTGAAAGTTTCATTATTGTGTTTTTCAAGATTTTTCTTCTATACACACAGATTCGCAGTGCTTGTTTTAAAAAACTGTGTCTCTGTTTTATTATTAAGATGATATGAGAACTTTTCCTTGTCATTAATCAGACTCCTAAGCGCCGGTTTTGATGGACTGTGTAACATGCCATTGCCTAAAGCACAGTTTATTTAACCATTTGCTTGTTTAGACTTTTTGGTACAGGCAACAGTGGGATGGAGGGCTCTGTATTTGCGGGCATACGTGTGTGTGTGTGTGTGTGTGTGAGCTGAATCTCCCACCGATTTCTTTGGGATATATTCTAGAAAGAAACTATTGGCTCAATGCATGTGGACATCTTAAAAGTGCTGATCTAGGGGTGAGCACCGTGGAGTAGCAGGTTAAGCCACTCACATCCCATATCAGAGTGCCTGGGTTCAAGCCCCGCCTCCATTCTGACCCAGCTTCTGGCTCCTATACACCTTGGGAGGCAGCAGATGATGGCCCAAGTACACACATTCCTGCCACCTGTGTGGGAGATCCGGATGAAGTTCCTGGCTCCTGACTTGGGCCTGAAGGGGAGTGAACCAACAGAAAAAAGATCTCTCTCTCTCTCTCTCTCTCTCTCATAAATACATTTCAAATAAAATAAATCTTTAAAAAATAAAAGAGAGGCTGCTGCTGTGGCGTAGTAGGTTAATCCTCCACCTGCAGTGCTGGCATCCCATATGGTCGGCGGTTTGAGTCCCGGCTGCTCCTCTTCCGACCCAGCTCTCTGGCCCAAGTCCTTGGGCCCCTGCACCCATGTGGGAGACCTGGAAGAAGCTCCTGGCTCCTGGCTTTGGATTGGCCCAACTCCGGATTTGGGTAATGAACCAGTGGGTGGAAGGCTTCTCTCTCTCTCTCTCTCTCCCCCCCCCCCCGTAACTCTGCATTTCAGATAATAAATAAAAAATAAATTTTTAAAAATCAATTAAAAAATATAATACAAAATAAAGATCGGGGCGTGGGCTTGGTGCAGCAGCTGGGTCGCTGTTTGAGATGCCTGTACCCCACATCAAAGCCCCTGGATTCAAGTCCCGGCTTTGACTCTGATCCAGTTTCCTGTTCGTGTGCAGCCTGGGAGGTGGCAGGTGACGATCAGTTGCTTGGGTTCCTGTCACCCGCATGAGGGGATCTGGGTGGAGCTCTGGCTCCTGGAATTGGCCTGGCCCAGCCTGGGCTGTTGCAGGCATTTGGGAATGACCCATGGATGGGAGCTCTCTGGCTCTCTGTCTTTCTGCCTATCACATTATAAATACATAGGTAAGTAAGTAAAACTTGGAAAGGTCCGATGTGAGAATTTAGCAAATAAATATCTAAGGGTCATAGAAGGTCGATGTGAGAATTTCACAGATAAATATCTAAGGGTCATAGAAGACATGTCCCTTTCTCCCCTTGACTCCTCCCCAAGCTGTTATCCCTTCCTGGGAAACTCAGCAGGGCTCCTGCTGCCATCACACCACCGAGAGGGAAGTTTTCTTGTATTATTCAATAATGATATATTTTTTGCTATTTTTAAATAATGGAGAACGTGTGAACTGTGCCTCTCCCCCTATTGCCAGGTGCTCCATTACTGCAAATTGTAAAATAACATTTTAGTGAGTAATATTCCTTCTCCAGGTCATACATCAAATATATGTCATCTTCATTGTTTAATTGATGCTTTATTCCCCTCATTAAGACACAAGCAGAAATAAATTTCACTTCCTCCCCTGTAGATGCAATTTCATTTCGATCACATGTGTCAGTGGGAGCAATAAAACATCAATTAAGCAATGAATTCCTGACAAATACATGGCATTTGATGCATAATTACCCCCTGCAATCTCATTCTCCCCAAGGCCAAGGCTCCCTGGGCCATTTATGCTCCAGGTTTCTGATGAAATAGACTGTGAGCACCCAGCTCCCTGGCCCAGGATGAGTATTTTGGATACTGCTCGCCAGGGAGGAGTCGGCCAGCAGCGATCGTGCCATCAGGGATGCATGGTCTTGTTCTCCAGATCAGGAAACGGACCCCATACTCCCACTCGCCCAGGGATCAAGCAGAGCCAGAGTCGGAACCCAAGTCAGCTCACTTTCCACCACACCGTGCACCCCCTGGGCCTGGGATGCGGGGAGCGCAGGGACAGACTTCCACGAGAGAAGCCTAGAGGAAGCCGGCAAGGCTGGGGATGTGTCTCAGCCTTCCTGGGGGACCTGGGGTCGTGGGCCGCAGGCTGAGAAACCCCTAGCTCCTTTCCCAGCTCCCTGGCGCTGCCTTCCACACACATGGTTGGAGGCGCCTGGGTGCTGGGCTCTGTGCAGGCCCTGGGGAGACTGGCTGTGTGATCAGCGCCATGAGAGGTGGACACGTTCAGTGTGGTAGGAGAGCCGTCCCAGCCCGGGGAGGCCTACACAGCACCACGAAGTGCCCGTTCAATAGAGAGCACTGAATGGATTAAAATGCTTTGAAACAGCGATTGCTTCGCCCCCAGAGGAGCCAGCCCTACGCCTTGGCTGCAGGCAGCGTGGAAGCAAATTGGCTGACCGGCGCCTGGGCTGGGCGGGCAGGCCGTGGGCTGCCTGGCCCACTCCGACGATCCCAAGAATGTTAAATGTTTGGGGGCCTCTGCTGCCTCCTGGAACCTGAATGCTGGCTCCTTTTGCAGGAAAAGCTGTCACAATCGGACTATGGTGTCTGGTGGGGGTGGGGGTGGAGGCGGGTGCCATGGGCCGTGCCTGAAGTGTCATTTAAGGGGATGTTTAACTTCCACTCCCTGTTTCTGAAGAGTAATTTTCTGCAGAGACAGGAAGAATAATAGGAGGAACTTGGCTCATTTTGGCAAATTGCTCCAATTTTCCCACAATCTCAGCCCCCTGTATCAGCTGCCCCCACCTGTCTATTTGGGCCACTTAATGCCCTGGATTCAGACCTAATAGAGGCTGTTTGTTTGGCCCTGCTCAAAGGCTAGACTTGTTTTCAGGACAGAAGCTGGGAGAAAAACCAATCTGGACATCTAAATCGCAGCCAGCACTCATTACATAAATGATATATTTACACAATCGATCCTTTTCTACCGGGTAATTAATTTGGCATTGGAACCCTTAACGATTTCATTGTCATATGTTTAAACTGAAATGGTCACCACAAATTTCCAAAGACAAGGAACAGGTTGGGCAGAGGGCTGTCCTTGGTCCTCAGAGTGGGCATGGCCTCCCTTGCTTCACTGTGGCCACCCCTAGGGGGACAACCCCAGCTATGAGCCCCAAAGGCAGGTCTGGGGACCTGTCTTGTTGGATAGGACCATGTCGCAGACGTAGGGGCGAGGTGTGGAGAGAACACACCAGAGGAGATTGAGGGCCTGCTGCCTCATGGAACTGTGCTGATACCCCCAGACCCTGAACGCCACGAACACACGCCTCACCCCCAACCCCAGCATGGCACCAGGTGCTTCTGCCCCCAAGGAAAGGCACCAGGGACTCTTTCTTGGGAAGATTCCTGGAGTTTAGAGCCGGAAGTACCTGGGAGTTCGTGTCCCCCAGGGCAGATCTTGACCAAAGACCACCCAGAGGTTCAGGGGGATGAAAGACAGGGACAGTTCTGAGCCACAGCTCCCCTCCAGAGCCTCCACGGGGCCTAAACGCATCCGCTCATGCACAACTGTTCCCGTTGGGTATTTTTGTTTTTGTTTTATTTTCTGAAAGGAAATAAATATCTCTGACCACACAGTTAGGAGGGAGATGTTGGAGATTAAGAGGAGATGATAATTTTCTTTTTAGGATTTGTTTTATTTATTTGAAAGGCAGAGTTACAGAGAGAGGGAGAGACAGAGATGGAGAGAGAGATCTTCCATACATCGGTTCACTGCCCCAAACAGCCACAACAGCCAGCGCTGGGCCAGGCCAAAGCCAGAAGCTTCTTCCAAGTCCTCCAAAGGGGTGCAGGGGTCCAAGGACTTGGGCCGTCCTCTGCTGCTTTCCCAGGTGTATTACCAGGGAGCTGCACTGGAAGTGGAGCAGTCAGGACTCAAGCCAGTGGCCATAAGGGGTGCCAGCATTGCAGGCAGCAGCTTTACCCATTACACCACAATGCTGACACCCAAAATATTTGTCTAAATGCATGCCTAGCACCTAGGCGAGGTCTGGTCAGGGTGACATGAGCAGTTCTGGGAGCACCAGGATCCCACCCTGGGTACTCACGTCCTTCTACTGCATCTGTCATTCGGATTTTACCTATGAGAAGAAGGGAACAATCATATCAAGGCCCACAGTCCCAGTCCTGGAAATCTCAACAGAACTTCACACACGCGTTCGTCGGAAAGTGGGTTTTAACATCAAGCCTTCGAGTGTGGACGATGGAAACTCCTCAAATGTCCATCCACAGCCAGATGGATAAAAACTGCTATGACCACTCAGTACAATGCTAAATGAAAACAAATAAACCATTGCACCAAACACAGCGGCTAACTCACAAACATCACGCTAGCAAAAAGAAGCTGGACACCAAAGAGAAACAATAGCAAGATCCCAATCCTATAGCATTCAAATACACACGAAACTAATCTGTGGTCAGGATGGTGGTTACTCTTGTTGGACATAGGAGGAGGATGGACGAGACGGGAGCACAAGGAAGCCTTGCAGGATTCTGGAATGTTCTGCTTCCTAATCGGAGTGCTGGTTGCATGGGCCATTCACTTTGAAATATGCCAGTAAGGTCCTCATTCACCACCTCCTAACACACTCCACAGCCTTCTGTCCCTTCCTGCTGACAAACCCTTCACCGTATCAACAGGGTCTTCCCAAGACCCAGATCCGATCAGACCCTCTTGCTTCCTATTGAACACTCTTCCACAGTGCCCATTGCTTAGGTCTTCAAGCCTTGACGGGCACAGAAACGCCCAGTGGCTGGTTTATTAGGTATCCCTTGCTGTGCAAAATTATCTGCAAGGCTTGGTGGCTTGAAGAAACACAGATTTATTATCCTACAGCTTTCATGGGTCGGGAGCCTCGACGTGGCTTCCCTGGATCCTCAGCTTCATGGTTATTTCACAGCCCAGGGTCCATGTTCTCCTCTGAAGCCTTGACCAGGGAAGGAGCCACTTCTAAGCTCACCAAGTGTTCTGGAAGGTTCCTCGCAGCTGTTGAACGGAGGGCTTTCATTTCCCCCTGGTTGTTGTGATGTGAGGCCACCCTCGGTCCATCCAAGCATGCGAGCTGAGAAGGCAGTGGAGCGAGCCAGCTAACAAGACAGGATCTTCAGGGACGCAGCCACAGAACTGACACCCCATTGCCTTCGCTGTACTCTGCTGGCTACAGCACAGTTACCAGGTCCCGGCCACACTCAAGGGGAGGGGCTCACACAGGATGTGGGGCATTGTGGTGCCCCAGACGGTTCAGTTGTGCCCCTCAAATACAAATGTTGAAGCCCTAACCCCCAGTACCTTATTTGTGACCTTATTTGGAAACACATCTTTGCGTCGGTAACCCAGATGAGATCATAGCGGATTTGTAAGTGGTGTCTGCAATGGCAGATCACATGAAGACCTAGGAGCACGCAAAGAGGGAAGCTGGCCATTACCATGGGAATGGCAAAGCTGCGAGCCAAGAGATGCCAAGAAGCTAAGAAGGTAGAAGCTAGGAGTGAGACATTCTTCCCAGAACAGGTTCTTCTCTGGAAACTCAGAAGGAACATGGCCCTGCTGAGTAAAAATGTGTGTGTGTGTGTGTGTGTGTGTGTGTATTTGATGGGGCCAGTGCTGTGGCCCAGCGTGTTAACGCCCTGGCCTGAAGTGCTGGCATCCCATATGGGCGCCGGTTCTAGTCCCGGCTGCTCCACTTCCCATCCAGCTCTCTGCTATGGCCTGGGAAAGCGGCAGAAGATGGCCAAGTCCTTAGGCCCCTGCACCTGCATGGAGACACGCAAGAAGCTCTTGGCCCCTGGCTTCGGATTGGCACAGCTCCGGCCGTTGCGGCCAATTGGGGAATGAACCAACCAGCAGATGGAAGACCTCTCTCTCTCTCTCTCTCTGCCTCTCCTCTCTCTGTGTAACTCTTTCAAATAAATAAATAAATATTTTTTAAAAATTATTTATTTGAAAGGCAGACTTAGAGAGAGAAGAAAGGAAAGACAGAGAGATCGTCCATCTGCTGGTTCACCCCCCTCATAACCCAAGACCCTGGCAGCCGCTTAGCTCCCGTATGTCTCCGTGAATTCGTCTGTTCCAGACATTGCACACAAATGGAATCAGACACGCGGGGTCCTGACCGACTGCCTTGCTCCGCGTCGCACGGTTACTTCAAAGTTTCATCAGATTAGAGATACCCCTACGTCATTCCATTTTATTGCTGAGTAATACTTCATTGTATGATTATGCCCCATTTTCTTTCTTCCTTTAACAACATTTTAAAGATCTGTTTGTTTATTTACTTGAAAGACAAAGTGATGGAGAGCTGGATCTCTCATCTGCTGGTCCATTCCTCAAAGGTGCAATGGCCTGGCTGAAGCCAGGAGCTTAGAACTCCATCCAGGTCTCCTGGGCCACAAGCCCTTGGGCCATCACCTCCGCTTCCCCAGGCACCCTCGCAGGGCATTGGACTGGAAACAGAGCAGCAGAACTCAGACCAGCGCTCTGAGATGGGATGCGGGTGCCGCGTGCAGCAGCCTGACCTGCTGTGCTACCACACTGGCCCCTGTCTGTGCCATTTTCTTTATCCATTCATGCGATACGACCTTTTTTAAGGGTAAGAATACTGTTAGAACTTGAAAAATCTAAACTAATTTTTTCTAAAGATTTATTTATTGAGAGGCAGAGTCACAGAGAAAGAGAGGAGAGAGAGAAACAGAGAGACAGAGATATCCTCCATCCACTGGTCCATTCCCCAAATAGCAGCAACTACCAGGACTGGGCCAGGCCAAATCCAGGAGCCAGGAGTTTCACCCAGGTCTCCCATGTGGGTGCAGGGGCCCAAGCACTTGGACCACCCTCTGCCGCTTCCCAGACACATTATTGGGGAGCTGGATGGGAAGTGGAGCAGCTGGGCCATGAGCCGGTGCCCATATGGGATGCTGGCTCTGCAGGCTGTGGCTTTAACCTGCTATGCCACAACACCAGTCTGTAAAATCAATTTTTAGGTATAGACCAGATTTACTACTCCTCTGCTAAAACAAACAAAAACGCAACTTTGGGATACTATGCACGACACAGTGAGCTACACAGACTTTCTGGACTCACAAGGAATACACACTGTATGTTGTTACTGAAATGAAATTCTAGAATCAGAAAAATTAGTCCTTAGTGACGAGATCACAGCCATGGGCTGGTGGGAGTGTCCTGGGTGAGCTAACAGCAAAGGGCCAGGAGGGCGACTATGACTCTGATGCACACATTTGCCAAAGTTCATTGCCCTCAAGACATGGGAATTGTAATGCACAGCAAATTATACTAAAAAAAAAAAAAAAAGGTGGAAGTCACCGATATAAAAATGGAGTCACTCACTTAGGTGAAGCTGGGACAAGCGGCCATGCAGAGGAGCCCTCGGGCATGTACGTCTTCTCTCAAGAAATGTCTGCAGGCTTGCCTAAGATGGGAGCTATGCACCAAGTGCCTAAAAAATGCAGCATTCGAGGGGCTGGCGCTGTGACGCAGCGGGTTAACGCCCTGGCCTGAAGCGCCGGCATCCCATATGGGAGCAGGTTCAAGTCCCGGCTGCTCTACTTCTGATCCAGCTCTCTGCTATGGCCTGGGAAAACAGTAGAGGATTCCCCAAGTCGTCGGGCCCCTGCGCCAGCGTGGGAGACCTGGAAGAAGCTCCTGGCTGCTGGCTTCAGATCAGCGCAGCTCCGGCCGTTGTGGTCAACTGGGGAGTGAAGCAGGCTTCAGATCAGCGCAGCTCCGGCCGTTGTGGTCAACTGGGGAGTGAAGCAGCAGATGGAAGACCTCTCTCTCCCTCTCCTTCTCTCTCTCTCTCTGTCTCTGCCTCTCCTCTCTCTGTGTAACTCTGACTTTCAAATAAATCTTAAGCCATTCCCAGCAGGACACGCGCCGAAGCGCCGGTAGCCAGGGCTTTCTGTTCTGAAAAGGTTTGCGTGGATTTCTGCTTGTTGCCTTGAACAGACCCTCCTTTCCCCAATGCCTTTGGACGAACCCTTGGCCCATCACAGCCCATGTATTGCAACCTTCTGTTATTTCCAAGTAACCCCTTGTCTTTGTTGTTATTGTAAGTAGACAATTTAAAAACCTAATAACCTGCATGGCTCCTCCATTCACCCAGAGCAAAGTAAACTTTCGGCCAGGGGTCCAGGTCAGCCCCTTTAACCTCTGTCGTCCTCCCTACAGTTCCTGCCATGAGCCTTTTGCTCAGCCAGTGCTTTCTGCCTGGACATGCATCCTAACAGCCCACCTGCTCAGAGTTCTTGTCATATCAGAGGCTGGTTAGGAGTCCAAGCTGCTCTGCTTTCGATCCAGCTTCCTGCTAAATGTGCCCAAGGTGGCAACAGATGGTGGTCCAAGTGCTTGGGCCCCTCCCACACATGTGAAAGACCAGGACGGAGTTCCTGGCTCCTACCTGCAGCCCGACCCAGACATAGCTATTGCAGCAATTTGGGGAGTGAGCCAACAGATGGAACCCCCCCCCCCCGCCTTTCTCTCTTTCTCTCTCTCTCTCTCTCTCCCTTTCTCTGTTGCTCTGCCTTTCAAATATAAATAAATCTTAAACAAACAAACAAACAAAAACCACCTCACTATCTAGGGTTGGCGTTTGGCCCAGTGGCACGCCAATCTCCTGCATCAAAGTGCCTGGATTCAAGTCTCAGCTCGCTTCTGACTCCGCCTCCTGCTGATGCGCACACTGGAGGCAGCTGGTGACGGCTCACGTACCTGAGTCCCTGCCCCCACGTGAGAGACTCAGATTGAGTTCCAGCCTCCTGGCTTTGGCCTGCCCAAGCCCTAAATGGTGTAGGCATTTGAGGACTGAACCAGTGGATGGGAGATCTCTGTCTGTCTTTCTCACTGCCACTCAAATAAATAAATCAGTAAATTAAAAAAAAAAAAAACAACCCTCCCCGTCTACTGCGGCTTCCCTGACCACCTGACTCAGCACTGTTCCCACCCCAGCACCTCTGCTCCCTTGTAAGTTTTCCTTGTAACACTCATTCCCTTGTACGCTTTACAACTCACCTGCTCCCTCCATTAGGATGCGGCAGCTGGGCTCCTATGCTGTTCACCCCCACTGCCTGGAAGGGCTCCTGGCACCTACTAGGTGCTCAACAGACATCTGTTGAAGTCACCGAGGTAAGTTCCCGGTGCTTGCTGGCCTTGTTTTGGAAACTGCAGCCAGTCTCAACAACACAAAGGAAACCAGGGGAGGAGGACGGTCCACAGCGGCGCCTCTGTCACCTCTGACAGCAGATGCTCCTCCTGAGATGAGCAGTGTGGAGCCCCGCGGGCTCAGAGGGAGACCTAGGAGGGGCCGGGACCCACGGTGGAGTCAGGGACTTCCCACAAAGAATCTTCCTCCCAGACGCGGAGGCTGCTCTGCTGTGGACCCAGCAGGTTTGCTTTCATGCACACCGATGTTTTGCAGATACAGAGGCTGGGACGCAAAGACATTTCCTGTGTGGGAAGGAGCCACAGTAAATTCACAGCCAGAACCCCGAAACTATCCAGCCACTTGTAGATAGCAAGATGTGGTAGAGCGGCCAGCGCCGTGGCTCAACAGGCTAATCCTCTGCCTGCGGCGCCGGCACTCTGGGTTCTAGTCCCGGTTGGGGCGCCAGATTCTGTCCTGGTTGCCCCTCTTCCAGGCCAGCTCTCTGCTGTGGCCCAGGAGTGCAGTGGAGGATGGCCCAAGTGCTTGGGCCCTGCACCCCATGGGAGACCAGGATAAGCACCTGGTTCCTAGCTTTGGATCGGCGCAGCTTGCAGGCCATAGTGGCCATTTTGGGGGTGAACCAACGGAAGGAAGACCTTTCTCTCTGTTCTCTCTCTCCCTCTCTCTCTCTCACTGTCTAACTATGCCTGTCAAAAAAAAAAAAAAAAGCGCACTATCCACACAGGTGTTCCATTTTAAAGGAAAAAAAAGCAACAACAATGTGATGGAGCAAAATGCAAAATTCTATCTAATCTGGGGCAGCACTGTGGCATGGCAGGTGAAGCTGCTGCCTGCAGTGCCGGCATCCTATATGGGTGCTGGTTTGAGTCCCAGCTGCTCCATTTCCAATCTAACTCTGCTATGGCCTGGGAAGGCAGTAGAAGATGGCCCAAGTGCTTGGGCCTGCACCCACATGGGAGACCTGGAGGAAGCTCCTGGATCCTGGCTTTGGATCAGTGCAGCTCTGGCCATTGCAGCCATTGGGGGATGAATCAGCAGATGGAAGACCTCTTTCTCTCTCTCTCTCTCTCTTTTGCTTTCTGTGTAACTCTGACTTTCAAATAAATAAATAATTTTTTAAAAAAAGGTCTATTTAATCTAATTCAAAGAATTCTGAAGACAGTAACCTGCAAATAATTACATATGAAAGGCTGCTGGCTTGGGGAGAAAGACTTTTGAAGAAAACAGGGGAACCGGGAGGAGAAAGGGCGATGTGAGAGAACTACCTTTAGCCTTGGTAGAGGAGAAGGTTTGAGGCAAGCGGGCATCTCTCGCTCGTTGGGCTGAGTTAGCTTTCTTCCTTTCTTTTACAGATTTGTTTATTTTTTTATTTGAAGGCAGAGTTACAGAGAGGCAGAGGCAGAGGGGGAGAGAGAGAAAGAGAGAGAGAGAGAGAAAGAGAGAGAGAGAGAGAGAGAGAGAGAGAGAGAGAGAGAGAGTCTTCCATCTGCTAGCTTACTCCCCAGATGGCTGCAATGGCCAGAGGCCGGAGCTGAGCCGATTCGAAGCCAGGAACCAGGAAGCTCTTTCGGGTCTCCCACATGGGTGCAGGGACCCAAGGACTTGGGCCATCTTCTACTGCTTTCCCAGGCCATAGCAGAGAGCTGGAACAGAAGAATGGCAGCTGGGTCTCGAACCAGTGCCCATATGAGATGCCAGCACTGCAGGTGGCAGCTTTACCCACTCCACCACAGCGCCAGCCCCTGTGCTAGCTTTCTCCGGGAAACCCTGTAAGGAGGGACTTCTGGCCTGCAGGTTCATCGTAAAGACTGGATGAATGGAGAGCTTCGGCAACAGCAGCCAGCGTGCACGTGGTACCTCCTGGGCGCCTGCCCTGTCCTTAGAGAACCCTGTAGGGCTAAACACACCTTAGTGCTTGCTCCAGCCTCCCTCCGGCCTGCTGGCTGACTCGGCTGCCTTGCCTGATAATACCACCTAGCTCACCAGATGACAGTGCCTGGCGTAAAACGAGGACCTGATGGCTGGCCACAGATGTTACCTGTGTGTAAGTATTACCTGTTATTTCTAAAGGTGCCTTATTTACTTGAAAGACACAATGACAGAGAAAGAGGAAGAAACAGAATCTACAGGTTCACTTCCCAAATGGCCACAGCAGCCAGGGCTAAGCCAGGGGACTCCAGGAGCCAGAACCTCCATCCGGTCTCCCACATGCCAGGCAGGGACCCGGTTTGGACGCTCTTCCGCTGCTTTCCCAGCGCCCAATTTTTGGGTTGCCAGCATTGCAGGCAAGGGCTTGACCCGCTGTGCCCCAGTGCTGCCCCAAGGCAGCCTGTTCCTCACTAGAGCTGTCCAGGCCGCCTCTGCCTCTGGGACCTTGTCCTTGTGGACATCCACCCACCTGGGACCAGCCCCAGGGGCCTGTCTACGGGTTTTCACTAAGCTCTAGAATCCACTGTGGGGAAGGAAAGAAGTCTAACCAAGTGCGCAGCGGTTTGCGTCGGGAACTTCGGATTCCTTCCTTCCTGACCCTGGCTCCTGTCACTCAGGTATTCATTCATACAAGCGGCTGTGAGCACCCACTGACCCCAGCCCGCGGGTGCCCTGAGTCCCGCGGCGACCGACAAGACTGCCCTGGCCCGGCCGCGACCTGCTCCTTCCTGCGTCTGGATCCACGCGAGAGGACAAGGCCGGGTGGGGAGGGACGCAGAACTCTCCCTAACACGCGCAGGGAAAGCGGAGAGCAGAGAAGGAGGCGGCCAGGCGAGGCTCAGCAGAGCTGCGCGACATCCCACCCCCTGCCCTCCCAGAACCAGAGGGTCAAACTCTTGTCCTCCCGGCGCGGCGGCAGCGAGGGCTAGGGCCGCAGTGGGTTTTAAGCGCCTAACGCCAGGACTGCGGCGTCTCCAGCTCAGCCCGCAGGCTGGGTTTAGAGGACGTCCTATAGAGGGTGCTGTTTGCCTGACTTTGAACGGAGATGCGCGCAGCAAAGCTCGGGAGCCCCCTACCCGCCCCCACCGTCAGAGGACCGGCGAAGGTCTGTGCCCCCGCCCGGAGACCCGTGTCCCCCAACTTTTCCGAAGTGGAACGGAAAGATCTGTGCACCCTGCTCTTCAAGCCCGGCCTCCCCAATTCGGAGGATGGCTGGGGGCGCTGTTACCTGAGACATTCCCTGGGCCAAACGCCTCGCACACAGGCGGCGTGCACCTGCGCGCGCCCAGGAGGAGCGGCACCGGCATTAGAGCCGGCGGCCGCGGAGAAGCGAGGCTTCTCCTGGTGTCCTGGTTTGGACCTAGCCCACCTCCCCGGACGGGAACCTCGGCCTCTCTCGCTACGTCTGCCCACGAGATGAGCAGCTTTTCCGTTTGGCGCAGTCTAAAGGCGGCTTCCGCGCGGCAGAACTTTGGCCAAGTTTGCACGCGTCCGCCCGGGGCGGGAGAGCTCGCGCCATCCCCGCGCGCACTCAGGCAGGGGCCTCTCTGCTCGCGGCGCGCATGCGGAGGGCGCGGAACCCGCCCAGTCCCCCACGCGCATCCGGCCACTTGTGTGGCTGGGGCGAAAACGACCTCTGGGAGTTCAGCCCCGGGCGGGGGATTCAGGCCATGGCCTCCTCCTCGACTTCTGCCTCTCTAATTCCAGTGCAAAACCACCCTGGTTGGAGTCTCGGGGCTGTGACTCGGCCCCAATTTTTGGGTGGTGCAGCGTTTGCGCATTCCGGTAAAGCCGTTCGAAACGACGGTGATAATTGTTAATGGAAGCTCCGTCGATAGTCCCAGGTTTGCAGAGGAAAAGTAGGGTCCATTCCTGCAGAGCAACGTTTGTTGAGACATCGAGATTTGGGGGGAGAGAGTCTGGAAACGAAACATACCTGCTTTCCACCTGGGGCCCCCAAAACGATCTCGTCGGCCAATACAGGGCGGCCTGGAATCAGGCGAGGGCTCAACCTAACCAAAGGGAAGGCAGCGCAAGGACCCGGCTGTACCAGGTTTCCCCGGGAGCGAGCCCAGTTTGTCCCCTCTTTTCCTATGGTCTCTAGGGAAGGCACCCTCCCCCCCAACAATTCTGACTTATTTGATGCTTCAATCTATGGTCTGAGATGCCAGCCTCCGGGAGCTGTGTTTAAAGCGAGCGCGGGAGAGTGGCTTCCGCCCAGGTACGCCCTCGCAGCCCAGTGAGGCTCCCTAGAGACTTGGCGGCCGTCGGGATGTGCTGCGGCTGCCGCGGTCCCGGGCATGGCGGGGCACGCACGCGGCCGCGCCTTCGGTTCCCAGGGCGCCTGTAACGCGTCAGGCAGCCCCCCAGCACCTGCAGGATACTTTCGGGAGCTAGTGCTGTCTTCGGGGCCGCAGGCTCGGCGGATCCGCGAGCCCTGAGCCCTGAGCCCCGGCGAGTGCAGCCGTCGGTGCGGGAACCCGGCTCTGCCCCAGCAACCCCACCGAGTGACGTGCGGACGTCGGCGGTGCTGCGCGCTCGCGGTGCCGCGCGGGGACGCACGCTCACTCCCGCTCCTGCGGGAAGGCTCACCCTTCGGTTTTCCGGGGCCAAAGGCCAAGGCCACGTGGATTCTTGAGCCCGTGGACGCAGTGCGAGAACTTACAACCCGATCCCCTTCCCACCGGCCAGCCGGCGGACGAAGAACCCGAGTTCCCCCTCTTCGTGGCCGCGCCCTTCTTAGCCAGCTTTGGGGAAAATGCGGAGGCCGCCGGACCCCAAAGGGTAGGAAAGTGCAGAGTTCGCCGAGGGCCGAGGTCGCGTCCTGACTCCGGGCTGGCGCTGCGTGGCTCTCCAGCCGCGTGGGGGCGGCGGGGCCCTGCCGAGCCCCTGGGGGCGGGGGAGCGGCAGCTGCGAGAGGGAATAACCCTGGGGTGACCCGCGCGGGCCTGGCCCGCCCCTCCCCCCTCCCGCAGGCCCGGCGGCGGGAAGCGGGTCCCCGAGCCACAGGGGGGAGAGGGAGGCGTGGGCTCCGGACTCCCGGCTGCCGGTGCGCGCGGGCCGGGGGCACAGCCGGCTCCGGGTCCCTCGCTCGCCTCCTGCGCTCGCAGGAGCGCTCCGAGTGCCTCTTTAGCGGGAGCCAATATCCTTTTGTGCTAATAGGCTTGTCCTCATTTGCTGCCTAATTGGACTATATAAAGCCAATAACAGCCGGGCTCTTATAGCCCGAAGCCAAAGCGCCAAAATCCGAGGGAAAGCGAGGAGGGGGCGGTGGCGGAGGCGGCTGCGGGGCCGGGGCTCGGCTGCGCCTTCGGCTGCCTAATCCCATTTGCCATTGTACGCGCCCAATCGCCGTATACTCCCCGCATTTAACTTGGATGACATTTTGATTTCATCATTAGCATCCGGCGCCGGACTGACGCAGCCCCAAGCCGGGGACTGCTCGTGCTGCCTCCTCCCCGGGAGCTGCAGCCGCCGCCGAGCCGCCTCGCTCCCCGGGTGCCGCGGCCGGGCCGCTCCCCGCCCTCCCGCACCCCTCCCCCATGCGAGCCCGCCCCGGCCGGGTCCTCACCCCGCCCTCGCGCCGCTGGATTTGCGCCCGGGGCGGCCCCCGACTTTGCGCCCCGTAGTTGAGTTCCGTTTATGGTCTGATTTCCGGCCGCCCGCCCGCGCACCCGGCCGCCCGCCTGTCCCGCTCCCTCCCTCCCCGGGACCCGGAGGAGAGGGGACCATGCCGGAGCCCGGGCCGGACGCCCCCGGCACCGCCAGCGCGCAGCCCCCTCCGCCGCCGCCGCCGCCCCCGCCTCCTGCGCCCAAGGAGTCCCCGTTCTCCATCAAGAACCTGCTCAACGGAGACCACCACCGGCCGCCCCCTAAGCCGCAGCCGCCCCCACGGACGCTCTTCGCGCCGGCCTCGGCCGCCGCTGCTGCAGCCGCCGCCGCCGCCGCCGCCGCGGCCAAGGGGGCCCTGGAGGGCGCGGCGGGCTTCGCGCTCTCGCAGGTGGGCGACCTGGCTTTCCCCCGCTTTGAGATCCCGGCGCAGAGATTTACCGTGCCCGCGCACTACCTGGAGCGGTCCCCTGCCTGGTGGTATCCCTACACCCTGACCCCCGCCGGCGGCCACCTCCCGCGACCTGAAGGTACCGACCTCTCTTTGAACTTTGGGTGTCTCTCTCCCCCGCGCGCCGGTCGCATCCCCGCCCTGCACTGCTTCCCACCGCAGCCCTGGGACCCCCCCTCGCACGCCCCCCAAGTCCCTCTCCACTTCCCCCGCCCCTGGTCTGCGTCTCCGGCCCGCGGGGCTTGGCTGCGCCGCCCGGGAATCCAATCCCACTTGGTGAGAAAAGAAGTGGAGCTGGAGCTGGGGGCGCAGCGCTTCCCGCGAAAAGTGGTTTTGCGCTGAAAGAGGGAGGCCTGGGGCGGCGGGGGCTGAAGACGCGGCCTGGGAGGAGGGGGTGACCTGGGTGGGCTCGAGCCGAAGGCAGATCTTGCCGCGCGCCCCTGGAGGGAAGCGGCCGCGTCGCCGGCGTCTGCGGGAGCAGGGGCCCCGGGACGCGGCGCAGCTCGGCGGGCGCAGCCGGCGGATAGGAAGCCCGCGGGAGTGGTGCGGCCTCGCGGCTGGCGCGGGGCTTCGCTCAACTCCGTGTCTGTGCGTGTGCGTGTGTGTGCGCGTCCGTCTGTCTGTCTCCCCAGCCTCGGACAAGGCCCTCCTGCGAGACTCCTCCCCCGCCTCGGGCACCGACCGCGACTCCCCCGAGCCGCCGCTCAAGGCGGACCCCGACCACAAGGAGCTGGACTCCAAGAGCCCGGACGAGATCATTCTGGAGGAAAGCGACTCGGAGGAGGGCAAGAAGGAGGGCGAGGCGGCGCCGGGCGCGGCCGGGGCGAGCGCGGCGGCGGCGGCGGGGACGCCGGGCGCCGAGGACTGGAAGAAGGGCGCCGAGAGCCCGGAGAAGAAGCCCGCGTGCCGCAAGAAGAAGACGCGCACCGTGTTCTCGCGCAGCCAGGTCTTCCAGCTGGAGTCCACCTTCGACATGAAGCGCTACCTGAGCAGCTCGGAGCGCGCCGGCCTGGCCGCGTCGCTGCACCTCACCGAGACGCAGGTCAAGATCTGGTTCCAGAACCGCCGCAACAAGTGGAAGCGGCAGCTGGCGGCCGAGCTGGAGGCGGCCAACCTGAGCCACGCCGCGGCGCAGCGCATCGTGCGGGTGCCCATCCTCTACCACGAGAACTCCGCGGCCGAGGGCGCGGCGGCCGCGGCCGCAGGGGCCCCGGTGCCGGCCAGCCAGCCGCTGCTCACCTTCCCGCACCCAGTCTACTACTCGCACCCGGTGGTCTCGTCCGTGCCGCTGCTCCGGCCGGTCTGAAGCCCGACAGGGGAGGGGGAGGGAGCGCCCGGCCCCCTTCCCGGACCCCGGAGGAGACTGGGCCGGGCCGAGGGCGCCAAGACGTCCAGCGGCCTTCGGGAACCGGGGCTTCGACGCGGCGCGCTGCCCCGGCCTCCCCTCCCCCAATCGGTAGCGTTTTGTAAGTATTTGCAACGCATTTCCGTGCAATTCGTCCCCAATGGATTTGAGGCGCTTCCCCCTCTTACTTTTGATTTCGGGTTCTACTGAGAGAAAGCAGGAGAAAGACAACATTGCCGGGTCACATATTTCGGCTGAAAGCTCTGTACGATGTGCAGCCCCCCCCCCCAAGTTTGCACTGTGCTGTGGCGTTTTGGTCTTATTTTTATAGAAGGAAAATAAGTGCGAAACCCAGATCCCTCTGGCTCATTCATTTTTCCGTACCACTGTTTGCAGAGTCCAACGGGAGAAAGCATCCGTAGGGTACCCTGTTTGTACCCGCGTATCTGGGTGTGGTTCATCCCCTGCTCCCCCACCCCAAGCCGAGTAACCCCTCACTGGGACCCCACCTCCAGCGGCTTTCTCTCCAGGACCTCCCCCTCTGCTGACCCCTGCATCCGACTGGCTTTGGGGCCAGAAGATTTCTATTAAGTATTTAAAGGGAAAGACAAGACTGCCAAACATCAGAATCCAACCCTCCCAACAGGTCCACGCAGGGTTTGATCTGAGTGGTCTTATTTATGAGCAGCTTTTATTTGGGGGGATTTCACTTCCTCTGAATTATTGTTGATATTACTGTCATGACTTGGCTCCCTGTTTTGAAAGGATGCTTTCAATATTTAAAAAAAAAAAAAAAAGAACCCGTCATCCGCTCCCCTTGCCTTTTTTTTTTTTCCTTTCTGTAACTGTGGTCCCTAGATCTGTGCAATATTGAACAAATGTCCTGAAACCCTGCGCCTCTCTCCATGGAGGGACGCTCACCTTTTCACCGCATAGTCGCCATCATTCGTTTAGAAAGAGAAGATGAGGCAGGGGGAGGGGGAGGAAGAGGAGGAGGACAGATGCGGTGCTCTGAGGAGTAAGTTAGGCATACTGGAGCGCTTTAAGTGACGGACAATCAATGTAGGAGAATTTTAACTTATTTGATAAATGTACAGATTTCTTGTAAAGTTCGCCCTGCACGGGCAGGGCTCCCGGCTTTGCCGCCTTTCCTTCTGTCTGCTAGGCTACACCTGTTGTTCAGCCAGTTTGTTAACCTTCATCTCTGCCCGGGTTCAGACCCTTTTTAAAAGAGAGAGAGAACCTCACAAAATATTGTTACACTTAATGTTGTCGTGAAATTGAATTAATTAAAAAAAAGCGAAGCCTTTCGTGTTGGCGGAGTGTGTCACTTCGGGCGCTTGTCCCGAGCAGGTGTCTCCGGAACGCCTTCCTGGCGCGCGCTCCGGCGGCCTCTGCTCAAGCTGAGTTCCATCCCCGGCGGCCTCCGCTGTAATCCGGGAGGAGGCCGAGACAGAGGCCGCTTTGTGCGCCACCGGGGCGCTCTCTCCAGAGTGGCTCCCGCAGCGTGGAAGCGCCCGCCCAAAGAGGGAAGGGGTGAGGACCCACGCTCCATCCTGAGAAAGTGAGCAGCGCGAAGCTACAGCCACCAGCGTGCAGACAGCTGGCGTTTCCAAACGAAGGGCTGCGGCTGCCGTTGGGTTACCGATCCACCGTTCCTTCCAAAGCCCAGCACTGCTAGACGGGCATCTCTGAGCTCTCGTCCGCAGGCCGAGAGCGTGGTCGCTCCAGTAGCGCCTGGGGAGGAGGAGAGGACCGAGTGAGCTTATAGTTGCAGGCCTATAGCTAAGCCAGGCTGGAAGATACTGGACCGCGAGAGGGCAGCCCTGGGGAACCCAACCAGCCCCGGGATCGGGACCGTGGCTCCCACTTCCAGGTCAGGGTGCTCCCTGCCCGGCTTCGGGAGCTGCGGCTCCGCGGGGGCGGCTCGGGCGGGGGCTGTCCCGTTGCGCTCAGCGCCTGGCAACAGAGGCCGTGTGGCTGGAGTAGCGTCAACAGACAGGACCTTGTACCTTCCTAGCCAGACCCTTCTCTGTCCACCGGCCCCCAACACCTCCAGCGCGGCCACGCTCGGGCTCCCACCACTGTCCGGGCCCAGGAAGTCCCGCCCGTGCTGCCGGGCGCTGGGCCGCCCAGCTCTCGGTGAGCAGCCTGCCGAGGCCCGTTGTGCCAAGACGGCCTGGAACCGCAGGTCTGCCCCGCAAAGGCAGGTGCTTGAACGGGCACCCCTCGCCAGCCTGGTGTGGCCGCCTGCTGCAAGCTGGGGTGTACCCGCGAACCCCGGTTGAGTACTTGTGGAGCTGAGGAGTCCCAGGGGGCGATGAGGCTAGGGGGATTTGGGCGCGACCGCTGGAGAGCGCCTGCACGCGTTTGCTTTTCCTTGCCCGCTGCTTTGAGTTCGAACTCAATCCCGACACGATTAATCCCATGGTGGCCGAAATATCAGTATCGTTTTCTGTTGATGGAAACTGCCTCCAAATAAACCAGCATGCGTATTTATGGCAAAATTTTACTCTGGACCCCAGTGAGGACAGACTTCTCTTTATTTCCCTCTGGTTTGGAATAAAAAAAAAATGAGGGCATGAGTCGTAAGTGAAAAAATAAACAGGAATTCGGGGTAAAAATATGTTGTGCCTTGTGTTACCTGCAAACAGAGTGATGCCTTTTACTGTTGGCAATACTAACTGTGGGACACGCCAATAACAGCTCATTAAAAATAATGTTGCAACAGCAAACATGGCCTTAGATTTTACAGCCAGCATGCGATGCAATCAAATGCCAAGAAAATACTTCTTTATTTGTTTGGATTCTGGAAAACGGTTCTTGACTGACCCGGTCTTTACCAAGTCGAGAAATAACTGGTTCTCCATCAACATAGCTTAGCCTGTGTTCTGCTCCCAGCGGCTTCTTTCCCTCTTGCTGGGGAGCCCGGCTGCCCTCCCCAGAGTCCCCCCCACGCCCCTCCCACAGGCACTGGGGGAGGGGAGTGGTGCTGGCTAGCAGCTCTGGGAGGCTGGAAGCAGGGCTGGTGGGAAAGGTCCACTTCCCTCGAGACAGGTGGGGGTCATGGTATTTCTCGGTGCAGGAGTGGAGCCAGTGAGCAGGGAGGTGGAGCAGAAACTTGCTCCACTCAGGCAGCATCCTAGGTGTGACTGGAGGCTTTTTGGAAGCCTGGTGTGAGGAGGGGCAAAGACCCACTTGACGAGACTGAGCTGGCTGGGGGCATCTTCTTCCCTCACCCAGGATGCCCCTTCCTGCTGCCTCTGCAGGAACCACTCACCAGCGTAGAGGGAGGATATCACTCGGAATTCTTCCTGGACATTCCATGGGGGAAGCCAGAGCAGCCTGTGTCCTCTATCCAAGGACACTGATCTGGCACCCCTGGGGGAGAGCCCAGCGATGTCTCTGCCTGGTGTAACTTCAGATCTTTCCCCATCTGTACCCCCAATTAATCTTGAAGTTAGAGCAAGTGACGTGGGCCTCCTCCAAACAGCCACACATGCAAACAGCACACAGGATACATTCACACTGGACAGAAGCATCACACTCAACCACTCTAGACCCGACACCTGCGGCACCCTCTTCACCGGGCTCCTGGCAGCCCAGCCACATAGGTGCTTAGCATCAATCACACTGTGGTGAAGACGATCCTGGACAGCCGGTTTTCCAACGGTGAGCCCAGGCTAAGGCACCCGGGAAGAATCTTGGGAAGGATTTGGCCGCGAGCAGGGTGGCGCTCCCACTTCTGCCGCCGGAAGCTGAACTTCATCCCCTGGCAGGGGT
Organism: Sylvilagus floridanus; assembly: GCA_949820135.1. Classification (NCBI taxonomy): domain Eukaryota; kingdom Metazoa; phylum Chordata; class Mammalia; order Lagomorpha; family Leporidae; genus Sylvilagus; species Sylvilagus floridanus. The sequence goes on from OX463235.1 coordinate 73,070,157, forward strand.
GTCGCGTTGGAGCCCCCCCACCCCGCCACCGCGGACCGTCGAACTCCTACCGCCAGGACTTCACTCCCAGCCGAAGTCCCCGCAGTGCCCGGCTCTGCGGCTCTGAGCGCCTCCCGGCCCTGGGAGACCGCGGAGCCAGCCTGCGATCTGTTTCTGTTGGCAACACAGATGTATTTCTTTTATTTGGTAGTAAATAGAGCAGATGTGTGTACATCAAACAACAGCAAGACAGATATAAACTGCCCCCTGCCACTGGCGCTCATTCGGAGCCGGGACGCCCCTCGGCAGGCTCCCGGCGCGCCAGAGCCCGAGGCCAAGCCGGGTGAGCCCCAGGGCGCGCGCCTCTCCTCGCTGGAGAGGCTGAAGGTAGAGCCGGGGGAAGGAGGCGGAGGCGGAGGCGGAGACGGAAAGGTCGGTGGGATTCGCTTTCTCTTCCGCGACTGCGCCAGCTACAGCCTGGGCATTGGGAGGAGGGGGTCTGAGCTCTGGGGGCCCGAAGGGCTGCGCCGCCAGCTACCTTCAAGCGCTTTGATGAGGCCTCGCGATACGGGGGTGATGAGCACGCACCCCTGCTTCCGCCTCTCTGCGAGCGTGGGGCAGCTGCACTCCACTCGAGAGAGCGACCGTGGGGCCGGAGCCTTTGCCGGGCGCAACCCTGGCCGTCTCCAGGACCCCATTGCGCCCGGGGACCTCTCTGTTAATGCTCCAAAGTTAGCCGCTAGGAAAAAGACCCTCTACTGGGCCTCGAGCCTCAAGAAATCACTGTCTGGGGTCCAAAGCTCAATCAGGCAGACCCAGGGGACAACGCTCCTCCTAGCACATACACATGGCCCCCCTAGAGCCTTGGGAGCGACTCCTTCTCTCCGCTGCCCGCCCACTCTCTGCCCGCCACCTCGCCCCTCCTGCAGGTCCTCCCCGGCTTCCGGGTGCCGGGGTCCCTTGCGCCTGGACTTGCGCGCCTGGAAATGTGCACGCCAGTGTGTGCGCGCGCGTGCGCCCATCTGGGTGTGCAGTACGCTTGATGTTGACCTTTTGACCCTCAGTGGGAGCGTCGAGGGGTGGAGGAAGAGATGAAAGGGCCGCGGAGTTGACCCGGCCGAGTGTAGTTCTTAGCACTGCCGGGCGCCTCTGGTAGGGATTCTGGGTTGAGATTTGGGCTGCTTGTACCCTGGCGGTTCCCTCCTGCACAAGTACGCCGAAGGCGTCGGGGGTGCGGAGAGCTGCGGCGCCCAGAGGGCGACCCTGCCCTAGAGCCTCGCCGGGGAATCCGCCCCACGTTTCCACCTGCGGGAAGCAGACCGCCTGAGCGTCGGCAGGTGTGGGAGCTGGAAGCTGCAGAGTTCCTGAGCCGGGCACTCTGCTCGAAGTCGTACAGATCCCTTGCTTGGCAGCCGCGCCTCCGGGGATAGACTGCCGGAAGTCTGCGTGGCTGGGGTTCCGAAAGGATCCCTTCCCGTTTCGGAGAGGAAAAGCCGGGCAGCCAGAGCGAGAGCTTGCTCTTGCACCCATCGCTGAGGCTGGAGCAGCAAGGTGGAGTCACCTGGCCGGCTTCACCCCCGCGCCGACGTCTTCAAGAAATATAAAGCATCCCCTTCTCCCTGAGCGCCTTCTCCGCCCTCGCCCCCCTTGTGATGGAGTGCACGCATCAGATTTTCATCAAAGTTCTATTAAGTGAAACATAGGTTGCAGGGCACCCTTTGATTGAAACAGTTTAAATTTTAATTGTGTTTTTAATTTGACATATAGTTGCAGAAAGGAATGACACTGCGTCGCCAAGGGGCGGTCGATTTTCTTAATTTCTCCCAGAGGAATTGATGAGTCTATCAGGCCACTAGATTGGAAACCCATTAAAGCTCTCTGGTTAGGCTGTTAATTGGAACTTGATGGATGGGGGGGGGGGTGTCGGGACTCGGCTATGCTGATCCAATCTTCATGACTTTCTGTTTTCCAATAAATTACACAATTCATTCCCAGCCACAGATTACATAAATTGTACACCTCTGGGGCGCTCTCTTTCAAATAGGGAGCCCTTTTCCCCAAAAGCCCATTGCGAGATGTCATTTGCACCAACGAAGGAGCAGCAGAGACTCTTGAATGAAAATCGAAACATAATCAACGTTTATACTTAGAAAATTTATTGAGATCATTTTCTCTGGTATTTCCTTATTTTAAAGTTCGGACGCGCCATATATCATAATCCACTCGCGTTAGGTGTGGGGGGGCAGGCTGTGTTTAATATTTATCGAAGCTTGATTCCAAGATCAAACTTGTTTATGACTTCATCTGTCATTTGGAGGAAGCCTTCTTCCACGGGCATCCGGCTCAGCCAGCCTATTTCCCAACCGCCGCCGAGCACCCGGGATCAATTTTTATTAGGCGCTTCGGCAAGTTTGCTCGGGGCCGCTTCACTGGTGAGCAGTGGCGTCTCGGGACCTAAACTTTAAGCGCTCCTTTAGAAAGTTTATCTTTCCTGGACCCCCGTTAAGCCTCGTTCCTAGGGGGCCGGGTCGAGGGGTGGCGATGCCAGGCAGGGGAGGGGTAGCCTTCCCGGGTTTGGCCGTTCAGCAGACGGGGTAGGGGGTGGGCAGCTTGAGGAGGGGCGTGGGGTCGCCAGAGTGTCGCTCTGCAGGACTGAGCGTGGCGGGGTCTATGCGGGTTCCTGGAAGTAGAGGTTTCAGGGAGTAAGCTTTGCAGCTGGGCCCAGGAGAGGGCGTCTGGCCTCTGCGCACTTAGCGAGGTCTCTGGGACCCCCAACATGTGTCCGAAGAGGGTGGAGAGGAAAGGTCTTAGCGCACCCCACTCCGGCCCGGGATTGTTCCCACCGTCGGTGCTCCAGCCTTCGGAGCCCCGGCAGGGACCCAGGAGAGCCGCATCCCGTCGGCGGAAAAGCTGGGAGTCGGCAGGTCCCTGTCACTGGCTTCCTGCCCCCGCCCTGCGCCCGCCGCCGCCACCTGCCTGGCTCAGGGCGGAGTGTGCGTGACGCGGAGGGAATGTGAGCGCGTAAGCGTTAGTGCAGGTGCGTGAGAGCGCACAACCGGAGATCTGGAGGGTGTGGACGAGGAGGCGGCGCCTCGGTGTAGACCGGACCCCCGATAGGGGAGGGAGCCAGGGGTGGCGGAATACGAGGCCACAGGGCGCCTGCTGACTCCCCCGCTGGCTCTGCTGGAAGGGTTCACAGTTTCCTGGCTTGGACTTCCCTGGCTCGGAGGTCCGGCAGCCGCCGCGGACGCCTCAGGCTCCACGCGCACGCCATCGTGGCCGTCCCGGGATACCACGGGCCCTTAGAATCCCTCCCCCTGCACCTGTCCCGCGAGTTCCCAAGGGCGTGGGACTGGCGGAGGAAAAACCTTGAGCACCAATCTTGCGTTCTCTGCCAGGGCCGCCCACATTTTTTCGCCTCGTGCCTCTGTTACCCCTCCTGTTCATGGGGGGGGGATATAAAGTGAAGAAAGATGGGGGCTTCCAGCATGTTCCCCGCACCCAATATTAATTAGCATCTCAGGAAGTTCCACCCCTTGACCCGGACTGTCTTCTTCCCCGGCGGGGTGCCCGCGAGAGGCCGCGGTTTGTTGGCGCGGGGGTCGGACACGGCTTTTCCAGAGCCTTCGCCCGCACCTCCAGCCGCGCGGGAGCGCGCCGGCCCCGCTGAGCCAAGGCCCGGGAGCCCGCGCCGCGGCCGCGCGGAGCAAGACGCACAAATTGTATTTCAGCGCCGGGTCCTTCCGGGTTAATGAGCTGACACCATGATTAAAGCTGACCATTTGTAATGTGTCTCGACCCCGCCGCCGAGCCCTGAAGAGGTTAATGCGGTGACGGAGGCCGGCACCTGCCCCTCGCCGGCCTCCCGGGCCTTGGCGCACGGCCTCTGGCCCCCGCCCCTCGCCCGGCCCTGCCCCGGCTGCGCCGCCGACTCCTAATCAATTAGCCCATTAAGGAGCCCTTGGAGGAGTTAAGTAGGGGGAGATCTGCAGCAGGGCTGCCGTCGGTAACTCACCGCGGCTAATGATATTATAAGCGCGTTACTCAATACCCCGGGCGCTGCGCGGGCGAGGCAGGAACCGCGCCGTCGCGGGGCGGCAGTGCCTGGATATTCGCGGCACTGATTGGGGGTGCACCCTGCCCACAGGCTGCATTTGGGAGCGCCGCAGAGACAGGGTCCGCCCCAGGGACGGGGTTGGGGTGGCTCAGAGGCGCCTCGCACCTCGCCTGGCCTCCGTGCCCGTGACTTTTTTTCCCTGCGCGCTGGGATGATTCCAAATCAGGAAACAGTTGACCTGGGGACTGAAGGGGCCAGAGCCAGGGCTCATAAGACGGCTGTGGGAGCAGAGCAAGGAGCCATGGCTTATTGCGCTCCTCGGCGTGCCTGGCTCCAGCCTGACTCTCCCAACAGCCTCGGCGACACAGGCATCACTGCCCCCAATTTCAGGAACGAGGAGACGGGGGCTCAGAGGGTCTGTTTCCCCGCACAAGGGCACTCTACCCCACTCTAAAACCGCGTCGGGTCACCACTTCTCTGCAGCAACTCCGGGACCTCCGCTATTTACTGAAACGTGGGGTTCATCTGTGGCTCGGGAGGGCGGCCCAAGGGCGCCCTCCCAGCGCTGCTGGCTTCCCAGAGCTTTCCCCTCCCACAGGAGGCGATGCTCAGAGCTGGAGAAAGGGGAGGCGCTAGGGAACGCGTTTCACCCACGCGCGAGGGCAGAGGCTTGTGCAGGTTCACGCAATGGGTCAATGGCGGTGCTAAGACCGGAGCCGGGGCCTCAAGACCCCAGGTCTAGGGCTTCTGCCTCAATCCGCAAAGACCTTGTAGCCCCGTTGGGCCTGTGTCGGGGCGGGGTCTGTGCACTGGATGGGCACACCTGGTGTGCGCAGGACGGCAGCCCGCCGTACTCCTGGAGAGAGCACGTTAGAATGGGGACACGGGCCTGCAAACCGCCCATCCCCACGCGGGGCCCCCGGGGCTGGCAGGATAGAGGGCTGCGCAAAGGGATGGGGGCGGGGAGCAGCCCGTGGAAGACCCTCGGAGGCGCGAGGACTCCTCGCCGGGCGAGGCGTCGGGCCGCTCCTGCCCGGAGCCCCGCACTGCCCTGTCCCCTGGAGACGGCCGGGGGTCGAGCTGCAGCAGAGGCCAGGGACCCGGGCTGGAATCTGCGCTTCTTTCGGCCCCGGCCGCCCCCCGGCTGGGCAGCGGGTGCCCGCTGGGCTTTCCGCGCGCTCGGGGGGCGCACGGGCGCCGCACGCCGGGCCGGGCCTTTTTGAAATTTTCCGGGGCCGCTCGGCGGCGCTGCGATTGGCCGCGCTCTGGTAACCTCTATGCAAATGAGGCCGCGCCGCCTCCGCGCTGCCCGAGACCCGCGGAGCCTGCTGGCGAGTAAGGGGCATTCGCACCCGGGCTGGGCGGGCGCACCCAGAGCCGGGCGGGCAGGGACCCCCGCCAAACATCCGGTGCCCGCGTGCCCCCCGCGCGGAGGGGACGCCTCGCCGGCCTTGACGCCCCCTCCTCCTGGCTTCCCTACCCCGCCCCTCCCCGCCGCCTGTCTGCACCACCTTCCACCCGCATCGTGTCTAAAGGGAGTTCTTGGTTTCCTCCGATTTCTTATGAACCCAGGATGGGCAGCAAGGAAGATGCGGGCAAGGGGTGTCCGGCGGCCGGTGGCGTCTCCAGCTTCACCATCCAGTCCATCCTGGGCGGGGGCCCTTCGCAGACGCCGCGGGAGCCGGCTGGCTGGCCGGCCCGGAAGCGCAGCCTGTCAGTGTCCTCGGAGGAGGAGGAGCCGGACGACGGCTGGAAGGCGCCGGCCTGCTTCTGCCCAGACCCGCACGGCCCCAAGGAGCCGGGCCCCAAGCACCACCCCCCCATCCCTTTTCCTTGCCTGGGTAAGGACTGCACGTCGCCGGCCGGCTGCGAGTACGCGCGAGGAGCGGGAGGCAGCACGCCCCGCCAGGACTTCCGCGCGCGGCCCCCTCGGGTCAGAGCTGCGGCCGCTGGGGGTTCCGGGCCCAGGAGAGGGGGCGCGCGCGCGCAGTGGGGTCAGCTGGCCCCCAGGCTCTGGGGAGGAAGTGGGGAGCACAGGCCCCGTGCGCCTCGGGCGAGCTGGGGAAGGCTGGATTGGAGTGAGGCTGGATCGCAGCGGGCCGGGCACCCCGTCGGCCCAACTCGCGGCTCTGCCGTCGTTCCCTTTGCGCATCGGATGCTTCCTTTGCAGACACGAGGTCTGCAGCTCGGGTCTGGGCGTTCTCTCTCTCTCTCTGTCCCTCTAATGAGCACGCTGCGGTGACCGTGACAACTGTGCGGTTCAGAGCCTCCTCTTTACCTCTGAGAAGGAGAACTCCGCATTAGCCCTTCGCGTGATTTCCAAACAAACGGCCTGTGAAATGAGGCCGCCCTATGAGCCTCGAGAACCGGCCGCTCGGTGGTTCCAGGGCGCAGTCGCCTTTGGAAATGATGCTCGCGTCCCCCTTCCGACCTCCTCCCCCTCTTGCCATAGAGGTGTGCGCACGGAGACCCCAGACCCTCAGTCACTCGGTTCTCCCGTAGCTTTTTATTTTTTTTTAAGGCAGGGGTTGGAGCTTCAGGTGCCCGCAAGAGGGAGGGGAGGATGGGGGTCCCTTAGCCAGGACCGAGCCTGCGGACGGCTGCCATTCCCCTGGTCTCCAGGGCGCCCCAAGTCCATGCCTTGCTTTCTGTTCTCGCTCCCCAGGTACCCCGAAGGGCAACGGAGGCGCGGGGCCGGCGGGCTCGGAGCGCACGCCTTTCCTCTCCCCGTCGCCCCCGGACTTTAAGGAGGAGAAAGAGAGGCTGTTGCCCGCGGGCTCGCCCTCCCCCGGGCCCGAGCGGCCGCGGGACGGCGGCGGCGAGCGGCAGGCGGGCGCGGCCAAGAAGAAGACGCGCACCGTGTTCTCGCGCAGCCAGGTGTACCAGCTGGAGTCCACCTTCGACATGAAGCGCTACCTGAGCAGCTCGGAGCGCGCCTGCCTCGCCTCCAGTCTGCAGCTCACCGAGACGCAGGTCAAGACTTGGTTCCAAAACCGCCGCAACAAGTGGAAGCGGCAGCTCTCGGCCGAGCTGGAGGCGGCCAACATGGCGCACGCGTCGGCGCAGACTCTGGTGGGCATGCCGCTCGTGTTCCGGGACAGCTCGCTGCTGCGCGTGCCGGTGCCGCGCTCGCTCGCCTTCCCGGCGCCGCTCTACTACCCGGGCGGCGGCCTCTCGGCCCTGCCGCTCTACAACCTGTACAACAAGCTGGACTACTGACCCGGCTCGAGCTGCCAGAGACGTGAAGAAATACACCATGTGTATTCGTTAGCTCTTATTTATGGCCTCCGTCCTGCTTTTTCGTTTTGATCCTTTCTGGTATTTATCGGCGTCCCGCGAGTCGGATCGCCTGCTTGCTACCCAACCCAAACCAATGCGCTTTGAAAACCCACCTCGGAGGGGGATGTCCTCGGGTGGGCGGTGGTGGCGGTGGGAAAGGGGGTCTTGGCCAAGTCGGAACGCCGGCAGCACCCGGTGCCCTCCTCCCCGCCCCCGTAGGCACACCTGTACGTATGCACCTGCACGCGCGCTCCGCCGCGCCAGGCCCTCGGGGGCTTCGGACAACTCTCTAACCGCCTCTCATCCTGAGGATGGGTAGGGGCGAAAGGGGTAAGAGTCCAGATCTGTAAATATTTTTAAAGAGGAAAAAAAATAAAACGTTTTAAACATCGTTGTTAACTTCGGAAGGGCTTTTTGCCCGGCACGCTGCCACGCGCAAAGTTTTCTCCCCGTTCCGTGGAAAGCCTTGCGGGCTGCTGGCTGGAAACACGTGCGGGATGGGGCCGGGGCCAAGGGGTAAAGGTCGGGACCTTGGCGCACCCAGGCGGCACGTGGCCGGAGCTTCGTTCCCTTTCCAACCCCTTGTCGGTGCCTCTGAGCATCGGACTGGGGCGCACCCTGGCTGGAGTCCAGCTCTGGAGCCCGCTCCGAGTCAGACAAAAGCGGGGAGGCAGGCCTCGCCGCTGGAGCCGGTGCCTTCCCGGAAGGAGCCTGGTGGGGGCTCGCCCAGGCTTGGCCAAAGCAGGGCACCGCCGGACGTGGCGCAGGCTGGGCCGCGCGTCTCCTCTCCGAGCGCGGAGGGCTAGCGGTGGCGCTGCCTGCACCCAGCGAGTCATCCCCCTTGGCTCGCCGCGAACCTTGGCGCCACTGGCTTGCAGCCGCACCGCGTTCCGTAGCTGGTGCCGCGGCCGCGCGTCCCGCCCCAAGCAGGAATGGGCGCCGCACGGCCGCACTTCGGCCCAGGAGGGTTCCCAGGCCCAAGACCAGGCGAGGCAAGATCGGGAGGCACAGGCGCTTCCCGAACCGCACTCACTGGTTTTTGTTAGCGGTTTGCATTGTGCGTGGCTCAATGGATGGGTCACGCGGCAGCGGCCGGCCGCTTGCTCCGAATGGACGCGTGGCGCGCGGGGCGGGGAGGGCGCCGCGCGCGGAGAACGGCTGCGGGACAGCCGTGCACGGTGTCTGCGGTCCCTCCGGTTAGGTCGCAGCCACCTGTTTCTCGGGAAACAACGGAAAGGCGAGCCTGGGCTTGTAGGAGGCCGCTGGTTTGGCACCGGGCGGGCGGGGGGGGGGGGGCGAGCGGAGTCTGTGCGAGGGAGCCGGAGACGGGGGGGGGGGGGAGGAGGGGGGCGCAGCACCCACCCTGCAGAGGGGAAACATTGGAGGGAGAGACTTCTCCCGGAGAGAGATCGAAATCACTACATTTTCTGAAAATCCCAACCGAATATCTGCAGACGTTTGAGCGATATGCAGTGTTGTGTGGGAAGTGCTTGGCCCCAAACCCCAATCTGATATTGTCCAGCGTAAGATTTTTTTCCCCTCCTTGTATCCGACTTCATAAAGACCACGATCTATTCCAAGGTGACGTCAGAAGGAAGTTAGTGAGAGCTAACTGCCGACACCAGGTTGGCTCAACTGCATTTATTTCATTTCAGCGAGTTCACGCCAGCATTGACTGAGCCCTGGAACCTGCGAGGCGAGCCGCTGGGCACTGGGAGGCAAGCCGGCAGCGGCGCTGGGCCTGTTTGCTTCTGATGTATTATGGGCACTACTTTATTTCAGTGGTCTCTCTCTCCAGATGACCCTCTTTAAAGGATTTCCCTCTAACTTTGCTATTTGAATATTCCACGCAGACATGATCAAAGATCAAATTACTTCCGAGGAGGAGCTACGTGCACAGGGTTAGTCCGTCCCTGTCAGTTTTTGTCTGCATTTCAATATGTTGCAGGTTTTTTTTTTAATGAGATGATGGTTTTAACAGCGTTGGGCCACTGTGCTCCTAGGTTCACTTCTCTTATAGGAAGTGGCCACGTTAGTCACTGTGTGCATTTAATCACTGTTTTGCCTGTAACATTTGAGGGAACGTGGCTTGCAGTTTGTCAAAATGTATATTTCACTCTTACTAATCCAAAATTGCCAATTAAAGGTGACCCAATAGTGTAATTAGTTTTTAGGAATTCCTTTCTCTTAGAGATAACTAAATATTGCACACACACACACACACACACACACAGGACGTTGCATTTGGATTTAAAGTGCGGTTCAAGACCACACTGTTGCCGGATTTCCCTTCTCAAGACTATCAATTCATTTGAATAATCAGCAAAAATCATCAGCCTGCTTTCAGGCCCTGAACTGGATTTAAAAGATTGACGTTTCTTAGAACTCAAATGGAGTCCGGCTGCAACCGCGTGCCCGGAGGGACCTGAATCATGCACACACTGGCTAATGAAATACACTTGGATTTTATTAGTGGGTAATTCATGCTCCACATCGCGAAACACTGATGGAATTACACAAACAACCGAGGGAGGGAACCAAGTGACTCAGGAGATAAGGTTATTTAGCTAAAGTTAGAATGGGAATCAGGCGCTGCGTTGTAAAATCCAGAACTCGTGGAAAGCGAAGGGGGGTGGAGAACCCAGGGTGAGGACTGGACAGGACGAGGGCCGGGCCGAGGCCGTGACGTCTCCGCCCCGCAGAAGCGGGGTGCTCCTGTGTGTTCCCCGTGTCAGGCCCAGCTCTGCGTGTGTGGACGCCCAGCTCTGCGTGTGTGGACGCCCAGGGCTGGGGCGCTCTTCTTACTAAAGCGCCTTCCCACCTAAACGCTGTAGCCTCGCGCTCCGGACAAAATCACATAACAAAACAAGTTTTCTTTACAAAAGGCAGCAAAAGGCGAGATTCTGGACGGACTGACCCGAAAGGAGTCCCGAGCGCCGGTTCGGGAGGAACCCGGGGGCGGCGGGCACGGCCGGACCCCGCAGTGCAGGGTCGTCGCCTGGGGGCGGGGGTGGTCTGGGTCACTGCAGGCTTCCCCGGCCCGGCCCAGGCCTGGCACCAGCGCAGAGAGGCGGCGTGGAGAGAGAGGCTTGGAGAAATAAGGACCGGTTCTTAGGGAGAGATCGGCAGCGCTTAAGACGCTCAGGGGTAGAAAGTCCAGGATTATGGAAAACAAGCAAAACAGCGCAGCCGGTTAGAGCAAACGCTTCCCGCTGGATACCAGTTTTGGCTGCTTTATGGGCGTGTATGCGTCTAGGGGAGCAGAGAATAATTTAACTTCAAAGGAGTATGGACCACACGGAATTCTTGTGCCTGAGAGCTGCAGAGGGCGAGGGTGCCGCGCGCGGAGTTGGAGAAAGCGTCTTTCCCGCCTACTTCAGGACACCCGCTAAGGGGCTGGTCCCAGGGAGACTACATCTCCCAGCGTGCTGCACTCGGGCGTAGGCGGGCGTCAACGAGGTCTTGGCGCGATGCTTCCTGGGAGTTGTAGTTTTCAGTAGATCCGCAGGCGCACGGGTCCCTCAGCGCCGTGGGCAAAGTGAGACCACGTGATCGGAAAAGCGGCGGTTTCCCTTTGAGCCGGAACAGGATGAGAGCGCGGGACGACGCCACAGCGCAGCGGACCAATCACCTGCCTCGCCGGAGACGTTGGCGTTTGAAATCAGCCAATGGGAGGCCTGCTCTGGAGCTTCCTCTCCGCCTCCTTCGCTCAGCCCGCGAGTGCTCCGAGGGAAGCGAGTAGGCGGTGGCGGCGAGCGGCGGGCGGCGGCGACGTTGGTTTTGAAGGGAATCCGCGGTACGCGGGAGCGAGGCGGGCTCTGCGGGGATTCCTCAGGCTCGCGGCCGGCGGGGTCTTACCCCGGGGAGGCTCTTGCGTCGTTTCTCCTTTGTTTCAGGCTTCCGGGGGGACGGGCCTGGGGGAGGGGAAGGGCCGCCTGGGCCGCGGGCTGGAGCTGCGGGGCCGGGGCGGCGGCGTGGACGGGCCGGGCGCGCGCGGGTGGGGGCGGGCGTGGGCCCGCGCGTGGCGGCGCCGGCTCTGCGCAGGCGCGGACTGCTCGCCGCCCCTCGTGGGCGCGCGCGGCCCGGGGAGCCCCGGGGGACTGACGGCGGCGTGCTGTGCGTGCAGATGACCGGTTCCAACGAGTTCAAGCTGAACCAGCCGCCCGAGGACGGCATCTCCTCGGTGAAGTTCAGCCCCAACACCTCCCAGTTCCTGCTGGTGTCCTCGTGGGACACGTCCGTGCGCCTCTACGACGTGCCCGCCAACTCCATGCGGCTCAAGTACCAGCACACGGGCGCCGTGCTGGACTGCGCCTTCTACGTAGGTGCCCGGGCGCGGGCGCGGGCGTGGGCGTGGGCGCGGGGCGGGACGCGGGCAGTCGGCGCCCGTCTAAGCGTCCGGACGCGGAGGGAGGTGTGGAAGTCGCCGCCGGGCCGGCCGGGCTTGGGGAAAGCGGCGTGCTCGCCCGTGGCGCGGTTTTGGCGATCGCTGTGCTGTGCGGGCGGTGTCTGCCCCGCGGGCGGAGCGCTGTGGTGTGCACGTGAGGGGCTTGGAAGGGTCGCTGCAGCTCCGTGAGTCGTAACGGGCGCCGAACTTTGTTTTCTAGGACCCAACGCATGCCTGGAGCGGGGGGTTAGACCATCAGTTGAAAATGCATGATTTGAACACTGATCAAGGTACTGCGACCACATTTTACCGCTTTGTTCTCTTCGCTCATTTGTTAGGGTCTGAATGTGTGTTTGGGGAGAATAGAGCCTGAATGGCTTTAGTTAGACGCAGGTAGAAGTGGCTTACATTTAAGGATTTTGTTGTTGTTGTTGTTAAGTGATAGCCATTCAGTTATCACAAAACATGCCTGTTGTTTTTGTAATAAAGCTCGGTTCAATCACGTTGCCAAGTGTTCATGGAAGTGACTCTCGTGTCCTTGCCCTTCTTGTCCCTAGACAAGGCCTGGATCCTGTGTATTTGTCATTAGGAGTTTCCCGGACAGTGCTGATGGTTCAGAGTTTTCTTTTCAGAAGCTAATTCAGTCTAAACTACAAAAAGATAGGCTTTTAAAAATCAGTGCTATAAAATACAAATCATGTCTATATCAGCCCAGCTTGTATACTTATTTAGCAGTATGTTCCAGTTGCATTTTTATTGAACGAATGAGGACACATTTTATGTAAGTAATTCCTTAGAGGCCTAGTATGAAATGACTTACCTACATTTTTATGGCAATGTTGGGGCAGAATAGATATCAGGATGGAAACCAAGTGCAAAGAAGTTTCTACTGAGAGTTTATTTTTCTGTACATTAGATGCAGATACTCTGGAAGGAGATGGTCGGTCACAGACGTTGAACCAGATAGAAGAGTTGGACAGTGGGAAGACAGAGGGAAGATGCACACATTTGATAAAAAACCCAATCATGAGAGAGTTTTGCATGAAAGCCACTTATGTGACAATTACGGATGTTTGCTTCTGTATGCCAGTAGCCTAAACCATAAGTTAGTTTGAAGGTTAGGTCCTGTTTGCTCGAAAACTTGGGAAAAACTCTGAAAAGCAAACTTATAAGATGATTTTCAGAGTTATAGGCTGTAACTTGAGGAAATTGGCTGTTTACTCTCTGAGGATCATCCCTAAACTTTGTGAAATACTGTTCTGTTTAAATGATAGGTTTTTTTAAATAAGGGAAAGTTTCTGATTGAGGGTCAAGACCATATAGTGTTTGTTCTGGTGTCCTTAGCAGGTAGCACAGATACTGGCCGAGAGGTATTTAGTAGATGTTGAATGAGTAAATGAGATGGTTGAAATTGAAAGGAAAGTAATTGGGTGTTGGGAACTCGACCTGCCATGAGAACCAAGTGTAGTAATCACCGAGACTTCACCCCTAAGCTCTCCTAATCCTGTCACCATGTAAGTCAGTCTCTGAAGCATTGGTTTAATGTTCAAGATACGTGTTGTCGAAGCAGAAGACCAGAGTCGTCATTTGTTCCTTGAGCAGGTGTTGAGCACTTAGCATGTAGCAGACCATGGGCTAGAGTCAGGCAGAGGTACAGAGCTAAATGAGGTTTCTCATACGAAATCTAGACTCAGATGAGGCAAATAGCCACGCCACCATGTAATCTGAAATTCAGTGTATCCTGGATGCGTGCCGCACTGTGAACTCCACGGTGAACACTGGAATGGAGAACTTGGTGTTTCTGAAGAGATTTTTCTGTATGCCCCCCTTTCCACGAAGTTATGAAGCTGATTGATTACAGTTGAGTGAATGTTGCCTTTACTTGTTCATTTGAGGAATCTTTGTTTAGCTGATGAGGTAATAAAACTAGGTGGTGGTGTTTTGCTCCCCTTCTCTCTCTCTCTTTTTTTGTTTAATAGAAAATCTTGTTGGGACCCATGATGCTCCCATCAGATGTGTTGAGTACTGTCCAGAAGTGAATGTGATGGTTACTGGAAGTTGGGATCAGACAGTTAAACTGTGGGATCCGAGAACTCCGTGTAATGCTGGGACCTTCTCGCAGCCTGAAAAGGTAGGTCTTTGCATGTACTTACCGCAGGAATTACAGGCCTGGGGTGATTTGTCTTACTGTGCTTTTCGTGAATATTCAGATTTAGAGGTTGAGAATCGACAAGGTCGTTTTTAGAAACATAGCTATAAAGAAATGCTTTAGTGGGAAAAAAAGTTTGCTTTTGGGTTTCGATAAACATCCTTGGTGTCAGTTACTGCAGGGGGAGTGCTGGTGTAGATGAGCCTGCTTCCCGTCTCAGCACTGGCCAGAAGTCATGTAGCACGCACTGTCTTCATTTGGCTTTGCCCAAGCCAGAAAATGGGACAGAGCCTCACCATTTCCATTTGTGACCTGAGGTTTCATTTGAGTTGTTGTTGAGAGAGCAAAATGGGGTATTTCTCATGAGAAAAGTATTATGCGTTACATGGCTTTTACTGTTTGTGTGTTTATCTGTTTTTTAATATTGACAGATGTAGTTTGAAGGCTTAGTGAAGAAAGCTCTGGAAAACCGTAACGTTGTGTATTGTTGTAACCTTTTGATCTGTGAGATGAAGTGTAATTGAGCATTCTCACTGTGTTCTCATCAGACTTTATCAGGTGGTAGTTAATTTTAATGATTGACTGCTTTAGCAGTTTAAAAGTATCCTTCACTTGAGTCTGTTTCCTTGGTGTAAATATACTATTCAGTTCCTGTTAGCCATCATTATATACAGGAGTGCATCCAAAGAGCCATTATTTTTGTCACATCACAGTCGAATCTTCTACTGGCAAGACCTTTGTTCAGAATAAAATAATTGCATTGTTTCTAGTTTTGATTTATGGTTGTATGTAACATGTTAAGAGCTGTGATAAATTGCTGACAGACTATCATATAATGGACAGCCACACTGAATCAAGCTGCTTATTGGTTCAGCAAGGTTCATTATGTCACTTTTTTTAATACTTTTTTTGATAAATGTATATACCTAGTCAGTAGCATGACAGTGGTTTCACTTGATTTACGATCAGTGGGGATAGAAAGCACTATGAGAAGCTTGTGTGTCACCTGTATAGTGAAGATTTAAGATAAAATTCCCGATACGATTGAACCATTATAAATTGATCTGTTTTTGGATTCTTTATTTTAAAGTTCGCTACTTTATGCATCTTAGATTTTCAGTTTTTTTGTAAACACTTTGTTTTCTGGATAAATTTTACATTTTTAATTTAAATCTACTTGTATTAAATTTGTTTTAAATCTTTTAAAATTGCTTATTTTTCCTTTGGTCACATTATTGTTGAATTTTGAGGCCAATATGTAGAGATTCTTGGGGCATTGCACTGTTACCCTAACGTGATGGGCTGATGGTCTGTAGTTAGTTTACTTGTGATCGTTAACCATGTGGTTTAATAACTGAATGTTACAGATTTGTCATGGGGCCTCTAAATTTTTTTATAGCAATTCTTTCTTGAGGTTTGGAAATAATTATATCAAATTAAATTACAATTGAGAATAATAATCACATTTAAGGATCTAAAACCTAGATTTAAAGATACTATTTAGTATCATCAGGAAGATTTTTTTTTGCCATTCTCTTTTTGAATTTGCTACCTCTGTTTGGCTTCCAGGTACCTTTATATTTGCAAATAAACCACGAAATATCTGCTTGTAGGAAATTCTGTAATGTGTTAAAAGGGATGCTTAAAGCGGATTTAATGGTATTTAAAGTAGTATAGTGAGGAGGAGGCAATTGTAAGGGGTAAAGTGTTTTTTGAATTTTTCTCTAAAGATGAACTTCGGTCTTGAATATTTAGTATTATATCAGTACTCAAGAATTTGCTTTGCCATATGACAGACCATTGTCCTTGTCTTTCAATTTTGAGTTTGTATGCTACCCAAAACAGCCAATCAGCTAATTAAAGATGGTTCTCTCACTCTTCCTGCAATGGCCTATTTATTCAGTATAACAGCTGGAGAAAAATCAGGGTTTTGAGAGTTGCAAAATAATACCTCCTTCAAAAAAACAGTTGTGGAAAATGAACTTTGAAATTGTTTTTTTATTGAAAGGTATTTTGAATAATTTTGTGGCTTTATTGTCTCATTTTTGAGTGGTGTTTTGTTTCTACTTTTGTACTGTCTGAATGAAACATGGGCTGGGAGAAATTTGTTTTAATAATGAGAATTAGGTTTTCAAAAGTGCATTCACAGGATTAATTACAACACACATTATTTGATACTGTGAAGTATTGAGTCTTAAGAATATCTTGGGTTTGCTGTTTTGTGTTAATTATTTGATTTGAATATCTGTCTACAACTGGTACTGGTGTTTGGGCATCTAATCTAACTTTTTACGGTTTTGTGAATAGATGGACTTTGTTCTGAGGCAAAACTCCCATTTTCAGGCAAGTAGATGATGTTTAGCAAGTTTTGATCTCTCTTAAAAGGTATATACCCTGTCAGTGTCTGGAGACCGGCTGATCGTGGGGACGGCAGGCCGCAGAGTGTTGGTGTGGGACTTACGGAACATGGGCTACGTGCAGCAGCGCAGGGAGTCCAGCCTGAAGTACCAGACTCGCTGCATACGAGCGTTTCCCAACAAACAGGTACTGATAACGTCCGGAATTTGAAGGTTATAAGACCTCATATAGTAATTAATGATTTGATATCATTTCCTTTAAAGCTTATTTTTTGCATAGTGGTTTAGAATTTGTTGTTAGGTATATCTTCATTTAATATTTTGACAACTTTTTGTCACAAGCTAATTTCTTAACACCCATTTTAGAGAAGACCTTGATGTTCACAGAGGTTAAGATACCTGTCCAGGATCACTCACCCAGTGGCTTGAATGGACATCTTTCAGTTTTGTTGATCCTGGTCTGGGTGCTTGAAGGGTATACTATAATCAAAGAGTTTGGGAGGTATTCTAGTTTATGAACTGGTAAATTAGAACTTAAATCTGGGAATTCAGGTCTATGGAATCAACTGTTCTTTTTGCTGTGACCCCAGTACTAATAGAACTGTTTCTCAAAGGGCTCCAACTGAGGTGAAAGAGGCAGTGCCCCTTATATCGTGAGTAACTCTTAATGTACAGGGTGGGTCGCCTTCTGCCATCGTCTCTGAATGAGATTAGCCTGTTCATTAGCCACTGCGAAGGCCTCCCAGCCGCCCCCCCCCCCCTACTGATCTGAGAAGCTGCTGGGATACGCAGCTGCAGGAGGAAGAGTCACTGGAATCTTATGGCTGTCCTTCAGAGCAGTTCAGTTAGTTATTCTGTTGGCTCATCATCACAGAAGGCCAGTACCTCAAATGATGATCATGGTTCTTTTTTTTTTCAGGAGATTGTGAATTTCCATTGGATATAAGAATGGCAGTGATTCTAAACTTTAGAAATTGATATGTGATTAAAATATGCTTGCATTGATTACATTGCTTTTAATTCTTCATCTGAAATTTTTGGAAGGCTGTTACCACAATGTTGTGGAAATTGAAATTTTTTTCATCTCATAAGCATTTTTTAGGAATAAATCTTTTTTATACCTTGAAGGATTTTTAAAAATGAAGATACAAAACAGATTGCATATTTGTTTATCATCTGTTCCTTTTAGCATGCTGTCTGTACAAGGAAGGATGAGAACAGTTTGAAAGTGTAAACCTGACTTGCTGATGTAAATGCAGGAGGCAGTGACTGAGTCGGAAGACGGAGTATCTCGGTCGATTTGGATTATCGGTTCCCCCGGTGAAGGCAGCACGTTTCTTAGAGTCAGAGGTGAAGAGGCTTGGAGCACAGGAGCGTGTGTTTTAACTGCAGGAACAAATCTGAGTGCAGACAGGACAACTAATAGATGACACTGAAGCACTGTACAATCTTGTTTAGCTTTGACAGAATAACTAGACATTTTTGGTTGCAGTGGGGGAGGTGCTGGAGAAAAGTTGTGACAGTTTTGTTTTTTGTAAAACAGGTAGTAGTCTTATGTTGTAGGATTGTCATACTGTGTTAGTGTAGTGTAAAAACTTTGCTAACACTTGGTTGTGCTTTCTTTTGATTCCTGAAGTCGTAGTCTTTCCACCTGGATTGAATTTGGAATTAGTGCTTTGGTTTTAGAACCCATGTCACCCGTGTTGTCCCCTTGTTTCCCTTTTGTCAGGGGTATGTGTTAAGCTCCATTGAAGGCCGAGTGGCAGTTGAGTACCTGGACCCAAGCCCTGAGGTGCAGAAGAAGAAGTATGCCTTCAAGTGCCACAGGCTGAGAGAAAACAACATTGAGCAGATTTACCCTGTCAATGCCATTTCCTTTCATAACGTTCACAATACATTCGCCACAGGTAACGTATGGCATGCTAACTTGCATCTGGTTATTAAGATAACATAATTTTTAAAGTTAATTGAGCAGTTTTTATGCTTAGGCAGGTTTTTTATTTATTTGTTTTTAATTGTGCTTAGTCTTCTGGTATTGAGGGAAAAAATTCTTCCATGACTTTAACAAAATTAAGATTAAAGGTTACTTAGGTATCTGGTATTAAGAACCATTTCAAATATTTTGAAATTACTTGTAGGTGGTTCTGATGGATTTGTAAATATTTGGGATCCATTTAACAAAAAGCGACTGTGCCAGTTCCATCGGTACCCCACCAGCATCGCATCACTTGCCTTCAGCAATGACGGGACTACACTTGCAATAGCATCATCATATATGTATGAAATGGATGACACGGAGCATCCTGAAGATGGTATCTTCATTCGCCAAGTGACAGATGCAGAAACCAAACCCAAGTGAGTATGCTTCACCTGTGTTTGAGCCTTTTCTTGCATTCAACCCAGGATTTATTAATTTTTCTAAATTCATGAATAGCATTGTTGATGCCTGCTTGATATTACAGCCGACTGTAGGGTTGGAGTTGATTTTATCTTGTTCTCCCAAGCTTTCAATATCCGTAGGTTGATAGACGTCTGATGGATAAAATTGTGCCTAGTTGTTTTGTAGAGAAGAATGTCAAACTCTCATTCTTCTTGAATAGGCTCTATTATTTGAACCTCTGGAGTTATTACTAGCTCATTGCATCAAAATTAAGTTGAGGAATTCAAGAATAATTTATTTTAGCAAATTTCTATTTAAGATACTTTAAGGATTTGAATTGCCAAAAATCCTCTCTATAGCGGCTGTTTCTTTAATATTTACACAAAGTGAATGACCCTCAGATTTTACTGAAAATCCAGAGTAATATGGCCTTGCCTGGAGTAGCGGACTTCCTTAGTTTTGAAATTTTCATAGACGTCTTTGGTTCTTGGTTATAATTACTGACTGAGAGGAATCTTTTTTTTTTTTTTTTGATGCTAACAGAGCAAAGCTTTTTTACTTAAATTATCTCCACGAGGCTTGAGGGAAGATTAACATTTAAGCATTTGTTAAACTGTGAAGTATCTTCCCCAAGTGTCTTTGTCCTCTTCCTCTCTTCTCCTCCAGGCCCGTGCAGTAAATTGAGTATTTGTGGAATAACAAAGTTTTCAGGATTCCTATACTTTTTGAATTAAATGGGTATGGTAACCTTGCTAAATCAGTTCAGCCTCTGAGAAAGAGTAGAATACTAAATATTCATATTATACATGTTTTTACAGGTTTGACTTTAGAAAAGTGTTAGCATGTGAGACCTGTTGGATAAAGGGCTATGTTTGCATTTAATTTGTCACTTTTGTGTCTCTTGTCCTGGCCAGCCATTTTGATCTTATGCTCTTCTTTTTTTCTTTTGAACTTGTAGGTCACCATGTACTTGACAAGATTTCATTTACATAAGTGCCATGTTGATGATAATAAAACAATTCGTACTCCCCAATGGTGGATTTATTACTATTAACAAAGAAACCAGGGAAACATACTAATTTTAATATCATAAGAGCCTGAAAATAATGGAAAAGAGGTTTTTATTAATTTTCTTTAATGAAAAATTCTTAAGTGCATGAGATGGTTTGATGGTTTGCTGCATTAAAGGTATTTGGGCAAACAAAATTGGAGGGCAGTGACTGCACTTTTGAGAATCAGTTTTGACTTTGGTGATTTTTGTTTCCACTGTGGAAATAAATGTTTGTAAATAAATATGGGTAATAAAAATCCCTTTGCATTCTTTCTGGGCCTGAAATTAGAGGAAAAGGCTCCTGAGCCATTTGTTCTCTCACTGGTCAGAGTTGCTAATTCTAAAGCTGCTTCAGACTGCCTCACGAGGAGGTTAATCTACAATTAAACAATATTTCCTCTCGGCCGGTCATTATTTTCTGAAGCAGATGGTTCATCATTTCCTGGGCTGTTAAACAAAGCGAGGTTAAGGTTAGACTCTTGGGAATCAGCTAGTTTTCAATCTTATTAGGGTGCAGAAGGAAAACTAATAAGAAAACCTCCTAACATCATTTTGTGACTGTAAACAATTATTTATTAGCAAACAATTGATCCCAGAAGAGCAAATTGTTTGAGTCAGTAATGAGCTGAGAAAAGACAGAGCATATCTGTGTATTTGGAAAAATAATTGTAACGTAATTGCAGTACATTTAGACAGGCATCTATTTGGACCTGTTTCTATCTCTAAATGAATTTTTGGAAACATTAATGAGGTTTGCATATTTCTCTGACATTTATATAGTTCTCATGTCCATTTCAGTTGCCCAGCCGCTGGTGATTAAGGTTAAAAAGAAAAAAAATGACAGTGAGAATGAGATTTCAGTGTAATGCGTTGAAGCAGAACATGAACTTAGCTTGGCCTATTCTAGGTAGCTCCCAATAATATTTTTGATGTCAGACTTTTTTTCAATTTGTTATTTGCAAATGTGTGTCTCTGAACAGGACTTGGACCTTTACTGAAATTTGTTTTATCTCTGATGTATGTGGAACACATTGTTTTGATGCAGAGCAGGCTCTTTGTTTTTTGATTGTTTCGGTGAAAACGTAGTGTAAGTCTGAACCCAGCTTTTGAAATGTATGTTCTTCATTGCAGGTCCACCTAATCATCTCCTGAAAGTGGTGTCTCTGTGGAAAGCTTTGTTTGCTTCCTACAATACATGCTTATCCCCTGTCCCCTAAGGGGTGTCTTTTAGTCACTGTGGACATGTGTTAGTATGTGGATTTCTCTGTTTTTATCTTATAAAGAACATGTGTTGAGGCTGAGGCCTCTGTCCTGGTGTGGTAGTTGGAGAATTTCCCCACCTTCCCCCAGCAAGCCCAGTGGCTGTTTCTGAGTAGTTTGAGTCTCTTTGTAACACTCTAAACCTGTTATTTCCTTGCTGTCTAATAAATCAGAGATTCAGAACCCTTAAATGTTGGATGTTTTTAAATGCTGGTAATTAATGTAATTTACTGCTTAAAAGGCTTCTGTAAAGCAAAACTCTCTTCATCAAGGGCATGCTGAGGATGACATTTTACCTTTAAGTCCACTCTGCCTCGTTTAATTATGTCTGCTCTGATGAATGTTGGGGATTCAGCCCTGGATAAAGTGATCTACTGGAGGTCAGCCATTTCCCTTGTGCCGCCTCCGTGGATCAGCAAGGCCTTGAGCCAGCTGCAGTTCTGCTCTGGGCAAGCGGAGACTGTGTGGCAGCCTTTGGGTGCCTTTTGGCCTCCTGCTTGCTTAGTGGTGCCAGTGCAGTTGTGCTCATTCATGCCTGTGCTGGGGAAATTGCCGTCCACACACAGCCAAATGATAGATCGTTCTGTCTTGATCCATCACATGCTAAATCAGAAGCCCTGGGGATGGTAAATAATGTAATTGCCAGGGCCCTAACTGATGGTATTGTCATAACCACTTGATTGAGGGTAGCATGAGTTTAAAACATTGTGTAACTACGGGAATATAGTATTAAAGGGGACCAAATTAAAGCAGTGTTGAGGACCTGTTTTGTAGGTTGTGTTGAAGGACTTGTTTTTTCCCCCTTTTTGATAGTTCATGTAGGGCATCCTCTTGTCTGTTGAAACCACATGACTCTGCCTTCCCTACAAACCCCTGAGCCAGCTGTTAACTGTTGTCTGGTGTTAGTTGCTACTGTTTCCCATATTACCCAGGTGTAGTTACCTTGGCCTTTTTTTTTTTTTTCTTCTGTGATTTGTTTGTTTATTTGAAAGAGTTTACGAAGAGGGAGGGATGCTGGTCCATTCTCAAATGGCTGCCAGGTCCAGAAGCTTCTTTAGGGTCTCCCATGCGGGTATAGGGGTCCAAGAACTTAGACCATCTGCTGCTGCTTTCCCTGGCACATTAGCAGAGAGCTGGATCGGTATGGAGCCCTGAGCTGGAGTTTGAACTGATGCCTGGATAGGATGCCAGGATCTCAGGCAGCGGCTCCATCTGCCGTGCCACAGTGCAGGCCCCTTACCTTGGCTTTTTCATTAGTTTCCTTTTCTGAATTTTTTTTTTTTTTAAGAAAGCATTAGAGAAGGAGAGGCAGAGAGGGGATCTTCTCTCTGCTGGTTCACTCCCCAGGATGAAGCCAGGAGCTAAGAGATTCTTTGGTCTCTGTGAGTGCAGGGGCCCAAGTAATCGGACCATCTTCTGCTTTCCCAGATACATTAGCAGGGAACTGGATTGAAAGTGGAATGGTGGGGACTCAAACTGGCACTCATATGGGATGCTGGCTCTGTAGGCTGTGTCTTAACCCTATGTGTCACAATGCTGGGATGTCCACTCCCCCCCCACCCCCAGTCCAGGTTCTTAAAAGTGTCTAGAGCAGTGACTGTCAGGCGTTGTAGCCGGTAACCTTTCTTCTCATTTTGAATTTCAGTCCAGAGCTTGGTCATAGCTCGTAGAACAGACAGAAGGTTCATAAAACATCAGTTTGCTGTCTTACATGTGATGAATCAAGTGTTTCTGAACTGAGTTTACAGTAAATGCATCATTGCTATCTAGGACTTGCAAAAAATTGCCCAATACCATGCAGAATTTTTAAATTCCTTTTTATCACCGATACTTGGAGTTCTCTGAGGCTTCACACAGATCATAGTACTTCATGTGGAGGTACTTCTTCCAAAGCCTTCACACCAAGGGACTGCTGACAATAAAGTGCTCTCAGAAGAATTGTGGCAGGACTGTTACTGGGAATTCTGCAAGTGGGTGAGATGGGAATTAGGGTGGCAGCAGTGTCTGAGTTTAACTGTGTACAAATGTATATGCATACTAGCAGGTCTTCCTTTGTTCTGTGGGATTCCAAAGACCACGGCCTCTTCCCAGTTTGACACTGGCATTTAATTCCTTCATTGTTTGCCTTCATTATCTACTAAAAGTCTGGTGTTGCTTATAGACTTTTTTTTTCTGTGAAAAAGGGTTCTGTGGTCAAATGAGATTACCTCCTTCCCCTCACTGGGAAGCATTTGGGGATCGTGGAGAAGTTCAGTGGAAAAATACATGTAAATCTGTTTACCTCCTTTGTCCTCAAATTCCTTGGATCCTTTGTCTGCTCTTGCACACCCTGCCCCTGCTCATTTTACTTTATTTTTTAAAAGTCTTATATTTGAAAGGCAGAGTGACAGAGGAAGGGAGAAAGATCTTCCATCCACTGGTTCATTTTCCCAAAACCCCTGACAGACAGGGTTGGGACAGGATGAAGCCAGGAGTCAGGAACTCTAGCTGGGTCTCCCACCTGGTGAGAAAACCAAGAACTTGGCTACGTCTGCAGCCTCCTGGGGTGCATCAGCAGGAACCAGAAGCAGCGTACGGCACGGTGGTGTCAGAAGCCACAGCTGGTTTCTGCTCCACTCATTTTACCTTCTTCCATTCTTCCCTGTTCACTCATCTGCTTGTGTTGATTCCTGGATCTCAGTGTGCTCTGTCTTTCTGAGTTACTCTTTCAGGCTTTGATTTGGATCCTTAAAGGCCCTGTTCAGGGTCCCTTTTTCCGTGCATACTTGCAGCTCACAAGGGTGAAGCCCCTCCGTCTTTAACCTTGGGCAGTGGTTCTGCTGCCTGGTGTTCTAACAGTTCTCTCATGCACCTCTGTGTTACATCAAGAATGGGGGAACCATATCTTTTTGTATACTCTGGCCCATGAGTGTTGAGCCAGGGTTTTTGTTTATTTTCAGTTAGTTTTCATCTACTTAAAGCAGAGAAACACAGAGTTGTTTGGTTTCATCTTATTCACTCCCCAACTGCCTGCAGCAACCGGGGCTGAACGAGGCCAGAGTCAAGAGCCTGGAACTTTGGGCATCCCACTTGGGTGACAGGGACCTAAACTCCTGAGCCATCTGCTGCTGACTTCCAGGGTGCATTAGGAAGCTACGTCAGAAGCAGAGTAGCTGGGACTCCAGGCTTCCCAGGTGGTGGTATATGTCACTGAGCCACAATGCCTGCCTTTAGGCCATTTTGATATTGCTTAATGGTTTAGACAGACATTGCTCAGTGCATAAACACCCTTGGTTTTGTTCAACTTTCAGGCATTTATTGTTTTTTAAATTTATTATTAAAATTTTCTCCCTAAAGAAACCTTTATTTAAGGAATACAAATTTCATGCATTTCATAAGTACAACTTTAGTGCTATAGTGATTCTTTCCACCATACCCACCCTCCTACCCACTCTGCCACCACTACTGCTCCTCTCCCATTCCCAGTCCCATTCTCCACTGAGATCCATTTTTGATTAACTACTTTATACACAGATGACCAACTCTGTACCAAGTTATTTGCATGAAACAAAGTTTTTTGCATGGAACAAAAAAACATTAAGCAGTCGAGACAAGTGCTGTTGAAAGTCATTGCATCTTGAAGTTAATTGTACTTTTTTTATTTTGGAACTTAATTCTTTAAAGAAGAACCTAGGAATGATACATCTTTTGGGAGCACTTAGACATAGTTACAGTACAACTCTTTGAGGACAGAGGTCCTGCACGAAAGTAAGTGCACAGTGATTCTGAGTTAATTTAACAATTAGCATTCTTATATATGATGTCAGTGATAACTGGAGGCTCTTGACATGAGCTTCCTAAGCTATGCAAGCCTTTTAAATCCACAAACTCCATTGGTGTTTAGTCAAGGCCATAAGCAAAGTGGAAGTTCTCTCCTCCCTTCAGAGAAGAGTATATCTTTTGATGACCACTTCTTTCCACTGGGGGTATCACTTACTGAAGTCCTTCGTGCAGCACTTTTTATTTTTTTTGGCCACAGTGTCTTGGCTTTCCAGCCAGACTGAAATGCCTTAAGGGCTGATTCTGAGGTCAGGGTGCTATTTAAAGCGATGGTCATTCTGAGTCTGCTGTGTGGATTGTTAGGCCTTTATTGTAGAAATGATATTCTCATTGTAGAAATCCAGATAACTTAGATGTGAGAAATGAATTAAACTATTACCATTCTTTGATAGAAGGTAAGTTTTTTTTTTTCAAGTTTATTGTGGTATAATTAGCAAAACTTGTATATATTTGAGGTATACATTGTGAGAGGATGACCACAGTCAAGTAAGTTAATATCCGTCACCTCATGTAACTTTTGGTTTAGGATTCTTTTTTAGCACATTTCAGATACACAATGCAGTATTAGCTAGCCAGCATGCCGTACATTAGGTCTCCATAAGATAGTCATATCTGTGTATGTGCATACCGGCTCTCAGAGCAGGGATTTGCTGTCATACTGCCAACTTCCCTTCTACACATTTTCCTTGTAAATTAATGTTCTCAAATGTCCATGGATTCCTAGTCCTTAAATATGCCAGGATATTTTTCTTTGTAAAACATTTTTGAACTGTTTCAAGCATTCAGAAGAACTCAGGATCACATCCATAAATTGACCATCTAGATTTAAAAATGATTATCTTGCCATATTTGCTTCATTGGAAAGAAAAAAGGCAGAGCCAGCGTCCCATCTGCTGGTTCACATCCAACTGCCTTAACAGTTGGGGCTGGACTGGGCCAGGCTGTGGCTGAATCAGATCCAGGAATGCAGTCTAGGTACCGGTGAACACGGCAGGAACCCTCTTCTCTTCCCCCAGGATCCTAGTTAGCAGGGAGCTGGGGTCAGGCACTGGAGCTGCGTATCAGACCTAGACCAGTGTGGGATACGGGCACTAGGCTAAGTGCCCACCTCCTTCTCTGTTTCAAAATAAAACTTGGCGCATAGTTGAAGTCTCATTTATACCTCTCCCTTACCTTTAATCCTATTTTCTGTTCTCAGATATTGTACTGATTTATGGCCAATGCTAATATAGTATCTTGTGTTCTGGATAATTTTTAAAAATGGTGTAAGTAGGAAATTGTTCACCTGCTTTCAGTGTTGGGTGTGCTTAGGTGCAAGAGAAGGGAAGGAGCAGAGCTCACACTCGCTGTGGGGACAGGCAGCAGTAAGGTGGTGCAGTGCACAGGCTGGGCTGGGCACTTCCTCCAGCACGCCGTGGTTTTTTTTTTTTAATAACTGGACAGGCAGAGACAGCTGCCATCTTCCCAGGTGCCTGCAGCATCCTCGAGCTGAAGCTGCGAGTCAGGAGCTCAGTCCGTTCTCCCATTGGGTGGCAGGGGAGAACCTGTCTTGGAAACGTTTGTCCCTCTTTCACTTGGGGAAGTACTGATTTAAACCATGAAGACTAGCACAGCAGGTTCCTTTCGGAACGGCACCTGGCTCCATTGCTTTGGAACTGGTGCTCAGAAAAATGAAAGATGCTGCTCCTGGTGGCTCCAAGTACCAGCTGGACCATTGAGTCCAAAGGCACTTTCCCCTTGACCAGTGGCTGTTGTAACAGCGCTTTCATTTTCTTTTTTTTTCTTTCTTTCTTTTTTTTTTTTTTTTTTTTGACAGAGACAGAGAGAAGGGTCTTCCTTTCCATTGATTCACCCCCCCAAATGGCCGCTGAGGCCGGTGCACTGTGCCTATCTGAAGCCAGGAGCCAGGTGCTTCCTCCTGGTCTCCCATGCGGGTGCAGGGCCCAAGGAGTTGGGTCATCCTCCACTGCCTTCCTGGGCCACAGCAGAGAGCTGGCCTGGAAGAGCAACCGGGACGAAATCCGGCTCCCCAACCGGGCCTAGAACCTGGGGTGCCAGCGCCGCAGGAGGAGGATTAGCCTAGTGAGCCACGGCACTGGCCCTACAATGCTTTCATTTTCAAAGGATGCCCACAGAACGTGCCTTGGGGTTGTTGCAGAGCGCTGGCTTTTTGGCTGGGGAGCATTTGTGTGCTGGGGGCGGGATCTGAAGTTTAAAAACCTAGACTACTGTAATTGTAGGGGCTGTAAGTGGGAGGCTGCATGATGTGGATCAGCCTGCCCATTTGATGTAACTCATGATTTGACAGTTGGTCTTCAGGACTGGCTTTAAATGAAAAAGCAGTTGGATTGATTTTGTTTTGCTTTCCTGGACCCCACCACTGATGGTTTGGCCTTCCAAGCCACCTGACGTGCAGAAAGAAGTGAAGAGATTGCCTCACGGAGCTCATGTGGCAGGGTGTCCAGCCTGAGTGATTAAAGGTTCACTTCCCGTGGTTTATTTCATTCACTAAATGTCCCAGGAAATGTTCTTTCACCTCTGGCCGTGCTGGCCGACTGTGTGCGGTGAACACAAACCTGAAGAAGCCATCCAAATTGTACCTGCTGGTCTCAGAGCACCTAAGTTTGCTATTCCAGTTTTGGAACAAAGTACCTTTCATGCAGGCTATTGCAGCAATTTCAAACCTCTGTACCTGTTCTCCTGACCTTGTTATAACATCACTTAATAATTCTCAAAATACTTGGCTCTTGAAGATTTTCTTAGTACCAGCCATGTATTCTTAAAGAGCCCAGATGATTTGTCTTCAGGGTTTTAGTCCCTGTATCTCCTCAGCTGCCAAGACGTAACGTTCGTAGTGATTGGCCTGACCAAAGTCCTTTAGTTCTTTCATTATTTCACGGTTTCATGTGCCATTCAGTTATTAGCATTCTGCTCTTAAAGAAACCCCCTGGCTTGGCAGAGTGCGCCTTCATCAGGCTGTGGATATACAAGTGGCTGGCTGCTGCATTTGCTGTTAGTTCCCCACAGTTGCTAATGATGTGGAGAAAGTACAGCTGCACGTGGGACTGCAGCATAAAGGGGATCTTGGAAGTGGGGGACGGATATATGAGTGATGAGCCTTCCAACGGGCCACCCCTTGACACTGTTCATCAGGTGAGCATCGCCCTTTTCTGTGACAAGCAGAAGTCTAGATTTTTCCATTTATTTGAAGGGCAGAGTTAGAGTGAGAGCTTTCATCTGCCAGTTCACTCCCCATACAACAGGAGCTGGGCTGATCTGAAACCAGGAGCTTCTTCCAGGTCTCCCACATGGGTGCAGGGGCCAAATACTTGGGCCATCTTCTGCAGCTTTCCCAGGTGCATTAGCAGGGAGCTGGATCAGAAGTGGAGCAGCCAGGGCTCAACCCGGCACCTATATGGGATGCTGGTGCCGCAGATGGTGCTTTGCCTGCTACGCCACAGGGCTGGCCCCAAGGGCAGTGTTCTTGAAAGCTTGGGGTCAGTAGCTTGGAGTTTTACTCACTTTATGCTAAGAGAGCACTGTTGCATGTTGGATTTCACCTATGCTTTGCTTCACAATAAGGGGAGAGGATTCACTGGAGGGGGTGGGGTGATAGCTGTGTCAGAGTATGAGCCTGTAGTATTTGTGGAAGAATGACTACTTTTGTGAGACAGGGATTAATCTTTGTTTTTATTAGCTCTCCTGAAATAGAGCTAGAGGTCAGGTATTGGAAACTGAAGAAGTCAGTTTGAAAAAGCTTCCTTTTGCCTGTACTGGAACGTGCTGAGGGAGGGTACCCTAACTCCTTGGACCTCTGAAGAATGGGGGTCTGAAAAGTTTACGGCCAGTGCTCTCAGTGCTGAGACCTCCTAGGGAACACGGGGCCATGGCCGCTCTTCTAATGGGATCATCCATCACTGCCAGCTGCTTGCTACAGAAGCTGTCAGGGGTCTTCTTGAGAGCCTGGCAGCCCTCAGGGATTAGAAGCCCGCACCAGGCTGACTGCGAGGGGGCACACTGTTAAGGTCTCGTGGCTTCTCTCTGGTAATTGCGCGGGTCTGCCATTCTGGGCATGTAGCTCGCGCTCTCTCTGCCCCTTACTTCCGTCTTTCTTTCTCTCCCTCTTCTTCCCTTCAGTCAACAGCCAGTCAATAAAAGACATTTGTACAGAGGTTGACTTAGGAAAATGTAGCAATTGGCTGGTTGGCCTGTCCCACAGACTCCGTTGTGCCATTTGGTCCAAGTGGTGGGAGATGGCGATGGATAAGTCGCCTGGTGGGGGCTCACAGGCCTGAGTTGGATCTGATCTAGCATGTGTGTGCCATGAAGTAATGGGTGTTCAAAGGAGCAGTGGAACAGTGGAGGCCAATATGTGAGCCCCAGGTTAAGTTGCCGCCTGCGATGCTGGCATCCCAGATCCCAGTTCCAGTCCTAGCCGCTCTGCTGCAGATCCAGCTCCCCACTCTTGAGCTTCGATGGGCAGTGGAGGACGGCCTAAATGTGGCCCTGTCCCCATGTGGGAGACCAAATGGAGCTCCAGGCTCCTGGCTTTGGCTTGTCCTAGCCCTGGCCATCATGGCCATCTGGGTAGTGAACCAGCAGGGGGAGGATCTCTTCTCTGTCTCTCCCTCTCTCGCTTGTCACTCTGCCTTTCAAATGAATCTTTTAAGAAAACAGTGGGTGGGTGGGTAGGGGTATTGGCATTGGGGGTCAGCAGGTTTAGCCATTGCCTGTGATGCCAGCATCCCAGGTGGGCGCTGGTTCAAGTCCCTGCTGCTCCACTTTGGATCCAGCTCCCTGCTAATGCCCCTGGGGAAGCAAAGGAAGAGTGCTAGGGCCCCTGCCATGCACATGGGCTGCCCACATGGAGTTCCTGTCTCCTGGCTTTGTCCTGGCCCAGTCCCGTGTGTTGTAACCATATGGGGAGTAAACTAGTGGATGGAAAATCTCTCTCGATTTCTCCCTCTCACTCTGCCTTTGAAATTAATTAGTTAATTAATTAATTAAGAAAAGGGGCCGGCGCCGTGGCTCCCTAGGCTAATCCTCCGCCTGCGGCACTGACACCCCGGGTTCTAGTCCCTGTTGGGGCGCTGGTTCTGTCCTGGTTGCTCCTCTTCTAGTCCAGCTCTCTGCTATGGCCCGGGAGTGCAGTGGAGGATGACCCAAGTCCTGGGCCCTGCACCCGCATGGGAGACCAGGAGGAAGTACCTGGCTTCTGGCTTTGGATCACTGTGGTGCACCAGCCGCAGCGGCCATTGGAGGGTGAACCAATCAATGGTAAAGGAAGACTTTTCTGTCTCTCTCACTGTCCACTATGCCTGTCAAAAAAAAAAAAAAAAAAAAAAAAAGAAAGAAAACAAAGAGAAAAGGTTATACAGTCCATTGAATGTCTTAGACATTAAAATCCTAAAACGTGTGCATTGTGGGAGGTTCTGCCACCCAGTAGCTTAGAGCTGCTCTCTTCACTTCTGGGTGTGGTTCAGGGTTAGCTGAATGTGGTGTTTCACACTTTGGTGTTTGGATGTAAAATACATACATTAATAAGATGGTTGTTTGGATAGATCGTGTACAGATTTTCCAGATCTAGTACTTGTAAAGAGAGGAAGATGTTGGAAAAATAATTTGAGCTTGTTCTTGAAGCAGAATGTGTACCCTAAAATAAAACCTGAGGCATGAGTGTCGTGCTCACAGCTCTCGGCCGGTCCTAGTCGGGAGACAGGTGGCTTGGGAGATCATGTTTGAAGACCTTGAGTTACCTTCTGACCACATTCACATCGTTGCTTTAATCACATTCTCAGCCCCTTGAATTATTTAGTATCTTTTTGAGATTACATTTTTTATTCCTAATTATATGACAAAGATATATACCATGAAATATTTATCATGTAATTATGATTAAAATGTGCAGTCTCCTCAAAGATGTGAATAATCACTTTAAGTATTCTATATTTAATTAAAGTAGTCTGGTGGACTGTGCTGGGTCAACTTGGTTAAGCTGGGAACTGTGTTTCCCAGCATTCACCTCCTTGTGTGCTTCCGGGGTAGAGGGAAGGGGAGCAGCCAGCTGGGGGGAGGGCCGAAGGAAGGCAGCGGCCATTCTGGTTGGGTCTTATCACCGTTGGGGCAGTGACGGGCGGCTGCATCGATGCTGTATGGGTAACACCCTTGACCTTGCTCTCTTCTGCTCACACCCACCTGGAGCTTAGGCCCTGCGCAGATGCTGGGCTGCCGACCACAGGATGGTAGCTGCTCCCTGGTGTCTGCTTCCCCATCTGAACACGAACGAAAGGAGTAAGAAGTGGAGGCAAGAGTGAAGTAGAGCCCTTGTAGAGGGCACGTCTTCCTGGTGGTTTTGAGACGTTCGTGGTTTGTGGCCTCCAGGCCATAATGAGACGTCTTACATGAAGACAGCCACCACCTTTTCTGAAGGGGATCCAGACCCATTCAGAGTCAGTGCTCGGCACACACCGAGTTCTGTCTTCTTCCCTTCCTTCCCTCTCTCCGACACGACCTTGGTGCTCTCAGGAGCATGGCATGTTTTTTTCATAGATGTCTAAGTTTTAGCCAAACCCGGCATACAGAAGGCCAGGCCTTCGACCTGCCTTGCCTTGGTGGGCTGATGTCACTGGCCCCCGACACACTCCTCAGTGGATCACCTTTTGTTTTGCCAACTCATTCACCTCCTGAACCCAACATTTCAGGGTGACCTGGCCCTGAGTTCAGGAAGGCGGGTTCCATAGCACACCTGTCAGGCTTGATGCAGCTGCTGTGACTCAGCGACGAGTTTGGGGGCCCCTGATTACTGCCGAGCCTCATGTTTTCAGTGGTGACAACTAGGGTGCCTGTGTTACAGGGTGGTTCCAAGTGTCGGAAGAGCGCGTGGGTGTAAGGCAATCGGTAACAGCGTGTGATGTGAGTGCAGTGTGGCTTGCTGTTACTGTTGTCGTTAAAGCTGAATCCCATGTAGTCCTTGTCTTCAGGAAGCTCCAGTTTAGGGGAGGGGAGGGAGGCACTCATTAGTGTCCTCACCCCGACCTGGACAGGGAAGTGAGTGAGAAGCGCATCAGGACACAGCCAGAGTTTCCCCGGTTTTCCTTTCTTCTGAGCTGTCAAGTGTTTTTGTCTCTTTCTTCCCCTCTACGTAAGCAGACATTTTTCTTTACCGCTTAGAGCTGTTGGAGGTATTGTGGATGAACATTACGTGGGTACCTGCAAATGGAAATAATACCACATTTTCATAATGCTAATCCTTTTTTGAGATTTTAATTTTTTAAAGAAGTTTTAAAATGATTTATTTGAAAGGCAGAGTGACACAGAGAGGAAGAAATACACAGCGAGTGCTTCCATCAGCTGCTTCACTCTCCAAATGCTTTGGCTGGGTCAGGCCAAAGCCTGGAGCCAGGAACTCCATCCTGTTCTCCTAGGTAGGCAGCGGGAACCCAAATAGCAGGGGCATCATCTGCTTCCTGGAGCAGGAAGCCGAGTGGGAAGAGGGAACGTGATCCCAGACACGCCGCTATGGGGTGTGGTTTCCCAGCCCACTGTGCAGAACGCCTGCCCCAGTGATAATCATTTTAGAAAGAATGAAAAGTCTTCCAGATAATCGCATGTCCCAGCTTATTGTCGGCACCAGGGCTGCTTCTGTCCTGGCCCAGTTCCTTCTTCTGCGTGGTGCCCAAAGCAGAGAACTAGGTACCTGGCCCCTCCCACCCCCAGGTGCTGACTGGGCTCAAAGACATCTGCTCTCGTGACTGGCCTGAGGATGGTGACCTTGCACTTTCTGTTGTCCTCAAAAAGGATGAGCTGGACCAGGCAAGGGAAACCCCTGGGGCACTGGAGAGACGGAACCCAGGGTGGGCTCTGCAGCTGGGCGGAGAGTGGTGCAGATTTGGGAGTTTGATTACACACAGCAGGTGAGTACGCTGAGGACAAGGAGCAGAGGGGTGCACTGAGTGGCGACCTCAGAGGTCTGGCTTCCAGTGAGGCTGGCCCAGGGGTGTTGTCCACACTGCCCAGGCTGCGTCTTCTGTCGCATTTCCTGCATGCCTGACTTTGTTGGTCTTTCCTTCTGATCTGCGTTGTAGTTAAAAATCACCTGGTTGTTAGTCACCAGACAGATGCTATTCCATTAAAACTGAGCTTTTATTTTGGAGACCCAAGCCCATCGGTTCTCCTGTGAGCATTTGCGGGGGCCCAGCCCTGCCCCTCCAGCACCTGGTGGGTGCTGCGCTCTCCCTGGCCTCTGCTGGGAGGAGAGTTTGTCAACACCTGGGACGTAACAGGTTCATTGGAGAGCTGCAGCGTGGCTGCTGATCCTCCTCAGGGAAGCTTCCATTTTCTGAAGTGTGTGGGAGCTGACTGGTCAGCAAGGCGGGATTTGAACTGAAGTTTGACAAGAAGGAGCACTGAAGGTGCAGGAAAAAAATCTGGAAGTCGTACGCCTTAGGGAACGAAAAGTTCCGACCCAGAGAGCCTGGGGCTCAGAGCCTGGCTGTGCCAGGGCCTGGGGGTCCCTGAGTGAGTTTTCTAGCCCCTAGGTTCCAGCCATTTGTAAAAAACCACAGGTGTTCAGAGGATTAAGTGGAGATGCACGGAACAAGCCTCACCCAGTGCCTGGTGTGCAGGGAGAGCTCAGGGAGTGCTATCTGGTTATGTGTAGAGAGACTGTGTATAAACTTGCGTAATATCTATTTTATACAAATACGTACTTCCATTTTTTTAAAAGAAGATTTTATTTATTTGAGAAGTAGAGTTATAGACAGTGAGAGGCAGAGACAGAGACAAAGGTCTTCCATCCGCTGGTTCACTCCCCAAATGGCCGCAATGGCTGGAGCTTCTCCTATCTGAAGCCAGGAGCCAGGAGCTTCTTCCGGGTCTCCCACATGGGTGCAGGGGCCCAAGGACTTGGGCCATCTTCTCCTGCTTTCCCAGGCCATAGCAGAGAGCTGGATTGGAAGTGGGCAGCTGGGACGTGAATGGCACCAATATGGGACACTGGCACTGCAGGCAGTGGCTTTGTCCGCTACACCCCCCCCCCTTTTTTTTTTGGAAGGACAGAAAAGAGATAAGGGAAAGAGCTCCGTCCCCTTTGCTGATTGCCTACAAAACTGTATCATGTTAATAAAGTCTAAACACCATGAGATGTCCTCACACAGCCTTTAGGATGGCTTTCATGAAGCATCCAGAAATAGCAAGTGTTGGTGAGTTTGTAGAGAAGTGAGAAACCCTGTGCGATGCTGGTAGGACGGTAACAAGCTGCAGTCCTGGAAACAGGATGATGGCTCCTCAAAAAGGTGAAACAAGAGTTACCCAGTGACCTAGCAGTTCCCACCCCTGGGCGTGGGAAAAGAATTGAAAGCTCACACACACACACACACCTGCACAAACCTATATAAATGCAGGCACATGACCCTCACCTCTGCAAACTCCGATCCTATCAGTCTGGCATGGGGACCTGAGAATGTGCATTTAAAAAAATCTTTTTATTTGAAAGGCAGAGCTGGGCAGGGTGGGGAGAGCTTCCCTCTGCTGGTTCATTTTACAAATGCCTGCAGCATTTGTAAAATGTTGGGCTAGGTCAGGCTGAAGCCAGGAGCTGGGAGCTCCACCCGTGTGGGTCTCCCATGTGGTGGCAGAGACCAAAACACCAGAGCTGTTACTTAGGGTCTTCCAGGACTGCCTCGGTAGGAAGCTGGACCAGAAGCAGAGGAGCGAGAACTTGAACCGGGCACTCTGACGGGACGTGGAGCGAGAACTTGAACCGGGCAATCTGATGGGACATGGAGCGAGAACTTGAACTGGGCACTCTGATGGGACATGGAGCGAGAACTTGAACTGGGCACTCAGATGGGTCGTGGAGCGAGAACTTGAACCGGGCACTCTGATGGGACATGGAGCGAGAACTTGAACTGGGCACTCTGATGGGACGTGGAGCAAGAACTTGAACCGGGCACTCTGATGGGACGCAGACATTCCAAGTGTGACTTGGAGAGAGAATTGTGTACTCATGTGCATCATAACAGTGTTCACAATAGCTAAGGGGTGGAAACGACCCAAATGCCAGACAGATGAATGGATGAACAAAATGCAGTGTGTATGAGGTGCTTCAAAATATTCATGGAAAGTGGATCTAAGAGTTCATTTTGGTGCAAAAATTCTGTAATCCACGCATACGGGGAGAGCTTTTAAAAACATTCATGAAAAATGTATATCATCCAAAAGTTATGCATGGGTTTTAAATTTTTTCTTTTTAAGACTTATTTATTTGAAAGAGTTACAGAGAGATAGAGACAGAGAGAGGTTTTCCATCTGATGTTCACTCCTCAGATGGCCGCAACATCCGGAGCTGTGCTGATCTGGAGCCAGTAGCCAGGAGCTTCCAGGTCTCCCAAGTGGGTTCAGGGGCCCAAGTACTTGGGCCAACTTCCACTGCTTTCCCAGGCCATAGCAGAGAGTTGGATCGGAAGAGGAGCAGCCGGATCTCGAACCAGCGCCCATATGGGATACCGGCACTTCAGACCAGGGCTTTAACCCACTGTGCCAAGTGCCGGCACCCCAGGTTTTAAATTTTTTTGCACCAAAATAAACATTTTTTCCACGAACTTTTGGAAGTATCCTCATGCATACAATGGAGTATTTTTCGGCCTTAGAAGGAGGCAAATTCAGGCACACGCTACAACTTAGATGAACCTGGAGGCACTGTGCTAAATGAAATAAGCCAGTGCACAAAGATAACCACTGTATGAGTCCTCTGTGTGAAGCCTCTGGAGTAATTCAGTTCTTGGAGACAGAAAAAGAACGATCATTGCCAGAGACATGGAGGTGGGCGAGTCAGACTGTTCAGTGAGTCCAGAGTTTCAGGTTGGGAAGATGAGAAATGAATGGTGACGATGGTTGCATACTATGAGTTGATGTAATGTCCGTGAACTTTACATTAGTAAGAGTGCACACACTCACACCCCTCTGGGTCCCAGTGCCCAGCACATATTTTGAGTACACACTGGCTGTTTACAGAACGCTCCCCTGGACTGTGCATCACTCGTCTGGAGGTTGCGCCTTCATGACCAGGGCTCAAGTGACTTCACACCCCTACCTGGGTATACATAGCTGTAACCCAGAGCAAGCAAACTATGGCTTCTGGAGATGCAGAGAACAAACAAGAATGTCCTAGCTAACTCCCCCTGGATTTCCACTCAAAGTCTTCTCCATGCTGGGGGGAGTGTCACGGCTGTAGCCTGCAGTGGTCTGCTCCAGCTGCTTTGGGGAGGCAGGCGGGCCTGCTGGGCCATCCTGGGCTGAAGCTCCGTCTCAGCACTGTCCCTGCGTGCTCTCTGACTTCCTTGTCTTGTAGGGTCCTTGTCCGCTGTTGCTATCAACTTAGGTCCGCCTTGTAAGACAAATTGGGTAGCTTTCTCTCTAATCTGAAACAATTTAAAACATGAATGTGAGTTCGGTGAAAATCTGGTACCCCCTGCATAACAGCTCATGTGGACCTTGTAGGATTGAATCCTTAGGAGCACTGGGAGACTGGATTAGCAACTCAATTCGCTTTATTCCAGTTTTCCATTTCTTCTTGGGTCAATTTTGGAAATTCAGACATGAATTTTAAAAAGCTATTTGTTGCATGCACATTTGCAAACTTATTGTTTGTAGTGTTTTTCTATGATAGAAAACAAACTTCACTCTTGAATGGATTGTCCCTAGTAGCAATCGATTGTCATGTTGATCGGCCTTGCTGGAGGGCTGCCTTTCCCTTCCTTCTACCTTCGTTGAGTTTACTCTTGTTTCTCTGGCTTTTTGATTTGGACACAAAACTCAGTAATTTTCAGTTTTTCTCATTTTAAAATGAATTGATACAAAGCTATCTAGTATGTCCTTTGTTATAGCTCTCGGGTTTTGATATGCATACGTCATATGCAAAAGCTAACCACAGAATTACAAGCAGAAACAGACACATAAACAGAGTGAGAGATCTTAACGTGTCAGATAATTGATAGACAAAGCCTCACTTGTTTGGTCCCTCATACTTTACAGTTTCTACTGGATTTCATCCTTTATCCTTGAATTACTGAGACACACACTTTTAAGTTTCTAAACACACGGCCTATTCTTCATTTGTAGCCTAATGGCTGTGTGATCAGAGTGGTCTAAGTGACACTAGTACTTGACATTTGTCAAGTTTTCTGTTGTGACATGGTTAGTTTTTAGAAATGACTCATGAGTGTGCAAAGAATATTTCTCATTTTTCTCTGTTAATTAGCAGTGTTCAGTTAACAAAATTTATTTATTTGAAAGGTAGAGTTACAGAGACAGAGGGAAAGAGAGAGGGAGGGAGGGAGAGAGAATGAATCTTCCATTTGCTGGTTCACTCCTCAAATGGCTGCAGCAGCCAAGGCTGGTGCAGGCTGAAGCCAGGAGACAGGAGCTCCATCCGGGTCTCCCATGTGTGTGCAGGGGCCCAAGCACTTGTGTCAGCTTCTGCTGCTTTTCTCAGGCACATTTAGCAGGGAGCTGGATCAGAAGTGGAGCAGCTGGGACTTGAACTTGCGCATATGAGCATATTGGGATGCAGTGAGCAGGCAGCGGCTCAACGCACTGTGCCACAACACTGACCCCAGTGTTCATTTTTTTTATATTCACTAGAGTGTTGCTTTTTGTTCAGTTCCACTGTGTTCTTAATAAATTTTGAACTACATTGTCCATCAATTATGTGACACATTAAGATCTCACCAAGTTTGTGTGCCAGTTTCTGCTTATAATTCTGTATTAGCTTTTGCATGTGATGTAGATTTGTATTCCCTTGTTTTCAGCCATTGTGCATTTTAGGGAGGTCTGTTCTAAGCGTCATGTAGATGCATCAGGGTCCTCATGTTGGGGGCTGGGAACGCAATGTGGGAGGACGTCAGGAGCCCAGTTACCTGAGTCATCACCCCTGCCTCCCAGCGTCTGCGTTAGCAGGAAGCTGGGGTCCATAGTCGGAGCCAGGGGTCACTCATGGGACAGGACGGGGCATCTCACCACCGGGCTCAATGCCTGCTCCCTGCATTTGCCTGTGTATGATATAACATCTCTTGCATTGTTTTTATTGGAGTTATACCTCATCTCCTCGAATATTTTATTGCTTTTTTAAATTTTATTTTATTCTTATTTGAAAGGCAAAGTGGGAGAGGGAGATTCACTCCCCAAACGCCTGTGACAGCTGGAGCTGGGATTCAGGGCTCCATCCGGGTCTCCCACGTGCGTGTGTGGCAGGGACCCGAGTACTGGAGCTGTCATCTGCTGCCTCCCAGGATGGACGTCAAAATGCAAAGTGTGTGTGTGTGTGTGTGTGTGTGTAAGACATGAAGCTTCTAATAGCTTTCCTAACACACCGGTTTATCAGGGACTGGAACACTTAAACATTTTTTTGTATTTTATTTATTTGAAAGACAGAGACCTTCCATCAGCTGGGCTGCTCTTTGCACGTCCTCCACAGTGGAGATAGGCCAGGCGGAGGCCGTGCGCTTGGAACACAACCCAGGTCTTGGGTGGGGGGCCTGCTGCTCCCCAGGATGTACAGTAGCAGGGAGCTGAGGCAGGTCTTGGACGCAGCCACTGATGTGGGACAAGGCCAGTGGAGTCTTAGCCGCTGAGCCAGACCCGCCCCCTCCTTCAATATTTTGAGCAGTCATTGGCAGCTCAAATATAAAATTAATTTAACCTGCAGTGCACGTGTTTCAGCTTTGCTTTGACGGCTGACTGCGATGTTTACTTTCCGGCGTATTTTGAGCAGCAGTTTCGACTGTGGTTCTTTGCCACGGCTGTGATTTCTCTGTGCCCCCATCCTCTCTCTTGCTGTCCCCTTTTGCCCAGAAGAAATTCCACTCCCTGCTTCTGGCCCAGAGTCAGCTCCTCACGTCCACAGCAGTGCTCAGCTCTTGTCCCAGAGCCTGGTTCTGTCTTGGTGTTTTCTCTCCTCGTTTTAGCTCACCAGCTGCCACTGCTGCAATGTACGGAGCAGAGGGTCGTCGAAGCTTGAATTCTCGTGTGCCAGCTCGACTCTGGCTCACATGATCTGGATGAACTGGCTGGGGATGATTGTTAAAAGCGTGGTCCCAGTGTTTACAGTCTGGGTGGCCGACAGTGATGAGCACGTTTCGGTGATGACGTGCAGTGAGCCAAAGGTTG
Source organism: Sylvilagus floridanus (assembly GCA_949820135.1). Classification (NCBI taxonomy): domain Eukaryota; kingdom Metazoa; phylum Chordata; class Mammalia; order Lagomorpha; family Leporidae; genus Sylvilagus; species Sylvilagus floridanus. The sequence goes on from OX463235.1 coordinate 73,109,041, forward strand.
TTCCCCAACCCCGGGCTGGGTGGGTCTTCTCTGAGGATTTGCCCTGCTGCCGTGTGCACAAAGGCGTCAGAGGCAGGATGACTCAGATGCACTGGAGCTCGGATGTGAAGTGGGGGTTTTGCCATCTGCCCCACCCGTTGGAGGGAAAAGTCTGAGAGCTGGCGGGTGCTCTGCTCTCGTGAGCCTGGGACAGGGCTTGGGGTCTGAGCCCCTCCAGCAGGGCACATCAGTCTCCTGACTCATCTTCCTCAAGTGGAGACATAGTCGCTGTCACTACTGTGTCCTTTGTTCCGTGTGCCTGGGCTAGGAGGGCATCGTCCCTTTGTTCCCGCTCATCTGGTTCTATCCTGGAGTTACACGGGGGACTTCAGTCCAGGGAGCCTTGTCCGTCAACCCCAAATGTGGCTTCTCTTTCTAGAACTTTACCCACGTGAGGCTGTTTTCATCCCTGGAGAAACCAGCCAATGACTTTTGGTAATTTATTGACGTCCTGGTCTCTGCACTTGAAAGTGGCTCCAGGGGATGGACGGGGCTCAGCCCTCTCAGCTCTCCCTGCCCGCCATCTTCCAGGGCCCGTGGGTGGGTATTGGTGACGAGCTTCCACGGGGGCAGTGGATGCCGGCGTGGGGTGGTAGGCAGGAGCGTCGTCCCTGCCGAGAGCTGGCTGGAATTTAGCGTGTGCCTTGGGACTTGGCCATGAGGAACCCAGCCTGGGAGCTCCTTGGCTTTGGGCTGCTCTTGGCTTCCTTGTGGCAAAAACGGAGGTTTGCAGCGGACACTGGGTAAAAGGCCACGGCCAAGGTAATGGCACTTTCTGGGGCCCTGGCTCTGCCCGTCCCAGGGCAGGGTGGGCGGCCGCCTCTGTCAGGGCTGGGGTCCTCAGGATGGTGCTTCAGTGCCTTCCCCTAACTGGGTTCGTTTCTAAGGTGGCCTCTGCTAAGAATCTGACCAACATCCGTTCCTCTCTAAATTTTACCTGCTCTGAAGTCAAGAAGCTCAGGGGACTAAAGGTTAGTATTGCTAGATGGTGGGGTGGTTCTGTTAGATTTACGCTTTCGTGCTAACCCTTGACGAATATTAAAGGCAAGGACGGAGAGGGGGAGGGGATCGCAGCCCAGCCTGGCAGCTTTGAGTGGCTGGAAAATCACTGCATTAAGCCGCAATAAACATCAATCTGCAGGTATGTGTAATTGTATTTTTTAAGAGCGCTGAATGGCTGTAACTGCTTTTGTGCTGGAGCAGGGAGGCTGCACCCAAACTCAAGATCTCCCCTCGGTCCTCCCTGCAAGCGTACGGCCGTCTTGGGGAGGCACAATTAAAAGGGGGCGAAGCCTTTTTTTCGGGTCCTCAGGCTTAATTTTCCTGATGATGGTGGATTCTGAGTCATTCTGCGTCGTGGGCTCCAGGAGAGACAGCGCCTTCCCCCCAGTCCCTTTCAACAGTTGTTTATGGCAGCTCCAGCCTCTCTCTGCCTCTCACAGCCTCTTTATTTTTAAAGCAAGGCAGACAAGGCCTAAAATTATTGCATTAAAGAGGGGCAATTTTTGTAATGGGACTTAGAGTGCTCTGCAGAAGTGCAGGCAAGTTTCTTCAATATCCTGAGCATTATTCGCTCATTTAGTTAAATGATGTTTCTAATTCTCTGGTAATTACGTGTAATGAGGCACTTTTTCTCTTCTTGATGAGACTTTAGCTTAATATGAGATGGCGTATTTTTTTCTTCTTCTTTTTTTTTTCCATGGGGATAATTACCCCTTCCCAGGAAAAGCAGGGTTTGTTGTGCAGAATATAGCAAATTATTTTATTTCCTGCCATCTTGACTGCCAGTAAATTATAAAATTAAGTTTCAGTGGTGCATTAGCACCATTTTGGAAAAAGCTTCAGATTCTATTTTTTTTCTTTTTTCTTCTTTCCTTTTTCATTTTCTTTTTTTTTCTCTAAAAAATTCATGCGCCGCTGTCCTCTGCGGCTGTAGAGGCTATTATTCATAGAATGGATGTTTTTCTGCCAATTCCTAGTATTCAGATGTATTGAAGCAGCAACATAGGTTTAATTTTTCTGGATGATATCCAGCGTGGAACGTTCTTATAAGCGTCTTTGTGCTTCGGGTGATTATCATCATAAAGTTAAGTAACATGTCCCCTCCTTTCTCCATCTCCTCTCACTCCTCCTTGGATGTCAAATTACCTTTTTTTGTGCGGTGCTTCAATTAGACGCAAAGCCACTAAATTCGCATCCACGAAGGTGGTGACACCAACTGTTAATGGCGAGAAATTCAGAGCTAAAGTCCTCACTCTGCTCCGCTCTTCCTGTTGTTAGCAAATCTGAACAGAGAGCAGTGTGGGCAGAGCCTCATTCATTAAGGGAGACGGCACGTGGAATTTCTCTTGTCCCGTCTTCAAGTATTTTTATTGATTGTTAAGGAGAATGTCCGTCTGCATGTGTGTGCACACGCGTGTGCTTCTGCTTCTTTGTCTTTTGGAAGAAGCAGCTGGATGAGATGGGAGGAGGGAGCGGGGGCCTTGGGCGGGGGCCGGGGTCCCCTGCTACCTGGCTGTGTGGTTGGAGCAGGATGGGCTCCTGGAGCCCCAGCTCCTGGTCCTCTTGGGCGAGAGGCAGGAGGTCCCAGAGCTCTCCAGTCTGTGGGACCTCGGAGCTCTCACAGTCGCTGCTGCAAGGATCCTGCCCCGGAGACCTTCCAGAGGGGCCTGTGTTTGAAGTTTGTCTTTTTAGTTTTTTATGTATGCTTTAGAGAGAGAACGAGAGTGAGAGAGCATTCCATCCACTGGTTCACTCTCCCAGCGCCTGCGGAGCGGCTGGGGCAGGCTGAAGCCAGGAGCTGGGAACGCCCTCCAGGTCTCCCACATAGGTGGCAGGGGCCCCCCACTTGAGCCACCCAGGGATGCACATTTCCAGGAAGATGGAATGGAGGCAGAGGTGAGACCTGGGCGTGGCCTTCTGATCTGGACTGTGGGTGTCCCAAATGGCGTCTCAACCCCCGGGCCAGCGCTGTCCTCTAGACGTGAAGTTTGTGTGTGTGCAGCTCCCACCTGCTTGTTCTCTCTCTTTCTTCTTTTCAGATTTATGTATTTGAAAGACAGAGTTAGAGCGTGCGAATGAGAGACAAAGTGGGATCTTCCATCTGCTGGTTCACTCCCCAAATGGCTGCAGCAGCCAGGGCTGGGCCAGGCCAAAGCCAGGAGCCAGGAGCTTCATCTGGGTCTCTGATATGGGTGGCAGGGCCCCAAGCACTTAGGCCATTCTCTGCTGCTTTCTCCGGTGCATCCGCAGGGAGCTGCATGGCTCTTGAACTGGCACTCATGTGGGCCGCAGGTGCTGTGGGTAGTGGCTTTACCTGCTGTGCCACCATGTGGCTCCCAAACACCTGCCGTAATGCCGCTGGTTTCCATGGGCCCAGGCACACCAGCCCCTGGCTTGCTGACGCTCGAGGTTCCTGTCTGGTGTCTTCTGAATCCCTAGGCCGGGAGGGGGGACACCGCCAGCTCCGCGTCCACACAGCACAAGCTTCTCAGGCTGGAGGGACCCAGGATGACTCACGCGGCACTGGCTTTCCCTCCGTGGGGCTGTACCCACGTGGCTTTCCACGGATGCCCCGATTCTTTTCCTCTTCTTGCGGATGTGTGAGGACTCCTTGCCTGGGCTGCACGTTTGCCGTCATGAGCGCTGAGCCCGTCTGTGCTCTTTTCAGCTTGTGGAAATCTCCTGTGTGTCAGGGGCTGACTGCTCCGTTGTGGGAGTGGACAGCGCTTACCAGAATGATGAGACTCCTCCCTGTGCAGTGAGCCTGCGATACACCCGCCCCACCTGCAGTGTGCATTTTCAGAAACTGCTGGAGTCGGTCGCTTTACTTTCCCCCTGGGATTGCGCCTGCTCCCCGAAGGTCCCCTTGTAGCACAGCTCCCTGAGTGCCACCCAAGAGGGGACTTGAATTCCAGGATTCTCCGGGGTGGGCCTGGAGTCGCATGGGTAAGGGTCTGGGTCCTGGGTCTGCCATGCACACCTCTGGTGACGCTGGGCAGGTTGCTTCTCTTCTCGCAGCCTGCTTCCCCGTCTGTGCAATGGGCACCATAGAATTCCTCACCAGGGACGATGGGCCCTGTGGAAGGTGGTTCGCACAGAGCACGGGAGCGGGCTGCTCAGTACTGAGCTGTTACGGTGGCTGCTGTTCCTGATACTGCTGTTTCCCGTCGCCTTGACGTGCGGGTGCTGCGTCCGGCCACCCTTCCCTAACTCTTATTTATTTATTTATTTCAGAGGCAGTGTTACAAAGAGAGGGAGAGATAGAGAGGTCTTCTATCCGCTGGTTCACTTCCCAAATGGTCACAACGGCCAGAGCTGGGTCGATCTGAAGCCAGGAGCCAGGAGCTTCTTCCGGGTCTCCCAGACGAGTGCAGGGGCCCAAGGACTTAGGCCATCTTCTGCTTTCCCAGGCCACAGCAGAGAGCTGGATCGGAAGTGGAGCAGTGGGATGCCGGCGTCACAGGTGGAGGCTTAGCCTTCCACGCCACGGCGCTGGCCCCTTCCTCTAACTCGTCCCCAGCTTTCCAGCCCCGTCTCTGTCTTCCCCGGTTCCCCTGGGTAATGCTCTCCCGGGCTTACTTCCCCGGTCATTGAGCCCCTCTCGCCTTCATTCTGTACATCGTGTACGTCTGGAGCATGTGCTGTGCCAGTCCCCTTCATGTATGGTGGCTCACTGCAGGCAGGCCCTCCAGGCCCCTCTGTCACTCCCCTGCAGCCAGGGGGCCGTGGTGGCCCCAGCTGACCCACGATGTGTGCTGCGTGCTGGGTGGAGCAGAATCCGCGCATGTGACCTGGTTTGGAAACAGGGTCTGGCCAGACATAATCGGGTTCGGATGAAGTCATACTGGAATAGGGCAGGCCCTAACGCCAGTGTAGCTGCTGATCTTACAAGGAGGGCATCTGGACACACAGACACAGGAACTCGTGCTGGGAAGGGGCAGACGCTGCACAGGCCAAGGGTCCCGGGCAGCTGGGTGAGCAGGAAAGATGCTCCCCTGGGAAGGGGCAGACGCTGCACAGGCCAAGGGTCCCGGGCAGCTGGGTGAGCAGGAAAGATGCTCCCCAGAGGCCCAGTCTGCACCTTGATTCTGGACTGAGAGTGAACCAATTCCCAGTTTCTGGCACTTTGTTACACAGCCATGGGACACTTGAGTGGATGCTCAGCCGTGTGCTGACAGCCTCGTGCTAAGGCAGAAACTCGCTCTTTACAGATAGCTTGATGTAATTCCAGCATTTACACACATTTTAGAAAATAACTCACTGCTGAGGGGAACATGGGCACTGCCAGATTGTTGTTTGGTTTGGTTTTGCTCAACTGGTGGTTGAACACCAAGGGGCTCAGGCGCCGGTGGCCCAGGCTATACCGGCTGAGTCTCAGGTCTGGCGTTTGCCTGGCTCAGCCCAAGCGTCCCGAGAGGAAGCCAGCACTGGGGCAGACACAGCCTGCTCTCGATGCTGCTTTGAGGGAGCCCCTGGGATACTCGATGCCCGCCTCACAGCAGAGGGGTCAGCTGCCCCGCTTCTGGCCCAAGTGCTCCTGGACAAGTCAGCTGACCCTGTGTAGTCTCAGTACACGGTAAGCAAATGAATCACTAGCATGCGCCTTAGCCTGCAGCAGGCTCCTAGCTCATGTTCATTGCTGGTACCCGGATCTCAGCCTGGTGAGTACACTACCCTGGCTTTGAAGTGGACACAGGGAGACAGAACCGGTGTTGTTATCCCAGGTTACAGCTCAAGAGGCCTTGTGGAAAGACAAGGGGTATCTTTATATGCAAGAATGGAAAACGAGAGAGGGAGGCCCAGCATCTGAGGATGCTTGCGGCTCTTGGCGCCCAGCCTGGCTTCATCTGAAGACGTGTACGGTTCACCAGGGTCTGTGCAAGCTCAGTGTGGCGGGCGCGGGCTCCACACTCCAAGTGCACAGGGATCAGGCCAAGCCCACGTCAGCTTCAGTGCCGGGCAGGATGCTTTGAACCTCCAGGCGGCCATCGGGACCACGGGTATGGACGAGGTCACCGCTGTCAACATTGTGACCACCCACAGCAGTGCAGAGACGGGAGGTTGCCTCTGCCTTGCAGAGAAGGACCGGAAAGGGACACGCGGCAGCCGGGAGGTCAGCCTTGGCCGCCACCTGGGAATGCTGAGGACAGCAGCTCAGTACGGTGCTTCCAAGCTCAAAGCCGCCAGGAAGGGCTTGGGAACTGACGAGGATGCCTCACCAACACCGTCCGCTCAAGGACAAAGCCGGAGCTGGGGAAGTGCACAGCGCCCACAGGGAAGTGACGAGACCCGTCTGCAGGAGGACGTTGTTTCAGACACATCTGAGGGTAGCTGTTCCAACAGCGGCGGCGGCGGCTCCGTCACTGGTTATGCGCCGAGGGACCCAGGGCCCAGGGCCTCTAGGCCGCTGGAGTGGGAGAACGAGATGGAGAGACTTGCCACTGGGTAAGTGGCAGCCTCGTGGGAGGAGGCAGGGCTGTGGCAGCCCCAGAAGGTACCTGACAGGTGTCTTGACCACGGCCCTGTGACATGTTGGAGAGCGCCAAGAAGGAGGTCGAGGGAGACGTGGGGAGGGCTTTCCTGGCCTGGCCCAGGGTCCTCAGAGCAAGCCCCTGGTCTGACTCCCTGAAGGGGGAGGGGACAGGTGATCAAGTCCTGATTACGACGATGGTCTGTGGCAGTGAGATGGATACCTTGAAAATAGGTTTTGTGTAAAGTGTGGGGAGTCCCTGGAGTGCTCCCAGGACATCCAGGGCTACTGCCTACACTGCTATGCACCAGTGCCGGATACGACAGATGTTTCCAGAAACGTTCTAGAAAATCAGTTGGCAACCCACAGCCCCTGTACTGGTCCCCGTGAAAGGCATGGCTGCCCCCACAGCCTTGTTCCAGGGCTGTCCTGTCCCAGGGCCCAAGCCTTGCCTGCCTGTCCCGTCGAGTCTCTCCTTTAGAGCCAGGGCAATCAGCATTCCAGGGCATTCAAAGAGCCTCCGGCTCTGCCTCTGTGTAGTGTGTCATGAATGAACAGCACTGTAGCTTGAGACAGAAAACCTGGGAGAAGATTCAGGAACTGGGTGCAGGGCTCATGGCGACACGCAGGCGGGGTCAGGCTCGGCACACCCTCCCACTGCTCCCCGCTGCGGCCGCTGACTGTCCGCTTGCTGCCCTGTGCACTGGGGCCCGGGCGGCCCAGGAGCTGCTCCTCAGGCGTCCGAGTGTGGGGACCGAGAGAGCAGCAGAAAGCAGAGGGCTGAGCGTTTCCCTTGGTCAGGAATAAACACCGATTTGAATGTTCAGTCCTAAGGGTTATAAATAACTAGTTTGCATTGACGTGGAAGCGGTGATACATCTCCTGCAATAATTAGTTATTTGATTACTTTTGTTTTAGCCCGAAGTAGAGGACAATTGACAAATGCGAATACCTCCGAGACTGATGTGGCGCAGTGAACTAACTTTATTTATTACAAAATGCAATTTTATTAATATGAATTGACAGTAATTAATTTGCTGGTGTTGATGTTGTTAATAATTGCATGTAATTTATGAAATATTCATGCTGGAACAGAACAAAATAATGCATAGGTCCTCTGGCTTGTTTGTTAAGAAGTCTGTGACTATTTCAACAAAGCCTTTCACTCCACTGTCTTCACATTCCAGGGGCTTAAATCCCACAAAATCATGCCGTCTATTTCAGTTCTTTCTTTAGCATTTCTCAGCTGGAGCTCCAGGCACGTCCAGAGACTGAGCTTGTACCACAGGGGGCGTGACACCCCCTGCAATGAAACAGGAGGAGAGACTCTTTCCACAGCTCAAGCCCTGCTGCGTTGTCTAATCTTCACAGGCGCTGGCGTGTGCTGCGATGCCTGCATCCCACATGGATGCTGGTTCTAGTCCCGGCTGCTCTGCCTCCAACCCAGCTCCCTGCTAATGCGCCTGGGAGGTCAGCAGAACGTGGCCCAGGTCCTTGGGCCCCTGCACCCACTTGGGAGACCCGGATGGCTTTCTAGCCTCTTGACTTCGGCCTGGCTCAGTCCTGGCTGTTGTGGCCATGTGGGGAGTGAACCAGAGGATGAAGACCCCTCTGTAACTCTGCCTTTCAAATAAACACATAAATCATCATCATAATAATTTAATCTTCACAAAAGCACCATTTCACAGACAAGGACATCAAGGCTGAGAGAGAGAGCTGTGCTCTGGGTTGTCTCCAAGCTGCAGCATCTGAGGTGAGACCCAGCTCTGGGCCTTCCAGCTCCTAAATCCAGTACCCGCAGGGTAAAATCTAATTTTGCTTTTCTTCCAATTTTTTTCCTTCTCTGAATGAAAGTATGGACTGTTTCCCCTCCTAATTCAGTTTGGCCCTCTTGTTCATAGAAAAGGATTGCAATTAGGGAGAATCACAGTTGAATTCAGCTAATGCGGTCAGCGACGTGGGGCCCGCTGGAGCCTGTGGCCGGCTGCGCGGAGGCCCTTCAGGCTGCCGTGCTGCCGCGGAGGACGGAGCAGAGGGGCAGCCGGGGCAGCTGCACGGGGCGCTGGAACCTGCCCCACCCCCACAGGAGTCCTGGCTCTGCTCCCATGCCCAAGGCTGGCTTCTCAGGCCGGCCCCTCGTGCTGTGCTGAGATGGGCTGCATTTGGTTTAGTTCCCTCCTATCGCCATCTTGAAATTCTGAACTTTTTAAAATTAATTTTTATTTTATTTACTTGAAAAATGGCAGAGAGAGAGAGGAGAGAGAGAAAGATTGATTTCCCACCTGCTAGTTCACTCCCCAAATGTCCACAATAGGCAGAGCTGGTCCAGGCCAGAGCCAGGGACCCAGAACTCAGCCCGGGTCTCCCACAAGGATGGCAGGGACCCAAGTACTCGGGCCATCACCTGCTGCCCCACAGGGCACACATCAACAGGGAGCTGGAGTTAGGAGTGGGGCTGGGACTTGAACCCAGGCCCTCCAGTAAGGGTTGTAGGTGTGCCAAGTAGCATCTTAACCCAACACCCATCACTTCATCACTTTGAGCAAGGGGCCCAGCACCTGTAGGCCAGCTCTGCACCTGCTGTGGAACTCCGAGACAAGGCATTTCTCCTCCTCAGCTCTTCTCCTGGGAAATGGAGGGGTGGATGATGGCCGCCTACAAATGCCACGTAGGTGCTGAGGCCCTGGCCCGCACCAGCGCCCGTGTCAGGCTGTTTCCTTCTAGCAGGAGCTGCTTCTGGTTCTCCTGGCACTGAGCGGGAGCTGTGGCCCCTCCCAGGTCAGAGGCAGGGAGCAGAGCCCAAAGTCCACAGATAATTCAGGGTGGCAGGTGTCCCCCACAGGCTTGGCTGGGACCCTTAGAGTTCCGCTTTGGAACCAGAACAGGGTGGGCAGGTTTAGGTTCAAGGAGTCGCTGTAGTCACCTGAGCTCCCCGACTCGGCTCACGCCCACTCTCATCGAGAAGTAGTGCTCTCTGCACAGTTCCCAGCCAACAGAACCCCTCCTCTCCCAGGAACCCAGGCTCTCCATGGCAAAATGATGTCATGGCGGGCATTTGACAAGAAAATGCAGGCAGAACCCAGGCTCCCAGTGAAAGCTTGACTTTGTGAGCTAACAGATCTCTGCTGCTCCCAGGCAGCTGTGGCGTCAGGGTGGGGGTGATCCGGCCCCTCCTGCTCGCCCCGCCCCTCCCTGATATCTCCCTCTGCTAATCTCCCCCCCCCACCGCCCCCCGACTCTCCCCAGGACAGGCTGGAGTCTGTGCCTGTGTCGCCCCCAGCTTCCAGCCCTGGGGGAGTGTTGGGCTGCCACACAGTGCGGCCCCTTGGTTTTGTGCTCCACAGCCCTGCTCCTAACGACCTCCTGGCTCTGCGCGGTGACTTCAGCGTCTGCAGAGCCCACCTGGAGGCGAGCTCCACACGGGGAGCGAGCACCGGATTCCATGCCCGGCTCGGCGCGGGCCTGCCTGTGGCCGACTCCCTGGGAAACCAAGCCTTCTGACAGAACCCCTCTCTCCCCTCCTCTTTCCACACCGTGTGAACCTTGTTTAGGGTTCAGCTCAGTGGCATGAGGCACACTCGGAATGTGCCACCACCAGCAGGGGTGTCCCCCGAAACCATAGCAACCCCGTTTCAATTTGCGCATTTGCATATTTTAGGAACCCCACGGAAGCGCAGCCACACCGTATTTGCTGTTTTTAGTATTTCTGTGCTGCCTGTTTTCAAGGTTCGTTCATGTTCATCAGGTGTCTCAACCTCACGGCTGGACACGAACGCGGCTGGCACGGCCCTCGGTGCATCTGAGCCGGGGCTTCCGCTCTTTCAGGGGTGTCCCGAGCCGCCCGCACTCCTGACCCCTTTCCGAGGGGCCTCCCCACTGCTTCCCACAGTGGCTGCACAGTTGGTGCCCCGACCAGCAGCGTGTGAGCAGTCCAGTTCCCCACCCCTTCAGTGATGCTTGCTGTTTTATTATTTGAAGGCAGGTGCGGGCACGCATACGTACACACACACAGCCCTCCCACCGCTGGCTCACGCCCCAAATGCCCACAATGTGGAGATGGTGCTGGGGTTCCAGGAGACACGACATGCTCCCCGGTCGCCAGGCCCTCTTTCTGTAGCGGTCCTTGGGCTTGGAGTGGGGATGAGGGACCCGGGTTCTGTGGGCTGGGCGCCTCTGTGGATCTGCTGCAGATTCCGACTGCCCTGTGTGAGTGAGCAGGGGCTGGGGTCATCCTCGGAGGGACTGGCTGCTTCCTTCCTTGGAGCTGGCACAAGGGCAGGGAGGGACTGCCGGGGGCCTGAGGAATAAGCCCGAGGTGTGGGCTCTGCCTGCAGGGAAGTGGAGTGGGGGCTGGGGGGTCGCCCCTTGGGTAAATGAGGAACGAGACAGAGGGTGGGTGTGCTGACATGGCCGGGCCCAGGGAGGTGGGGGCTTCTCTCTTGCCTTCCTGGGCTCTGGTGCGGGCCACTTTCCGAGCACCGCCTGTGTGCCAGGCGTCCAGGCCAGGAGTTTCCGGCTCTGGCTCCCAGCAGCACTTGCTCGTGGGTGGCGCCCGTGGCCATCCTGAGGGACCCTGGGGTGCCAGTTTACCCATGTGATCCTCAGCTTCCTCATCTGAGAAGTGGGAGAATGCAAGGCGCTCTCTGTAAGGCAGGACGCAGCGCAAAGCTCGGAGCCGCGGGCGCCAGGTCACTATTCGGAACCCCAGAAGCTTCCTGGTGAGGAACGAGGGGGCTGGGGCTGGCGGGCTCCCCGGGCACGGCTTCCTGCAGTGGTTGGCAGCCTCAGAGAGCGGCCCCTCCGCACGGGGGCTCACGGCCCAGCCCGACTCCCTCAGCACCTCGCTGCAGCAGGCCCAGCAGCTCGGTGGGTCTGAGCCGGTTCTGCAGGCAGAGGGGGCCGGAGAGCGAGAGACAGAGGCTGGGGAGGCCGGGCTGCGAGAGCTCGGCCCAGGGGCTGGGCTGTGCACTCAGTTCTTCGGCCCGTGCCTGCAGGGCAGCTGCTTGATGTCAGGGACAGCGGCGACCCCAGACATGACCGTGAGGAGACCAGCGCAGCCCCGGCCCTGGACGTGACCGTGAGGAGAACAACATGGTCACAGAACCAGACACAACGGTGAGGAGACCAGCGCAGTCCTGCCCCGGCCCTGGACGTGACCGTGAGGAGACCAGCGCATCCCCGGCCCTGGACGTGACCGTGAGGAGACCAGCGCAGTCCTGCCCCGGCCCCGGCCGTGACCGTGAGGAGACCAGCGCAGTCCTGCCCCGGCCCTGGACGTGACCGTGAGGAGACCAGCGCAGTCCTGCCCCGGCCCTGGACGTGACCATGAGGAGACCAGCGCATCCCCGGCCCTGGACGTGACCGTGAGGAGACCAGCGCAGTCCTGCCCCGGCCCCGGCCGTGACCGTGAGGAGACCAGCGCAGTCCTGCCCCGGCCCTGGACGTGACCGTGAGGAGACCAGCGCAGTCCTGCCCCGGCCCTGGACGTGACCGTGAGGAGACCAGCGCAGTCCTGCCCCGGCCCTGGACGTGACCGTGAGGAGACCAGCGCAGTCCTGCCCCGGCCCCGGCCGTGACCGTGAGGAGACCAGCGCAGTCTTGCCCCGGCCCCGGCCGTGACCGTGAGGAGACCAGCGCAGTCCTGCCCCGGCCCTGGACATGACCGTGAGGAGACCAGCGCAGTCCTGGCCCCTGGACGTGACCGTGAGGAGACCAGCACATCCCCGGCCCCGGCCCCGGCCCTGGACATGACCGTGAGGAGACCAGCGCAGTCCTGCCCCGGCCCCGGCCGTGACCGTGAGGAGACCAGCGCAGTCCTGGCCCCTGGACGTGACCGTGAGGAGACCAGCGCAGTCCTGCCCCGGCCCCGGCCGTGACCGTGAGGAGACCAGCGCAGTCCTGCCCCGGCCCCGGCCGTGACCGTGAGGAGACCAGCGCAGTCCTGGCCCCTGGCCATGACCGTGAGGAGACCAGCGCAGTCCTGCCCCGGCCCCAGCCCTGGCCATGACCGTGAGGAGACCAGCGCAGTCCTGGCCCCTGGACGTGACCACGAGGAGACCAGCGCAGTCCTTGTGGGAAAGCAGTCCAGTGAACGGCTCCTCCTGCCCGTGGCCGGTATGGTGACCGCGAGGGCCCAAAAAGGGCCCCGAGGGCCGTCCCGCGCATGCCCCATGCGCTGCGTGGAGGAGAGGGGTTCACTTCCCGTCTCCCGTCATCCCGCAAGGCTTGGAGCCCCCAGACCAGTACCTGGGGGCCATGGGGAGCCGGTAGGTTCTCTGCCCACCTCGGAGAGGTCCTTCTCCAAGGAAGAGGCTCCGGACCACTGACAACCGCCAGAGCCAGCCCAGCCCTCCGGGAGACGGCAGCCAGGTACTGGGAAGCTCGCTTGGGGCCCTAAGCTTACAGGCGGAGGCCCCTCCGGGGCTGGGTGGGCCGTGTGGGGGCACCTGTCACATCCCGCGCAGGCGCCCCATCCCCCACCGCGGCGTGGTGCCCTGGGGGCTGCTGCTCTCACCTGCGGGAGGTGGGCCACGTGTGTGCATTTAGGAGGAGCGTGGCTTTTCCCGTGGCGATCTGGGAAAAGACCAGCAGGTGCTGGGGTGCGAGCGGCTCCTTCATCACCCGGTGGTCTGGGCGGTGACACCCACCTTCCCCTCCCGCACAGGGGCAGCCCCTGCCTCCCGCTTAGCTGACCTTTGACCCGAGAGGGTCCAAATCGTGATTCCTGGAATGAACGCTCCGAGGCATGGGCTGGGGCTTGTGTAGGGACTGAGGCCGCGTGCCTGGGGGCCGTGGGCCCAGGCCTGGGTGGGAGCTGGGCCTCTGCGTGGCTGACGTGGGTTTGCTCGGCCTCACGGCTCCCAGGGTGAACCTGCGCGGGTCGCTGTCCTTGTCTGCCGGTGTGTTGAGTGCCACACCACGCAGCACTGCAGCCTGGCTTCCAGCAGTGTCTGCAGGCCGGGAATCCAGGAGCGGCTCCATGCGTGGTTCTCGGAGCTCGGGGCAGCTGGGGCTGGGGAGCAAACCTGGCAAGTTGTGTGTGTTTGGGGGGGGTGCTGATGGCAGGGGGGCCTCTTGGGCATGGCGGCCAGCTCCCTGCGTGGTCCAGGACCCAGCCCCGACCCCCATGACGCGGGCTGAGAGGTGACACTCTGCTGTTGGCAGACAGGTGCTTGGCTCCCGGGCAGCCTGCGTCCTCCCCTGCCCACAGCCCACAGCCCACTGCAGAAACAGAAGGCGCTCCCAAGTGGGACAGGGAGTATGGCCGTGGGTGGGTGCTCAGGGCTGACGGGTGGGATGTGCCAGCTTGACTGGGCCAGAGGATGCCCACCCAGGTGTCTGGGAGAGTGGTTTCCAGGCGTGTGTGTGTGTGCGCATGCGTGTGCATGCGCGCATGTGAGTGAGGTCAGGGGGAGACAGCTACTGCTTTGACAAGCGGGGGCGAGAACGGGCCCTCCTGGCCCTCCAGCTGGTCAATGGCAGATCGTGGGGGCTTCTGGGCCGACTGCCGAAATGCAGCCCCTCCCCACGTCTGGGCGGAGGTCCCCTGCCCATGCTGCTTCTGACCCTGACGAACGTGAGGACGAGGCAGGCTGCGCAGGTGGAAGGCACGACCGCTCCCGGCAGTGAGCACGGGCTCACACACGTGCTGCGATACCTGGGACCCCGAGTTCCGGCGTGTCTCACTAAATTAATCCCTCAGGTTTCTGTCCCTTGCTAATGCGGCTTCAAGGGGATGCAGCCGCTGGCTGTCCTTGTCCACCGGGCACTCCTTGCCTAGACCTGAGCCTGGCATGGTGTCTTCCTCCGTGTCATCCCAGAGCTTCCCAAGGACTCTGCGCACAATAGCACCCAATACGTGTCTGACTGAGTGCTTGGGGCACAGCAGGTGTCCAGGAAAGCAGGAGAAGGCAGCCCCGGGCGGGGAGAGAGCACCGTGGTCTCGGCTGGACTCCGGGCTGGGCGGGACCCTGGACCTCCCTGACCCAGAGATCAGACCTGTAATGGGATGGGCGGTGTCTGCCCTGGGTCTGCTCAGTTCAGACCAAGATGCACGTGACGTGGGGCCCTGGGCAGATGGGATGGCTCATGCCTCTGCCCTTAGAGTCTGTGCTGGCGCCAGGCTACGTCCGGGGCAGGGCGGGGCAGAGCAGCCTGCCCAGCACTGTCCTGTCCCTTCGGCCCATTGTAGACGACAGCCTGGAGGAGGCGTCTCCTGACTGTGGACGCTGGCCCCAGGAGGGGGGTGCAGGACGTGTGGGTGCCGCCACCCTCCCCTGGGCTGAGAACCAGCTCCGAGCTCCACCCCCCAGGCCTGTTCCTAAAGGAACTGCAGACAAACAAGGGGAGATGCATTTTCTGTTATCAAGACACACAATCCTTACACTTAATTAAAACGCGCCATGGCAACCAGTGCGGTGCAGGGAGCTGGGTGCCGAGTGGCCAGCGCCGCCGAGGGTGATAGCCACGTGCACCCCTTTGTTCTCTGTTCTGGGCGAGGTGACGGGGGCTGTGCCTTTTGTGAGTGTGGCCTTTGTCTGTGGCTCACGGAGGAAATGCCGGACCTTGGTGGGGTTGGGGCCTACAGCCTTTTTTGGTGCCAGGCCAGGCCATCTCGGAGCAGGCTTGGCACAGCCCGCATCAGCTGAGGGCCGTGCTGGGGACACAGGTGTGTGTGACACCCCCCAGTCCCTGCCTTCCAGGTGCTGCTGTGGGAGACAGACACCCCTCCGACAGGGGGAGAGCGGCTCTGTAGTTTACAACAACGAGGTACCATGGAGCCTGGGCAACTGCTGGGGGTGGGATCCGAGAAGGCTTCCTGGAGGAGGGGAGCAGTTGGAGGTGAAACAGGAACCGCACACGCTGAGGTGTGGGGGTGAGAAGGGGCGTGGGGTGCAGGGACTGTGCACAGGCCTGAGCCCCCGAGGAAGTGGTGGGGACCTCGGAGGGTGGGCAGGATCTTGGGAGGGCCTGGGTTCCGGGCTGAGATACACAAATGTGAGGTCGCAGAAGGCTGCCAAGTGGAGCAGGGTCCGGTCAGAGGCCACTGAGCTGGGTGACGGCCAGCTCATGTTGGAGTCACTCGCATGGGTCCTGGGTGAGGCTCTGTCTGACTCACGCTGGGGCCACAGGGTGTCTGGAGGGAGAGGGGAGGGTGGCCTTCCCACGGAGGGAAGACACGGCCAGCCCCATGGTGGCCAGTCAGGGGGCGCCTAGGACAGAGACTGCTCAGCATGGGGGACGGGACTCGGCCTTGCCGTTGGGGATCATTTTGTTGTGCGACCCTGGAAGTCACTGGGCCCCCGGGCCTGGAGTTTCTCACGCTGAACACCAGGAGAAGATGACATCACTGCCTCACCTGCTGGCGGCAGGGAGAGGCCATTGGCTACCGAGGGAGCGAGCCCGAAGCACCGGGCGGGCGGGGTGACAGCACTGGGCACGGCCAGAGGCTCACTAGGCGTGGATCCAGGAGCCAGGAATGTGGGGTCGCGGCAGCTTCCCCACTCCCCTGAGTCAAGTCCTGCAAGGGATTCTTCAGTGTCCCTCATGCTGCTTGGTCGCCCCTGAGCAGCTGCTGTGCGTCTCCCGGCTCCTGCCTCAGACTGGGCAGAAAAAGGCACAGCCGGGTGTAGCAGGTGCAGGCGCGGGGCAAGCCGGGCAGCCCAGAGCCTGCGGACGCGGGCCACAGCTCACACAGCGCTGCTGCTCAGGTCGGGAGACTGTCCAGGGCCTTTTTTGTTGTTGTTGTTGAAATATTTATTTTATTTATTTGAAAGACGGATTTACAGAGAGAGGTAGAGACAGAGAGGTCTTCCATCCTCTGGTTCACTCCCCAGATGGCCTCAATGGCCGGAGCTGCGCCGGTCCAGAGCCAGGAGCTTCTTCTGGGTCTCCCACATGGGTGCAGGGGCCCAAGCACTTGGACCATCTTCCACTGCTTTCCCAGGCCATAGCAGAGAGCTGGATTGGAAGTGGAGCAGCCGGGACTAGAACCGGCGCCCATATGGGATGCTGGCGCTTCAGGCCAGGGCTTTAACCCACTGTGCCACAGCGCTGGCCCCATGTCCAAGGCCTTTTAAAAGCCATCGACACAGAGGTTCTGAGGCCCTGGACAGTGCTCTTTTTTTTTTTTTTTAAAGTCATTCATTCAGCATGAGTTTTCCTCCCCCCTCCCCATCCAATTTTATTCTGTTCTTCAGGCCGGCCTAAAGAGGAGGAACGGATTTTCTTTAAATAAATATGGGTTGCCGCAACCCATGCAAAGGGGCAGAGGCCTCTGGGGACGCCTCGGCTTTCTCGTAGCTGGAGAATTTTAGGCCGCAATGAAACCCCCAAAGGCAAGAAGGCTGGAAGGGGAGGTGGTGCTGCCTCCGGCCTGCCTGCCCCCGCGGCGCCCGTGGCAATCTGCCCCACGGGGAGCCTGCAGCTCTGAGAGTGAAATGGTCCAATTGAGGACTGGTTGGAAATTGGGCCCATCTGCCGGCCCATTAGGGAACTTTACTTGATGAGAAAATGGGAACTTTTTGTAGTTGCTAAGGAGAGCACCCTGCTTAATTTGACCCCTCTTGGCCGTGCGAGATGGGCACTTTATCTGGCACGCGAGTGCCCAGGCTGAGAAGGAAAAGGAAGTGCTGGTGGGAGGAAGGGCGGCCAGCTGCGTCCTGTTCCCCTGCAGCTGCCTGTCAGGCGGTGTTCTTGGTTTGTGGTCCCTGGAGCAAGTGCCAGGGACAAGACAGGTCACCGGCGGCTGTGTGTCCATCAGATGGACAGTGACGCGCTGGCTTTTGTAGGATCTATGACAATAGGACAATACGGGGACGCGTGAGGGCCCACTGACTTTTGAGCGGCTGATGCAAACCGTTTGCAGAGCGCAGAGGGAAATCTATGGCGGCGTTGGGCACGGCATTCAGATTACTTCACGACCCTGCAAAAGTCAGGCTGGTTGCCTTGGATCTGTACATGGGTGCAGTCCTGTTAGACAAAAAGCAGGTGGGGTGAGGCTGGGACGTGGCCTGAATTCCGGAACTTGCTATGCCCGAGGCTGTTGGATCTTGAAGTGTGTATTGTACCTCTCTGGACTTCGTTTTCCTGAAAGATAAAACGCAGACTTGCAATTATGGGGTCCAGGTTTTGCAGGTGTCTAAGTGGCTTCCACTGCTCCAAACTCTCTCCAAGGCCGGCTTCCAGGGCGCTGTTTGGGCATGCTCTCCCTCCTCCAGGCAGCCTGGGTGCTGGTGCCGGGTGACTGAGGTTAGCGTGTCCGTCAAGTGTCTGCTGGGTGCTGCGTCTGGCAGAGCTTGTTGCACGACGATCATGAAGCTGGAAAATGTCTTCCAAGGCCCTGTGCGCCCCGGCCCCAAGCACCGAGTGGTTTAGCACTTGCAGCAAATGACCTTCTCAGTCCAGCTGTGCCGTGGCCTGGGAGGAAGCCAGAGACCAGCGGGGAAGCAGTTTGGGGGGACGCGCTTGGAGGTGCCTCTGCCCCCTGCGTGGCCGGCTCGCGTCCGCCTCACGTGTGTGTTTGATGGTCCGGGGAGACACAAGGAGGGGCTCAGGCTAGGGCCTCTTGCCTCTCTACTCCAAGACCTTGGTTGTTTATTCCCAGGTATTTGGTGACTTTTGGTGTCAGCAGAGGGTGTTTTCAGAGACCCGTGGGCCCTAGATCCTGCATCTGGTCTACAACAGCTTCAGGTCCGGGGTCGTGTCCTTGCTCTCCGCATGTTCCTTGTACTCCTCTCCATAAGCCCTGGAGATCCCTTTGCCGTCCCTCCGTGGACGACATGGAAGCCACAGCGCCCTCTGGCACATGGAGGTGTCGCTGCCCCTGCTGCCCGGGGTTCCGTCCATCCTGAAGGCTGGGGGCTCCTTTGCCAGCCCTGTTTGAGACAAGTGCCCGCACGTCTCACTGTGGGGAGCGTCCATGGAAGCCATCTCAGGACAGAGAGAAGCAGTGAGTTTAATGAATTTTTGTTTAACTCTGAAGTCTTGGCTGCTTATTTACCTTTTTGGGTCTCTCTACTGCTTTTCCCTGTGATGATAAAGACAGCAGGGTGCCAGCCACATAGGGGACATGAGAGAGAGACAGAGAGAATCATGTTCCATCTGCTGGTTCACTCCCCAAATACCTGCAACAGTTGGAACTTGTCCAGGCAGAAGCCGAGAGCCTGGAACTCGGGTCTCCCATGTGGGTGGCAGGGACCCAACTACTGGAACCATCAACTGCTGCCTCCCAGGGTCTGCGTTAGCAGGAAGCTGGCTCAGAGGCAGAGGAGCCAGGACTTGAACCCACGCCCTCTGATGTGAGCAGCAGGCGTCCCAAGCAGTGTCTTAGCTGCTGCACCAAATGCCTTCTCAGTACGGGATTCCTCAGTGAACACATCGTCTAAAAATCTCCTATTGATGAGAACAGATCCTTAGTGGGACATTCAAGCACTATACCAATGTCTGAGACCAAGTTTAAACGTCTCCCTGCCCTCTGCTGCCATTGCAGTCCCCAAGGGCTGCTGTGGTCGAGTTTGGTGTATTGTGTTCTGGACTTTGAGAATGTGACTGTCAGCTCCATGCGCGTCTGCGTGTTGACTCGCACACCGCGCTTAGAGATCGTCGACAGTTTCCATTTCAGTTATTGTACGTCGCCCTCGTTCTTGAAGGGCTGTGCAATAATCTATGTAGCCAACCCCATTGTCTCGCCACAGCCCAGGCGGCTGCGGCCGGCTCCTGCGCGCTGCCTTGGCCGGCTCTGTGAGGAGCTCTGTGCAGTAGATCCCTGGAATAAGATAGGCCCTTTTAATTAAAGCCCCCAGCCCAGGCCCCGCGCCTCACAGGGCTGTTCCATAAATACTGGTTGATGACAATGCTGCGTTGTCATATTAATTAGAACAGGAAAAGACCCATTAGGGCCACAAATGCGACTTCACAGGGCGAACCGGCTCTAAGGAAGGAAGAGACGGCACTTAATATTCTCATCTGCGGAAAGACAAACCGCGTGAAATGCAATAAGCGGCGCTGCCGGAGTACGAGCGTGTAAGATATCCCCAGAGGAGTGTCAGCTTGACAGAACGCATCAAGATTCTGCATTAAAGATAAAACAGAGGGAATATTTACCCAGCACAGTTCCCTAGAAAATATACAATTTGATCTAGATAGAGGCGTTTACCGTATAAATTACTGTGGCCTCGGCTTCAGTCCCAAACAGCCTTCAAGTTGGGCAATTGCCTTATGAAAAAAAAAAAAAAGGAACAGCTTCCAATTGTCTGGAATGAGCTTCAAAAACAGGCGACTCGGTTCTGATAGAACAATTTAAACTGCCCGGCTCCTTATCTGATGTGGACATCATTTTTCAGAGGGCCAAGCAGCTCAGATTAAATAGTTTTGCTGCAGACGGTCTGTCTATTTCTGCCCCCCCCCCCGCCCCGCCTTCCCCGTGCAGGGTGCTGCTGGCCCTCTGCTAATTCAGAAAGATTGGTCTGGGCGATGGTAAAGTGAGACGAATAGGAACAACTCTAACAGAGGGAAAAAAATGAGTGATATTAAAAAAAGAAGAATGGACAGTGCGAGGCTGGCTTGACACAGGAGACCGTATGCCTGCCGCGCTGATTGTCTCCTAAACCCCTTGGCAGTCCTCAGCTTTATTTGCAAATGGTCTTCGCTGTGGACCAGGGGTTCAACAGGAGAAATAATGAGCAGAATCCGTGAGTTGCCTCGAGCCGCGGCGAGCAGAGGTGAGGGAGAGCATCTCAGAGACCATTTTGATCAAATTGCTGCTGCTCAGGCAGGAGCTGCTCAGCCCATTGTCTCAGGGGCTTCGTGGGCCTCGCGCCCCCTGAGCAGGCTGGTGGGGGCGGGGGTGGGGGTGGGGGAGCTGAGGACGTTCAGGGAAGGCACCTTGTCACTTGATCGGGAGCTTACAGAGGTGTTCCTGTGGGATTTTCATATCGAAGTAACAGAATTTATGTAAAAGGACTTTGGCGCTCCAGTCCCCCGGAGGCACCAGTTGCTGCCATTTTGCCAAACTGGCTGGCTGGCTTTCTTTCCTTCCTTTTCTTTCCTTCTCCTCCTCTCCTCTCCCCTCCTCTCCCCTTCCCCTCTCCTCCCTCCCCTCCCCTCCCCTTCCCTTCCTTCTTTTTCTTCTATTTATTTATTTGATATTTGCCTCAGAGAGAGAGGCAGGGAGAGAGAGTCTTCCACCCGCTGGTTCACTCCCCAGTTGGGTGCAATGGCCAGAGCTATGTCAATCTGAAGCCAGGAGCCAGGAGCTTCTTCTGGGTCTCCCACATGGGTGCAGGGGCCCAAGGACTTGGGCCATCCTCTGCTGCTTTCTCAGGCCATAGCAGAGAGCTGGATGGGAAGTGGAGCAGCCAGGACTCCAACCAGCACCCGTACAGGATGCCTGTGCCCTAGGCCAGGGTTTTAACCTGCTGAGCCCAGCACTGGCCCCAAGGGGGATTCTCTTCTCTACACGCTCACCAGCATCTTCCACTTACAATGGTTCATTAGGATGTGACCATCCTCAAGTCAAGGAACATCAGTGCTAAGGTCATCTCCCGTGTGGGGGATCCGGAAGAAGCTCCTGGCTCTTGGCTTTGATCTGGCCCAGCCCTGACCATTCAGGCCATTTGGGGAGTGAACCAGTGGATGAAAGATTCTCTCTCTCTCTCTCTCTCTCTCTCTCTGTTTCTACCTCTCACTGTAACTCTTTCAAATAAATGAAATGAGTATTTTAAAAAGAGTGCCCTTTATACACTGTTGGGAGCCGTATAAATTAGTGCAGCCAATATGGCGCTTCCTCAGAAAGCTAATGATAGACCTGCCCTGTAACCCAGCTCTTCCACTCTGGGCACGCGAACACGTGCATTGCAGCACTGTTCACGGAAGCCACAGTTTGGAATCAGTGTAGCTGTCCACTGATGGCGGAGCGGGTAATGAAATCATGGTCTGCATACACAGCGGAATATTATCCACTCGTGAGAAAGAATGGAGTTTTGACATTCACAGCAAAATGGATGGACCCGGAGATCATTATGTTATGTGAGATGAGCCAGACACAGATCCATGTGCCTGTTCTCTCTCAGAGGGGGGTGGGGGGGTGGGAAGTCAGCCTGAGCCTGGAGAAGTGAGGAGAGAGGCTGGGGAGGGGTGGGGAGTGGGGCACACGCGGCGGTTGGACAAGTACCCAAGCAAGGTTAGGTGGTAACTAGTGACACGTCTGGTGTCCCACGATAAGGTATTAATTAGCTATATAAAGAAGTGGGAGAGCAGCTGGTGGGCTCCAAGTGTAAAGAAAGGTCTAGAAATGGAAAAGCCGGTCTCCTGATGTGATGAGCTAAGTGAGGGGTACAGGGCACGCTGTCGAGTTGTTTCCCCTCGTGGTGGAGGTACTGATGGTGTTACAGGAGCTGCTGTTTCGTCAGACATGGAGACCTGTGTATCCACCTCCACGGTCAAGGTGCAGAAGTATTCTGTTCCCACAGACATCTCCCCCCACCTCTAACCCCTGGCAACCACTAGTTTCTTTTGTACTCTTCCAAGAACACTCTGTAGATGGAATTATACTTTTTTTAAAATAAGGATTTATTTATTTGCTTGAATGACTTGGAGGGGGAGAGCAAGAGATTGATTGATTTTCCACCCAGTGGGTCACTCCCCAAATGCCTACCACAGCTGGGACTGGGCCAAGCGGGAGCCAGGAGCCAGGAGCCCGTCTGGGTCTCCTGTATGAGTGGGAGCGACTCAGGGTCTCGGGCCATTGCCTGCCGTTTCCCAGGTGCATCAGCTGGGAGCTGGACCTGGAGGAAAACGGCTGAAACTCAAACTGGTGCTGTGGGCATCCCACGTGTCGGCTTCACCACTGTGCCACAACGCTGGCCCCAGGATTATGCCCGATACAGATTCCTTCTTCCCAGTCAGTGTCGTGCCTCTGAGACAGCAGGTTGTCACATGAATTAATAATCCATTCCTTTTCGCTTGCCGAGTAGCGTTCCATAACATGACGCACGAGTCTGCTTACCCACTTACGTGTTGGGTGGCAAAGCTGCTCCGAACACTTGGGCCTGGGTTTGTTGTGAGGACGCACACCGGATGCACATTGCCATTTCCCTGGGATAAATGTCCAAGGGTGCAATCGCGGAGTTGTGTGGTTAGTGTCTGCTCGGTTTTTAACGATCGTTACGTGGTGGACTGACCCTTTTATCATTGTGTAATATTCCTCTCTCTCCCTGGCATTTTCTTTACTACAAAATCTGAGGCTTTTTTTTAAATTAATATAATTACTCCTGTCTTTTGATTAATATCTATATGTTATGTGTGTATATATATATGTATATATATATAAACATTCCCTACCCGTTTACTTTTGAGTTTAGATATATATATATATATTTCAACATATTCAAAGTGAGTTTCTTTTTTTGTAAAGATTTATTTATTTATTTGAAAGGCAGAGTTACAGAGAGAGAGAGAGAGAGATCTTCCATCCATCTGCTGGTTCACTCCCCAAATGGCCACAACAGCGGGATCTGGGCCAGTCCGAAGCCAGGAGCCAGGAGCTCTATCCTGGTCTCCCACGTGGACGTTGGGGCCCAAGGACTTAGCCCGTCCTCCACTGCTTCCCCAGGCGTTTTAGCAGAGAGCTGGACAGGATGTGGAGCAGCTGGGGACTTGAACTGGAGACCATGCTGGATGTGGGCACTGCAGGCGGTATCTTTACCTGCTACCCACAGCACTGGCCCCGGGGAAGACATTTTGAGTGGGAGGGCGTCTGTGGAGGTGGGAGATGCCGCTCATGGAGGTGACCTGGATGAGTGTGGGTCCCCAACTCTCCCCAGGTCCTTCACACCTCCAGACAGGCTGCTCGTGTCCGTGAGATGTGGTGCCAGTTCTCCCAAGTGCCCAGACCAGCTCAGCGGCCCAGAACCAGCGAGGAGCTGCGGCTGCCGGCTGAAAGTTCAGGCGGCTTCCCTGGTGATGGCTGCACTGGACACAGAGTGGGTCTCAGCCTTCCACCCGCTGATGATCGGAGAGGGTCAGCTTGCCTGAAGCTGCAATGATGGGGACTTAATGGCCACATCTGTCATGACAGGCTCTGTCTGCCTGTTCCTGGAGTCTTGAGCCACAGGGCCAAGCCTCTGCCTCCCTGCAGCCGCTGAATTCTCAGAGGTGATGGAGAAATGGCTCCTCCCAGGCTGGGCGTGGCCCTCTCGCTGGCATCCACTGGACAAAGTCTTTGGGTGCGCTTCCTCCCACAGGCTGTGCACTGGCCCCTCCCCCAAGGCTGGCCTTCCAAGGCCAAAGCCCCCTCCGCCCAGCGGAACCGTGTCCAGCTTGAGCAGGGCTTCGTCTGATTCCAGAGAAGTTAGCTAGTGTTGTGGGGGAGGAGGTGTGCGCGTCTGCATTAAGAGGAGCCCACACCCCACTTCCACCGGTGAACATGGGTTCGTAAGAGACTCAAGTCAGTGCGGGATCTTGGGTGGGGGAGGCGGACAGGAATGGGGGCGTGTCCTGTCCTGGCACTGCCTCCCCCCGGAGAGCCTGCTTGTCCCCTTCCAAGCCTATCCCAGCGACCAAGACAGCTGCTGTGGCTTCGCGTCTGACTGCGCCCCAAAGCCAGTCCTATAGCCGCGGGTGGGGGGGTGAAGGCTGCCGGGGCCTCTCCCAGGAGGCTTTTGGGGAGTCCGGGAGGTAGCCCGGCACAGCTATCTGTGTGTGCAGGAAGCTTCCTCCAAACCCCAGCAGCTTAGCCTGACAGCCAGCCTTGTCACTTCTCAGGGGTTGAGGACTGGAACGGGGCACAGAGGGGTTGGGTGACTTCTCTTCTACTTGATGTCCCCTGGAGCTGGAACAGCCAGGGTGTGATGGGGCTGCACAGGCGGACAGGAGCCCCGAGTGTGTGTGTGTGTGTGTGTGTGTGTGTGTGAGTGTGAGTATGATTGTCTCAGAGCCTCGCTCTCTCCACAGTGCCTTTTCATCTAAGTCCCTAGCAGGGTAGCTGCATTGGGCTTCTCCCAGGAGGCTATAGACAGAACCTTCTGGAAGCTAAGGTTCAGGACTGGCATGGTGTCAAATGACTAAAGCAGGTTTTGAGCTCGCCCAGACCCCAGGGGAAGGAACTCTGCCCAGCACACGGACAGCAGGAGGCGTGGTTCGGTGGGGAGCAACAAGGTAGCAGCTTACCGGGATGGCCCAAGAGGACCGAGCACAGAAATGTCGTTGGCTAGCTGCTACAAGACACGTGCACACCGATGGGGAGATCAGCACCAGGGTGCGGCCCTGTCCTCGGCCCAGAAGGCAAATCCCCGCTTTGAGATACACGCAGGAAGCAGCACCGAGGGACTTAGCATCGGCTCCTCCTCGTGTCTTCTCGGCTTCCCCACCCTGCTGGCAGGCTGTGCCGGCGTTCCTGGGTGGTCGGCCTGCTTCCTGGGAGCGTCTCCACTGCCCTGCTGCAGGGCTTCTCTCCCTAACCCAGTGTCTTCATCGCATCACTCTCCTTCCCAAAAACTTTCAAGGATTCCCTTTTGTCTGCCGATGGGATCTGAAATCTTAGCCTGGCCGCCTCTTTTTTCTGACCCCAGCCGGACGTGGGGCCCGAGCCAGGCTTCCGGCCACTGCGGTTTTCTCTCTGGTTCTGTTCTGCGCCTGCCCCTTAGCTCCTGCAGTCCCCTGACTGGGATGTCCCCATGCGATGCTGACACTGTAGGCAGTGGCTTCACCTGCTACACCACACAGTGCTGGCCCTGAACATTCTAGAACATAATGTAAGTGACTCATCTCGTCCTGTGGAATCCTATTTATTACAACTTAGAACAAGCTCCTACCTACTGGTTCACTCTTCAAATGCCACAAAGGCCCGGTGGGCCCAGGAGAACTCAATCCGGGTCACTCATTTTGAACCATCACCGTTGCCTGCCTGGGTGTGTACTGCAGGAAGCTGGAATGGAAGTAGGGCTGAGACGTGAACCCGGGCACTCTAATATCGGATGTGTGCATCTCAACCACCACGCCGATCACGTTAGCATATACTGCTTTTAAAAAGATTGATTTATGTATTTATTTGAAAGAATGACAGAGGAAGAAATGGAAACAGATCTTCCATTAGCTCGTTCACTCTCCAAATGGCTGCAATCGTTGGGGCTGGGCCGGGCCAAAGCCAGGGAGCCATGAACTCCATCTGGGTCTCCCACAAGAGTGCAGGGGCCCAGGCACTTGGTCCACCATCTGTTGCTTTCCCGGGTGCATTAGCAGGGAGCTGGGTTGGGAGTGGAGCAGCCGGTACTTGAGTGGGTGCTCGTGTGGGATGTTTGGTGTTGCAGCAGCGGGTTAACCTGCTGTACCACCGTGCCGGCCCCAGCATATGCTCTAGTAGAATTAATTTTTTCCCTACATTGTGTTGAAGATCCATTTCTCATTTTTTTTTTTATCAGAAAGAAGTGGTACTATCTCTTGCTTGGACTTTTTGTAAACCCGTCTGTGCCATGTCTCTCCTCTCTGTCTCTGTTCCTCTGGGGATCTGTCCACGACCACGGGGACGTCACACCACGAGGAGGTTCCAGGCCTCAGGGCCCCTTGGGTCACACTGGCTCCTGCCTGTCCCCTCTGTGTGTGTCTGATGATCAAGGTCAAGTGCTCCACTTTGTATTGGCTTTAAAACACTTTCAAATTTTTCTTGGCATAGCTTCAGGCAGAGAGAAAGGCAGGGTTTTCTTGGACCTGCTGGACATTTGAGGATTTGGATTTTTTTTTTTAAGATTTATTTATTTGGAAGTCAGAGTTTCACAGAGAAGAGGCAGAGAGAGAGAGAGAGAGGTCTTCCATCCGCTGGTTCACTCTCCAGGTGACCACAGTTGGAACTGTGCCAATCTGAAGCCAGGAGCCAGGAGTTCTTCCGGGTCTCCCACATGGGTGCAGGCCATCTTCCACTGCTTTCCTAGGCCATAGCAGAGAGCTGGATTGGAAATGGAGCAGCTGGGTCTCGAACTGGCACCCATATGGGATGCCAGAGCTTCAGGCCAGGGCGTTAACCCGCTGAGCCAAGCGGTGGCCCCTGGAATTCACTGCCACGGAGAATTCAGCCTTTTGTGATCCTGCCTGCTCTGGGCTTTCCTGGTTGGGCCGCTTCCCACTCGGGCTACTGGATGCAGCCACTCAGCCCCTCCCTGGTCCACTGCAGAGAAGCCCATGGAATCTTCTGACCAGGGAGCCCCGGCGTGGGGCTCCCTGTGGACAGCGCAGGACGGTGCTGAGAAGCCGGCCCTGGATCTGGTTCTCAGGTGGGCTGCCGTCTGTGGGGTTTTCAGTGCCCTCACTGAGACAACTGACTGTTGATGAGAGCCCGGTGGGATCCTCTCTGGTCTGGACATGGAGCAGCTCTGGGATACCATGAAAGGGAGCCCTCAGCAGGTGCATCCCCCCACCCCCACCCCCCGCCACCCTTCTCTAGCTCCCAGCCCCCACCCTGCTGGCTTGCCCATTTGTAACCATTACTTGGGTGTCACATTCGGTGATGAAGTGCGTTCTCGCCCTCTGCCTTGGTGGCTGCATGCAGGGACAGGCCTGGCCGCAGAGGTGAGCGGGAGCCTGGGCCTCTCGCCGCCCAGCGCCCATGAATCACGTCAGGCTGGCTGGAAACCTGAGCCCCTCGGGCCCCTCCACCCAGACCTCTGTGACACTCCTTCCAACTTAATTTCAGCCTAAGGGATGCTTTTAAGAAGATTTTAGAGCACAAAGCATCTCCTCAAAAGAATTGTAGTTACATTAAAAACTAATTATCGGAGCTTAGGGGTATAGATCCCCTGCCACATTTTACACAGAGAGCCATTCATCTCCAGGCCCTGAAACATCATTACATCATAGGTTACGGACACTGGCCCAGGGGATCCTGGGAATCAGCAGCGCCCAGAAACAACCATGACAGCAGCGCGCTGGTCCCCCGTGACAGCAACTTCTAGCTCAACCGCAGGAGGACCACAGCCCCGTTGCCCAGGCGTTCAGGTGGTGGTGAGCATGGTTGGTCTGGGTCTCAGGTTCAATGCCATGTTCATCTTTGAAAGACTCCGCCTGTTTTGGTGCCAAGAACCCACGAGGACAGAGAGGATGAGCTGTTTCCCGCTCCCACGGGCGGAGTGGGGAGCTTGTCCTGGGCAGGGTGTGCGGGCGCTCTTGCGCTTTGTCTTACCTGTGTGTGGGACACAGGAGTCAAGGCTGGCGACACGGTGCACAGTGATTTTGCAGCCAGGGAGCATGCGTGAGCCGGGACGGTCGTGGTTGTAGATGGGGAAAGACCCAGCCCATGTTGGCTTGAGCCATAATTTACTGTGTTAAGCTGCTCAGAGATCCAGAGGTAACGGGGTTTGAGTGGGCATCAGTGGTGTTGTCGTGGATGGGGTTCCTTTTCCTGTCCCGCTTTCTTGACTGTCTGTCCCCTCTTCCCAAACCCACCCCTCCACGGTCCCAAATGGCTGCCGGCGGTGCCCAGGGCATCACGCTTTCACGTGCAGTGCAGTGGGCGTGTCCTTGTCCAGCATGCCCTTCAAGAGTCCTTTCTGATTGGACTGTTTGGCTGAATCGATGCCAGACCGGGGGATGGACCAAGTTGATTGGCTTAGCCTGGGTCACTGTGCCACCGCTCAGAGCTGGCTTTAGAGCCGGTGTCCTTGGGTTCGTGCGGACCCCAAGAGGCAGCCTGAGGGGCGCTGCTGGAGACAAGTGTGGCTGTGTTTGCCAGGCCCAGGGATATCGAGTACCTGGCTGTGAGCTACACGGGTGCCTAGTAGTCACAGGGCCGAGTTGAACTCCGCAGCCCCACTCGAGCCCTTGCTCCGAGCCCTGCTCTCCTAGGGTTCCCTAACTCCTGAAGTGTTATCTAACGTGTTCCTCTCAAGGGTTCTACACCAAGACTGTCCCTCTGTGACCAAGCTAACTTTCGGCTGATGGCCTGTGGGTGTGCTGTGTCAGGCTGAGACCTGGCTGTCCCTTAACCCCAGACAGCTCGCCTTGCCAGCCGGGCCTCTGCTCACCTCCATGGTGGATGGAGCGTGATGCCTGGCTGTCCCCAGGCAGCTCGCCTCGCCAGCTGGGCCTCTGCTCCCCTCCACGGTGGACGGGGCATGATGCCTGGCTGAGCAGTTCCAGGGACCAGGGCCCCGTTTGAAGGCAGCTGGGAAGCACTACATGCTAACGAGTTACTTCTCTACACAGTCCTGGTGTCCGCTTTGTCCCGAGTGGGAGCAATGGCCGCTCCGTGGGTCTCTCAGGCCTCGGACGTGTGCACTAACTGAACACGGTTCTTCGCCGGCACTGGCTGCTGATACCCCGGGAAGCGAGCAGCTCCTGGGGACGCTCCAGGAAACCCATGGTGAGGGGGCGGGGCCCGCGCCTGCGGAAGTCCCCGGTCGCCCCTTGTGCAGGTGTGAGAATTACGTAGGTAAATGTTATTCCACTCTCAACTGCAGCCTCATCGGAATGGAAGGTGGAAAGCCCCTGCCCAGCCCCAGTTCACGCCACGGCTAACGCTGAGCGTCTGTTAGGTAACCCGAGCCCGCGGACACGGCTGCGATCCGAGGGCACTCACAGACAGGCTCTGTGGCCTGCTCCCTGCCCACTGGCTGCTCTCTCTGGGGCATCACGAATGGAGACAGGCAAAGGAAGCCCACACTTCCTACAACAGGAGGGAGCTTGTGGTGTTGGCTCAAGGGTAACTGGGGCCACTCGGGGCTCCCATGGTCACCGGGCAGGGGCATGTGTGTGGATTCTCACTCTTGTTGCTGTTGACCGCAGTCAGTCCGGGAGGCTGATGGTGTCTGTCCTTCCTTGCTTGCTGCCCTGACTCATCCCAAGCGTGTTGAGAACCTACTATGTGCTGTGCACCAGGCTGGGCACCAGGGGAAGCCATGGCCATGAACAACTCGGACGGCAGCCCTGGCGTTCTGGGAGGTTCCAGGGAGACGGGGGACATGCACCTGGCATGCGCTCATGGTGCAAAGTGCGGGGGCAGGCCTCACGTGGGGCCCCTTCACGAGATGGGGCGAGGATGCCAGGAGCTGATTCCGGCTCAGCGCGCCAGGGCTCTGGAGGCGTGCCACGGCCTCTGACCTGCTTCCCCTGGGGTTCTGTGTGGACCTTCCTCGCCGCCTTCCTGTCCTGTCCTGGCTCATCCCCTGTTTGACCTTGAGGATTCCACTTGGGGGCTGCTGCTCTCCAGAGACCCACTCCCAACTCATCGCAGCCCACGCCGGCTCAGACAGTCCTGGGAGAGCCACGACTGCGCATCTCTTCCCAGCTCGTGGTCCCCACCCACAGCTCGCCATCAGCAGGGTGCAATCTCTTACGCCATGAAGCCCTGCACGTGCTATAACACAGGCTGTCTCTGTGCTGGCACCTTCTCGCGGCCAGTGTAGCAGCAGAGCGGCCGGCTGCCTGGCGACTGCAGGCTCCCTCTCTGACCCTGGCGAGCCTGGGGGGCCAGCCCTGGCAGCCAAAACCCCTGCCCCATGTCTGTGCAGTGCCTGGCCTGTACAGGAACTGGTGTTTGGTGTGACGCGGGCACAGCAGCCGGCTCTTCCTCCATTCATCTGCCACACAGAAGCCATGACGCACGGGTTCTTCCTATGGACTCTGGAGACTTGAATGTGACTTCCCATAGCTTTCTCTCCCGACGTTTTGAGGTTCCGTCGTGTCCCCTGAAGTTGAAGTGGGTCGGCCTGCACCAGCGCCAGCACTAGTGCATGGTCCCCACACTGGCCGGCCTGTTTTCAGCTTAAAGAACCGATTCCAAAACCCACGCAGAAAGATGTGCAGATGGGAATCTGAGCATGTGCAGGATTACTTTTAAAAGTCTATTTATTTAAAGAGTTACAGAAAGAGGGAGGGAGGGAAGGAGAGGGAGAGGACTTCCATCCTATGGTTCACTCCCCAATTGGCCGCAATGGCCGGAGCTGCTCTGATCTGAAACCAGGAGCCAGGAGCTTCTTCCAGGTCTTCCATGCAGGTGCAGGGGCCCAAGGACTTGGGCATCTTCTACTGCTTTCCCAGGCCATAGCAGAGAGCTGGATCAGAAGTGGAGCAGCCGGGACTCGAACCAGCATCCATATGGGATGCTGGCACTCCAGGTGGAGGCTTAACCTGCTGTGCCATAGCACTGGCCCCAGGATCTTGATGAGATGGGAAGGCAAGGTTGCATCTGCCTGGCTGCTGGGACACACGTGTTAGCCATCACATGGATGTGTAGCTCTGCCTGCCTTGGATGCTTGGGCTGACAGGAGCCTGTGGCATGTGTCAGGGCTGATGATAAAATTTTAAATCACCACATGCACTTCAGGGCCTATTTACATTTAAATTTACCCTTTTTTTTTTTTTAAAGATTTATTAAGCCAGGAGCCAGGAACTCCACTCAGTCTTCTCACACTGAAAGGGTCCAAGCACTTGGGCCATCTTCCACTGCTTTCCCAGGTGCATTAGCAGGAAGCTGGATCAGAAGTGGAGCAGCCGGGGCTCGAACTGGCGTCCATATGGGATGTCCACATCGCAGATGGCAGGTGAACCCATTAGACCACAACATCGCCCCTCAGTGTGATACCGGATGATTCCCCCCCACACTCGCTGGGAGAACCACCAAGGTGGGTCTCCTTTGCCCCCACTTCTGGCATGGCCGCCTCTGTGCCCCCAAGCAGTAGATGTGCAGGGCTACACCGCACTGCAGGCCGCCTCGGCAGTCTGAGCCAAAGCAGGTTTGGAGGGAGCTGGGCCAGGAGCTGGAGTCCCAGCTTTTACTTGAGAGGAAAAAGGGGAAGTTCAAAGCGTTTTTATTTTGCTGGGGACTTGAATTGGACGGGCACCCACCTGAGATGTGGAAGGTGGGCTCGGGGCTCGTCGGCCGCATCCCACGTTCTGCCCTCCCTCCAGCCGTCCGGCGAGTATCCTAGATGAACAGAGCTTTCTCCGAAGCACACGTTCAATGCCCAGTTGGATCACTGGAGTGGCGTCACCGTAATTAACGCCCAGCCCAAGGAGCTCCGCCAGCGTCTGTCCGAGCCGCACCAAAGGCTGCCGGCGCATCCAAGGCACCTGCGGGGTCCAGCCGGCGAGACCCCAGCTCGGTTGCTCTGGGTGCTGAGAGAGAAATGACAGGACCAGCTCCAGGATACACAGTGCCTTACAGAGAGATGAAAAACAAAAAGACCTCAACAGTGGCGGACTAGTGATGAGGGCTTTAGCACTGGGCTTGGCTAGGAACAGATTCAAATGACCCGGAAGAGAGAGCACAGTGTTCTCATTGACTTCATGTCTCGTTCATTGGCTGAGACTGCGATGCAGGAACCAACTGGAGCTTGTCTCAGCCTCACAAAGGCATTCACTGGGAGGATGCAGGACTCTGGGGGAACCAAGGGCCGGGTGCAGCCAGAGCTCGGGAGGGCGGGGGCGGGCATCAGAGCGCTCTCTCCACCTCTCCCATCTCTGTTCTCTGCAGGGTCACTGCCTGGAAGCTCTCCCCAACAGGGTTCTTTTTTTTTTTTTAAGATTTATTTATTTTTTTGAAAGACAGAGTTACAGAGAGAGAGAGAGAGAGAGAGAGAGAGAGAGAGAGGTCTTCTATCTGCTGGCTCACTCCCCAAACAGCCTCAATGGCCGGAGCTGCGCCAATCTGAAGTCAGGAGCCTGGAGCTTCTGCCAGGTCTCCCATGCAGATGCAGGGGCCCAAGCACTAGGGCCATCTTCCACTGCTCTCCCAGGCCACAGCAGAGAGCTGGATTGGAAGGGGAGCAGCCAGGACTGGAAGCAGTGCCCGCATGGGATGCCTGCACGGCAGGCGGCGGCATTACCTGCTACGCTGCAGCCCCAGCTCACCGGATGTCTAGGGCGTGCCTGCCACGCCCCTCGGGGAAGGCAGGGCCCTGATCTGCAGCGTTTGCTGATCTCCGCGGTGTCGCTGCTTCCACCATGGCTGGTCCAAAGCAACCGACACCGAGGCCAAGTTGAAAAGCAGGTGCAGTAGCTCACCCTCACATGGCGTTTTCACCCAGGCCGTGGGTACCAAGGATCCACGAGCAGAGACAACAGTAAAGTGTGCAACAATAATTAGGAGGGGGCGGAGTAGTTACGTTCTTAATGTAATTAAACATAT
Organism: Sylvilagus floridanus; assembly: GCA_949820135.1. Classification (NCBI taxonomy): domain Eukaryota; kingdom Metazoa; phylum Chordata; class Mammalia; order Lagomorpha; family Leporidae; genus Sylvilagus; species Sylvilagus floridanus. The sequence continues at coordinate 73,141,665 of OX463235.1, forward strand.
GTAGGTTGATTTTTAATGGCAGTTGTATGAATTGGGGCTTCAAAATTCCTGAAATTTTAGAAATTTTAAGAATGGGCTCTTGGGAGCTGGTGCAGATGAGCAGATCTTAGCAGACCCCCCCCCCCCCCCACTTCAGAGCAGGACGCTGGGCAGCCCCCAGCCCGGCCGCCGACTGCCTCGCGTGCAAGTCCCCCTTGGGAAGATGAATCTGATTGGTTGAGCCTGGGTCAGGTGTTCCTGTTTGGCCAATCCACTGTGGCTGGGGGTGGGGCGGAGGCAACTCTTTTGGGAAGGGGCAGGGACAGTGATTGGGAAGAATTTCCAGCAGCTTCTTGGCCAGTGGACGTGTTCAGAGCTCAGCCTTTGTTCAGGGTTTGTTGTGTCGCAAGCGCTCCCCAGCTATTTTTCCACTTTATCTTCAGGGTTCTGTGATTCGGGCATCCTTGCCCGTTTTACAGATGAGAAAACTGACGTCCAGAGAGGTACAGAGACGCAGGTGAAGAAGGCACACAGCTCGGAACCCAGGGGCTGCCGCTCACGCCCCAGCCCGTCCTTACCCCCACCGGGTCACCTGCCGTGGGGGGGGGGTCCGCAGGCTGCTCTCAGCCACCGCCTCTTCCTCCTCCTCACCTCTGGGGGCGAGAGGCAGATACTGACTTCATTGTGAGTCAGGGTTCTGTTGCAGACCGTGTGGAGTCGAAAGGGAGCGCGGGCGTGCCTTTTGGCCTCCTCATTGTCCGCGGTCCCTGGTCACTTTTGTGTGCTCGTGCCCCTAGGTCCTGGGCACGGTTAATTCTTCCTGCAATTAGCATTCATGGTCAGCTGAGCAGAACTAATGCAACACACCGATTCTACTTTGAAGGTTATGTTACATGTGTCCCTGCTCCTGCGGCAAAGCCTCCTTGTGAACAGGAGGTTCCTGCGATCCCGAGGAATTTAATTTGCCCCTTTTTGAATTTTCCGGGCAGCCCATTGAATTCTTGAATGTGATGCCGTAGGACGCACCCAGAGCCGGACGAGCCACAGGAGCTGGCCGCCCCGCAGGCCCTTCGGATGCTCCGGGCTCTGGGTGTCCATGGTCGGAGCCCTGCCCTTGCCTGTCTCAGGGTGGACGTCTCTTTGATTCAGGGGTGCCTTTGAGATCTGTGTATCATCGCCATCCATCGCTTCCGCCAAAAACGAAGATGCGGGTTCATTTAAAATAGACCCCACGAGGGGGCCGGGAATCCTGGCTTCAGGTTGTCCCCAAACTCCATGCAGTTATTACAGGTGCTTTCCCAGATGACAGAAGCAGCAAGAAAGAGCCTCATGGGAGAAAAGATCCGTTACCGCGCTTTCTTGGAAAAGCAAAGTGTGGCTTCGCGGCGAATGCGCGATGCCAATGAATACTTTCAATGGCTCCAAACGGTCAGGAAATTAATTGAGCTGCTTTGAAAAAAAAAATTCTAATGACTCCAAAACGGTGGCATAAACCAGTCAATGTAGAGTCATTTAAATGTGGCCCAGCACAGCTGTCCCCAGCGGCTGTGCTTCTAGGATGCCCTGGCAATGCTGTGTCTTCTTTTCCTTCTCTCTCTCTTTTTTTATTGGAAGAGTGCCTGTCTCCCACTTTATCTCTACAAGCTCACACCGACAGTACAGGAGGGAGTCTTTTTTTTTTTTTTTAAAGATTTATTTATTTATTTATTTGAAAGGTGAGCGAGCCATTTTTTTCCATTCCATTCACTGGTTCACTTCCCCAGATGGCCATAATGGCTGGGACTCAGGCAGAAGCCAGGAGCTGGGAGCCTCTTCCGGGTCTCCCACATGGGTGCAGGGGCCCAAGGACTTGGGCCATCCTCTGCTGCTTTCCCAGGCGCATTAGCAGGGAGCTGGATCGGAAGTGGAACAGCTGGGATTTGAACCGGTGCCCATAAGGGATGCTGGCACTGCAGGTGGAGGGTTCACCTTCTCCGCCACAGCGTTCCTCCCCCACGTCTTCTCTTCATGGTTAAAAGGAGATTTCGAGTTTCAGCTGATGGTCTTTTTTTTTTTTTTTAAATACTACAACTGTATTGTCTGTAGCCTTGCCCACACAAATCATTATTAGTTTTTCCATGTGAAAGACATTCAGGTTCAAAATGGTAAAGTTATCGCTAAAGACACATCGGGCAGTAGAAATAGCTGAAGAGAGGTGTTTTTTTTTTGTCTGAAAGTAGAAAACAGAGGAGTCTAGGGGAAAACAGCAGATCTGAGAGAGCTGAGTGAGAGCCGTGCCAGGTGCTGAGACCACGATGGCAGCTCGTGGGTGGGGAGGGGCTGGGCAAACTGTCTCGCAGGGTGGCATTTCACGTGGATGTTGAAGGTATCTGCTTGGCACTAATACTCTTCGCATTTCCTTCTGTGTTGCTATGGCTCTGGATTTCCCTTTTATTATGCAACATAATGAATTTTTCATTTAACACAAAGTCCATTTGAACGAGACTACAGAGAGGTTCTAATCCTGTCCCTGTTCAGCAGAGTCAGGTGTGCAGTGGGAAGTAACTTCAACACCCGTGCGGCGTGCGTTCAGTCTGCTTCTTTATTTTTTAATCAGCTGGTGGTCTTAAAACATTTATGTTACACCAACAAACAAAACAAAGTCTGTGATAAAAGTAGTATCTGGCTTTCCAAAAAGGTGTCTTTAATTCTTGGCTTCTGGCTCTTAATATATCAAATTTTGTTTGCATTTTCCTTTTAAACGAAAAGATTTTTTTCCTTATTTTAAAATTTACATATAATGTTTTTTGGAAATAGTCTTGTGCTTTCCACTAGGAAGCTCTGAGCCATGCTGGGGTTGGCTTCCGGCAGTTTGTGGGGCCCTAAGGTGCTGAGCGAGGCTTACCAGCCTTGTCCCTGGATTCTGCTTGTGCCAGCTCCCCTTACCCTGTTCTCTCTTCCTGGGTAACATTTGTCTATGCATTTCTATGAGCTACTTTCTCCCCTGTTCCTTCTTAGAAAAACAAGGTGAGGTTTATGCCGTGAGATCAACACTCCCTAACCCCCTAAGAAGGCTCGCATTCTGCTGTTGGGGTAGAGGATCTCCCACCGGGGGTCTCTGCCCCGATTCTGCCTCTCCCTGGAACCCCGCCCAGAGCTGGGCCCTCCAGTGCCCAGTGAGCAGGGCATTGAAAAGATACAGCAGGGGGGGCAGGCATTTGGCCTGGTGTGTGGAAGGCCTGCGGCCCACGTTGGCATTCCTGGGTTCCATCTCAGGCTCCCGCGTCAGCCTCAGGCAGGAGCAGACGCAGGGAGGCAGCGGGGATGGTTCAAGTTCACGGGTCCCTGCCACCCTCGTGGGAGACCTGGGCGGAGGGCCCAGTTCCTGGCACCAGACCTCTGGACATGGCCAGCATTTGGGGACTGAACCAGCAGATGGGAGCTAACTCTGTTTCTCTTCCTGCTTCCGAAACAAATATTTTGTGTGTGTGTGTGTGTGTGTGTGTGTGTGTGTGGTTGTGTGTGTATTATCTATGTTTAGAAGAAGCACAGAGACCATCGCACCAGGATGCAGGGCGGAGCCGTGCTTAGCACGGAGCCCAGGAAGCTCCCTCTCCGGAGAGCCCTCAGCCTTAGTGGGGCAAGAACGTCTGCTCCGTTTGCGCAAGCGAGGTCTTCCACAGCCGGGCTTTGCAGCGTGGCCCCTGCACACGCCTCTGGGCCTTTCTGGCTGGCGGGTGGGAGCCCTGCACCCGGCTCGGGGATGGGATCCTGCATACCCTGCGGGGTGAGTGCGGATATCGCTTCTCCCCCGCCGCTCTCCTCCTGAGGTTGGAAGCCCCAGAGACCACGTCCGCTTCCGGGCCTATTGCTGAGCTGTGTTTCCAGCCCAGACCTGGTGTGGTGGGAGCAATGCCCTCACCCCCCTGCCCTGGGAGAAAAGATCTCTGAAAGACCTGCTTGCCGTAGAGGAACGCCTTAGGAGCTGTCAAAACCCCAGTGGGCCCCCAGGAAGAAAAAGTCAAGGGGAGGCCGGCGCGTGGCTCAACAGGCTAATCCTCCGCCTTGTGGCGCTGGCACACTGGGTTCTAGTCCCGGTTGGGGCACCCGATTCTGTCCCGGTTGCCCCTCTTCCAGGCCAGCCCTCTGCTGTGGCCCAGGAGTGCAGTGGAGGATGGCCCAAGTGCTTGGACCCTGCATCCCATGGGAGACCAGGAGAAGCACCTGGCTCCTGGCTTCGAATCAGCGTGGCGCGCCGGCCACGGCGGCCATTGGAGGGTGAACCAACGGCAAAAGGAAGACCTTTCTCTCTGTCTCTCTCTCTCACTGTCCACTCTGTCTGTCAAAAAAAAAAAAAAAAAAAAAAAAGAAAAGAAAAAAGTCAAGGGAGGTTTCTCTCCACAGCCCGTTTAGCTAGCAAGACTCCTGGAGGCACACCTGTCGCCATCACCCGCCGGGTCACCATCACCCCGCCAGGTCACCATCACCCCGCCGGGCCGGCTCTGCTCTGATTCAAACACAAGGGGCGTCTCTCGCCGTGGGTGTGTGATCACCATCACGGAGGCTGCCGCAGACGTGGGCCCAGTCCCCAACCATTACTTTCTGAAAAAAAAAAAAAAAAAGTGCTGTCGGTGGATTTCTTGCGAGCGTGTGGCCGGGACGGCACACATGTCCCGCGAGTCAAGTGCAGGTGCTCAAAGCTTCCCACGTCGATCAGTTAACATCTGTAATTCTCCTTGTTCTCTATGCTATTAGTTATTTCAAGGGTAAAAAAGGATGTTTTACTTAATTTTTTTGAATCTTACCAGGCACCCGGAGCTTAACTTAATGATTTGTATAAGTGATAGTAATTGCTGGGACTACGGTTGAGTATTATTAGCTATAAAATGAACATGGTTATATGTCCCACCGAACTAGCAAGGGACAGAAATGCAGTTGTATCCAAGAGAAAATAATTACAGCAATAATCAGTGTAATTCATGATAATGGCGGAATTGAGTTTCACACCATCGCTCCAAGCACTTACATTTAATGAATGTGGTTTGTGCCTGTTTACTAAAAAGGTTTTTAGCAGAAAATCGATAATGTAACTTCAGTGTTTCTAATTGCAAATGCAATTATTTTTTTAAAAGTAGTGGTTCAATAAGGATTTTGTAGAGAAAATTGAGGTATGGGAGTGCTGCGCATGCTGGCGTTTTAATTAGTCTACCTGTACATTAGTGCCATGGTGCCTTAATATCTATTTATTACAACATATTGATTAAAACGGATTCGTGTTCAGTTTGAAGGCTAGCTAATGTAATGGACATTGAAACTTTCCCGGCAGCATCGGCTGCTGTGGCCGCGTGTCCCTGGGTCCTGAGACCTTCAGGGGCTGACTCTCAACGTCATCCTGCACACGTGGTGCTGGGCCCGGCAGTCTCCACGGGGTGCGTGGCAGGGACCCGTGCGACGCGTGGTCAGCCCGGAGCAGCGTGAGTTTCCGAGGCGGTCGTGGCTTCTGGCTTCTGTCTGTGGCTTTCCGGAGATGGCGAGTCCGGAGCCCCCCTGAGCTTATCCCAGAGGGCACCGTTGGTGGGCGGGGCTCCTGACTCTGAAGCAGCGGTGGGAATGTGTGTCGCTTCCTGTGCAGGGCCTCACAGGACAGCGGGCCTGAGCACCCGCATTCGTGATCCCGGGGCGGGGGTTGGCGTCCCCTGCCTGGCCTTCTCTCTGGCTCAGCACTCGCCTGAGCTGAGCTGCTTGCTGCCCTGCCCTCCTCAGCGCCCGTCAGCACCGCCATCACCCTCTTCTTCCTTCCTCTCCCCCGTGGTGTCCCTGCTGGGCGTGACGATGGCCTTATCCCTCCAGAGAGGACGACGATCAGCTCTTGATACGAGGCGCCCTCAGTAGCCTACGCTACTCCACAGGCAGGGACCTCTGACTCCGCCTTGATGGTGTCTTGGTGGCACTGTCTCAGAACCACGTGGATTTTGAACTTGAGGCAGGGGAGTGGAATCGCGTAGTACAACTTCATGACCAGCACGGGTATGCTGTTGAAATCCAAAGGTTTTTAAGTCCTGAAGTGCCCGATATGGCCAGGGGTCTGTGTGAGATGCAGGCTTACCCATCAGCCTGAGCTCCGACAGCGTCTCCAAGAACGGAGTTGTTGAAAACGGGCTCGTGGCAGGAGACTGCTTGGCTTCCGAGACCCCCGTAGCAGGCCTGGGGGCCGGCTATTCAGAGAACCCTTCCTCCCCACCCTCCCAGGGCCAGCGGGGCTCCTGCCGCCTCCAGGTGGCTTCCCTAGGAGCACAGGGTCCCTAGTCACTCCCTCCTCCAGCTTCTGTGGTGCCCAGATAAGGGGTCACTTAGCATGTCCTGCACGTGGTGCACTATGCTGGGCGCATCGCCTGGTCATCCTTTAGTTTTACTACAGGTCTTTGAGTCAGGCAATATTATTACTCCCATTTTCTTTCTTTCTTTTTTTTTTTTTTTTTTTTTGACAGGCAGAGTGGACAGTGAGAGAGACAGAAAGAAAGGTCTTCCTTTTGCCATTGGTTCACCCTCCACAGCGCTGATCTGAAGCCAACAGCCAGGTGCTTCTGGTCTCCCATGCAGGTGCAGGGCCTACACGCTTGGGCCATCCTCCACTGCACTCCTGGGCTACAGCAGAGAGCTGGCCTGGAAGAGGGGCAACTGGGACAGAATCTGTTGCCCTGACCAAGACTAGAACCCGGTGTGCTGGCGCCGCAGGTGGAGGATTAGCCTATTGAGCCATGGCGCTGACATTACTCCCATTTTCCAGGTGAGGACACTGAGGCCCAGTGAGGTTATGACCCAGATGCCGATGGCTAGCAAGTGGAGGAGCTAGAGTTCCGAGCCCTCCCCTGGAGGCTTCCTCGGCTGCACACTGTCTGTCCTACATGTTCAGCATCAGCCCTGCCTCCTGTCACTAGGTCATACCACTGGATCTATATTTTGTTCTTCTTTGCACTCAATGTTGGATTTCTGTCTGCCATTCCCCTTCCTTGTTCCGTTCCTGGCCCATGCTCGTCAGTCAGTGACATCTGTAAGTGAACGGTGTAAGGCTGCGAGAGTCTGACTTGATTGTGTGTCTGGGCACAGACCAGCTGCCTTTAGGCTGGATATGAGCCGCTCCCGGGAGTCTGGGGGCTGGGGGTGTGGCCCTGAGCTTGCGCACAAAGCCTCTTCATTGTGTGGACTGTCGACGTCTGCATGTTTTCATGGGTTTTTTTTTTTTTTAATATTTATTTATGTATTGAAAGTCAGAGTTACAGAGAGGCAGAGGTCTTCCATCTTCTGGTTCACTCCCCAGATGGCCACAATGGCCATCGCTGGGCCAGGCCAAAGCCAGAAGCCAGGAGCTTCTTCCAGGTCTCCCACATGGGTGCAGGAGCCTAACACTTGGGCCGTCTTCCCCTGCTTTCCCAGGTGCATGGCAGGGAGCTGGATCGGAAGTGGAGCAGCTGGGGCTTGAACCAGTGCCCAAATGGGAAGCCAGCACTGCAGGCAGTGATTAATCTGCTTTGCCATTGCACTGCCCACCTACCCCCCACCCCCTGTGACTTTGATCACCATGAGCACTTCTCAGAGAGTGAGTGAGATGGGGCACAGGTGCACAGCACGCATTTTGTCAGGGCGGGATGATGGGAGGGGAAGAAGCACTCAAGTCCCACCTCCAGAACTCTGTGCTCTGTGGAGTTCTTCCCCTTCCTCAGTGTGCCCATCTGCGAAGTGGGGCTAGTGGCCCTGCCCTTGACTCCTTCCTGGGTTTGTAGACAAGGCTCAGATGCCATTTCTTACTCCTCCTGCATCTACGCAGCCTTCAAGGGCTTGACAAGGGCAGGGGACCCGTGTGATTATGGAGGAGAAGAAACAAAAGCTGCTGGGGGCACATGAGCTGCCCAGTGGTAGATGCAGCCTCCAGACGCCCTCGCCTTGGCCACCCCCTCGACAAGGCATCCAGTCCTTCGACAGCTGGAGTCATCAGTCCTTGGATGAAGACCCGAAGCTTCGAGAAGCCCCCGTCCTCCTCCTCGGCACGTGGCGTCTCCACACTATGGCTCCCCGGGGCCTGGCCGGGAGCCTCTGTCTGGCAGGAAAAGACGGACACCCTAAGTGTTTGACCAACACATGTATAGAAAGTAGCAGCCGGTAAGTAGCAATTACATAATAATCTTATCCAAGGAAAATGTGGGGCTCGAATTAAGGTGATTTCAGCAGGAAAACATTAAGGTATACAAAGAGTTCTTAATAAATAGAAACAGATAGTGCGGGCTTGCGCCGCGGCGATTTCGGTGGTTACCTGCCCTCGCGGCGCCTGCTCGGGCGGCATTTTGCTCTACAAAAACAACTAGGTCCTTTGCAGCCAATGATTACCTGTAATTATGCTTCCCCTGCTATTATTCTAACAGACCTGTCATGCTGCTCACAGGGCTCTGGCGCTTGGAATATACAACGGCTTTTATGGAGGGACTGCTGGAACACTTAATATAGCTCTATTTTTGAATTATCAAGTTCTATCCTTTTGAAGTCTGTGTTAGTGGAACTCCTATTTATGAGATGTGCTGTGCTTAAAGGTTTGCTATTGATGAAGAGGTCCAACAGAGCCTTTATCGTGAGTACGGCCGCATTCTCCCTGCGAGAGAAATAGCCGTGCTGAAAGGGATGTGCGGACCCCGGCTGCAAATTACTGGCCGGGGGCCTCCGCACGGTGTACTTCAAAAATACCTTTATGCTTCTGGCTTGTTCTCTTTTCCATAGACATGAATGCCATTTCTTAAAACAGAGAGGGGTGGAAGGGTGCCGGTCATCGGTGGTCGCAGGCGTTAATTGGGGGGGAGGCACGTGTCTGTCCGAGTCTGGCCACTGCCGTGCTGCTCGCTGTAAAACAGCACTCGCTGCCCCTTCAGTTCCCTAAAGGGGCACGTGGCTGGGTTCAAGCCCTTTCCGGAGGGGAACAAGGGGCTTATGGTGAGGGGTCCTCCATGCACGGGTGCCTGTTTGGAAAAACTCGTGGGAGAGCAGGAAGGGCCTGCAGCCTCGGGCCATGGCGCGTGCGGCGTGGGTGGACGGATGGGTCGCACCCAGAGGGGTTGAGGCGTGGTTCCCGGAAGTGTGACCCTTGCCTGATGAGTGCCTGCTGGCGCCCGGCTGCCTCCAGCAGCTCCACAAGGTGGTGCTTTGCGGGCCCAAAGGCTAAAGAAGCCGGGCGAGGCAGGCAGGGGTCTGGTGCTGGGCGGCTAGCACGTGGACAGACACCTTGAGCAGTTGACACACACAGGAACCTGGGGGGAGCATGAGCTGCTTGGGAAAGGCCCTGGGGATGCTTCAAGCTTCTGTCAGGGTCTCGGAGCAGGCGTAACTCCCTCGGCAGCCTCGGAGGACACGGGCGGGGCCCCAGAACCGCTTCTGACCGTGCGGCAGGAGTCTGCATCGATCCTCCGGAGCAGGCTGTTGCTCCCGAGAGCTGGCCGGCGTTTTTCATTTGCAGGCTTTCATGCATCAGAGCCTCGCCTGCACGCTCCCTAATTCCGTCTCCAGCCATCTATTTCACCGCCGCGGAGAGCCTTCCCCGTAAGCTTGTCTATTTCCCGGCTGGCGTGACAGATGACAGCAACTCCAAGCCATGTTAGATGGCATTTGTGTGGCTCCGATGCCAGAAGCATTCTGAGCGCCGGTGTTGCATATTTATTGATCGCTATATTCCCAATAATCTGATGCCCGTCACATTTGACGACATTATGTGGCGAGGTCAGCTAGATGGGGCTAATGAAACTGTTTCCAAGATGGATGTTTTTTTCCACAACATTGCCCTTGCAAATAGCAGTCAGTGGGGATTTCACTGTCGACCCAGGCGTCGGAGGGCCTTTCTTTTCTCCGCCTGTTAATAGTTGACGTTAACATTAAACAAAACCTGAAGCTATTAAATCTTAGTATTTATATACAACAGGAAACATGGTCGCCCTGGCACCTTGCCAAATGAAAATCTTATTAACAGACACGGTGCTCATGGCAAAGTCCTCAGCACTTGGAGACTGGCCGGGCTGTCTAAAACGTCTCATGGATTAGCCCAAGATGACGTGAGGGAAGGACCGAGCGGGACACGGCTGAGGTTGGAGGATTCAGCCGGCCAAGAGGAGGTCTGCAGGTGCACTGTTGCCAAGCGTCCACGCTGCTGTGAGCAGCCGGCACCAAACGCACTGGGGTTTAGCAATGGTGCCCCAGGGAGGGAGCGGAGGAAGACACAAAGATTTACACAGCGGAATCCAGTTGGATGAAATGCTGCACATGAATTAGTGACACTGGATGTGCCCTGGGGGCAGTGACAAAAACATTGAAGAGACTCCCCAAACGCCAGGGCCCTTGGAGCGTCCGGCAGACGCTCATCTTGAGCCGTTCCTCTGTCCGTCCACGTGTCGGCCATGACCCTGATGACACTCGCTGATGAGCCCATCCTGGCCTAGTTCCAGGCGGCTGTTTGATGTGAAAAAATTCCCAAGTGGCCAAAGTCCCTGGGCGCCAAGGTGATTTTTGAGAACCTCGTTGCCTATCTTGGTTGGGCCACTGAGGACTTTGAATTCTTTGGGAAAAGCACAGTAGATCTTCTGTTTGAAATGCAATATTTTACAAAAGCAGATATATTTAATGGGCTTCGTAGTGGCCATGTTCCTCTTCCCACTCTACCCTAGAGCAGACACAAACAGGGCTGCATAATGGAATTAATAATATGTGGCTACTGGCTCATCCAGGACTTTCTCAACAATGAGTTCATTTATCCAGCACTAGCGTTCAGGAACATTAATCCAGCCCATTGCTTATAGTCACAAAAATTGAAGAACTTCTCGACTTGTTTGTTTTGCAGGGTTGAGGGAGAGATGCCGGAGAAGAGATGATTAACTATTGTGCCTTTTCCTTTAGTGGTCTCGGCGCCTCTCTCTGGACATCCCCTTCCCGGCTGTGCCTTTTGCATTGTGTTGAGTGAAGAGGCGGAGAAGAACCGTTGAGTTTAAGAGGCTGGAGCTCAGCGCTGGGCGGAGGCGGATGCTCTTTTCAGATGGAAAACTCGCATCTCCTTCCCGCTCATGGAATATACGAGGATAATCACCGTGGAAGTCTCCATTCCGGTGCAGTTCCCAGAAGTTAATAAGGGAAACAAAGTCAGGCAAAGGCAAAAGCCAGCTCCCGGGGAGGCAGGGGTCGTACAGCAGCCCACCTACGATTTAACAGACACAGTTCTCGCGAAGAAGTAACGTGTGAGAGACGCAGGTTAAAGCCGGCCGAGGCAGTTTTAATTTAGGTCTGAGCAGATTGTGTGCATGGTAGTTGCCATAGTAACTAGTAGACAATATGGTGTTGATGTTACTGTTGAGATATCGTGTGCTTTACCAAAATAAGAGGGGGAGAGAGCCTTCCAGGAGCACACAACCACTACAGGAGGGGAGGCAGCTCCGACACATTTCACTTCTTCCAGATTAGTGTTTACGTACAGTAAAATGAGTACCCGCAGCTGTGCATGAGTGCAGCCCGAGTTGGGTTGCTGCTGTTGCTAATATTTTTCCTATTCTGAGGCTTCCTGAAAAAGCTCAATTCCTGCAGCCCCCCCCCCCCCCGAGGACACCCTGGCTGCGGTCTCCGGTGGGTTCCGGGGGAGAGTTCTGTGGCTCCCCGTGGCGTGCCATAAAGTATAGGCTTGAACAGGTTTGGCCAAACTCAAGGTGACAGTTAAACCCCGGAGTCCTGTGTTAGCTCTTGATGGATATTGTGACTTGGTGATGGGTTAACGTGGAGGACTGATGCAGCCATGGTGTTGCAGGTGGGGCTTTGAGAAGTGGGGTTGGATGGAGCTCGTGGTGGGTACCTGATGGCCTTGCGATGAAAGATACATGGGGCCAGTATTGTGGCTCAGCCAGTTAGGCTGCTGCGTGCAATACCGGCGTCCCAGACGGGCGCTGGTGAGAGTCCCAGCTGCTCTACTTCCGATCCGGTTCCCTGTTGACGTATCTGGGAAATCAGCAGATGGCCCAAGTGCTTGGACCCCGGCCACTCATGCACATGGAGTTCCAGGCTCTTGGTTTCTACTTGGCCCAGATCCGAACATTGAACCAATGGATGGAAGATTTCTCTCCTCTCTCTCTCTCTCTTGCTCTCTCTCTCTTTCTGACTCTGCCTTTCAAATAAGTAAAATCTTAAGGAAACAGATAATACAGAAGGTGGCCTGGACCAGAGGAGGAGCGGGCTTCCTGGCTGCCCGTGTGATGGTTCCCTCACCCACGCTCTGCCGACGGCAGCCTCTACCAACAGCCAGGCACAGGGGCCACCCGAGCCTGGGCTGGGAAGTTCCAAAAGCCCAAGGCCGAGTAAAGGTGCCTTCCTTCCGAAGTAGCTTCCCCCAGGCGGCTCAGGTGAAGAGACAAAAAGCCAGCTCCCACGGCAGGCCAACGTGGGTCTGTGGAAGTCGGAGCTACAGATCAAGGGGGTGCAGCAGGCAGGGCGGGGCGGGGCGGAGGTGCTGAGTGTGTGCATTTATGGAGGGTTGGGTCATTGGCACAGTTGTAAAGGGCATTCATGGAACTTTCTGGAAACACCAAGGGTTCTGGGAAGCTTGTGCTGAGCTGCCGTTGTCCCGCACGTGAGGCCGCAGCTGATGGAGAGGCTGGGAGGACACAGGTAAATAAGCTAGTCGGCATCTTGCTGCGAGAGTTTGGCCGGGGGCCAGAGAACTCGGGCCGCGAGGTGGGTTGGGGGCCTGCGGCTAATCCTGGAGCTGCCTCTCGGCCGGCAGCGCTCTGCCCCTCCACAGCCACTGAGCGCTAATCCCAGTGCGGCGTGGGCGGACTCGGGGTGCTTCCAGTCCTTACCAGTTCTTAAAGAAAATGGACCAATATGAATTTAGTTGAAAAATTCCTGTCAACTGGGACTCTTACACTGGGATGCAAAGGGGAATCGCCAGGCAGGGGACGTGCAGAGGCGGGGGAAGTCATGCGCACAGAGTCTGCAGTGCCCGGGGGTCTCGAGCGCACCGGTCAGCTGGGTCCGCAGGCTGTGAGCCCACCTGTTGGCTATTCCATTCCTCGCCCGCTGTGGCTGCGTCATTGGATTGCTCTGGTCTCAGGTTTCTCATCTGCCAAAAGCTTGACTGGCTTTGCCAGTGTCAGCTACGCGTTTCTCTTCTGTTCCTGAATTTGAGGAACTGGGCAAATGGAGAGGTGGTTTGAAGGCCCAGTCATGGGGCCGGCACCGTGGCATAGTGCGTTAAAGCCCCTGCCTGCAGTGCCGGCATCCCGCGTGGGCGCCGGGCCCTTTGAGTCCTGGTTGCTCCACTTATGATCCAGCTCACGGCTGTGCACCTGAAAAAGCAGCAGAGAATGGTCCAAGTCCTTGGGCCCCTGCACCCACACGGGAGACCCGGAAGAAGCTCCTGGCTTCCGATGGGCCCAGCTCTGGCCACTGCAGCCATTTGGGGAGTGAACCAGCGGATGGAAAACCTCTCTCTCTGCCTCTGCCTCTCTATACCTCTGCCTTTCAAATAAATAAATCTTAAAAAAAGTACAGTGATTGAATTTCCCCCCAGAGGTCAAGGGACCCCCGTGAGACCTCTTGGGTGTTTTGGCGGCCGTGACCTGCTGTGCCGGTCTCATCCCAGAGTTGGTGAGAAGGGGTCAATGCCCAGAAGGAAGCTTAAGGCCAGTGAATCTGGACTTGCTTGTTGTCAAAACAAAGACAGAGAGCATCATGGGAAACAGATGGTGAGTGAGAACCTCCAGGGGGAAGTGGGGAGAGGGGGAGGGGTGGGCTCGCTGGACACCAGACTCATGATTCCTGTCCACCTCGGAGCCCCTCAGTACCCGAGTCGCTCGGCACCTCCCCCGTGCCGAACTCATTAGACTGCGATGCAGGATGGGCAAGAATCAATTTTCTTGTCTAGCCTCAGACGCGCTTTGGAGTAACATGTCGAAGTGGTTATCTCGTCTGTGGACACTGGCTTGGAAGTGTTGGGGTCTCTGGGGCTGTTTGTGAGATTCCAAGCCGTGCCTGCTCTCTCCACGCAGGAGCTTGGCGAAGGTGAGGGCGGCCGCGCACATTTGTCTCTACAGAGCGTAATTATTACAGCCTCTCCTCCCAGAAACGAGCCTTTTGTTTTATGTTTCCAGCGCGAACCTGTGAAATATTAAGATATTTTACAGCCTTAATGTTCTGAATTGTTTGCCTCTCCATATTGCAATCTAAAACTCATTAACAGCTGAACAATTTAATCAGAATGAATCAAGTTGTGAAATGGATGCATGGGCAGTTCACATGGCCATAAAGCACGGCTGAAACTTTTCTGAGCAGCTTAATAAAACTTCGAAGGCAGCAGGAAATAAATGAGGACCCAGGACAGGATCAGGGTGAACAGAACCCAGAGCCTTGAACTTGGTAATTGCTCTTCCTGGTCCCAATTATTCTTCCTCATAGTGCAAGAATTTGCCCACGACGTCTTGAGCAGATGTGCATCCAGACTTAATGTGTGTTCTTTGTTTATGACGGTTACCGCATCTCCTTTTGAGAATGAGTTGAAGTGTCTAGCGAGGCTCCGAGGATGGCTGAGGCTTCCCCACCTCTGTGTGCTCAGCGAGACCCTGAACAACAGTGATACATTTCACAGCCTTCCCCGTGTGCGTTCACGGTGCACCCATATACCACGCCTCTTCATTTGCTCCAGCGAAGCCCCGTTCCTGGGTAGCACAGGCTTAGGAGACGCCAGGCGGAGAAGCTTGTCCAGTCTCACCACTTGGGCTTCCTTCTCTGTTGCTAAGCATTTGCCTTTATTTATTTTTTTATTTACTTGACAGGTAGAGTTAGAGACAGAGAGAAAGGTCTCCCTTCCGTTGGTTCATCCCCCAAATGGCCGCTATGGCTGGCACGCTGTGCCAATCCGAAGCCAGGAGCCAGGTGCTTCTTCCTGGTCTCCCATTGGGGTGCAGGGCCCTCCTCCACTGCCCTCCCAGGCCACAGCAGAGAGCTGGACTGGAAGAGGAGCAACCAGGACTAGAACCCGGCACCTATATGGGATGCCCGAGCTGCAGGTGGAGGATTAACCAATTGAGCCATGGCACTGGCCCACTGAGCATTTGCCTTTAGGATTGGGTTTTCTTTTCTGGGCTTCTCAATATCCACTCTTTTAAAAAAATATTTTGTTTATCTTTCTCTTCCATCCACTGGTTCACTCTGCAAACGCTCACAACAGCCAGGGCTGGGTCAGGCCAAAACCAGGAGCCGGGAGCTCAATCCAGGTCTTCCACGTGGGTGGCGGGGACCCAAGTGCTCGCAGCATCAGGGTCTGCGCTGGCAGGAGGCTGGAATCGACAACAGAGGCAGGGCTGCACCCCAGGTGCTCTGATCTGGGGCATGGGCACCCCAAGTGGCATCTAAGGCACTGTGCCCACCCCTCGGTAGCCATTCATTCTCTGATGGCGTGAATGCTAACCCCAGCCCCTCCTCGCTGTGGGGAAGGAGACGCTGTCCTACGTTACACCCCAGTATTCTCGGCCGAGAAGTGGAGATGCTGAGACAGGCTGCAGTGGGGCTGCCGCGGGTTCCCTCGTGAAGGGAACCTACATTAACGAATAAGATATCTCTGGTTCTTTGTCCTTCTAGACAATAGCGGGTCTACAGAACAGCGCAATGTGGACACTTTGCTGATTTTATTTCACCTACCCCCCTCATTATTGCTGTCACCATGATGCTGTTATGATTGTGGGATATTTTTTATAGCAAATCCCAGATGTCGTGTCTTTTAACCTAGAAATACTTTAGCTAACAAGAGCTTCCACAGAACCACTCTGCCATTGTCATCTTAATATGAAGTTCTACCTTCTCCTTATTTAAATTTCTCAAAACCCTTTTTTACAGATGATCGGTTTGAATAAGTAGCCCAATAAGATTCAGAAATCATATTCAGTGAGAAGGTATGGTCTACCCCCATCCTAAAAAATCATTTATATATATATATTTAAAGATTTATTTATTTATTTGAAAGTCAGAGTTACACAGAGAGAGGAGAGGCAGAGAGAGAGAGAGAGAGAGAGAGAGAGAGAGAGGTCTTCCATCCACTGGTTCACCCCCCAATTGGCCACAATGGCCGGTGCTGCGCCGATCCAGAGACAGGAGCCAGGAGCTTCTTCCAGGTCTTCCCACGTGGGTGCAGGGACCCAAGGACTTGGGCCATTTTCTACTGCTTTCCCAGGCCATAGCAGAGACCTGAATCAAAAGAGGAACAGCCGGGCCTCGAACCAGTGCCCATATGGGATGCTGGCGCTTCAGGCCATGGCGTTAACCCACTGCACCACAGCACCAGGCCCAAATCATTTGTATTTTGAAAAAACAACGTAAATACTCCTGGTCTGGATGCTTCTACGTGGTGTCCTGTAACGTATTCTTCTATTCTCGGAGGTGTCAGACATCGGATTTGAATTCAGAGAGGGCTTTAAATTCAGGACCTCTTGGGCAGTAACACCGTGAGATGTGGCCATTACTGCCTGCCTCACGTCGCGAGGACTCCTGGCGTCCCCCTTCCACGGGCTGGTCGGGGTTCAGGTGCGATCAGCCAATAGCCTTGTTGTGAAGCCAGCACTTCGACCCCATGATTGCTTATTGTGGAAAAACAGAACTGAGAAAACTGGAACCCAACCTGAGTCTCCCACCAGGGTAGCAGGGACCCATGTCCCTGGGGCATCACCTGTTGTCTCCCAGGATGCACCAGCAGGAACAGGAAGCTGGACCAGGAGCGGAGTAGCCGGGGCTCAAACCAGCACTCCAATAAGGCATGGGGGTGTCCAAGAGGCGGGGTCACCGGTGCGCCACAGTGCGCTTTCATGGCCCCTGCTGCGGTGAGAGTGTGCTCCGGGATTAACCATGACCTGGCCATGAAGGAAGAGGCTTCATGCCCCAGAGCCCTCTTGCCCGTCTGCCTTCCACCCTGTGGGGGGCAGCAGGGAGCAGCCCTCTGCACACAGCCTCCAGGAAAGCGAGAGGACAAGTTTCTGTCCCTCACAAATGATCTTGTCTCTGGTATTTTGTTATAGCAGCGCACATGGGCCAAGATAATCTCTGAACCATTTTAAGTACTTGGCCTTCTCCACTTCCCTCCCCCACCCTCCAGGCCCCGCACCTGCCCTCCGCCCTTTGACACCCCAGTGCCTCCTGTGAACGCAGGTGTGGAGTATTCCTTTTGTGACTGGTTGACTTTGCGCAGGGCGTATCCAGCCCGTGTTTCAGACAGATCCTCACTGTCATATTTGACAAGGTTTCCCTATCTTTTGTGCTGGGTAATTTCCTTCTGCGAGGATGAGCCCCGTTTTGCTGACTCATTGCTCTGTTGATGGGCGCGTGGTGGTTCTGCCTTCCGGTCACTGCTCAGTGCTGCTGTGGACACGGGCGTGTCCCCTTAACGCTTTGTCATTCACCAGCACTTGTCTGGAGCCATTATTTCAGTATGAGTTGCAAAGCGGTGATTTTATAATTTGTCCACTTTATTTGCCAGTTCTCAGCGTGATGAGTCAGCCAGCTGGTTCTCAGCCCTTCGTCCTTTTATCGCTGGTGCAGTAAGATGTCCCGTTTCCTCTCCACCTCCAGCCTCAGCCGCCATCCAGCGAGATGGGCTGCCTTCGGGAATGGTAGTTAGGGCTGGGCCCGTGGTGTGCCCGTTGCTGGTGGACTGTCAGTTCCTGGGCCTCTTAGTAAACGGGGCTCAGATAGGCACCTTTTAAAGAGAGAAAGTTACGAAGTCACAATTTTCTAACTCAAATTTAAGATCACAGTGTTCTTACAGATTTGATTCTATATATCTATATCTAGATATCTATATATTCTATATACCATCTCTATCTATATATTCTATATATCATCTATATATATCTGTATATTCTATATATCATCTATGTCTATATATTCTACATATCTCTTATGATAAACATCTCGATTCTATTAGACTAACATTTCATTCTAGACAGGATTGCTGGTGGCTTCCAAATGACAAAATGTATATGGTAAATAAGCTACTGAACGTCGTTGCGTGCGTCTGTTGGTCCTTCGGTTCCCTCTCTGGGCTGTGCATTCCCAACACTGTGTTTCAGAATGGGCAGAACAACGGACTTTAAATGGCTCTGTGTGTGCCACTGACATGATGAGCAGTTAGGTTGGTTTGTTTCAAAGTGTTTTCAATTTTTAAGATTTTTTTTTCTATTTGCAATTATTTTTTTATGCCAGATAAATGGTAAATGTCTTTATGTTTTAAATGATTTCTTTAACCATGAAAAAAAAAATCTGTGATTCTGAACTGGAAAACGAAGTCCCTCCAGTAAATGATGGGGCTCATCACTACGCCCCGTTCATCTTTGACCCCTCTGCGCTGCTTCTTTCTCCCACCTACGATACATTTCATTGTTTTTTAGTTCTTCCATTCTTTCTTTATAGGATTTTGGCAGAGGTTTTTTTTTTTTTAGATTTTGTTTATTTGAGAGGTAGAATTACAGTGATTACAGTGAGACAGTGAGAGGGAGACACAGAGAGAGAGGTCTTCCATCCACTGGTTCTCTCCCAAAATGGCCGGAACCGAGCTGATCCAATCCGAAGCCAGGAGCCAGGAACTTCTCCCGGGTCTCCCACACGGGTGCAGGAATCCGAGCACTTGGGCCATCTTCTACTGCTTTCCCAGGCCATAGCAGAGAGCTGGATCGGAAGAGGAGCAGCTGGGACTAGAACCAGTGCCCATATGGGATGCTGGAGCCACAGGCAGAGGATTAATCTACTGTGTCATAGTGCTGGCCCCTCCATTCTTTTTTTTTTTTTTTTTAATGTGTTTATTTAATTGAAAGGCAGAGTTAGAGATCTTCTATCTGCTGGATCACTCCACAAATGGTTGCATCAGCTGGGGCTGGGCCAGGCCACAGCCAGGAGCTTCTTCCAGGTTCCCATGGGGCCGTCCTCCATTGCTTTCTCAGGCACATTAGCAGGGAACTGGATTGGAAGTGGAGCAACCGGGTCTTGAACTGGCACCCATATGGGATGTTGGGTCTGTAGGCAGTGGCTTAACTTGCTGTACCACAACGCCAGCCCCCTTCTATTATTCCTCTTTGGAAATATAAGCAAGTACATGGGCTCACATGTACACACACTGTCTTGTCTTTTTTCTTTTTTTAAAAAGATTTTATTTATTTATTTGAGAGGTAGAGCTACAGACAGAGAGTCAGAGAGAAGGGTCTTCCATCCACGGGTTCACTCCCCAGATGGCCACAATGGCCGGAGCTGAGTTGATCAGGAGCCAGGAGCTTCCTCCAGGTCTCCCACATGGGTGCAGGGGCCCCAGGACTTGGGTCATCTTCTACTGCTCTCCCAGGCCACAGCAGAGAGCTGGATCAGAAGAGGAGCAGCCAGGACTCGAACCAGCGTCCATGTAGGATGCTGGCGCAGCAGGCAGAGGATTAACCTACTGCGCCTGCACTGTCTCTTTTCCTAGACAATGAGCACATCCTTTTCTGTGTGTGTGATACTATGTTATGATGCTTTTTATTTTTTCTTTTCTAGATTTATTATTTGAAAAGCAGAGCAAGAGAGGGAGAGAAATCTTCTATCTGCTAGTTCACTCCCCATAAGGCCCCAATAGCCAGGGCTGGGTAGGCTGGAGTCAGGAGCTTAGAACTGCATCTGGCTCTCCCATGTGGGTGGCAGGGGCTCAGGCACCTGGGCCATCTTCTGCTGCCTTCCCAGTGCATCAGCAGGGAGCAGGATTGGAAGCAGAGCAGCTGGGGCCCGACCTGGCACTCCAGTATGGGATGCTAGCATTGCAGGCCGCGGCTTAACCAGCTGCCATGCAACACCGGCCCCTACGCTGCTCTTCTATGTTAGTGGTTTGGGTTATGTGTGCCATGGAGTTGAACGCCGACACCAGTAGCCTTGTGAGTCTATGGCTTCGCAGTTTGGTCGTGTATCTTTAGGATCGGTTCCCTGGACGTTCTGTCCTCAGCCTGAGCCATGGAGCCTACACCTGCTGCCGGTGCCACTTGGGCACTGACCTGTCCACTTCTGTGTTTGCCATGGTGGCTGCAAGTGCCTTGTTGAATTCCACACCTAAAGCTTTTCCTTTCTTTCTTTACAGCTTCTGTGTTTGTATTTTGGGGGGTTCATTCTGTCTAGCATGTCTATGGATAATGATGGGAGGGAACTCCTCAGAAACCAGGTCTTGTTGCTGGAAGAAGTGTGATTCAGCATTGTTAAGTAGCTACCCTGGGGCCGGCATTGTGCTGCAGTAGGTCAGGCCGCCATCTGCAGTGCCAGTCCCAGCTGCTCCACTTCCAATCCAGCTCCCTGCTAATGCACCTGGGAAAGCAGCAGAGGATGGCCCAAGTGCTTGGGCTCCTGCACCCATGTGGGAGACCCAGAGGGAGTTCCAGTGTCCTGGCTTCAGCCTGGCCCAGCCTCAGCCATTGCAGCCATTTGGGGAGTGAACCAGCAGATGGAAAATCTCCTTCTCTCTCTCCCTTTCCGTCTTCTCCTCCTTCTCTCTCTGACTCTGCCTTTCAAATAAATAATCTTTTTAAAGAAAGCTATACCAAAAAAAAAAAAAAAAAAAAAAAGAAGAAGGAAGATGGGAATTGGGAGTGATTATCTCCTATGCAAATGTTTCCCTTGAGAAGGGACTTCCACAGTGCTGAGGCTAAAATGTTATCCTCAACCATTTGAATTGGCCAAGTATTGCACAAAATGGGGTCTGCCTGTTAGGCGAAGGGGCTGTCTCCATCCCAGGATCCCGGATGTGCACAGTTCTGCACTAGGGGTCTGAGGCCGTCCTGGATCATCCTTTTGGCCTCATTGCAAAGTGCAAGCACCAAACACTGCGAATCTGTACAAGGTGTCTTCTGGGAGTCATAGATCATGAAGAGAAAGAAACCAGGATGATTCCTGATGGGATAATTAGGAAAATCCTTTAGTCAATACTGTTTAATTTCCTTTCAAAGCCTTCTCGCCCTATTAATAACGTAGTCAGTGCCTTCTGATGGGTTCTAACACGACCTAGGATTGACCTCTCCCCTTTCGAGGGAATGGGTCTTTGGTTTTCCCTCTAGGAGCCCAGGTATTTCTGAGTGCTGGGCTCCGTAGATTGGGATTTCGTGCAGACATCCGTTTAGGCTGGAGCTGGCCCAAGCATGGCCAGTGGCATTTGATGCTGAGCTCCACTGTGGCATGAGATGAGCTCAGCGGGGCCTCACGTGCAGCCCACTGGGACTCATTCCGCAAGCAGACCGCAGGGTTTGGTGAGACCTGTTGCTTTTCTGTCCCCTAAGTGCCAGCGCCGTGTGCCCTATGGGGTGTGGCCCTTCTACAGCTGGCTTTTGAAGAGGAGTTTTTGGAAATCGCCTCTAGCCAGGGTAACTGGCTGCTCCTAGCCAGGGTAACCCCTGCTGGTCATTCTCCCCTGATTGCTTCCATTTTCCTAACAGCAGCATTTTAACAGGAAGTCAGCCACAGACAGCTGTCCCCACAGACCTGCTTCAAACCCTCTGGGGGTTCCCTGAGGAGTCAAGTCTAATTTCCTGTGCTGGCCCCTGGGTGGGCCCTGGTGCCCATCCCTTCCACCCCCCACCGAGCCCATTCGTGGTCCAAGCCTTGATCTATAGCTCTTCTCTGGGCCTGTGACACCCTCCCCACCCAGGCCATGCAATTAAGCCTTGACATATGGGACCACACGGGGCCTCAGGCCAGCTGTGCCTGCCCGTCTGGTGTGCCGGTGGTGAGCTCTAGCCTGTGATAGCTCTGCGACTCTGTCCCCCGTGTGTACAGGCTCTCGCTAAGGTTTCCAGATTGACGTACACTTGACTGGGGTAGGACCTTTTGTCCCTTTGCTGTCATGGTGAAGGTTCCAGGTCCACTTGACTGGGCACGGAGTGCCCAGGCATTTGGCTAGACATCATTCTGGGTATGCCCGTGAGGGCGTTTCTTTTTTTATTTCTTTTTTTTTTTTTTTTGACAGGCAGAGTCATACAGTGAGAGAGAGAGAGACAGAGAGAAAGGTCTTCCTATTTCCATTGGTTCACCCCCCAAGTGGCCACTACAGTCGGCGCGCTGCAGTGATCCGAAGCCAGGAGCCAGGTGCTTCCTCCTTGTCTCCCATGGGGTGCAGGGCCCAAGCACCTGGGCCATCCTCCACTGCCTTCCCAGGCCACAGCAGAGAGCTGGACTGAAAGAGGAGCAACCGGGACAGAATCCAGCACCCCGACCGGGACTAGAACCCGGGGTGCTGGTGCTGCAGGTAGAGGATTAGCCTAGTGAGCCTTGGCGCCAGCCACCGGTGAGGATGTTTCTAGATGAGATGACATTTGAATAGGTGAACTCTGGAAATAGACAGCCGCTCCCACGTGGGCTCCCTCATCCACTCCGTGGAGGTCCTTGGGAGGACACGGAATTTGCTCCTTCCGCTTGTTTTAGCTGGGACGTTGGTCTTCTCCCGTCTTCACGCAGGGACATACAACGGTGGCTCTCCTGGGTCCCGGGCCTTTGGATGCAGACCGAACGGTACCATCGGCCATCCTGGCTCTCAAACTCGGGGATGGCTGTGGGCCTTCTCAGCCTATCCCATCATAAATGCCTGTCTGTGTCACTCCGCATCCCACTGGCTCCATTTCCCTGGTAACCTGGGCTGACACACCCAGCAAACTTCTCCCTACCTTTCAGAGCTCCGTTGGGGCTCCCAGAACCTGTCCTCCACGTCTCATTTCTGAGCTTAATAAAAATTCTCCAATTTCTGCCTGGGCTACACGTCTGAGGAGCCATCTTGCTTGGAAGGGGAGATTGGTGACAACAATGGGTGAAAGAACCATTCAGACCGATGTTTCCAGTTTGGTGTCCTTGGTGTCGAGTTGGATCTGAGGGTCCTGTGGCCCCCTCCAGCCATGTGGGTGAAGAAGCCGACGTTACGTTACGTTGCCATCGGCTGGTTCATTGGCTGCCCTCCTGTCCGCTCTGCCAGGAAGCTTCGGCTAGTTCCCTGGACTGAAACTGTCGGGTGGCAGAGACTGGAGCCCTCCAGTTTGCCACAGGTGCCCTGTCCCATTAGAGAAGCCACTGGAGGAGCTGGTGGGTGAGCCAGTGAGAGTGTGTGCAGGGGTCAGAGGGTCCATTGTTACGATGCAAAAGATAATCTAAGGGAACTCCAGAAAGGATCCTAGAACTGGTGTGAACACGTGGGTGGTGCAAGAGTAGCCTAAAGAAGGGGTTGAGCTAAGCCAGGTGTGTTCAGTAGAGAGAAATATGGAGTCTTTGAGACCTGGGCTTTGCTACATTGTGATCTTAGGTCATTTGTGTACAACTGTGTAACTGTATAGCTGTCCACTTGTCCTTCCATCTATCTCTCGATTAAATTATTTTTAAAGTATTTATTCAAAAGACAGAAAGGTAGAGAGAGAGGGCTTTCATCCACCGGTTCACTCCCCAAATGGTCCCAATGACCAGAGCTGAGTCAGTCTGAAGCCAGGAGCCAGTAGCTGCCTCTCGGTCTCCCACGTGGGTTCATGGGCCCAAGGACTTGGACCATCTTCTGCTTTCCCAGGCGCATTAGGAGGGAGTTGGGTCAGAAGTGGAGCAGCTGGGACTCGAACCAGTGTCCCCTATGGGAAGCTGGTGCTGCGCCACAGTGCTGACCCCTCTATTCAACAATTTATCCCATCTTCCATCTCCTTCCTTCAGTAATCTCTCTCCCATCCATCCAAACTTCTCCCTTCCTCGCTCCCTTCCCAAACACGCATGGTGCACCAGGGAACAGAAACCCAGGAATGGCAAAGGCATGGTTCCTCCCTCCATGGACTCCATGTGGCGGGAACCTCTTGCAGACGACTGCTGCGAGGGAAGATGACGACGGCCGCGGCGCCGCTGCCCACCGCCGGGGCGAGTGACGGCATTCAAATTCCCCTACAGTCAGGAGAGCTTTCCCTGGAGGGTGCAGCGTTTGAGCCCAGACCTGAGCCAGGAGGCGCGGATTCCCCTGCGTCCGAGTTCTGCTTTGGCACAAGGCAGGCATGGGGCCAAATGGCATCCATCTAAAGTCTTGTTTCAACAGTAGCAGATGCAGATTTTGCTTTGAGCATCAACCAGGTGTATGGAGACAGCTAGATAGACACCAGGCTAGGCTCGGGCCTCCCACCTTTGAGGGGGCTCCCAGCAACTGGCTCCAGTCCAGCCCCACTGCCCCGATGCTTGTTTTCTGGGACAAGGCTGGAAGACAGCTTGGCAAGTTGGTTCAGACCCAGGGCCCACTGTCTGTAGTGCGCCTGGAACCCCATGAATTTTAATAGCCTCCATTCAGAGTGATTAAAACCTTAATGAAATTTAATTATCTTGATGTTAAGCGTTTTGTGTTAAGTTATTGCGTTCTGACCGGTTGCTGTTCTCTGTAGCTCAGGGCAGCTCACCCCACCTCTACCTTAATGGAAAGGAAAGTTGAATGTATTTAAACGAAATTTCCCCCGAAGTAATTGCCTTCAGTGAAACACCAAGTAGGCGGCAGGACTGAGTTTATAAATGGGGCCGGCTGCAGGTGAGAGCTGTGCTATCTGGAGCAGTGGAGCAGTTCTCGTTAATCCAGGGTGTCCGGGAGGAGCGATGTGAGGAGTTCAGCTTCTAAGTGACAGGTGCTTATGGTTTGCAATCGCGTTAAACAGGCTCTTAAATGCGGGTGAAAGGCCTCCGTGAAATATAGGATCTACCTCCAAACGTGGCCCGACGTCGCCATTTTGGACTTTGCATTACTTACCTACAGAATTAGCGGAGCTTTCGGTTAATCAACCGCCGGTGTGAATTGCACTCATGCTTACGAACGCCGGCAAGCACACTTTGCTTTGGCCTGTTGCTTTTTTTTTTTTTTTTTTGCTTCCTCTTCCTTCCCCTGGGCCTTCCAGAGGCCTTGGGCTGATGGAGAGCTTTTAATTTCACATTTTGGCCCCCACCGCAGGTGATAAACAAAGGTTTCCCGCTGCTCCGGCTGGGGTCAGTTATCTGGCCTCCCTCCCGTCAATCCCACTCCCCCCCCCCCCCCCCAGCCCCCGTAATTACACACAAAAGGTGCCCGGGATCCACAGCTAATTTGCGGCCTCTGTTTAGCAGAATTTAATAGCAGGTATTACTGCTGCCGTGGTAATTAAGGACCTTTGTCAATAAGACGGAATGGATGGCCACACTTGGTTGTAATCAGTGGGCTCTCCAGAGCCGGAGGAGTGAAAAGGCAGACAAGCAATCTATTCTGTGAATAACACAGCCCTCCTCAGCCTCTCTCCCTCCCAGGCCGGGCAATGGAATAATAATTCCCCAGGCAATGGAAGTACAGGAATAAAAGTACTTACCCTCCAGCCGGTGATTTTTTTTTTGACTTTTTATTTACTCTACCCAGCTTTCTTATTTGCTGCAGGCTGCATTTGATGAAGTATTGTTTAGACAGCACCAAGCCAAATGGATGCGAGGAGGGGGGAGGAGGAGGAGGAATTTTAACCAGGTGGCCAGGCAGGCACCCTCCTGGAAGGTGGAGGGCGTTCGGTTTATCAATTATTTCTCCAGGATACAAAAAAAAAAAAAAAAAAATGACAAAACCAAGTGGCTGTGCGAGGAGGTGGAGGGTGTCATTTAGCGCCTGTCTCTGAACATAGTCGTTCAGCTCTAAATGGGCCTCTGGTAAGAAGCGGGGAGAGAACTGGGAGGGGGGGCGTCGTCACCTCCCCCTCCTCCCTAATGTACCGATGAATGGCCCGGTGGAGGGGGCAGGGGCTGGCGGCCACAATTCAAAGACACCGTCAAGGTGTGTGCCCCTTGCTGTAATTGGAGAGGAAGCTGCCTCTCGGGATTCGCTGCCTTTTTACTGGTTTTAACAAGCATGATGCTTTTAATAGTGCTTTGAGTACCATCTCTTTATCCACCTCGCCTTTTCTAAAGCAGCTTTAACTAGACTCTTTCTGTCACTAATGTCTGCAAAACTCCTACCTTTAATCATTCCGGATGAGGCAGCAAACAGGCAGCCCTTACCTTTTGCAATTATGTGCTGGGGAGTTGTGGCTGCCGGGGAGGGAGGGAGGGAGGGAGGACTGGGCTGCCGGGCTGGACCGTGTGGCTCCCTGGCCAGGGGCCTTTTGTTAGGGGAGGGCCAAGTGGTGTCCATTTTCAATGCTCAAACCTGCATTGGGCCACTCTGGGTTGGGTTAATTACCCCCCCCCCCAAAAAAAAAAAGGATTTGTGGCTGTTCCCCACCCTGCCCAGCACACCCGGTTTTAGAAGCCAGCCCCGAGCAGACGGGCGAGGCCTCTCTGCCAGGTGAGCTTGGAGGCTCCTCACCCCTTTCTAGGCTAGGGCAGGGTTCGGGGCATCAGGCTCCAAGTGCAGACTCTGTAAGGCCGCCACAGGACACGAGGAAGGAAAAGGGTTTATTGGTGGGGAAACCTGACAGACTGCAGGGAAGGGGCAAAGAAGGAAAAGAGGGAGAAGGAGAGCATAAGAGAGAGGGATGGAGGGAGGGGGAGAGGGAGAGAGAGGGAGAGAGCGAGCGAGTGAGCGAGTGAGCGTGACATGCTCAGGAACAGCTCCTGTTCAACCTAGGCTGGGGGCGGGCAGGGAGCAGGAGCAGTGAATCCCGTTGGAAGGGGGGTGGAGCTGACACCGGTGGTTGGGCCATGGGGTCACCTGGCTTCCAGTCATGGCGACGGGGGCTAGAGCCTAGGATGGTGTCAGGGTGTAGACCGCGCCAGAGATAAGACTGCGCCGTCTTACTAACAGGCTCAGTAACAAAAATGGATGTGGCAGGCTTTTGGTGAGAAGTCTGGACTCCGCCCGGGGTGCCTGCCCTGGGTCCTGGACCCCCTCTATGGCCCAAGTAGCCAGGTCCCTGCACTTCTGGGGGTGGGAGGACCCAGGACCCAGGTTGGGCTCCTAGTTTTCTCTGGCCCAGCCCCAGCCATTGTGAGCATCTGAGGAGTGAACCAATAGAGGGAGAAATCTCTCCGTCTTTCCCTCCTTCAAATAAGTACAGGTGCAGAAGGAGGTGCACACAGCTTTGGGTCCCTCAAAGGGGTAGCAGCGGCGAGGCTGGGAGCTGCAGGGCCCCGGGAGGGTTCCTGGCTCAGCTGGGATTCATGAGCCCCAGAGGGCAGAATGGGGACGGGGAGGGCCACAGAAGCCACCGCCGCTTCCTCATCCAGCTCGTTCTCTGAAAGTGGGCTCCTCTCTCTGGAAATTGTACGTCGGCAGGCCCTGCTGAGGTGCTGCTCTTCCCAGAGGGCCCTGGGGATGTGGGGGGGCAGCACCCTTCTCCCAAGGCATCAGCAAGAGGCACCCCCTCCCGCAGAGTCCTCAGGGTCCCTGAGGGAGTCCCGCTCAGTGCCCCCCCCCATCTGTAAAAGGCAGGTATGAATCTCTCCTGCGCTCTCCAAGGAGAGGAGGGGAGGAGGTAGAGGAGCGGGGAGGAGGAAGGTGGAGGGGGAAGGGGAAGGAGGGGGAGGGCTTGTGTCCACTCCTGCAGACTCCTGGCTGGGTCTGTGCCCTGCACGTGGGCTCTCTCTGCAAAGCGGATCTCCTGGAAGGGCGACTCCAAACACTGCCGTGCCCTGTGCGTGCCGAGGACGTCTGGCACACTGCACGTGAGGCAATGGCTGAACAATGGTGTTGCAGCCATCACGATGTCATAGGTAAGGCGTGACTCACTGGTCAGTGGTGATGCTGGCATGAACAGACTGCCTTGCTGCTGGTCATAGAGAGAGATAGCGCTGTGGCTGCCGGTCATAGAGAGAGATAGCACTGTGGCTATGCATGGCCATGATGCTTGAGAGAGATAGTCCATGATGACAGCCCACGATGCCGCTATGGTTTATGTGTTTCTGTGCTATGCTTTTATTATGCTAGTTTTGAAAGCCTTAAAACTTTTAAAAGTTATTTTCATCTATTCAAAAGGCAGAGCAACAGAGATGGAGGGAGGGAGAGAGGGAGAAAGGGAGAGAGGGGAAGAGAGAGAGAGAGAGAGAGAGAGATCCTCCCTCTGCTGGTTCACTCTCCAAATGGCCACAATGGCCCTGCAGAAGTCAGGAGCCAGCACCTCCATCTGGGTTTTCACGGGATGGCAGGGGCCCACGCCCTTGACTCGTCATCTGCTGTTTCCTGGGATGCATTAGCAGAAAGCTGGCTCGGAAGTGGAGGAGCCAGGACTTGAACTGGGCACTGTGACAGGGCATGGGGCATCCGGTGTGGCAGCCTAACCTGCTGCACCACGTCGCCCACCCCGTGCGGTTCTGGGGCAAACTTCCAGTGAGAAGAGACACTGCTGCCAACAGCCTCGTCGTCTCACGGTCGCCGAGCCTCCAGGTGACGCCATTTCCTCCTCTTGCTGTTTTCACGTCACAGGTGTGTTGGTGCGTGTCTCTGGTCTGCTGTGAGGTCAAGCGCTTGGTCCGTTTTTCAGAGAGATTGCACTTCCTGAACTGCTGCTCGCTATCTGTGAAATGGGTGAACTAACACATCGCTGTTTTTTTTTTTTTTCCAAGATTTATTTATTTGAAATTGAGTTATACAGGGAGAGAAGGAGAGGCAGAGAGAGAGAGAGAGAGAGAGGTCTTCCATCTGCTGGTTCACTTCCTACAATGGCTGGAGCTGTGCTGATCTGAAACCAGGAGCTTCTTCTGGGTCTCCCACGCGAGTGCAGGGGCCCAAGCACTTGGGCCATCTTCTACTGCTTTCCCAGGCCACGGCAGAGAGCTGGATGGGAAGTGGAGCAGCCAGGACTTGAACAGGTGCCCATATGGGATGCCGGTGCTGCAGGCAGCGGCTTCACCCACTGCGCCACAGCGCTGGCCCCAAGATACCTGTTTCTTAAGCAGTTGGTGTCCTACCATAAGAAGGGCGCGGCAAACCCAGATCCAAAACACAGAGTGGCCACCATTCGCATCACGGCTGCCACGGGCGTGGGTTTGTGAGCCTGCGGAGGCTGTGTCCCAACATGGCGCTCTCAGAAGCTCTGCGAGAGGCGCGGAGGCGCGAGGAAGAGGAACCGCTCTCTGCTTGCTTTGAGTGTCCTGTCACTCGGCTCATCGTGGCCCGAGGGGCAGTAGGCTTTGCCCTCGCCCCGCCCCGTGGCCCGGGTGTGCCCCCGGCTGCAGCAGGCAGGTGTGTGTGAGTGCCCCCGTGGGCGCTGCTGTGGGGAGGAGACCCCCCTCTAACGACACCGTCCCTTGGCCAACTGACCCCCAGCTGTCCACGCGGAAATGGTTGCAGACACCGTGGGCACGAAGCACTTGCTTCTAGTTCCCGTGCCGAGGACTGAGTTATCCGAGGATGCTGCCATCAGAGGCACATTTTGGCTCATGACAGGTGTCTCTGAAGCCACAGCACGCCTGCGTCGTGGTTTCAGAGGGGGGAGCCAGCCCACGCGCACCACGCCCAGCCCCTGCCTGCGCCGTCGCCAGGAGTGAGGCCCGTCCAGAGGTCTTGGAACATGAGGCCTGAGCAGGTCTCTGTGCTGGTGGGGTTCGGCGGAAGGAGCAGGGAGCTCACGTCCGGTGTGGGCTGAGTTCTGGCTGTGCGACCCAGGGCTCCGTGCTGCGGCTCCGACGTTGGGAAAGAAGGGGCACAGAACAGGGCTCAGAGGAGAGCGTGGCGTGCGGCTGCCAGTGACTGGCAGAGCGGCTGCTGCTCGTGTCGGCTCTGGGACGAAGCAGCGCTCCAGGAGCCAGCATGCAGGAAAAACCCTGCTCTTGGCACGAGCAAGGCCCTCTCTGAGCCTCGGCTTCCTCACCCGGGAACCGCGGGAGGCCACGAGGCAGAGCCGAGCGATGCTGGGGAAGAGGAAGTGGGCTGCTTGGTAGCAAGCACCTGGCTCCGTCATCTCTAGGCTTCTCGAAGGCTGGGGAGTAGCTTTCCATCTCCCCTCCACGCCCTGGAGCGTTAAGGGCTCTGTCGCCGCCCAGCTGCTGCTTTGTCCCACTGCTGTGTTCTGCACGGCAGCTCACAGATGTTCCCGCGTCCTGGCGGCTGCTCTGGGCCGGGCACGGTTCTGGGTCTGGGAGGAGCGGACAGAGCCATGTGCCCCAGGAAATGTCCCCTCACGGTGTTGCCAGATAACATGCACTTAAATCTGAATTTAAGATACTCAATAATGCTTTTGAAAAGAATATTCCAAATACCGCATGGGGCAATACTTATAGCAAAAAAAAAATTACTAATTGGAATTAAGATCTGATTGCCTTGGTTTTTTATTTGCTCCATGTAGCAACCCCATGGCCTTTCTTCTTCCCTGAAAATGCACAACTCTGGACCTGGGGAGCCCCCCCCCACAAGGCGTGGGTCCCCAGGAGCTGACTCCGCGTCGTCCCTCCTTGACAAAGTCTCCCCTCTGTGTCCTGAGTGCACGTTCCGCCCCCCCCCCCCCCCCCCCCCGCACTGGCTGCCTGGTCCCCCGCGTCTTGGCTTCAGCCTTGGTGGGAGACATCGGCCAGGCTGATGGCATCGAGGGGACAAAACCAACCATGGGCTCTGTCCCGCACTTCTTAGCCCCTCCTTTCGGCCCCGGTGTGGACACAATCCGAGCGCCTCCGACTGCCCGTCCAGTCCCAGTTCCTCAGCACTTGTAAGGAAACTGTCCCTGTAACACACCCAGTCCCCCAGCTGCGTCTCTGAAGGGCATTTTGAAGGCCTCTGAATTTCCAATCTGCAGAGGGCTTGCTGCCCCCTGGCCGCAGCCTCTTTGGCTCGACAGCTGGCGGCTGCACGGTGCTCCGCGAATTCTCCAAGTAGTTTGCAAGTCGGTCAGGCTGAAATCCGGGCGAAGCCGGCTCGGCTGAAAGCCTGCCATTTGTACCTGGGTAATTCCGTCCGCTTCATCCCCCCCCCAGCCCCCCAGGGAATTACTTCCCTAAGCATCTCGGTCGTGAGAGGAGGCTCCGTCGTGTGGCTGCTGGCGCGCAGTCGCTTCTGCCTTTCACTGCCGCTCTGGGGAGGACGAGCGCTCAGACCATCGCCTGTGCCTCCCAGAATCACTTCCGGCTGTGCGCAGAGTCTTCTGTGAGTGTGAGTGTGATCGTGAGAGCGGGTGTGTGTGAGTGGGAGTGTGTGTATGAGTGTGTGATTGTGTGTGGGTGTGAGTGAGTGAATGTGTGTGTATGCGTGTGAGTCTATAAGTGTGTGTGTGAATGCGTGTGAGTGGGTATGTGAGAGTGAGTGGGAGTGTGGGAGTGGGGGTGTGTGTATGAGTGTGTGTATGCGTGCGAGAGTGTGTGAGTGTGTGTGAGTGTGTGTGTGGGTGTGAGTGAGTGAATGTGTGTGTATGCGTGTGAGTCTATGAGTGTGTGTGTGAGTGCATGTGAGTGGGTATGTGAGAGTGAGTGTGGGAGTATGTGTATGAGTGTGTGTGTGTGTGAATGCGTGTGAGTGGGGGGTGTGTGTGCGTGCGAGTGTGAGTGTGTGTGTGTGTGTGTGTGTGAATGGGTGTATGAGAGTGTGTGGGTGTGTAGTTCTTTCAGGATCTGAGCCTCCCGTTCACACACGAGTCTCTCTGTAGAGCTGCGCGCACTGCAGCCCCCGCGAGTCTGAGCACTCACGGTGCTGAGTCCCGGGCGAGCTCACGGGAGCCCCAGAGCACGGGTTTCCGGCGAGTCTCGCACCAGTGCGCGCTCTCGCTCACTGCTCAGTCGGGGTCCCCTCCGTCCCCTCCGGTTCTCCCCACGGCTCCTCCCTCCTCATCCGCCTCCGCGGACTCGCCCTGTCCAGGCTCCGCGGTCTTGCCCTGTCCAGGCTCCGCGGTCTTGCCCTGTCCAGGCTCCGCGATCTTGCCCTGTCCAGGCTCCGTGGCCTCGCCCTGTCCAGGCTCCGTGGACTCACCCTGTCCAGGCTCCGTGGCCTCGCCCTGTCCAGGCTCCGTGGACTCGCCCCGTCCAGGCTCCGTGGACTGCCCTGTCCAGGCTCCATGGTCTTGCCCTGTCCAGGCTCCGCGGCCTCGCTCTGTCCAGGCTCCGCGGCCTCGCCCTGTCCAGGCTCCACGGACTTGCCCTGTCCAGGCTCCGTGGACTCGCCCTGTCCAGGCTCCGCGGACTCGCCCTGTCCAGGCTCCACGGTCTTGCCCTGTCCAGGCTCCGTGGACTCGCCCTGTCCAGGCTCCGCGGACTCGCCCTGTCCAGGCTCCGTGGACTTGCCCTGTCCAGGCTCCGTGGACTCGCCCTGTCCAGGCTCCGCGGACTCGCCCTGTCCAGGCTCCGTGGACTCGCCCTGTCCAGGCTCCGCGGACTCGCCCTGTCCAGGCTCCGCGGCCTCGCCCTGTCCAGGCTCCGTGGACTCGCCCTGTCCAGGCTCCGTGGACTCGCCCTGTCCAGGCTCCGTGACGGGGCTCGCCGTCTGCCGTTGGGAAGTCTTAGGTCCGTTTTTCCCCCAGAAAAATGGAGCAGGTTTCTTTAACGAGCGCGCGGCTCTGCTCTCTGAGAGGTTTTATGACGGAGCGCCCGGGCCTCGGGCGCCGACATCTATCTCCCAGGGAGGCGCCCCGCACCCCGAGTTCCTGAGCTACACTGAAGCGGCCGCAACGTCTTCTTCATTGTGTCATTTCGGGCTTGCCGTTAATTTATGAGCCAAAACTGTCAAAATAGTTTGTGCAACGGACCCTAAAAACGGTGATGGGGCCCATCAATCACCGGGCTTTATAGCCCTGCTTTCCGTCGCAGCGGCCCGCCTGCTGGATACAGTGTGCTCGTGGGAGAGCCGCGCAGAGCGCAGGTGCACCCCAAGAGGGCGTGGTGCCAGGCCCCGCCTCCTCAGCCGCACTGCGCAGACGCCCCGCCCCTTCTCACATCCCGTGCGCGCCACGCCCAGCCCCGCCTCCCATGTGCACGCCACGCCAAGCCCCGCCTCCTCACGTCCCACATACAGACGCCGAGCCCCGCCTCCTCACGTCTCATATTTGTGCGTGGCGGTCAGGCCCCGCCTACTCACATCCCACGTGCGCAGACGCCAAGCCCCGCCTCCTCATGGCCCACGTGCGCAGACGCCGAGCCCCGCCTTCTCCCTCCAGGCGGCTCCTGCACCCCGCAGTTCTGGTGGCAGCCCCGGGACCTGGTGGGAGGCGGCCTCGCCCGGGGCACCGCCTTATTTCCAGGCCCTGGAGGCCCTTGGCCCGGTGTGCGGGGTGGGGTGAGCCGCGGGCAGGCGCGCTGGACGCGGGGTGCTCTGGGCTCCTCCCGAGAGGGGCTCCTCCCGAGAGGGGTCTTCCCGCTGCTGGTTCACTCCCGCCGGGCCGCAGTGGCCGGAGCTTCACCCAGTGTACATGCGGGTTAGCAGGGAGCTGGGTCGGGAGTGGAGCATGTGGCCCAGCCACGTGGCCCGGCCCCGCGCGTTCGTGACCGAGACTGTGGACGCCACGGGCCGTGCGCAGAAGAGAGGTTTCCTCGGTGCAGTCAGCCTCTGTGCGTGTCACTTTGCGTGTTCGAGACAGCCCGTGTGCACAGCCGTGTGCAGCTCTCCACGGGGCAGGCCTGCTGCTGGCGTGTGCCAGTTACCCACTAGGGCGGTGACACTCGCCAAAACAGCCCCAGATCTGCTGACCACCACCACGAGGCTCCCAGGCCCTCTGCGCGGGTGTGAGCTCTTACTAGGGCCTCTCCGTGGCCAGCAGACTCCTCTTCATGCTTCAAAACCCTGCTGAAGCAGCCCAGACTCTGCAAGTGCAGGATTCTGTCTCCACCTTTCTTTGTGTTGACCCCTATGGAAGCTCATCGGGGAGCCCCGCCTGACGTTGAACCATCTCTCTGGTCTCGCTGGGTTGGTCCTTGGGTGTGCCTTGCGTGTCCACGTGTCCACGTCGCAGCCGCAGCCTGGGGCGGGGTGTGCGTGGGACCCGGGTCTCCTGACCCACGCTGGCCCACTCTCGGCTGCCTGGCTGCTGGGTGCGAGGGGCTGGGGTGAAGCAGCCTAGGGAAACCTGCCAGCCCCTCCGTTTCTGCGCTGGGCACGTCCCCTGCAGTGTCCCTGCGGCCCGTGGCGGCTGTCAGAGCTCAGGGTGGCGTTTGCACTGGAAACTCCTAATTCGTCTTTCTC
Source organism: Sylvilagus floridanus (assembly GCA_949820135.1). Taxonomy (NCBI): domain Eukaryota; kingdom Metazoa; phylum Chordata; class Mammalia; order Lagomorpha; family Leporidae; genus Sylvilagus; species Sylvilagus floridanus. Next base: position 73,175,701 of record OX463235.1, read on the forward strand.
TTGTGAGTTTAATGAGTCCGAAAAAGTGTCGTTTGGAGCTGGTTTTCTCTTTGTGCTTTGAAAAATGAGATGTGCGCTGTTATCTGTAAATGAGATAATTACCTCCCGCCTGAAGGCACCGGCCAGTGGGCGGTTCAAAGCTTGTTTCGCTTAATGGAAGCGTTACCGAACAGGGAGCGGGCGCACCTGTTGTGTAGACGCAGAGGGAAGTAAGAGCCGGTTGTTCCGACCCAGGTCCACGGCTGCGGCTCAGAGATCTACGTCTTGGTCGCATTTAGAGCAAATGTAATAATAGCTGCGACCAATATTTTTGATATTACCGATCTTCCAGCAATAATTACCTGGAACTTTTAATGTGCGCAATTAGGACGCCGGGCGCTCGGCGGCACAGAGCGCGGGGAGCCGCGGAATTGGATACTTGCTGTAATTGGTAATTAATCACCTTCCATTACGAGGGAGGGATGTTGCGGTTGTTCTGAATAGATACATCATGCTAATTACGGGCAAACACAGCCCACATATTTAAATTTAGGGCTTTTAGGTAAATAAGCAGCCCACGCGGAGCGCCGCAGCCCAGCCAATTCAAGGAGGACGAGGCCGCGCGTATTTTGACAAGAACCTGTCGTGTTTCCATTCATCTCGGGGGTCATTTACATTCTTGTCCTTTATGCGCATTTAGAAGTGGTTCCTGAGGACTATGCTGTGTGTCTCCCCCGCAGGCTCGGCACACCGCCGCCGGCCACCGCCTCTTGGTGTAGGGTCGGCACAACCCTGCCCCGCGCCGTCGGCCGGCCCGGGTCTGACCCGGAGCGCCCTCAGCTCCCCACCTCTGCCTCCTTCTGGCAGTGGGGCCCCCTTTTCCCCAGACTTGGGACTTGGTCTTTTCTCTGGCCTTCTCAGACCTGCAGAGTCCCCTCAGGCCCCGCCCCTCTGGCCTTCTCACACCTGCTGTGTCCGTCCCAGACCCCGCCCCTCTCTGGCCTCACACCTGCTGTGTCCGTCCCAGACCCCGCCCCTCTCTGGCCTCACACCTGCTGTGTCCGTCCCAGACCCCGCCCCTCTCTGGCCTCACACCTGCTGTGTCCGTCCCAGACCCCGCCCCTCTCTCTTCTTCCCACACCTGCAGAGTCCCCTCAGGCCCCTCCCCTCTGGCCTTCTCACACCTGCTGCGTCCCCCAGGCCCCGCCCCTCTGGCCTTCTCACACCTGCTGTGTCCGTCCCAGACCCCGCCCCTCTCTGGCCTCACACCTGCGGCATCCCCCAGGCCCCGCCCCTCTCTGGCCTCACACCTGCTGTGTCCGTCCCAGACCCCGCCCCTCTCTCTTCTTCCCACACCTGCAGAGTCCCCTCAGGCCCCTCCCCTCTGGCCTTCTCACACCTGCTGCGTCCCCCAGGCCCCGCCCCTCTGGCCTTCTCACACCTGCTGTGTCCGTCCCAGACCCCGCCCCTCTCTGGCCTCACACCTGCGGCATCCCCCAGGCCCCGCCCCTCTCTGGCCTCACACCTGCTGTGTCCGTCCCAGACCCCGCCCCTCTCTCTTCTTCCCACACCTGCAGAGTCCCCTCAGGCCCCTCCCCTCTGGCCTTCTCACACCTGCTGCGTCCCCCAGGCCCCGCCCCTCTGGCCTTCTCACACCTGCTGTGTCCGTCCCAGACCCCGCCCCTCTCTGGCCTCACACCTGCTGTGTCCGTCCCAGACCCCGCCCCTCTCTGGCCTCACACCTGCTGTGTCCGTCCCAGACCCCGCCCCTCTCTGGCCTCACACCTGCTGTGTCCGTCCCAGACCCCGCCCCTCTCTGGCCTCACACCTGCGGCATCCCCCAGGCCCCGCCACTTCCCCCGCCGCCACCTTGGCCGTCTGCAGCTTCCCTCTCCTCCGGCTGCTGTCCCGGGCCCCGTCAGGTTGTATCCAGTGCGACCTGAGGAGGAGGGGCCCGCAGAGGGAGAGACGTCCGGGAGATGAATGAAGAGGCCAGGATGTGCGCCTCGGCCCCGCCCTCGCGGACACTGCCCCCATTGCACTCAGCAGCCCACAGCGTGCCTTACGCAGCCGCAGAAGGCGGCTCACCAGAGCCAGGGCCCGACAAGCCTGTCCTTGGTGACCACAGATGGGTCCGGCCCCGCCCACCTCCGTCACCTCCACACTGCAGCTGCTGGGGGGGTCTGTGCGGCTCTTCCCTGGGTCTGGCAGCCTTGATCCACCTGCTCTGTCCTGGCCCGAGCTGCCGCGCCCTCTCGATAGGATCGTTTCAAACCTGGGTCACGGGGGACAGAGGGGCGCCTGTACATCCACTACTGAAAGGCTGGGTGGCAGAATGGTGGGTGAAGAAGCTGCCCCGGGCCCTGCACTCCACGGTCCCCTCCACAGGACCCCGGGCCTCTGACCCGCTCCTACACATGCAGGTCGCAAAGGCCCCCGGACCACAGCGGTCGTCATTCTGCTCTGCTCGCCTGCTCCGGGCACCTGGAGGGCTGGCCTTGGCTCGGGTTTAGGGGCTTCCTCCCCTTTCTGGGGGCAGTGGAGAGACAGCCCCTCAGTGCACGTGACCAGAGAGCGCGAAGGCTGGGCTTTAAGCTTGCTGGCGACGGCTGTAGCCTGCTGGTTCACTCCAGCCCTGGGCACGTCCCCCGTTTATGCCCTGGTGGCTGACTGCCGAGGTTCACCGAAGGCGCGCTGTAACCATATGCACTCCAAGTCTTAGGGATTGTAGGAGACGCAGTAGGCTCGCTGTGAACCATAAACCCTCCCCACTTCCTCTGCGACAGCGCTGGTCACGCAGCGCGTGGTTAGCCAGATTTCATTTTGTTCCCAGTTCCATCCCTGCCAGAGTCCCTTAATCGGTTCCTCGCCCGACGGCACCACTTCAGCCCAAGTTTCTGTCCTCTGCCTTTGTCCCAGGGCTGAGTAATGATGTGACAATGTGTGATCGGGCGATTGATGTCAAATGTTAGCGGCAACATTCATTTTCCCCTGAAATGGACAAAGACGACCAGGAGTCATTTAGAAATTCCGTCCAGAATCCTCACCTTGCCCGTGCTATTCCAGAATTGAATTGGTCTGAAATTTAAAGTGGTTTTAAGTCCCTCTCCTAGACTGTTCCTCAGGCCGGCGCAGTCGTGAGAGGCCAAGGGAGCAAGTTAGTGACGGGGGCTGCGAGTGTCATTTGTTAGCTTCCCGACTCCCCTGCAGAAATCCATTCCCAGGGTGACAGGAGGCTCCCGACACCTCGTGTCACACAGAGAACAATCCACGCGCCCTGGAGCTGCGCAGACCTGGGTTCCTGGCCGGGCTCTACCACTTCCGGCTCCCGCAGGCCTCAGTTCCCCCATCTGTGGAATGGGGTTAATCACGCACAAGCTACAGGCAGTGTTGCTGTGCAGCTGAGCTGAGGTTCCGGGCTTTTACGTGCGCAGAGCGTGGGGCCTGGCTGGTCCCCACAGGCAGTTGGTGCCTGTGTGACTGAATTTTCCATTTACTCTGACTTCTTAAGGACCCTCTAATTGAACCCCAGAAAGTATAGATCAGTAGCATGTTCATCTTGCAGTTGGGAACACGCAGGTCCAGAGAGGGCACGGAGTCGTCCAATTCCAGAGCTGAGCGGGAAGGGCCCAGGGCGGCCACCCGTGCTGCTGCTTGCTGTCCAGCTCGGAGCCTTGGCCTTGGGCTCCTGCCTCACCTGGGAGGCCCCGGGCTTTTCGCCTTGCCCCAAGCAGGCAGCTGGCAGCCCACTGGGCTCCCTTTATGCCCTCCCCAGAAAAGACCAGCCCCTGCGTGTCTGGGCAGGACGGGGCCTCTGCAGGCTGCCCCACGGGTGCTTCCAACAGAAGCCAAAATGGCCCTGAGTGAGGACAGCTGGGATTCCTGCTCTCGGCGGTCAGCGTCCTTCGTGAAAACATGCACACGGCAGCCACGCTGTTTAAGACCGGGGAAGGCGCTTGCTCACGTGGAGCTGTCGTGTGCAGCAGTGCTGCCTTGGCCAGGGCTGTGCTGCCCAAAAGGCCCTGCCTGCCGGGCCTCAGTGCCTGGGTTCGGGGCCACCGAGGATGGGATGCAGTTGGGTATGCTAATGAGCTTGGTGCGGTATCACAGTGAGAACGCCCAAACTCACCAGCAGGTGAACGTTAGGGGAGAGGGCTCAGCTGCGGCCGCCCAGAGCATGGTGTGCCCAGTTCTTCCCCAGTTAAGTAATGTAATTTGTTCAATTTGTTTTATGTCAGTAAGTGAAGAACCTTTTACTCACTTTGATTCATGGAAGGAGGTTAGAAAATGGTACAGTAGAAAGGAAATTAACATTTAACCTGCCTGCCTGGATTTCCTAACGGATGTCTCAATGCGGCTGCGGCCGTGGACGTAAATTCTCCTGATAAACCAGGAGGAAGCGGCACCTCTTTAAATCCCACAGCAAACCCGGATGGCAGATATTACACCCCAAAGCGAGGTTAGCGTGCGACTCGGGCATCGAAGGCCAGAGTTTGCGTTGCTGGCTGCCGGGCCTCGGTTCTCACACCTGTAAAATGGTATTTGCAGTGCAGGCTGTGAGTTAAAGAAAAAAGACGTGCCGGCTCAGCTCCCGGCGTGTCACAACTGCTTTTAGAGCGCCCGTCGCGTGCCAGCACCGAGCTGGTTGCCGGGGATGATGGACAGAGGTGTCCCCCTCACCACCACCCCCGGGAGGAAATCCGTTCCCTATCAGGAACCATCGAGAAGCCCCAGGGAGTGGCGGGGTGCGGCAGTGCACTGTCCCCTGTGCTCCCTCGGGTTCAGGCGCACGTGAGGGTCTCACGTTTGCTCTGCCCTGACTTTCTACTGGGTTATTTCAAAGCAGATCGCAGACCTCGTGTTAGTTTACTACGGCTACACACAAAAATTGTCAGAATTTTTTAGATGATTATTTATTTGAAAGGCAGAGTTACAGGGGGAGGGAAGAGAGAGAGAGAGATCAATTCATCTTCATTCTGCTGGCTTATTCCCCAAGTGGCTGCAACTGTCAGAGCTGGGCCAGGCCAAAGCCGGAGCCTGGAACTCCATTTGGGTTCCCTATGTGGGTGCAGGGGTCCAAGCACTAGGGCCATCTTCTGCTGCTTTTCCTGGCGCATTAGCAGGGAGCTGGGTCAGAAGTGGAGCAGCCGGGACTTGAACTGGCTCATCTGGGTGGCCAGTGCTGCAGGCTGCAGCTTACCCCATTGTGCCCCAACCCCATCCCCAAACTGGCATAGGTGTAGTTCCTTCAACAACATTCATTTGTTGTCTCGTAGCTTCCTCATTCAGGAGCCTGGGCACGACTAAGCCGAGCCCTCCGCTCAGGGTCACAAAGCTACAGTCAAGGCGTGACCTGGCCTAGGCCACCACCTGTGCCTCTCCAAATCCTCCTGGGGGCTCATGTGCTCCTTGCATAATTCTGCTTGAATTGAAGGGCTGAAGCCCCCGGCGTCTGGAGTCACCCCTCTCGGCTGGCAGGTCACGGTCATGTCCTGGCTACTCCTGTCTCCTTGGAGGTCAGTGGGAGTCCCTTAGCCTTCCAAGAGCTCACCTGATTCACCAAAGATGATTTCCTTATTAATATATATGTTTTTAATTTGAGGGGCAGAGAGAGACAGACACAAAAGAGATCTGGCATTCATGGTTCACTCCCCAAATGCCCACAGCAGCCCTAGGCTTGCGGTGAGCTCAGGAGTTGGGAACCTGAAATGAGTCTCCCCTCTGTGTGGCAGGGGCTCAGCTAATTGAGCCATCACCTGCTGCCTCCAGAGGCTGCACATTAGCAGGCACTGAGAGTGGAGCCGGGACTCGAACCCACACACCCCAAGTGGGGTCTTACACTCGCCTCTGTCTCCCTTTTGATGGACTCACCGTCAGCTAGTCAGTCGCCTGTCACGGGAGAGATTTCTATCATGTTCACGGTCTTGTTCCTACTCCAGGGGAGGTGGTGCTGTGGGCGGGGCACAGCAGGGGGTGGGGAATTGGGGACCACCTGGCAGTTTTGCCTACTGTAGCCTTTTATCTGTACAGTTCACATATCATTCCTACAGTAGTGGACATTCGCTTGCATGACTTCAATTTCATTTTAGTATTTGATGTTGGCAGTTATATTAGTGTAGGCTACATCTTAATGTCATAACAGATGGCCCCTGAGTCTCAGTGGCTTCCGACCACCACGGTTCCCTTCCTTCCTTCTTTCCCTCCTTCCTTCCTTATTTTCTTCCTTTCTTTCAGATTTATTATTTATTTGAAAGACAGAGTTACAGAGAGAGGTAGAGACAGAGAGAGAGAGGTCTTCCATCCGCTGGTTCACTCCCCAATTGGGTGCAATGGCCAGAGCTATGTCAATCCGAAGCCAGGAGCCAGGAGCTTCTTCTGGGTCTCCTACACGGGTGCAGAGGCCCAAGGACTTGGGCCATCTTCTACTGCTTTCCCAGGCCATAGCAGAGAGCTGGATGGGAAGTGGAGCAGCTGGGACTGGAACCAGCACCCATATGGGATGCCAGCGCTGCAGATCAGGGCTTTACCGGCTATGCCCCATCCCACCATGGTTTCTTTTTGGCTTCCTGCCTCATGTCCATCAGGGGTTGGCGTCAGCTCTTTTCTGGGACTCAGGTTGAAGGAACAGCCCTCCGTCAAGGTGGGGAGGAACTCACAGGCCCTCCAGTTTCCGCTGGCAAGGGGCTGGGTCACTACTCGCACCTCCTGTGTGCCCATGCTGCGCTCCGCGGGCCGCGAGTGCACCTCCTCAATAGCAGGGGCCTCTAGGAAGGCTGCTCCGCAGCGGGCCGGGGGGCTGTTCCCGCTGCAATCTCGTAAGTGTCGTTTGCTCTGGAAGAATCTTACCCAAGTCCTTGGGCCCTTGCACCCCTGTGGGAGACCAGGAGAAAGCTCCTGGCTCCTGGCTTCAGATCAGTACAGCTCTGGCCATTGCGGCCATTTGGGAAGTGAACCAGCAGGTAGAAGACCTCTCTCTATGCCTTTGCCTCTGCTGCTCTCTATCTCTGCCTTTCAAATAAATAAATCTTTTTTTTTTTTTTTAAAGCAGATTGGGGCAGGTGTTTGGCCCTGAATTTAAGCCATGGGATAGTTCGCTTGCATCCAGCACTGGAGTCCTGGGTCTGACTCCCAGATCTGGCTGTGGCTTCCTGCTGCTGCAGACTGGGGGAGTCAGCAGTTAGCTCAGATGGTGTGGGTCCTGCCACCCGTGTAAGCGATCTGGATTGAGGGCCCATCTACCTGCTTCAGGTCAGTTCAGGCATCATTGCAGGAATCCGGGGGACTGAACCAGCAGATGGGAACTCTTGTTCCATTAGACAAAATCCCGCCTACAGTAGCGTTAGAAGTGTAGCGCATGAGGAATGCATTTACCAACAGAGTTGTAAGATTATATACTGCAACCTACAAAGTCTGCGGAAAGCAACTGGCCTGGCATCTCGAGTTCATGGGTTAGAAGATTTCATACGATTCCTAGGAAAGCTCTGCAAGTTGTTGTACAGATTCAACACGATTCCTGCAAGAATCCGGCTGATGTTTTTGCAGAAATGGATAAGCTGGTTCTAAGCTTCATGTGGCACTGTAAGCGATCTCGAACAAGAACAATCCTGAACAAGATACCCAAAACCATCTTGGAAAAGAACAAAGTTGGAGAACCCACATTTCCCAACTTCAGAAACTCCAGCAAAGCAGCAGTAATCAAGACAGTGAGGCACTGACGTGAGAGCAGACGTGCAGATCAATGGAATATCATTGAAAGTTCAGAAATAAACTCATACATCATGATCAATTGGCTTCTGACAAGCGCGCCCAGGCCATTCAATGGGGGAAAGAATGGTCTTTTCAAGGAACGGTGCTGGGCCAAATGGATATCCACGAGCAGGAGAATGAGATTGGATGCCTACCTCACTCTATAGACAAAATTAACTTGAAATAGATAAAAGCCTAAATGTGAGAGCTAAAACTATACAACCGGTAGAAGAAAACATAGCTATAAATCTTTGTGACTTTGGATTAAGCAATGGCTTCTTAGATATAAAACCAAAAAGCACAAGAAACCAAAGCAAAAAAATAACTTGGACCCTACCCCAATCAGAAACCTAGTGTTCTGAAAGACACTGTTTGAGGGACAGGCACTGTGGCTCAGCAGGGTAACCGCTGCCTGGAGGCCTGCACCCCCATCAGTGCTGGTTCCAGGCCCAGCTACTCCTCTTCTTCCTGATAATGCACCCGGCAGGGAGCAGATGTTGGTTCCAGTACTCCACCCTGGTGGGAAGCTGGGTGGAGCTCTTGGCTCCTGGCTTTGGCCTGGCCCAGCCCCAGCTGTTGCAATGGATGGATCTTCCTCTCCGTCACTCTGCCTTTCACTAATCTTTTTTTTTTCTTTTAAGGACATGAGTTAAAAAGTGAAAATACAACACACAGAATGGGAGAAAATATTTGTAAATAATATGTTTGATAAGTATCTGGTGTTCAAAATATAGAAAGAACTCTCAAAACTCAACAACACCAAAGCAAGATAATGAAAAAATGGGCAAAGGACTCGAGCAGATCTTCCCCCAGAGAAGGTCTGTAAACAGCTATGCAGTACACGTGACGCTGCACCTTGCTAACCTCACGCAGCACCTTCCGGTCTCCCTCCTCTTGGCCGTGTGCAAGACACACTGAGCCCCTCCCCCACCCACGGTCTCAAGGGTGCTGGCAGTTACTCAGCCCTCAGAAAGCATGTCCGGCTAGGGTCAGATGCGGGTGTGCAGGTCACGGTGGACCCTGGTTTATGTGAGCCGCTCAGCCGTCACACGCGTGGGTTCTCCATCAGCCCACAGCTGCTCCAATGGCAGGGGCCGCGCTGTTCACCCAGCGAACCTCCGTGCGTGCCTGCTCTGCTCCCGTGGGTGACGACCATGCTGGAGAGCTGTGGTCCACGTGAAGACAGGTACGGGAGCCGTGTCCTAGCCCGGCTGACGGGACTGGGACGGAGGGAGGGCGGCCCTCTCTGCTTGTGCGACCCCTGGGTCCCCCGTGTGCCCCCTCAGAGACGCCAGCCCCTTCAGGTTGTGGGTCCCAGTGTCTTTTTGTCTGCGGCCGCCACCACCAGCCTCCTGTCTCTGGACCTTCCCACCTCTGTCCCCATGGCCCTCTCCTGGCCGGTTTCTAGGTGGGTGTGGCTCGTCACAGGGGTGGCCCTCCCATTTCCGGGGACCCAACCCGCCGGCTCCGCTCAAGCCTGGAGTCCGGTTCGTCTGCCTGATTCCCGCGGTGGCCACCGACCAGAGGCGGGGCCGGCCGAGCACAGCGGTTTGGCCGTGTTCTGGCCTCTCCCGCCCGCCGTCCTTCTCAGTATACATGAGATGCTCAATGATGATGTTTTATTCTAATGACAAAGAGTACAGCAAGCACAGGAAATGGCCTGGCATTAATCTCCACTCCATCTTGTGGCAGTGACTGCAATGAAAATGAGAAATAGTTTAAGCTTAACCCATTCTCATTACGATCATAATTACATTTTGTGGTCATTCTTAGTTTCTAGCAGAACCCAACTGCTCTCCATGTCAATTTGAAAGATGCAGACGGCCCTTAATTTTTCTGCAGCCTTCATTTGCCAGCCATCTGCCGAGCACTGGTGCTGGAGCCGCCGAACGCCGGGCTGGAGGAACTTGCTCTGTTTTATGTTTTAAATGGTTTGGCACGGACCTGCTGAACATCTGGATAAGCGTAATTTACATCTGTGTGCCTCAAAACACATCGAATTGGGCAACAGATTTATCTTTCTAATAGTATGCTTAGTAGCTACTCAAATTTGGGCCCTGGTTATGCGGCTGACGGAGCTGAAGGCTGAGCGGCACGCCGGGTGGCAGGAGGGGACCGAACATCATGCAGGACAGCGTCCAGCTACTCCTGCACCGTCACAGGCGAGCCGACAGCCTGGGGGCTTCAGACATGCGTGGGAAAACGGAATTAAAGGCGAACATGCACTTTCTGTGACCCTGGAAGCTCCAGTCCCTTGTGCACATGGCCTTCTCCAGAACGCCAGCGTGGGTCACAGCTCAGCAACTCCTTGGCGGCAGTTGCGTAACAAATTCGTTTCCCATGTGCCTTTTTTTTCCTTTTTTTTTTTTTGGGCAAAGAGTAATTGAACACCTACCTACGACGTGCTGGATGTTAGCCGAGAGCTGAGGACAGAGCATTGCTTTTGGGGGTGATCCATCAGGGGATACGACATGGCCCAGAAGGTTGTGGGCTAGTGGGTGGGTAGGGAGGACCCCACAGCATCCAGGCTTCCCGAGCTGGTCTCCAGTGACGGGCAGTGGGTAAGGCCTTGGCTTCTCCATGCTGAGGTGAGCCCAGCCAGGGCTGGTGAGGATGGATGCCTGTGGATAGCTGAGGGCGTGCCTAGCCGAGATCATGGTGCCTGTCGAGTGTGGCAGGCGCAGCACCCCCTGCCTGTGCTCTGGTGGGTGCAGCTGGCAGGGCCTATGGAGTCAGCGGGATGTCTGTTCCAAGGTGAGCCTTGGGGGCCCTCAAGGGTGGTCACAGCCCAGAGGGCAGGAGTGGCGGGGAAACCGGAGCTGCCCCAGTGGCACGGGGCACTGGGGGGGGGGTGACCTGACCAGGTGGGCGTCTTAGGAGTGTTACCCTGGCCGCAGTGCAGCGAGGGAACTCCCTGAACCGGGAGAGACCAGAGGCAGAGGTTGCAGCGGTCATTCTAGAAAGAACGTTGGCGGTGGGACGCGTTCGCGGATGTTCTGCACTGGGGAGGGTATCTCGCAGAGCTTCAGAGAGCTGTCCGAGAATTTGGCTTCCTCCCCTGGCCTAGCTCAGAATGCCCCTGTCTTAGGGTTGGCCCAGCCCAGCAGGTGAGAGCTGGATTGGGTGTGTCCTGCCAGCAGCTATGTGGGCAAGGGGTGGAGAGCGGGGCCAGCGAGTCCTGGGGCTTCGGGAGGGGGCTCCCTTCTTCTCTGCAGGCTCCCACCAGGTAGTGAGGCTTGGCAACCTCTAGACAAGGAGCAGGGGGGCCTTGCTAGGTCAGGGTCGTGGATGTGCCTGCAGGCCGGTGGTCGCCCAGGCTGATTTTCCCCAAGGGCTCGGAGCCCAGGGGCGGGAGTGCCTACCTGCTCACCTGCCCTGGTGCGGCCGTGCCGCGTGTTCCACCGAGCTTCTGATAGCTCTTTTATTTTTATTTTTTTAAGGAATGTCCCAGTACTCCAGACGTTCCAGAAATAGCTTTTGGATTTCTGATGACTGTTCTGGAACATTCTGTTAGAACTCACAACACTGTGTCAAAGTAAGTCCACAGGTGCGGATGAGGTGGAGGTGGTTGGCAAACAGCAATCGACCCAGACTGCAGGGGAGACAGTCGCAGACCCGGAAAGACAAGTTAGCCGTCGCCCTTAGAACCGGCCGGGCAGCGAGGGCAGCGCTGCAGGAGCCCACCGTGGCGGGGGCAGCCTCCCCGGGCAGCCGTCTCTCCCGGCCCTGAGTCATCCTTGGCCAGCGCCAAGCTGCATCTTCGGCTTTGGCAGCTCCCAACAGGCCGTGGGATGAGATCTGACCTTTGCAATTGTGGCTTTTTTTTTTTAATTATTAAATTTAAAAATAGTTAAATCTCAAATGAGCTGAAACCTTTTGTACGAAGAACCCGTCTATCATTGCTATTGTCCGTGAAATATATTTAACCTCCACCACATAATTAAAGCCAGTGCATGCGCCGGGCCGGTCGGGTCATTATGTGTACAGAGAGCGGGGCCGTTCTCGCGTGAAAAGCACCGAGCCGCTTCCCTGGCGGCTGCTTTCTCGGGTTGCCTGGCAAAGGCTCGGGCAGGAAGTTGGATCTTGTCTGGAATAGCTTCCACTTTACCTCCCCTCCCCCCAGGGATGCAGGTTGAACAGAAAACGCTTCTCATGTAGAGGGAAATGCCCAACAAAGGCTCGCCGGCCAGGCCGACAGCGCGTTCCGGGGAGAAGGTCGCGTGCCGGCTGGGGTGCAGCGGGCCCGCGTGAGCGGGGTGAAGCTCTCGTGGAGGCCCGGCCTCAGTACCCAGCTTCAGGCGTTAGAGGTCGGCAGAGAGGCTGTGAGCACGTGGTCCCACACGGAATGAGGACTTGGACGCGAGGCTGGGACCAGAGACCTCGGGATGAAACCATCAGAGAGCTGGCCGCAGTCCAGGAGCGCAAACCAGGGCGCTTATCATGGTGCCTGATTCGGCAAACCGTTCTGAGCCCCAGTTTTATTAGAAAATAGGAGTTAGGGCTGGCGCTGTGGCTCACTTGGTTAATCTTCCACCTGGGGCCCTGGCATTCCATATGGGCGCCGGGTTCTAGTCCCAGTTGCTCCTCTTCCAGTCCAGCTCTCTGCTGTGGCCCAGGAAGGCAGTGGAGGATGGCCCAAGTGCTTGGGCCCTGCACCCGCATGGGAGACGAGGAGGAAGCACCTGGCTCCTGGCTTCGGATCAGCATAGCTCTGGCTGTAGCGGCCATTTGGGGGGTGAACCAACGGAAGGAAGACCTTTCTCTCTGTCTCTCTCTCCCTCACTGTCTAACTCTTTCAAAAAAAAAAAAAAAAAGTAGAAGTTAAAAAAAAATCCTCCAATTTGGAGGGTTATTGTGGTTTAAATGAGACAATATGTGTCAGTTCCTTAGCGTAGTGGCCAGCATGCAGGAAGCAGGAAGCAGCCACCATTTTTCTTTCTTTTCCGTTTCTTCCTCCTCTTCTTCCTGGAAAACAAACTGAAAATAGCCAAATGCCCTGTGCACGGTGTGTGGGAGGGGGTCTGTTCTACCAGGTGAAGGTCAGAATAGGATCTACAGCTGCAAGGATTGTGCTGGTCTCACGCTGGCTCAACATCAGACAAAGGTGCAACGGAACCGGATAGAAAGCCCAGAGGCAGAGCAGGCCTGAAAGTGCTGGAGAGCTTGATGAACCATACAGGAGAAATGAGATGGGATCCCTACCTCATGCCATAGAGAGATTGATCCAAAGTGGGTTAAATGTGAAAGATAAAGCTCAAACATTTTTAAGGAAATAGAGAAGCCACCTCCATGCCTCCACAGCAAGGCAGTTTCTCTTTCTTTCTTTTTCTTTTCTGTTCTTTTCTTTTAATATTTACTTATTTATTTGAAAGAGTTATAGAGAGTGAGGGAGAGAGGGAGAGACAGAGATCTTCCACCCACTGGTTCACTCCCCAAGTGGCCACAATGGCCAGGAGCTAGAGCTTCTTCTGGGTCTCCCATGTGGGTGCAGGGGCCCAAGGATTTGGACCACCTTCTGCTACTTTCCCAGGCGCATTAGTAGGGAGCTGGATTGCAGGTGGAACAGCCGGAACTCAAACCAGCACCGTATGGGATGCCGGTACCGCAGGCAGCAGCTTTACCCACACAGCACAACACCGGCCCTCATCCATGCACATTAGTACACAGGGAAAGACAGAGGACTGACAGCTACCCACAGACACCGAGTGGGAAGAGCCACTCACAGAAGATCGTGGGCAGCAAAATCCCCTTTGTGTCAGCTCAGAATCCAGCGACTCTGGAAGCTACTGGTTAGGGAATGGAGTCATGCGCACTGCTCAGGATTCTGACGGTCCCATTTGGAAGAAACAACAGATGGGTTAAGATGGAGCCAGATGTTGTCACCCATGGGGGAGAAGTTTTATTTCTCTGGTTGGGTGGTGGTGGCTTCACCATGTGCATTGTAGGTTTTGTCCATTGTGGATGTCAGAGTATGGCGTAATTGAAAAATAAAGATTGAGTGTCTTGGAGGTGACTGGACAGGCTGCGGTTCCAGTCGCTGGCTGGCTCTCCAGAGGTGGGGAGGGAAGGTGCGGTGTAGCCCCAGGAGCTGAGCTCACGCTGGTGGGAGGGGAGAGGTGAGGAGCCCAAGAGAGCTGAGCTGGCAGGCGAGTTCCGGCCCCTTCCAAGGCTGATCCCTTCCAAGGCTGGTCCCTTCCGAGGCTGGTCCCTTCCAAGGCTCGACGCACTGGGCGACATTCTGGGCAAGAGCAGGACTGTGACAACTGGTGCTCCCCAAGTGTGTGCAGACACTGGAGGAGCCAGTTTTTCCAGCTGAGCTCTCTTGAGATATCTTTTCCTATTAATGTCTGATATTAGTGTTGTGCAGTAAGTGCTGGTTTTGAGTATTTGCTTGAAAAGTAGACACACATACATGCACACATACATGCACGCACACACACACACACGAGCATGTACAGATATCCCATCTTGTGGTTCATTCCTCCACAACAGCCAGGCCATTTCTCTGAGGTTGTAGCCACAGGGCTGGGTTAGAGGGTTGCACGCTCAGGTTTACTCAATGGGTCTTCTAGGTGGGGGGCGGGGCCCTGACTCCTTGAACTGTCACCTGCCGCGTCCAGGTTGTGTATCGGCTGGAAGCTGGAGTTGGAGCAGAGCTGGGACCTGAACCAGGCACTCTGAGCTGGGATGTGGGTGTTCCAAGGGGCGTCTTAGCTGCTGGGCAGAGGCCTGCCCCCGTGCATGTGGTTGTTCAACTCTCCAACAGAAAATAGCAGAGCTGCTGCGGAAGGGGTGGATCTGTGAGCTTGGGCCTCCGCAGTCTGTGTTCTTCCGTCTGAGATGTGGGGACGCTGGCTCTGAGGCACAAGGATGATGGGAGAGCGCTGGCCTCTGAAAACCATCGTCGTTCTAAAGCACACTCAGTGAGGTGAGAGCCAGCCTGGGAGCCCTGTGGCGTTAGGAGCAGGCCCCCGGCGGGAACTGGGATGGCCACGCCGCCTGCTGCACCTTTTTCTTCTGATCATGTCGGAGATGTCCTGTCCCTCACTGGGATGGACCTGGAGGAAACTGGGTGGCCCCTTGTTCCAACAGAACGTGGATTAGCGCCCCCAAGGTGCACACTGGCTGGCTGAGGGCCATGGCTCTGATGGACTCAGGATGACACTGCAGTGACCTGGAGATAATGGGTCGATGCAAACAGTTCAGCGTGTTTTCTTATTTGTTTATTTTCCCACTTTGGGGTCTGCTCCTGGCCAGTTAGCCAAGGCGGCCAGTTGGTCTTCTGCGGCCTGTGGCAGAGGTGGCAGAGTCCACGGGTAGCAGAGGAGGGAGGGGGAGTCTCGGCTTTTATGCCTGTGCGGTACTCTCAAGACCACCCTAAGGAAGTCACCAACAGGGCTTGGTGGGCAGGGCTTGTTGCCAGAACCTTAATTTGCCGACATCAGGGGCTCTGCGCCTTACGTGGAGTTAAACAGGAAGCGGCTCCCTCTCTCCATCGTTTCCTGACCACCTTGCATGTATCAGATTGGTTCAAAATCCCTTCCCCAGTAGATCAGAGCAGGCCTTGAGGAATGTGAACCAGGGCTGGTGAATAGCAGGTGCATTTTAATAGCAAAGCTTGATTTAATCACAAGTGGCTTCCCCGGGCTTTATCGACAGACAGGTTTTGAAGATGTGTGTCGCATCAGGGTATAGAAGCCTGGGCTGCCCCCGCCCTGTGAAAGCTCACAGTTTTCTAATGCTTGAAACACGGAAGAGCAACACTGTGCTAACACTGCTCGGGGCACTTGGTCGCCCTCAATAGCTCACGGGCTCCGTGTGCATCTAGAAGCGACAGAGTTGTGTTTGTTTCTATTCTGTTAAACAAAAGCAGCCTCTTGGATCCTAGACTATGAAGATTCGCTTCCCTTTCCCTTCTCTGTCGGCTCGAGACACGGGAAGACAGGCAGAGAAGCCTGGAAAACCAGTGGCTTCTAATTGTGTCTTTACAGCCAACTAGGCTACCAAAATGATTGTCTTTTTCTCTCTGAGCCTTACTGACCTGTGGCTAATGAGATTTGTGCTTCGATTAGTTGTAGAACATAAATTAGCTAATCAATGGCAATGGATTCACATTATTTCTCATACACGAGTTCCGCTGCAGTGATCTGTATGTAATATTCAAATCAATTTCGGATCCCCAGGATGTTCTGTGCATGTGACGCATCGGCGCTGGCAGCGTCTGTAGCCTCCTGGCCCATGAGGACGAGGCCAGGAGGGTGCACCTGGAGCCTTGCAAACCGCCTTGCCTTCCCTCGCACGTGGTGGGGGTGCCAACAGGGTTCTGCAGAAAGCCGCGTGGAAAAGCGAGAGGCAACCAGGAGAGCACACGGTCCCAGGCGCCTCTTTCCTGCAAAGGAAATGCAGAAGGAAGCGAGCTCATTTCAGGTCTCTGATACAGAAACCATGCAAAGAGCGAGGTCCTGGGCCGGCGTCTTCACTTTTTTAGCACCCAGAAGCCTCTCTCTGCGCGTTGCTGTAATTGTCTTGTCTCTACAATTAAGCAGCATCTTGGCATAAAATGTGGAAATTTGTACAGTCTTCTAGGCATCTGTGGGCTTTATGGTACAAGTTCTGTTAGTACTGAAGCCACAGAAAATTAAATGTTCCCCAAAGAACTTCCAGATGTGCTTTATTCTAATAGGGTCATTATACAGTAAATTAAAAAGCAGGGTAAATGGAACTGTAAAATTTAAATTACTCTAAAACCACATCTCTTTGCTTTGAGCATTCATTTGTGGGGCTGCATTTGCAATAAATGTGAATTAGGCAGCTGCAATAACTGTTAATCATATATGTATAAAATAGTAATGAGGGAGTGAGTAGGCGGGTGAGACAGCTGCACATTCCTCTAACCGTGTGTCAACTGTGAACACAATAAGATGGGGAACACGAGTCGGTGTCGGCTGATAATGCAGCCGAATGGGAGAGACGCTTCGGCCTCTTAACTTTACATGAAATTATACATAAAATCCATAAAAGCCCATAATAATGCATTATGCCTCTGAATTGTATTCAATATTTTTCTTTGCTTTGATTTTCTGAAATGAGCCCAGAGTCATCTTCCAGGGATCCGTGAGGCTTTTGTTTCAGGCCATGTGAGCCTTCCAAGATTGCAGCTGGATTTAAAGAGACCAGTGCCGGTGCAGGACTGGGGGAAGGCGGTGAGGACCCCGTGGGTCGGTGTTAGGGAGGGATCTCGTCCCCTCCCGCACTACCACTCCCTGCGCTCTGTGCTTCTGCAGGGCTCGGAGGCAATGGGTGCTGTCTGGTTTCTGAGTTGCTGGGAAAGAGGAGCCCAGCTTCCGCTGAGCAAGGACAGCAATGGGGCGGCTCTGCAGGCATGGAAGCCTGGTCCTGGGACAAACCCCTCTGCGGTGACCACCTGGAGGCGGGCCTTTGGGGACAGGTCAGGTTTCTCCCCATGCAGCATGGAGGACAGTGAGACCGGAGTTTCCTGGGGAAGCTGCTCCCAGGCACTCTCATCACGTCACTCTGTGTCTTAGGATCCCTGGGACAAAGCAGAAGTCCTCTGGTGGGCTGGCCCATCTCACCTCCCTCCACCCGTCACCTTAAGCACCCGGAGGACTAGGTGTGCTATGGTCTGCAGTTGGGTGCTCTCAGTGGTCTGCCTCTCCATCTGGAATGTTCTCCATTTGTAAACTCAGTTGCTGTTGGATTTGCACCTTGTGATGTCTTCCCAGGCTCCTGGCCGCCTTCTCCTCTTCCCTGGCCCTCACCGTGCCCTGTGTGCATCCCTGTGATGGTGTTCTGATGACACCTTAGGGTTCTGTGATTTAGCGTCTGTCACCCCCTTAGACTGGGGCTCTGTGACTGTCTGGGTTTTGATGCTTCAAGTATCGTGTTGGTATAATTTTAGAGGAAATGGCCTGGGAGAGTCCGACTTGAACTCTCTGGATGTTTCTAGAACAGAGATGGGCTTACCTTTTATGAGGGGCCGGAGAAGGAGCGATTCTGATAGAGAACGTGCCCCCGCACTGCCCAGCGAGCGTGGAGAATCCGTGGTCACACTGCCTGGTGCACAGGACTGCAGGGCGCTCACTGAAGGCAGGATTGGGGGCGGCCCCTTAGTCTTCCAGGCTTGGACGGGTGGGGGACCGGAGAGGGAGGGAGAGGGAGAGTAGGTGAAATAAGAGGAGGAGGGCAAGGGGGAGGAGGAGGAGAGAGGTGGTAGGTACACATACACTGGGCGCATCACCTCTTCCTGGACGTGTGCACTCCACAGTAGTTCCTGATTGAATATTTTGTAACCAATGGCTTTTATTCTGTATCATGAAGATTCCACAGGATTGGTACAGAACACATGGAAAATGGACACAAAAACAAAGAAACAATAAGCCCTCCCCATGACCACGCCCTACTCAGAGATAACTCCTGTTACTGCCAGAGGCACCCCCTTCCCTCATTTTGCTGCACGCCTATCTATGGGTCCAATTTTATGAAATTTTGAAATTTTTTATTCCATATTTATAAATACTCTTCTTATCACTATTCTTTTTTATTTATTTTATTTGAGATTTAGAGTTACAGACAATGAGAGAGACAGAGAGAAAGGTCTTCCTTCTGTTGGTTCACTCTCCAAACGGCTGCAACAGCCAGAGCTGCGCCAGTCCTAAGCCAGGAGCTTCTTCTGGGTCTCCCACACGGGTGCAGGGGTCCAAGGACTTGGGCCATCTTCTGCTGCTTTCCCAGGCCATAGCAGAGAGCTGGCTGCTGAAGTGGAGCAGCCGGGACTAGAATTGGTACCCATATGGGATGCTGTCGCCGCTGGCGGAGGATTAGCCTACTGTGCCACGGCGCTGGCCCCTAAATATTCTATATCATGAGATGCCATTTAATATGATCCTTTGAATGTCCAACATGAACAATTCTAGATTTCATTCCTTTCCTTACTTGTTCACAAATTCCAGCTTATTAAACCATTCTTATGTTTATTTTTATTTTTTAACCATCCTCTCTCTGCCACCTATTTATTACCTTGTTATATTTAAACAACGCTATTAAAGTCCTTAGAAAGCTTAGCTCAGGTCACACCCGTGATGCTGAGTCGCCGGTGTCATACGGGCATCTTTTCTTTCTAGTCCACTAGAATGTTTCCTTTGGCTTCTGCTTACTTACGTGTATTTTCTCTTCGGAACTGATGGAGAACAGCCGTCAGTAATGCAGGGAACGGTGCCAGCGCCGAGTGTTTTATGGGGTGCCTTGTTCCACTCCATCCTCACGTTGACTCTGCAAGGAGGCTCTGTGCTCCCCGTGGAACAAGGAGACCGATGCCCGCGAGGCTGAGGACCCGCCCTGAGACCCCCTGTTAGCGAGCGGTGGCCCGAGCACCCTTGCAATGCACGTCTGGTCCTTTTTCCAGTGGGTAGCTGCTCTTTCCGTTTTTGGAGCTGTGTGCTGAGAGTTTGATTCATGGTCTGTGTACGTGCGTATGCGGACGGCACAATTTTAAATGTGCCAGTCCTCCAGGTAAGGGAGCAGGCGTTCCCAAGAAACTCATTGTTCTCTTCGTTTTGCCTTGGTTCTGAGGCCCGCCTGCTCAGGGCTCTACTTTCCAGATTCCTTTGTCAGCCCATGGTAGCTGTGCCACGTGCTAGGTAGGGGAGCAGTGGGTGCTACTTATCCTATGCATAGGAGGAGACTGAACAGTGCCCAGAGTTGGAGACTTGGTGGTCAAGCCGATTAAAAACAAAATGGACACAGCCCAAAGCCACTTTAGCAACAAGAACCAACCAAATCTAACCAGAGGAGCCCAAGATAGCCCCAACAGGTGGGTCAGTTGGCTCAGGTTGGGAATGGGCTCGCCAGATAAGATATAAGGTACCCACTTGGATTTGTGTCTCAAGTAAGAAGCCACACTAAAATGACTACACACAGTGGGAAAATGCTAAAAACAGTCCTGTGAAATTTGGAACATGCTTATAATAAAAATTACTCGTCATTGCATATGTACAAGTCCAGTGTTTCTATTTGCTACAGGTCACAGTCCTAAGCAGGAAAAGCCTGGTGCAGTCATGGAAGGGGTGCTGGGGTACAGGTGAGAACTGCCGACAGGTGCAAGGCCTGGTAGGCGTAGGCACCTGTGTTCATACATTTTACTTCAGTCCTTCGCATCCCTCACACGCCCTGAGTAGGGTGGGGCCGCGGGCGTGGAGCCCGTGTGCCACTGCCTTGCTCAGGGTCCTGGGTGGTGGTGTCCGGCGGGAGCTGCCCAGCGCTTCCCAGTCCTTGGGGAGGTGAGAGGGGCTGGTCAGGACAGCTGCCCAGGTGTTTATAACACGAAACATACAGAAACACACAGAATCCCACTTGTCTTTTTGATTAAAAGTGTCATAATGTGAATAGCCAGGGAAGGCATGCATCCCGCACTCCAATGTGTAATGGCCATTGGAGAGAACTTCGGAACAAGAAAATCGTTACCCGATGAAGACAACCCCACCACCCGGAGGACAGCACTGTAGCATTGCAACGCATTGCCTTCCCGTCTGTCTGCTGCAGAAACGTGGACTTAAAAGATGAGCTTATTTTCGTGCCAAACATTTACGAAATGCACGTGTAGCTTTTTTCATAATGCACATTTCCTGTAATGTTTTTCGAGGAGCCCTGGTGTATATGACTTCTGTTCGTTCTGCTCCTCCATGTCCGTGGGTGAAGTCTGGGAGCCTGGGAGAGAGGGCCCCCCTTTCCAGAGGCACTGAGGATGTGCAGGTTTGCACGGGAGTCCAGGGTGGGCTGAGGTGCAGTTGGCTGGCCAAGCCCTTCCGGAAGGTCTGCAGAGGGGAGGGCGAATGGTTTGCCCTTTTGGCTGGAGTGGGCCAGAGCACCGGGCTCCCTCCCTGGCCAGGCTGCAGGGCCCCGGCTCACAAACTTGGCTAGGAGCCTTTTGGTCATTTTTATGGGGAGTCCCATCACATGTCGCAGATAAAAAGGACACTTCAGCAACGTAAATTTATCTTACAAGTTCAAATGCACAATATCTCAAGACCAATCAATGAGAAGCACAAGACTGCTCTGAATGGGTTTATGAGTTACACGGGGGGACTGTAACAGCCTGAGCATCCTGGTCTGTTGAGATGACTGTTTTTGTAGTGGTGAATAAATCCTATTTGCAAATGAACGTTTAAACGAATAGCTTAAAAACTTGAGGAAGCTCCTTAATCGCACCGTGATAAAGGAGATTGCTTTCTGAGGTGTGTCCAGAAATGAACTGCAATGTCAGATAAGGCAGAAGGGAAAGCAGCTCTGTTAAGATGACATACAACAGGTCAGCACTGCGGCTCAATAGGCTAATCCTCTGCCTTGCGGCGCCACACCGGGTTCTAGTCCCGGTCGGGGCGCCGGATTCTGTCCCAGTTGCTCCTCTATCAGGCCAGCTCTCTGCTATGGCCAGGGAGTGCAGTGGAGGATGGCCCAAGTGCTTGGGCCCTGCACCCCATGGGAGACCAGGATAAGCACCTGGCTCCTGGCTTCGGATTGGTGCAGCGTGCTGGCTGCAACGTGCCAGCTGTAGCGGCCATTTTGGGGGGGTGAACCAACGGAAAAAGGAAGACCTTTCTCTCTGTCTCTCTCTCTCACTGTCTAGCTCTGCCTGTCAAAAAAAAAAAAAAAAGATTACATACAACAAATAACTAATTTGAATAAAATATGTGAAGCCCCTCTGAGTACCCAGAAAAGCCCAATATTCTAGAAAGAAGCTTGGGAGGCCTGCTCCGTCCATGGCTCTCTGGACAAGACTGCTGTGAGGCTGTACTGGCCACGCCAACCAGATGTGCTGGTGGGGACTGCGGGATCTTGTTGGAGGCACAGCCCGTGCACTGGTTGGAAAGCCCTGCTGTGGCCCTGGGTGTGGACCCCTGTGCTCCCTCAGAGGCCTGTACTTGGCCATCTCTCCTTCCCTGTGGGGGAGTTGTGGTCACCCTGTGATGATCATCTATAAAGCCCTGAATGGTGGCTTTACATCACAGGACACGTACCTTGGTGAAGAAATTACGAGAACTCACACAGCTCCCGGGGAGAGGAGTAAATATCACTGGCAGGAACGTTCTGTTTTTTTGTTTGTTTGTTTGTTTGTTTGTTTTTTGACAGGCAGAGCGGACAGTGTGAGAGAGCAACAGAGAGAAAGGTCTTCCTTTGCCATTGGTTCACCCTCCAATGGCCACCGCGGCCAGCGCACCGCGCTGATCCGATAGCAGGAGCCAGGAGCCAGGAGCCAGGTGCTTCTCCTGGTCTCCCATGGGGTGCAGGGCCCAAGCACTTGGGCCATCCTCCACTGCCCTCCCGGGCCACAGCAGAGAGCTGGCCTGGAAGAGGGGCAACCGGGACAGAATCCGGCGCCCCGACCGGGACTAGAACCCGGTGTGGCGCCGCAAGGCAGAGGATTAGCCTATTGAGCCGAGGCGCCAGCTAGGAACATTCTGGAAAGCCTCTTAGGCTGAGTGGGAAAGTCCAGGTGACCTTGGGTGACAGGCCTTTTGGTGCTGGGCATGGAGCCCCGTTCTGAGGAGTGGGCTATTTCGATGCAGGGGTGGGGGAGACACTGTCTCCAGGCTCCTCCTCCCCTCTCTCACCCCTTCCCCCTCCTTTAAGTCACAGACGCGGCCAGAATGTCCCACAGGGTGTATCTGAGAATGAATGGTCAAGAGCTACCTGCTGGGTTCCATGTGTGTCTCAGGCTAGCCCAGACAGGGTGAGCCGAGCAGGGGCTTGAAGAAGAGGCCATGCAGGTGGCCAAGACAGTTAGCCTGTCTGACACTCGCCTCCCCACCTGGGGCGAACAACAGCTATTGAAACAGCTGGTGGTCACAGGGATCCAGAACCCCCAGGGAGTTCTGCGTCGGCCTCGGCCCTTCCCCTCCCCAAGGGTTTCCGGTTCTTTGCCAGAACAGGTGCTCCAGTATAAAGCTCGCATTGACTGACCCATGGACGGGGCTCCGTGTGCTCTGATCGCGAGACAAATCCTAATGTATGATGTTTCCAAGGAGCATGCACGACGCCTGTGCAAGCTGAGTGACTTCACATGAAGACGAAGCCTCTGCACCGTTAACAAGATCCAAATATCCTTTATTTTGTGTAGAAGACACTGTGTGCCTGAGGCCTCGACCCCTGGGGTCGTGTGTGTGGGCACCAGCAACGCCCCAGTGAGGCCTGATACCCGCTCCCCCGTGGCACGCCCAGTCCCCCACGCTTGGCGTTCCGTCAGTAACGTTCCCAGAGGCTGGGTCGCCGCGGGTCTTTGTGCAGAGCGCTCATCTCCCCCAAATGACTGGCCTGCCAGTCGCGGCTGAATCCAGCCTCGTCTTTGTGTGTTGGCTCCGTTTAAAGTGATTCAAGTGGAGATCCGATTGGATAAGTTCATCCAAATTCCGTAAACGCCAGCGCCATACAAATGAACGCTGGCAATCAATTTAATTTTTCAAATAAAATGATTAAATAGCTATTATTGTCGGGTCTTTTTTTTTTATTAAGAAAACCTTTTAAAATGTTAATTATTAGGCCCCTCGAAGCACTTTGATCTTGTTGCTCTTGAGCCGAGAGCCTCAACACCTTCCTCGGAACACCAGCCCGCGGGAGAGGCAGCCTCCCCTTTATGACAGCTGCAGCCTTTCTCCTTAGCTCTAATATTTATGTGAATTTAACTTTAATTTTTCTGCCTTTCATCTTCTGAATTAGGCATATAATGCATAGATCTCTCCTTCACCGCTTCTTTCCTGTTTATTTGCCTGCACAATGGATTCATTAACTAGATTTGGGTGCTCAAGCCATGCGGCCACATCCATTTCAAAGGAAGACTTAATGGCATTTCATATTTTTCTACATTAAGGAAGATTAAAGTATATTACAATACCCTTTACTGCCCTATTTTCTTCATTTTAGAAGTGGTCAGTTTTAAAATTTCTTTCCCCCTCTCTCTCTTTCATCTGCAGTGTTTGATAAATTGTTCAGGCCTTCCAGCTGATAGTCCCCGCAAATTGAGCTCTATACTACAACGCGGACGCATTGTTTAGCCCATCAGCAGTCAGATAAAGCGCGCCTATTCACACAGGACATCAAAAGAACAAATATATGTGCGAAGTGGGTGAGAAGAGCACCGAGCCTCCGGCATTTCATTTTCTTAATTGTTAGTGATTACTCGGCTACTTCCCGGTGATCATTCTGCCGACGCTGAAGCCAGTCTTAACTTGCCAAATCGAGACCCGCATCTGCATAGACCTAGATGCACATTCACGGCCACAAATTACACTGCCGGCAGCCATGGCAGGCGCATGGCTTTTAATAGCCCGAGGGCCGCCGTGGTAACATCTTAATAGCGGGCAGTAATGTGAACTGCAAGATCCCAGCTCACACCTTTTTGATTTCAGCCTGACACCAGCTCATGAAACAGTCGGGGGACTTCCGGGCACTCTCAGACTCGAGCGAGGGACGTATTAAGATTTAAGCTTTACTTTATTTTTTTGTAAGGCAGAGAAGGTCAAGGCTTTTGGGCACCTCCTGGCAGGTGTCAGCCCAGCCCTTCCCGGGGGAGCACACCCTGCACCCCCGACAGCACGGGTGACCTTGCCCAACCCTCGATCCCAACCAAGCTGTGAGAGGTGGGAGGAGAGAGCAGAAGACGGATTTCACAACAGTGCAATCATGGGGTGCAGGTTTTAGGCAATAAGCAGGTAGCCTAGTTTTCTCAAAAGAAAAAAGAAAATAATGGAAAAGTGTAACATTCATTCGGAGGCCTCAAAGGCATAAAAAACCCAATTCCAACTGTTATAGGTCCCTGCAGGAGTCTACAAAAGAACTAAGCTTTTTAAGTAAGAAAACTAGATTCTGGCCCACAGGGCCCTGTCATTGCTGCTTAATGGATGAAACTCTTTGGATATAAATATGCTGTTTACTTCTCAGCTTCAGCTTTCATAAAATATAACCTTTTTATGATTTACGACCCACAGGAAAACTGTAGGATGGATTTCTAGCTCTGAATTGGTTGGATGTCAACAAGAAAAATATAGATAACATATCGAAGTAGCGGGGTGTTAATGCCACACAAAATGATGAAATTATTTTGTTTAGAAAAGTTAAGTTTGTTCTTAAAGTTGGTGGTGGAAGGTGGTTGCGAGAGGCAGACCTGATGCAAACCTGCGGAATGGCTCTCATTTTTAAGTCGTCGTCTGGTGGCTTGTGTGTTTGGGCACACTGACTCCGGTCCTCAATCAGGACTGTCGTGTTGAAAAGTTTGGGCTGGGCGCAGATTTTTCAAGACTGGGAATGGCCGTCCTTTGTCTCCGTCACTCAGGGTTTCCAAGTGCTGCACCCTGGCTGCGTTCCCCAGCCCTGTGCACATCTCGTCCTGATCGGCAGCAGGAGGGGACCAAGCAACTCTTTTTTTCTTTTTTCTGAAGGATGATTGGAAAGAACGAAGAGCCAAAACCAGAGAAGCAAGCAAACCCTCAACCACACATACAAGCAAGGAACCAAAGGCAAAATCCCCAGTTCAAAGGGGATCGCAAACTCTCCCCACCATGCATGCGCCAAGGCCAAGCCAGCGTTCAGCTGCTGAGCTGGGACAGGGTGACTGGATGTCTGGGGACCTGAGTTGGTACAGCCTTCTTGCCTGGTCTCTCTCTCTCTCTCTCACACACACACACACACACACACACACACACAGATCTGAATATGAGGCCGCTTCTAAAAGCTCAGGGAGAATGTATAGTATGGGAAAATGATGATTGGATTGCATATTTCTGCATCAAAATCAACTTATAATTCTGTTTCCATGAATTTTTACAGAACCGTCATGTTTATGCGCGCATGCACCTTCCCCCATTCACTCTGCTTTGTTTGTTTGCCCATGTGTTTTCTGCCTAGATGATTAAAAACAAATTTGTTTGTTGGATTTTTTTTTTTTTTTATAATCTTTTAGGAGAAAAAGCCTGGTCCCAGGCAAATCAGCCAGAAAGTTTGCAAACAGAATTGAACCAAAAAGATGAGGCGGACCAAACCAAAGCTTCTGGCTGTTACTCGCTCAGCCAACCTTTGAAGGAGGGGATTTAACCTATTTATATATATGTATAATAAATATATAATGAATATATATTTATTATATTATTTTTATAATATGTATATATATTTATCTGTAAGAGTCACAGAGAGAATCTTCCATCCACTGGTTCGCTAACCACATGGCCACAGCATCCAGGCTTGGGCCAGGCCAAAATCGGGAGCCAAGAGCTTCTTCTGGGTCTCCCATGTGGGTGCAGGGGCCCAAGCACTTGGACCATCTTCTGCTGCTTTCCCAGGCACATTAGCAGGGAGCTGGAGTGGAAGTGGAGCAGCCAGGATGTGAACCAGTGCCCATACGGGATGCCGGTGTTGCAGACGGTGGCTTTACCCGCTATGCCACAGCGCCAGCCCCTACTCGGGCTTTTGAAAGCTGTGCTCAGCAGAGTGAAATCTCATTCGCTGGATGCTGGGCCACCACAACTCCCGGGGCTTCCACCAGCTGTGTTGCCCGAGGCCCTCGCGGGAAGAGTGCCGACTTCCTGTTTTCCTTTTCCGAGAAAGAGGGGAGCACCCCTGCCATTTCTCTTGGCTTGGAATCCCCCAAGTCGGTGTGCTCTCAGCCAGGAGCGGGGCAGCAGCCGGTGTCGAGTTTGTGCCACGCTCTGTGCGCAGGCACAGAGCCCGAGAGCTGCCTAGCTAAGCTGTGTTTGTCCAGCCCCTCGTCCGTCCTGCCGGTCTCACGGCTCCAGTCACAGCGGCGTCCTGCTTTGCCTCCCTCGGCCCTTCTTCCCAGGTGCACAGGTGCTCCTGTGCCTGGTATCCAATCGTCGAGGCTAAGCCGTGGGCACATGTACCCCAAGTACCCCCGTCACTACAGCGGTTGCTACCAGCTGTATCTCTGGAGCTCTTCTGCACAAGCGCCCACAGTCTCCCCAACAGTCCTGGGGTGCGTGTGGTATTAGACTCTCGTCTCCATTCTACCGATGCAGGGGTTTGTCCAAGATGGCGCAGCAGCACAAGTCCCCGCACACACTCTCCCATCGTGAAGCTGGCTCCGCGTAGCAGGGACGCGTCAGGACCCAAGGCCGCGAGGAGGGTTTGGAGCAGGGGACCGCTGAGCTGGGACCTGGGACGCAGATGTGGCTGGCTCGCTCTGCTTTTTGGGTTGAAAGGAAACAACTCACTGCCATTGGAGAAGGAGCCAGCACTCAGAGGTGCCACTGGCCTCGGGGTCTCCGGGCTGGGGAGCAGGTGCCATCCACCAGACACAGAGCTGGGGAGACAGGAGTCTGCCACCTCCAGAGCCCTGTCTGGAGACTCTGGGAGGTCAAGGGAGAAAGGTGCTGGGCCAAGGAGTCCCTCTTAGGACCCCTGCACTGCCCATCTCCAAGCCCTGGGCCAGGAAGCCTCAAGGGATGATCTCACAGAGCTTGGCCTGCTCCTCCAGGGAGGATCCTGCAGGCCCGGCCTGGGCGTGCATGGCGTCGGGTGGGGGCTGGGCTCCTTCACTGCTGGGGGACTTGGGACCCTAGGGTGCTAGGAACCAAGAAAGACTTCGCCTTGGGTACCCCACGTGTGGCTGGGCACTCAGGGATTCTCTGCTGCACCTAGGAGAGGGTGTGGAGTGGGAGGGTGTGTTGAGCTTTTCAATCCCCAGGGGAAAGACCACCAGCAGGGCATGGGAGGCAGTAGCCCCCAAATCAGTGTGTGCAGGAGCCCAGAGACCAAAGGTGGACACAGATGCTGCTTTGAGTCAGGGCAGAAGGTGGGAGCAGGAGACTGGAAACCGTGGCCTCTGTGTGGGCTGGGGACGTGGTGGCCAGAAGGAAGGGTGGGAGCCACGGCGAGGAGGCTGGGACAGCCCTGGGGGTCACGGAGGAGGCCAAAGCAGGCTGACGTCCGGTGGAGAAAGCCAGCCAGGTCTGGTGTCTGCCTCCCACCTGCTGCCTGTATGCAGCAGTCATGGCCAGGCTGGGAGTGGTTTTCTTCCTTGGATGAAACAGTTCTGGTTTTGTTGTTATTCTTTTCCAGTGTTTATTTCTGAATGCAAGCCCTGGGGTGCTTGGTAACTGTGGGTTGGACTCCTGCACAGGGGCGCAGGGGCTCATGTGGCCTGCAGGAGAGCTGTGATCAGAAGGGATCAGGGATCAGGGTGCCTGCAGGCCAGGCTACGAACGGGATGACAGCTGGGGTTAATGAGCTGCGATCCAAGATGGAGGGGAGGTGGCTGAAGCAGGTGGAGTCAGGTGGTCTGGGTCCCGTTCCACAAGCTTTTTGGGGTCACTTTGGGCACTGGGGGCTGGATTTCTGACTAGAAAAGGAGGTGTGGCCAGAAGGCCTACAAAAGGCACTTCCCACTCTGAAACCCCAAGAGCAGGCTTCCTGCTGAGCCCTGACCAAGAGCCCTGTCCCAGGGCGTCATGCTGTGAGAGAGCCATACCCCCATTTCTCAGACGTGGAAACAAGGGTGCAAATCGGGTTTCCTTCAAGTCCAGCCCTGGGCAACGACGTCAACCAAAGAGCCACAGGCCGAGTTATAGACTGGGGACTGGCGGGCAGTAGAGCCTGGGCCCACCTCTGCCATGCCCAGCACAGCAGGGGTGAGGAATGGTGTGGATTAAGGAAGCAGGCTCAAGTGTGAAGGCGTTAATGTGGGGAGACCAGGGGACGCTCTGTCCACTGCGGAGGCAGAGGCCCCTGTGTCTGGTTACTCCAAGTATTTATTGTCAATGGCGATGTGATCAATTAATCCCAAAAATGCGCAGTTTCCTGAAAGCAGGATTTCGTGGTGAGGGAGTTTACACAGTGGAACAGGGAACAATGGGAGTTTCGTGTGTACGGGAAGGACTTGTCTGCTTGGAATCTGGGATCCAGAACAATCCCAACGGGGAGGAACCTTGAGAGGGACGAATTATTTTTTTTTAATTTATCTTTTATTTATTTGAAAGACAGAGTTTAGAGAGTGGTAGAACCAGAGAGAGAGAGAGAGAGAGAGAAAGAGAGAGAGAGGGAGAGAGAGAGAGGTCTTCCAACTGCTGGTTCACTCCCCAAATGGCTGCAATGGCCAGAGCTGCGTTGATCCGAAGCCAGGAGCCAGGAGCCTCTTCTGGGTCTCCCACATGGGTGGAGGAGCCCAAGCACTTGGGTCATCTGTTGTTTGCCCAGGCCATAGCAGAGAACTGGATTGGAAGTGGAGCAGCTGGGACTCTAACTGGTGCCCATATGGGATACCAGCACTGCAGGCCGGGGCTTTAACCTGCTGTGCCACAGCGCCAGCCCCAGGAGGACGAATCATGAACTGGGGCGAGCGTGCTTGCTGTTTTCCGGAGCCCACGGCATCTCCCTAGCTGCTACAGCATCGTTTCAGATGACCTTGGCCACTGACATGACTCGACCTTTGCAATCTGGCCAAGCATGCCTTCAGCAGAGTGTAGGCCCTGCACTGGTCCCCAGAACCTAGGCCTTCAGCAGAGTTCAGGCCATGTGGTGGCCAAGAAGTCTGTGCCAAGCTCCTGATGAGACGTGGAGTGGGCTCTCCTGGGCCAGGGATCCAGTGGCCTACTCACCCCAGGACGTAGCTGGTCTTGGCTACCCTGGAGTCTTGCTGTGTCTCGGATCTGCCCACAGCCCAGGGATGGGGCTCAAAGTCAGGAAAGAGAAACTCGAGGTGTTCTTTGGGTCCTTCCCTTCCCGAGTTCCCTCGCCTTGGCCCAGAGGGGAGTCTCCTAAAGGCAGGAGCTCAGACTCCCATCAGGGCTGGCTGCGCTAGTTGACCTCTGGGGAAATCCATGTCCATTGTTTTCTGACCCTCAGCTGTCCTCAGCATCCCAGGCCAGCCCGGACACCTCCAGCCGATACCCACAAGCAACAGTCGTCAGGAAAAAAAAAAAAAAAACAACACAGCTCTTGGCGCTTTAATTAAAAATCCGTGCTTGGCTTGTGTTCAGGGCCATATTTTTGCATTTGAAAATGTTTCTTTTCTCTTTGTCGTTGGGCTTTGCTTATAAACACACTGGCTCCGAGTCACATTAATTTAATGTTATCTGAGATCCACATCAGCCTAGAATGCTATTAATCTGGATTTGACTGCCAACAAAAACAGCATTCACCAATATCCACTTTTTAGCTAGGTAATTGTGTAGTAATTAGGATGCGTGTTGTACATAATCTTGATTTAAATAATCCTCGCTTAGTTTTT
Source organism: Sylvilagus floridanus (assembly GCA_949820135.1). Taxonomy (NCBI): domain Eukaryota; kingdom Metazoa; phylum Chordata; class Mammalia; order Lagomorpha; family Leporidae; genus Sylvilagus; species Sylvilagus floridanus. Next base: position 73,205,672 of record OX463235.1, read on the forward strand.
TTTGTAAACATAGATAAAAAAGCGATTTTGTCAGTATTTTGGAAATAGGAAATCATCTTGATTATTTTAATCAAAATCAGCATTTGTGAATGGTGGCTTTCTTTTCGGAACAATTAGTCTACAAGGCGGAGGTTTGTCTCACTGGCCTGCGTTGTAGATGCACCGTGAATGCATCAAGATAGCGCAGAAGTGTCGATCTTGGGGCTGCAAAGCCTCCCACACCCCAGCCTCAGCTCCGGGTCCTGGCAGCCTGAGCGTTCACTTAGTAACTATTCTGGGGTCCCAAATCCTTGCCCTGCCACTCGAATTTGGGGCCTTGGCCGGGACTCGGTTTCCTCTTTTGTAAGTAGAGTGCGTGAGTGGGGACCGGATGGGGAGGAGCAGGTTTGGGTGTGCCCCCCCTCCCCCCAGTTTGCTTTACTTTATGCCTTTGCTGCTCAGAGGCAGTGCCTCGCGGCGATGTAGAGCAGTGGGCAGCAAAGTTCTCAGGGGAGCCAGGCGGTAAATACGTCCGCTGTCTGTCCCACCGTTCACCCCGGTGCTGCAGCTCAGACGCTGTTGGAGATGACGCTGGGGTGAATGGCTGCGGTCGTCTCACAGGCCGTGGTTCGCCCAGCTCTGATCGGGAGCCAGGCTTTGGAGGTCTGTCTGCCCCTGAGCGCTCCTGAGTGACCTTCTGCAAAGCACGTGACTTCTCTGTTCCACATCAACCAGCAAGACTGGAGAGGGGACTGGGTGAATGACAGAGGAAGGGCTGTAGGCACACACAGCTCAAGGAGAGGCCACTAATGCCGAAGGCACACGTAACTCGAGGAGTAGCCCCTAGCGTTCTTACCCCGCATCGCCTGTTTCCCAAACACAGGAGCCAGAACCCAATTCTGTATTGGCCAAACTACGTGCACCTATGATGCTTGGCAGCAGGGAGGATCCCATTGCTCCCGGGGGGCTGGGGTGACAGGGGTGACTAAGGGCGGGGTAGTTAACCTGGCTGAAGCTCGTGTCTCAAAGGCCTTGTCAACGGCTTCTATAAACTTTGCTCCAAAATTTCTTGCTGTGTATCTGTTGTCATTTAGTTCTTAGCATTCATTTAACAAATCCACTTGACAAATCCTATTAGCCTACCTGTATCCTTCAGGTTTCCATAGTAAGATTATTTAACAAAAAATAATGCCAGAAGTACTAAAAAACAAACAAAAAAATCCAAAACACCCAATTCCAGAAATCTGTCAAAGGGACATAGGAACAAACCAAATGACCTCCCAGAGGCCATAACTGAAACGATTTGAGGAATAAAATAGAATTGAATTAAAATCCCAAGTACAAAATAACTCTCCATGACTCCTTACTGACATAAGTAAATAAATGGTAGAGAAAAGACGTGCATGGACACGTATCAGAAGTGTGTGTACTGCACAGAGTGGCTTCCTTCTAAAGAGAACGCTATAGAAAGGTGGAAGGAAGAGCTGTTTCAACAGTGGTGAGACCACCCCCACCTCAGCCTGCTGGCCGTGGTGAACACAGCAATGGCGCCCCAGCAGTAGATGTGTCTTTGGATGTCAGCCATGGTCTACACAGCAATGGCGTCCCAGCAGTAGACATGTCTTTAGGTGTCAGCCATGGTCTACATGGCAATGGGGTCCCAGCAGTAGGTGTGTTTTTGGATGTCAGCTGTGGTCTACACGGCAATGGCGTCCCAGCAGTAGGCATGTCTTTGGTTGTCAGCCACGGTCTACACGGCAATGGTGTCACTCAGCAGGTGAAAGTGAAGCGAATCACGCCGACCCGCGGACTTGGGTTCATACTGACGTTCGAGCTCAGTGACGGTACCTTCCAGTTTGGAGGGCTCACCCCTGCCGACACTCACCGTGGACCGTCTCATTCAGTCTCCACCTTGGCAGGGAAGGTGACAGGAAGCCCTGATGGCCAACACCCTGTCCCTGACACTCTTGCGGCCCGAGTCCCGCCCCGGCCCCTAGGACCAGTGGGACTCAAGACGGGGGCTCTTTTCTGTTTTGCTAAGCGAGCCCCAAATTGGCTGGGGTTGACAATGTGCCCTTCTGAAGAATCCTGCGTGTTTTATCTTGTCTTCGAGTTGCCTGTGTGAGAAGCCGTTTGGCTACAAAGCAGCACCTCTAATTTGCAGCTGCGTCCTCAGACCTCTCTACATGGCGCTGAATTCGGCCGCTGTGTTTGCAAAGCTCCCCATTTGGTGGTGGTTTCCAGACAACATGCCGAGTCTCCATCATGGCTGAGTTTCAGATGAACAGCAAATGCTCTCTCCTTTTTGTCTAGCATAGGTTCACACGTTGCACACGCTACGTGCTGAAGCCAGCAAGCCTGTCTGCGCACCTGACCTGTTGTCTTGGTGTCACGCTGGCATCTCGTGGGACACCTGTCGCGGTGGGTGGAGGGAACTGGGGTTTCTCTGCGCACCCCTTCCCTGAGTTTGAACCTGACACACAGGTCATCTGATAGGCTGGACTTCTGAAAGCCGACACACCCTCTCCCTCTGGTGCAGGTCCGGCTGTCGCCAACTGTGGGTCACGCGCCGGCTTTCAGAAGGAAACCTGGTGTTGTGCTCACTCCCGGTGGTGTTCTGGCAGCACGAGGAATGAGCGCAGTGGCCTGGATCTGAAGGCCTGACCTTGACCTCAGCGCTGCCCCTGGGGTGCTGGGTGACCTTGCCGAGGCCGCGTCACCCTTCCGGGCCCTGCTTCTTTTGATCTGAAGCTGTAAAGGCGTTGAGCGAGGTGGTCCCCGGGGCCCTTACGCTCTACGACCCAGCGACACAACGGCAGGCATGACGGCTGAACTTTTCCATCTGGAAGTGAACTTGGTCGTGATTAAGAAAAGAAGATTATGTTTGTTTCCTAAGTGCTTACACACATGATTGACTGTGAGAAAGAGAATCCCGAACCCTGAAGGAAACATTCCGTTTTACGGTGCCCCTTCCTTCCCAAGGAGGAAGCATTTGCAATCTGTTTCGGGCAGAGCCGTGTCTGAATCTTTACCACGACTGCCCGCACGCAAGAGTTCTTGGCACAGATGGCTGCAGCACCGGGGCTGCCGTGCAGGTGGGTCCTGCAGAGGTGAGGCTGGGGCCAGGGCCGCAGACCACCACCAAGACCCACCGAGAGGCAGCGCAGCTTCCCATGCCCAGTGCCCGCTTTGTGCCCAGGCCCTATCCTGCGCCTTCAGACGTGCCTCTTAGTTCCCACTGCCGTTGGCCGTAGCACCATCACCGGACTCCGGCCTGAGCTCCTTCCCTCTCCTCCGGGGCAAGGGGAGCTGCACTGGGGGGTGAGGGAAGCCAAGAGCGCTTTGAGGAGGAGAGGAGAGGACGCCGCCGTCACCCTTCCTCAGGGAATTCCACAGCGTCCCAGGTCTCCTGTCGCAGCGGAGAAGTTCACGCCAGACCCGCGGCTCCAGCTGTAAAGGCCCCCGACTGTGTCCTCCACCCGCTCAAAGAAGCGGCCAAGATTCCAGTGGTCTTCCTGATGCTGATGCGTGCGTTCCGCTGGCCCTGAGAAGCACAGAGCTGTGAAGTCAAGGGCTCTAGCCTCAGTTGTCAGCTCCGGGAAGTGAAAACCTGCTTGTATTTCACACGTGTATTGAATTTCATGAATCAGACCTGGCGAACATTTTAATGGAGTGGATGCTATGGTGGAAGGTTGGAAGCTACAATTAAACATGCTATTTCGGGGCTGGCACTGTGGCACAGTGCGTTAACTAACGCCCTGGCCTGAAGTGCTGGCATCCCATATGGGCGCTGGTTCTAGTCCTGGCTGATCCAGCTCTCTGCTAGGCCTGGGAAAGCGGTAGAGGATGACCCAAGTCCTTGGACCCCTGCACCTGCGTGGGAGACTCGGAAGAAGCTCCTGGCTTTGGATCACCGCAGCTCTAAGCCATTGCGGCCCATCCGGGGAGTGAACCAGCAGATGGAAGACCTCTCTCTCTCTGTCTCGACCTCTCTCTCTGTAACTCTTTCAAATAATAAAATAAATCTTTAAAAAACCCATGATATTTCGGGTGAGTCACATCAGCAGCAGAGCAGGCTGCAGAGGCCCTTTGGCTGGGTCCCGTGGGCCTGGGCTGCGTTGTCCAATGCGTGTGTGTTTATCGGCAAGCAGACTTTTGTTTTGAACCTGTGCAGGCTCGAGGCATGGATTCCCTCATTCTTGAGGACTTGGCTGGGGCAGAGGAAGCCGAGTCTTCCATTGTGTTAGAGCCGCAACATGAAGAACAAGACACTCCAGTTCAGTCTCCCCTCAGATACCTGGCCTCTCTCCTGCAGGGCGCTGCCTTCCGCCTCTGCAGGGCCCTGCACAGTGGGTCTCTCTGCCTGAGGCAGTCACCAGACCTGCTTTCGAGCCACTTAAAGACTTCATGGGTGGGAAGGCCTGAGGCTGGACTGAACTGAGGTGAGCTCCGACTCTGGCTACGTGATCTGATCTCCCTCTTGTCCTCATTGGAAAGGAGAGCCAGCCTGGGTGGCCAGGGGAAGCCAGACTGACCCACCTCTAACGCTTCCCAGGCCAGGCTCCCAGGAAGCCATGATGTAGGAGGCAGGACTTGCTCAGTGTGAGCTCCCAGCCCAGAGACGAGGGTCAGGGGCCCTGCCAGGGAGGGAGAGGCAGAAACAAGTACTTGCAACATTGGCAAGTGGCACCTGCGTTCCCCGATTTTACCTGGGGTCACTTCTGTCTCGGAATTATTCCTTAGCAGTTGTACCTCACTTGCAAGTAGGAGAATCAGGCTGCGTTCTCCATTGCTGTCGGCTTCCTTTGGAGCCACGAGCGTCAGGCAGTCAGAAAATCCGAGGGACTGTGAACAGAGTTGCTCCACTCACACCTCCTCAACTCAGGTCTGGGGTGGGGGGAGACTCTCAGGTCCTGGGTGCCTGCTCCCGAATCGTCTCAGAGCACCAGTCCACGAAACAGCCTGCTTTTTTTTTTTTTTTAAAGGTTTATTTATTTATTTGAAAGAGTTACACAGAGAGAGAAGGAGAAGTCTTCCATCTGCTGGTTTACTCCCCAGTTGGCTGCAATAGCCAGAGCTGCACCGATCCGAAACCAGAAGCCAGGAGCTTCTTCCAGGTCTCCCATGTGCGTGCAGGGGCCCAAGGACCTGGGCCATTCTCTGCTGCTTTCCCAGGCCATAGCAGAGAGCTGGATTGGAAGTGGAGGAGCCGGGACTCGAACCGGCACCCATATGGGATGCTGGCACTGCAGGGGGCTGCTTTACCTGCTACCCCACAGCGCCAGCTCCCATAAAATGCTTTTAAGGGTAAGGGTTCAGATTGTGCATTCAATTTTGAAGTTTGAATTTTTATTGAACAAGATAAAGCATCATGCCAGTGGTGGAAAGGTCACATCCATGGTAGAAGGTTCTCACGTTCTGAACTAGCAGCAGAGCAGACTTGGAGAAGTCGTCTCCCCCGGCACGACTCCCCTGTCCATGGTGGTGTTCAAGCTGCAAGAGACCGCAGCACTTAGATGTAGGCTTGTCTTTGGATCTCAACATCTCCCGCCCTCGGGCGTCCTTTGAACCTGGAGTTCTTTCTGGAATGACGGCTGGGCTTTCTCTTAGTCTCTGCACGCTGAGTGCCAGGTGCTTGGGCCTGCCAGAAAGAACTTTGCAGTCACCTCCATGTCACTGGCAACCCCAGGAGCCCAGAGGTGGGATGGCCCGGGGCACGCAAGGCCAAGCCTGAAGTCCATGAGGGCAGAGTGGGCAGAGCCAGCTCCAGTGCCCTGGGCTTGTGGGCTTTTTGCAGTGTGTCATGGACATGAGCACATGAGACCACAGGAAGCAGCTTCCACGTCTGGGGACCCCTGGAGCTGGGGCTCACCCCAAGACACATGGACCTTGGTCTGCTGTGTTGTCCAGCTGACTGGCCCTTGTCAAATGGAGAATCTTGTTGATTCTTGAAAGCCTTGGCCCTGGTTAAGAGGCTTCTAGCCCTTCTTTTCCCACGATGAAGGCCAGCGTCCGTGCGTTGCGGGGGATGACAAGAGACGGAGCCTCCAGGAGGAAGAGGCGGGCAGCGTGAAGGGTGTGAGCGCTGAGAAGGCCAGGGGTCCTCTCATTCCACCAGGGGAGCTGCCTGGAGGGAGGCATTGGTTTGGACTTAGTGACCATAGACAAGGTGAGGTTGACCAACAGACAGACCAGCTGAGCCTTAGCCGCCGCCCAGGTCAGAGACGCTACACCTTGCTGTGAGCAGCCACCCTTCCTACCCTTTAATTACTCTGTCCACCCTCCTCAGACTCTCCCGCCTCATGGGGACCAAAATGGATCCTTATACTCTTCTGTCGGATTTAAAATAAAATAAAATAACCAGAGATTCTATTATAACTGGCCCAGGAGCTACAAGACAGCACAATTCAGCTCCTTCATTTTCCTAATAATGAGTAAAATCACACCAGCAATTTCTCCATGAATGCGTTTGTCAATCAAAGGCCCAACACTTAGAGAGATCCCCCCCAGAGCGTGCTCCAGGTACTATCTGTCAGCGAGAGGACGCACACTTCTCAGCATTGTTAGAACTGGAGCAAATAGGCTGAGAGCTTGCTTAATTTTTTAAAAGAGGGTTCTCCAGCTTTTGGCTGGTCTAATGAAAACCAGCCTGCGTCTACTTTGGCTGAATCCCTTGCACAATGACACTGCCCCCGTTGTATAATTTCTGCTAATTGCCACTTGAACAAAAGCTGCATTGTGCAACGTTCAGGCTGCTCGGAGAGGAACTGGACAGAATGCCTCCAGCACTGGCATCATGAGAGCGCCTTCCCCGGCACGGGCCGCCTTGGTCTCCACCGCAGAGGCTGAAACTGTGTTTGCAAACGGAGTCTGAGTGTGTGCTGTGCCAGAGAGGAGGACCTGGGCAGAAATGAGGAGGTGGCAGCTAAGGTATCTGTGTGCTGACGTCATCTTTGAACAGCACGTGGAGTAAGAATGGTTGGGACTTCTGAAGGCTTCAAGTGTGTCTGCTCCCCCAGTTGTCCAAATCTTTGTTTTTTGTTTTTTGTTTTTAAGACTTACTTATTTGAGGGGCAGAGTTACAGACAGAGGAAGAGACAGAGAGGTCTTCCATCCGCTGGTTCACTCCCCACGTGGCTGCAGTGGCTGGGACTGGTTTAATCCAATGCCAGGAGCCAGGAGCTTCTTCCAGGTCTCCCACGTGTGTACAGGGGCCCAAGCACTTGAGCTGTCTTTCATTGCTTGCCAAGGCCATTAGCAGGGAGCTGGATCTGAAGTGGAGTAGCCTGGACTCGAACTGGCACCCATATGTGGTGGAGGCTTAACCTGCTACACCACAGTGCCAGCCCACAGCTGTCTGAATCTTTCAGAGCAGCCGCAGGGAACTCAAGGTATTGCTTGGCAGTAGGGAATGGTCATTGATGGGGAAGAAGGACCTGGTGTGGAGCCCTTGTTCGTCCTTGATTTGTGGTGGCTACGTGGAGGTTCCCTGTCTGTCCAGGGTCCCCAGAAGTGGGCCCCGGTTACTGTGCTCTCCCAGAGACTCTTACACGCTTGGGGTTTGGAAACACTGAGGCATGACGTCATCGTAGGGAGAGGAAGGGACCTCGAGGTCATCTCAGCCCGATTGCTTGACCATCCATTTTGGAAAGCTGATTTCTGTATCCCGAGACTAAATCAGAGGCTTCTCGCCTTTGGGGGTCTGGTAAGGACTGTGGGTGCCCCTCCCAGTGGTGGGTGTTTCACGGGTGTGCAGCAGTCCAGACACACCTGCTCTGGATAAATGTAGGGGTCTCAGGGTGGGCTGCTGCAGACTCTGCGTTTCACAGGATAAAAACTACTTAAACAATTAGAGACTTTGAGATGAGGTTGCCACTCTTCTTTTGCTTTGTTAAATACATAAACATTGGGACTGGCCTGCGGCACAGTGGGTGAAGCTGCCGCCTGTGACGCTGGCATCCCATGGGGGCGCCAGTTCCGGCCCCCCCCCGCCGCTGCACTTTCAATCCATCTTCCTGCTGTGGCCTGGGAAAAGCAGTGGAAGAGATGACCCAAGTGTTTGGGTTCCTCTCTGTCTCTCCCTCTCTCTCTGCAACTCCTTCAAATGCATCAATAAATCTGAAATAATCCTAAATAAGATCACCTGCTATCATCAACATTCCATAAAAGACAAGATATTTTAATACTGAAGATGTAGCAATGGTGTTCTCTTGGCACAAAGGAGAGACTTTTCTTTTTTTTTAAGGATTGATTTATTTATTTGAAAGACAAAGAGGAAGGGAGAGAGAGATCTTAAAGTCACTGGTTCATTCCTACAGGGCTGCAATAGCCAGGGCTGGGCCAGGCCAAAGCCAGAAGCCTGGACTCCCCCCAGGGCTCCCGTGTGGGTGGTTGGGACCTGAGGACTTGAGTTGTCACCTGCTGCCTCCTGGGCACATCAGCAGCTGGACTGGAGTGGAGCAGCGGGGACTCCAACCAGCACCCGCTTGCTGTGGGTGCTAGCGTTGCAAGCAGTGGCTTCACCTGCTCGGGCACGATGCTGGCTCCAGCAGAAGCCTTTCATGAAACGTGTTAGACTTTATGACAGACAGATTGGAGGCGGGCATTTAACCTAGCAGTTAAGTCACGCCTGGGTCCCCTAGTGCAGTTCTTGGGTCAGTTGCCGCCTCTGGATCCTGATTCCACTGCAGCCAATGCAGACCCTGTGCTGGGATGGTGACAGGATGGCTCAAGGAGTTGGATTCCTGTCGCCCACGAGGGAGGCCTAGCTCGAGCTCCTGGCTCCTGGCTTCAGCCCCATGGTGTTCATGGGCATCTGGTTAGCCAGCAGATGGGAGTGCAATGTCTCTCTCTCTCTCTGTCTCTCTCTCTCTCTCTGCCTCTCAAATAAATTTTAAATACATCAATAAAAGTAACAACAACAACAAAAGAAAACAGATTGAGTTCTATTTTTAAAAATTCACCAAAACTTCATCAAGCCACAGGCCTGATTTGTTATCCACAGCCGTAAGGACTTTGGTCATGTTTCTTTCTTTGGCAAACAGCATAAAAGCTACACAGGAAAACTCTCCTTAAGGGACACTGGGCAGGTGTGATGGAACAGGGCAGGGCGTGGTGCGAGGGACTTAGCTGAAGGGGATTCGGTTCCCCTCCCCTAAGTTCCTGTGCGACACCCTCGCCCGCCAGGAGAACGTGCACCTTTCAGGCTGGAGTTTTGGGGTGACAGTGGTTGTACAAAGTCCCTGCGTAGTGACACCCACCCCTGTCTGCTGCCCCTACCGTCGAGGGCCGTAGGAACATGTTGCATTTCTTCCTCACACGATAACCTTGCAGGTCTGGGGACAGCCAGCCTGTCTCTGCTCCCCACTCTCTTGGCCTTCACCAAGAAAACATTCTGAATCCTCTTGCAATTTTGTGGGCACTTCCCATCTTCTTTGTGGCACCCTGGAATTCGATCCAACTTGCCTAAGATGTGTGTGCAGCTCTGGACCTTGGTCACACCCGGCTGTCTTAGAGGGGAGAGGAGCAGCCACTGTTTAAACTTGTCTCATGCAGCCAGCATGACCGTCACACAAAACCAAATACATGACCACAAAAACAGAACTGTGATCCAGTGACTTTCACGAATATAGATGCAAAGATCCTTGACAAAATATTGGTAAACTACATCCATCAACATGTAAAAAAGGATAATCCCTCATGGCCAAGTGGGGTTAATCTCCAGAATATAAGGTTAATGTCACATAAAAATTGATTAAGATCAATCACCTTTGGCAGAATAAAGCAGAAAAGCCATGTGACCTCTGACTAGATGAAGAAAAAGTATTTGAGAAAATTCAACACCCAACAAAAACTCACAGCTAAATAGCAGTAGAAGGAAACATCCTCAATTTGTTAGGAGGCATTTATGAAAAATAAACACTCAGGGCCGGTGCTGTGGTATAGTGGGTAAAGTTGCCACCTGCAGTGCCGGCTTCCTATATGGGCACCAGTTCGAGACCTGGCTGCTCCACTTCTGATCCAGCTCTCTGCTATGGCCTGGGAAAGCAGTGGAAGATGGCCCAAGTGCTTGAGCCCCTGCACTCATGTGAGAGACCCAGAAGAAGCTCCTGGCTCCTGGCTTCAGATGGATGCAGCTCTGGCTGTTGTGGCCAGTTGGGAAGTGAACCAGCAGATGGAAGACCTCTCTCTTTTTCCCTCTGGCTCTCCTTCTCTCTGTGTAACTCTGACTTTCAAATAAATAAATAAATCTTTAAGAAAATTGAAATTCAACATCTATAATGACGAAAGCCAGGACACTTGTGTGATCAAGTGCACACCTGTTCAACATTGTACAGTGGTGCTAACTCACACAATAAGAAATAAAAAGTACCACAGTGTAAAGAAAGAAGCAAAACCATCTTGATCAGGAGGCAACATTACATAAGCAACAGATCTGAAGGAATTAACAAGAAAACGTTGCTAGAAATAAGAGTGTGTTTTCAGGAATGAGGTCAATATTCAAAAATAAATTGTATTTTTATACACACTAGCAGTAAAAACTTGTGAGTTAAATTTAAAAATTTATAACAGTTTTAGGACATTTAAATACTCAGGGAAAATTATGCAAAATGTATAAGATATATTTACTGAAAAGTTGAGAAGAATGATGGGCCATACCATGTTCATGGATTGGAAAACTCAGTATTGCTAAGATGCCAATTCCCCTCCAAATATACCTGCTGAATTGGAATCATGATCAAAATCCCTCACTCTCATGGGCCTTTCTTTTTCTTAATATAGAAATCAACAAGCCAAATCCAAACACCTGGATAGTTGGAGAACTTGCATTATCTCATTTCAAAATGTACATAAAATCACAGTGAACAAGAGAGTATAATATCCCCAAGAGCATAGCTATGTGTCAGTGGAACAGAGTCCGAGATATCCATGCATATGGACAACTGGTATTTAACAACAGGATTCAGTACTGCAAAGACCATCTTTTCAGCTAATGGTGTTGGAACAACTTGATATTGTGTGGAAAATAGTGAACTTTCACCTTGACCTCATACCATACACAAATATTAACTCAAAACAGACCACAGATCTACATGTAAAACTTAAATCTAAGGGCCGGTGTTGTGGCATAACTGCCTGCAATGCCAGCATCCCATATGAGTGCTGGCTCGAGTCCCGGCTGCTGCACTTCCGATCCAGCTCTCTGCTGTGGCCTGGGAAAGCAGTAGAAGATGGCCCAAGTGCTTGGGCCCTGCACCATGTGGGAGACCTGGATGAAGCTCCTGGTTGTAGCCATTTAGGAAGTGAACCAGAAGAGGAATGACCTCTCTTTCTCCTCCATTCTCTCCCTGTAACTCTGCCTTTCAAACAATTTTTTAAAAGTTAAATCTACAAAGCTTCTAGTAAAAAATAGGAGAAAATCTTTGTTATTGGAGGGCAGCAGAATTCTTAGGCCACACCTGTACACAAAAGCCATACCCATCATATACATTTTTTGTTAGATATGTGTATGTGTCCTATGTTCAGAAAGGTATTATGGCCGGTGCCGTGGCTCAACAGGCTAATCCTCCGCCTTGCGGCGCCGGCACACCGGGTTCTAGTCCCGGTCGGGCACCGGATTCTGTCCCGGTTGCCCCTCTTCCAGGCCAGCCCTCTGCTGTGGCCCAGGAGTGCAGTGGAGGATGGCCCAGGTGCTTGGGCCCTGCACCCCATGGGAGACCAGGAAAAGCACCTGGCTCCTGGCTCCTGCCATCGGACAAGCGCGGTACGCCGGCTGCAGCGCGCCGACCGCGGCGGCCATTGGAGGGTGAACCAACGGCAAAGGAAGACCTTTCTCTCTGTCTCTCTCTCTCACTGTCCACTCTGCCTGTAAAAAAAAAAAAAAAAAGAAAGGTATTATAACCAAAATTACAGAATCCCTATAACAATTTAAGAAGACAGCTTGATTTTTGGACTATTTGAAAAGACATTTGACAAAAGATTTACAAGTGGCCAGTATATGAGAAGCTGCTCAACTCAGTAGTTCAGAGGGAAACACAAAACCACAATGAGTTACTTTGCTCAGGCACTGGGGTGGCTGAAATTGAAAAGATGGGCACCAGTAAGTGTTGGCTAGGATGTGGAAGGAACTAGAAATTCACACATTGCTGGTAGGACTGAAAAATGATACAATCACTTTATGAAACCTTGCAGCAGCTGCTTCCAGGGTTAAATAGACATTTGCCACTCGAACCCACATTCCAGCCCTAGTATTTATGCAAAGGGAATGAAACATGGCCTGAGGTGACCTGCACAAAGAACACTCGTAGAAGGCTTCTTCATAATGGCCTTCAGTGTCCACTGGAGGTGATTGGATAAACAAGTTGTGCTGGCTCCAATGAAGGCGTAGTCTGCAGCAAGAAACAGAACATGTGAACTGATCCACGCAACAGGGTGATGGCGGACACAGACAGCAGACACAAGAGCAGAACGCCATCCCGTTATATGAAATTCTGGAACAGGTTAAACTAACTAAGCCGATCAGGTGTTGGCTGGGGTTGGGCCAGGTTGTCAAGGTTGCCTAGTATTTTAGTCTATTACATTTTTACTGTTTAGGTACTGTAAATTGCTTAGCAATTTCTGTATTATTGTAGCTTTGAGTTATTTCATGTTTCCTGTTTATATGTTGCTATACATATTATTTCACTAAACAACTTTTTGCACAAAGTATTTTGCAAATTTTAAATTGTTTGACTTTGAGCCTCCTTTTGCATCCGGGGGGCAGTCATTTTAGCGCTCTTGCATGTATTGCTGAATTGCTTTCTTAAAGGGGCAGACCAGTTTATGTTCCCACAAGCAACATACAAACACTTGTCACTCCCTTTTCAGCATGTGGTGCTATTACTACGAGACTTTTAATTTGGTAGGCAAAAGTCATATCTTCCATTTTTCAATTTGGATTTCATGATCACTGTCATGGCTGACCCTCTCCCTTGTGTCTCACAGCTGCTGTCGTTGCCGTCATGCTAAGACTGGGTCCCGGGTAGGCTTTATGATAGGGAGCTTGGTCGTTGTTGCTGGTCTGAGAAGTGGGATCTTCGTAAGGGACTGCCTTTGGCTTCCTCCCATTTCACATCACCAGCAGGTGCGTGGCCTCCGCAAAGGGTCCCAAAAGCCAGAAAGTTCAAATCGCTGCTAAGAAAGTAGAAGTGAGAACAGAGGGGTTTGAGCAAGAGACAGAGACACAGTGGAAATGTGTGAAGATAAAACAATCTCTGTACAGAAAAACAAATCTCTATTCTAGGAGATGCCAGGATTGGCACAAGTTCACGGCAACCCTCTGTGTATTCCAAGGAGACGGAGGACTGGAGTGGTGTGGACAGACCTGGATTAGAATCCTGCACTGCCACCATCAGCTGCGTGAACCTGATAGGCTATTCGATGTGAACCCAGTCTCTGCACCTGTAGTGTGGGCTGATGCATCTCTCTCTCCTCCCAGGACTTTGAGGATTAGGAATTGACAGGGCTGGCACGTGCAGATTTTCAATAAAGAACAGCTTAGAAAAATTCCAGATCAGGGTTTGGTGGTATTAATGATAAGAATGAAGAATGGTGGGGATGATGCATGTTGAAGTATATTCTTAATTATTGAGCAAAAGGAGTCAATCGGCACCATTGGTAGTTTCGCTATAAATAACTTTATTGTATTTCAATACTTGAACAAATTGGTCAGGCACTGGTGTTAGAATTTTAGTCTCTGGAGCAGTCAATATCCCCATCACTGGTGAAATATTTACTACAGATTTCCTGGGAATTTCACAATTTTTTAAACAACTACTGAGAGTAACAGCACTTAGTTTTCTTGAAACTCAGGAGGTTATTTTTCCACAATCTCTGTGCTGCCGAGTGGCCAAGTCGTGTTAGGCAGAAGGGTGCGTTCTTGCCCAACCCCCAACACATACACGCGCTTGGTAGGCACGCGCCACAGTCAGGATGACGACGGGGCACTTGGGAATGTTGCTGAAGACGGAGAGCCGGCTTTGGAGACGGTTGAGCCTGGTTGGAATCCTGGAGGGTCCTTGTCACTAATCCTGTGACCTTGAGCACTTGACCCCCCTCCTCCCATCCTCAGCCTCCTTACCTCTAATGCTGTAGGGTTGTTTCAGAGTCGCTGTGCAATGATGGCACACGTTAATAATGAAATTGGCACTTGCGCCGGCGCCGTGGCTCAACAGGCTAATCCTCCGCCTTGCGGCGCCGGCACACCAGGTTCTAGTCCCGGTCGGGGCGCCGGATTCTGTCCCGGTTGCCCCTCTTCCAGGCCAGCCCTCTGCTGTGGCCCAGGAGTGCAGTGGAGGATGGCCCAGGTGCTTGGGCCCTGCACCCCATGGGAGACCAGGAAAAAGCACCTAGCACCTGGCTCCTGCCATCGGATGAGCGCGGTGCGCCGGCCGCAGCGCGCTGACCGCGGCGGCCATTGGAGGGTGAACCAACGGCAAAGGAAGACCTTTCTCTCTGTCTCTCTCTCTCACTGTCCACTCTGCCTGTCAAAAAAAAAAAAAAAAAAAAGAAATTGGCACTTGCGTAGAAGAAGAAATGTAATGTTTCTGTTTCGAATCCTACCGATTCTACCAATCTTAGACCAAAAATATGGAGGAAAAAATGGTGTGTGTTCTGAACATGTACAGTCTTTCTTAACTCTTTGCCTAGTGTTTCTCATCTGTAAAATGGGCACATTGGAGGGGTGAGATGACCCCAAGCTCCCTTCAGCTTGAACATCCCATCATACGCAGAGATTTTAAGAAGTTTGTGGCAAATGTGTAAAAAACTTATGCATAGCCTTCAAACTTTTTTTTTTTCAAATTTACCTTGTGATTCTGTTTTTTTGTGAATGTGTTGAAGTCCCCTCGTGTTGCTTTGGGATAGAAATTGACTTCTCATGTAGACCTTTTCCTTGCTAGATATTCTTTAAGCCTTTGTAATTATTTACTTTTATTTATTTGAGAGTGAGGGAGGGAGCAAGTGAGAGAGAGGAGAGAGACAGAGAGAGAGAGAGGGAGGGAGGGATCTCATCCACTCCTTACATGCCTGCAAGAGCCAGGGCTGGGCCAAGCCAAGGCCAAAAGCCAGGAACTCAGTCCAGGTCTCCAGGGACCCACGTACTGGCGCAGGGCACTCATCAGCAGAAAGCTGGAGTTGGGAGCAGAGCCGGGCCTTGAACCCAGGCACTCGGATGCGGGATGTGAAGATCCTGGCATCTGTCTTTAGGCTCAGGAGTAGACACGGGCAGAGTGTCCTCTCCGCACGCCGGCTGTTTGCTCCCGGCCGCTTACAGTTCAGTGTGCAAGTGTCTGGGGGCTGCAGAGAACCAAGGTGCGTGGGCATTGCCAATCCGGATTTCTATGTTCTTAGTCTCTCATCTTCAGTGAGCGAGATCCTGTCATCAAACGCTTTCAAAAGGAGCAATCTCAGCAAACGAATTATGCTCTAACAAAAAAACGGGCAGGAAATAGTACGTGAATTAGGAGCTGTGGGGAAGCGCACAAAGAGGACTCGAGTTCTAACGGCTGCTACTGTGCGGGCCCCGCCCTGCCCAGGTCCTCCACGGGGCGACACAGCCCGCAAAGGGCCTCTCGGAAGGTTCTGGGTCCCTGATGTGACTGCCACTGTTTGGAGGCGGAGGGAAAATGCACTCTATTAACGAGTGTTCTTGATTAACATTGATCCACTCTCCTCTTAGTAAGAACAGAAAATGGCCCCAGATTTGAATCTGTTCTCATCAAGACGATGGCATTGAGGACTGGAAACGAAACCGCACCTTCCCCCTTAGGACGGCACCCACGTTGGGATCTGAGGGCTTCTCGGGGTCCCTTCCTCCTGCCCTCCTTCCGGGTGCAGCTTTTCCCGGGCAGCACAAGAGCACGGTTTTCTTCTCTCTTGGAAAAGACAGTCGTCACTCTGACCCCCGCACTGTCTGTGCGACTCCGGGGCACCTACCACGTCCCTGAACGGGTTGGGTTGGACAGCTCTGCAGAGGGTGAGGACGGATTCTGCCATTCACAGGATGTGACTCTGCACTAAGTAGCTGCCGAGTAGTCCTACCCAGAAGGGAGGATCGGGTGCGTTTCCACCTGCTGGCGGCCATGCCGGCACAGACACAGACTTGGGCTTCACCAGGTTGGGCTGAAACTGTGTCCCTTGTTGTTAAGTAAAAGGGAGTGGGGGGAGGAGCCAACATCCTTAAAGCCTCTCCGACGCCCGTAATATCCCATTTGCGCCAACCAGGCTCCGGTACCGGTGATCTGCTCAACAGTGGGTGATGACATGCTTTTTGGGTACGATATATACACTGGGCCATTAGTCTGCAAGCAGTAGTTGTCAGCTTTGTTCCCATTTAGAGTAATTTTCTCACTAATATAGCATATTCTTCGGGGATAAAATGCACTTTCCAGCCAGATATCCCCCCTAATAGCGAAGTTGCTTTAATGATCGGATTTGAGCCAAGGGAGCTAAGCCTGCGATGCTACTGGTTATGTATTGAAGCTACCCCCGAAATGAAACGGCTTCTTTTAAAACACATTCACAGGAGCAGGCAAAAACCTCTCCTCAGATTAATGAGGCTCATTTGAGAGGGGAGACTTAGGCACGCATTTAAGAGCTAAGTAAGGCGCTTAGACCCTTTGGGTGCAGAGCCACATAGAGGTGTCCATCTTTGAACAGTGATGCTGGGTGGTGGTGGGGTTTTAATGGGGGGGGGGACGACCAGGCAGCCATGAAAGGGCAGTGTCTTTCCAGCCAACCCCCCCCTGAAATGACAGCGTAGGGCCCCCTCCATGCGTAGGCCTGGAATATTCAAATCAATTAAACAACTAATTCCCACCCTGCAAACCTGCTTGTCAAGCTCCAGCCTGTGGCCAATTTGTTTGCTTGAATTATAACGCCCCTGAAAAGCAGCGTTCCTGGAGGAAAAGCTGACGGAGCCTAAGTACATGTGGTGAGCGGAGCCGCTATAATTAACTCTGCTTTGAAACACCCCCATATTAATATTTTAAAGATTTTTAATTAAAATAATTACACGAAGTTATGAAAAATACTGAAACACCTGAAGTATTTCCGCAGTGCCACAGTCTCGGTGGCTGTCGCTTGCGCACCCGGCTCCTCCCTGGGGACGAACGCCCTCGTCCTGGCCAGGAAGGCAGATCTGTTTGCGAGGCTGAGCCCTCCTCCACGCTCCGCCCGTGTGCTCGGTGCCGGCACCTGCAGGACCCGACCTGCCTGCCCGCCAGCGTGGGTCCTTCTCTCTTCCCCCCTCTTGTGTCCCCTTGCTTTTATCCTCCTGGGCTGGTCCTTCCTCACTCGCCGACGGCCGTTCCAAGCTGGGGTGCTCAGGGGGGCCCCGACTTTCTCATCAAGGGCCTGGTAGGGAACGTTTGCACTCCCGGGGGTCTTCCAGACTCTGACGGCACAACCAGCTCTGCTCTTATCACATGAGCGTGCCAGGGACCGTATGTAAGTGGCTGAGTGTGGCTTTATTTAAGGGCACAGATACACACAGGAATTTAAATTTCATTTAATTCTTTTCTCCATGTACAGATGTAAAAGCTGTTCTTGGTGTGCCCACCCTTACAAACTATGCAGCAGGCTGGCTGTACTTGGTGGGTTAAGAACAGGGCTTGTGGCCTGTGCTGTGGCGTAGCAGGTAAAGCTGCCACATACAGTGCCAGTATCCCATATGGGTGCTGGTTCGAGTCCAGCTCTCTGCTGTGGCCTGGGAAAGCAGCAGAGGGTGGCCCAAGTCCTTGGGCCCCTGCACTCAGATGGGAGACCCAAAAGAATCTCCTGGCTCCTGGCTTCGGATTAGCGTAGCTCCAGCCGTTGCAGTCATCTGGGGAGTGAACCAGGGGGTAGAAGACCTCTCTCTCTCTCTTTCTAACAAATAAGTAAATAAATCTTAAAAAAAAAAAAAAAAAAAAGCTGAAAAGCCGGGATTGGAACAACGTACACGTGGGTTTGGACATCCGGGGACTGCATCTGGCTGCAAGGCACTGCCCTGGGCTATCTGGGTGGTTGGGCCTGGTGGGACCCCCCCACTGTGCTCTGATTCTGCCAGTGGTTGATCCACTGTGCCTGGAGCACAGGCCCTCGCGCTGTGGGCTGCCCTCTCCTGGTGGTACTCAGAAGAAAGGGCCGGGGTCCATGGGGCCCAGCCTCGCTCTGGAGCATCCGCAGTGCTGCAGGCACAACGCGGCTGTGCCCGTGCTCACCTCGGCTTTGCCCAGGAGTGTGCTTTGGTCTCACACGGCGGGATGTACACGTGGAGGGCTGAAGACCGACTCCAGAGCACTCGGGATTCGAACCATCGTCATCCCAATTCCAAAACTCAAACTTCGGTCCTTTTCTTTCTGATTGTTGCCACATTTTTTTTTTAAAAAGATTTTGTTTATTTATTTGAGAGGTGGAGTAGACAGTGAGAGAAGGAGGCAGAGAGAAAGGTCTTCCATCCGCTGGTTCACTCCCCAAATGGCCGCAAGTCTGGAGCTGTGCTGATCCGAAGCCAGGAGCCAGGAGCTTCTTCTAGGTCTCCCAAATAGGTGCAGGGGCCTAAGGACTCGGGCCATCTTCTACTGCTCTCCCAGGCCATAGCAGAGAGCTGGATTGGAAGAGGAGCAGCCGGGACTAGAACCAGCGCCCACATGGGATACCAGCACTGCAGGTGGAGGATTAACCCACTGCGCCACGGTGCCGGCCCGTGTTGCCACATTTGTGCACCATCAGTGCTCTAGTCCTGCTTAATATTTTCAAAATAGATGTCCTATTTTCAAAACAGATGTCCTATTTTCTTAGGTCCTTTTAAAAAATATTTTCATTAAAACTAGGTTTACTTTTAAATTTTCTTTTAATTATAAAGAACAGGAAATTAGTTTTGTAGAGATAATTCAAAGTTTACGCTTATGGTTTTCTTATGACACACACACACACAGAGATCTTTGGTCTGGTTCATTTTCCAAATGCCCACAGAGGCCAAGGCGGGCCAAGCTGCAGCTGGGAGCCTACAACTCAACCCGGGTCTCCCCCATGGAAGGCAGGGACCCGAGTACTTGAGCCCTCGCCTGCTGCCTCCCAGGGTTTGCGTTGGCAGGAAGCTGGATCGAAGTACAGCTGGACGTTGAGCCCAGGGCTCTGAGAGTCCGTGCAGGCGATGTCATCATTGCGCCAAGCGCTCAGCCACAACACTAGGTTTGTTTTGTGCTACGGATTTGATGTGGCGTTGATATTTTTACTGAGAAACATGCAAGCAAAAATGAGTTCGCAGTGGGCAGCCTTGATTGGAAATCATCTTAAGGATGGCATGCGTCCACGTGTGTTCTGCAGAGAACATTGCCTTGTGAACCTTTCCGAGACATGCATGGCCAGAGGCCTGGATCAGGCAAGTCCTTAGGGTGGCCTGGCCTTTTCCGTGGCCTTGGGTACCGTTTTTCAGTCCGCCTGTCTCTGCGCCAGGAGTAGCGTTTGCTAGAGGACTCCCCCCATCTCCTCCTGGCCTGCCCCCGAGCCGGCTTCTGCAGGCGCCCGCGAGATGAGCCCCCTGGTCACCTGGGTGACTCCAGAACCCCGGGGGACCATCCCCCTGTCGCCCCACCTGGCCCTCCGTGCGGGTCCGCCTTACCCTCTGAGTGCCTCCGTAGACGTGCATTGTTCATCCCCTTGCTGCATAGCTCGGCGCTGCTGGAAGATCGCAGCCCCACTGAGACCCGAGTTCCCTCCCCTGCTGGGCCTCTGGCCAGCTGTGTGGCCTCCCTCACACACGTCAAACTGCTCGAAATCTCAGTCTGTTTGCCGGCAAAATGAGAGTACTCCTAGAGCCGGCCTCCCAGGGATCACGAGAGAATGTGCAAGAGGAAGGTCTTGATGGTGGTCTCCAAGGAGGAGGAGGAGGAGGAGCAGGCAGGAGCGGTGGCTGAGACGGAGCTGGGATCCACCTGCCACCGCTCCACGTCCCGGGGCTGACAACAGCTGAGGATTACAGATTCCCTGACACTCACTCTGGCTGCATCCTTCCCCCACAGCACTTGTTCGTCCAAGCACGAGTTTCTGGGGACTCAACCACAAATCAGCTCTTCCCCTGAGGCCCGGAGCTGTGCAAGGCTTAGTCGCCACGGCCACCTGCTGTCCTCACCTGTCTGAGAAACCAGGTGGGCCTTCCTCCGCTGTCCCGGATGGGCCAGGCCCCGGCCCAGCGCTACCATTGACTTGTACTTGAATCCAACTCATCTTGATTTTATGAGAATCATCCCTGAAAATCCCCATGTTCAAAAGCCGACACGGGCGAACCATGGAGCAGGCTTGTCATTTGAATAATCAGCCATTTACTGACGTGTCTAGCCTGGTTTAATGACTGAATCAGTGAAGGTATGACCCCGAGTGCCGGTTAACTTTTAAAATAGCTGTGCCCACTGCATGACACAGCCAACAGGAAGCCATTAAGGCCCCAGCAATTACCTCTCCCATCCATCGGCAAAGTCCCTATTTCATTTTAATCTGCGTAAGTGCATTTTCTGCACGAGGTTAAAATATAAATCCCTTCTCCTGAACAAGACTGGTTTTCTGGCTGACTTGAGAGCACAATTTACTACTGATTTAATTTGTTCTTCACAAACATTCCTAATGACATTACCCCGGTGCACATACAGACTGCCTCCTCTTATTCCATTAACTCCCAAATCGGGTTTAAAGACCATATTGATGCTAGATGTTATTATGGGTGATTATCAAAACAACAGACAATGCGGCAAAGTGTTTACTAACTGGTTTATATATAATTTCTGTAATAACGACAACAGATGGTAATGCTACAAACACTAAATCACGCTTTTCGCCGTGGAAACAAATTGGCAGCCTGTGGTACAGGAATGGTGTGCGTAGCTCCATACGGACGCTGCGGCCCTCGGCTATAGTGTTTATCTGATTAGGAAATGGGTCTGTTGCCGCTATTACGGGTCATCTTGCCATTTACAATTACAAATGTATATTTTCAATAGAAACGGTGCTCCGTAGCTAAGCGGCCTGAGGATCCCTCCCCACCATCTAATTACTGCTCCCGGGAATGCTCGCCTTGGCCAAGCACGCACGGGGCTGTGTTTGTCCCAGTTAATGGTGGCGGCTGCGTTTCAGCTGCATGGAGATGGGGCTCCTCGCCAGGACCTTGCGCCTCTCCCCCGGGGTGCAGCCCCAGGAGGTGGGTCCGGCGGGACTCTGGGTGCAGGAGACGGCTGCTGGGCGTGGAGAGGGTCTTTGCTCGTGTCTCTCGGATCCTGGAGAGTCTCAGATGTGGCAGACAGCCCTGCCCGGCCCTGGCCATCCGGGGCTCTGCCTCACCTCTCAGACAGGAAGGGGTGTCCGGAGAAGTCAGAGGGTGACTCGGTGGTGGTGTGGGGGGCTTGTCCCGGCCACTGAAGCAGGCCTCCCCGGGGAGCTCGGGAACCCACAACCACTGAGACACTCTTGGAGACCGCCCAGCACGTGGCTCTCTCGCTGAATTCCACGGACACCCAGGGATGGGGTCCCCTTGTGAGCCCGGCCTTGAAGACGAGGACCCGGGTGTCAGCCTGTCAGCCCCAAGATGACCCTGGCCGTGGGTGCGCGGCTCGGGCCGGCAGGGCCGGGGTTCTGACTCAGGCTGCCGACTGTGGACGTGACCCCTTTCACAATAGGGCATGGGTGTCTGGGTTCTCTGGGAAGAAGCAACGGAGCTGCCGCTGGGCTCCGAGGGCAGGAAGGGCTTCCCCTGTGGGCCCCCCGCCTGTAGATTTTCTCACGGAGGTGCCTGGGGTTGAAGCCGTACTGCAGGGGCAGGCAGAGGCGGCAGTGGTGTGGACACTGCCAGAACAGCACCCAGCGCCAGCTGTCACCTGGGCCACTGTCCAGCCAGGGGCCCTCCGGAGCTCTGCCCTGCAGGGTGTCAGGGCAGACGGGGCCCGTGGTGCTGCCCGCCTCCCCGTGGCTGTGCTCGCGGTCGTGGGCATGTACGTGGCCGTCAGTGGGGTGGCTGCTGCGGCAGCCCTGCTGTGTTGGGAGGGCGTCTGCCTGCTGCCCTTGGCTCTGTCCCTCAGGGAGCAGCCCTGGTTTGCCGGGCCCCTCCCCCTCTCCTGAGTGCCCCTCCCACCCCTTTTCCTGGGGTCCTTCTCATTCAAGCCTTGGAGTGAATTTTATTTCCTTTGTCACTTGAGGCCCTTCTGGGTCTCGGCCGTGACCCTTGAAGCCATGGGGCTAACATCAGCCTAGGCTGCAGCCACCGGGGACAGCAGCCCTGGTGGTGGGGGGAAGGGCGAGTTACCCAGACATGGAAGCTGAGGCCGGGGGTCCTGAGGAGCTGGGGCCAGGCCCCTCCCCTGTCTTGAAGAGGACCAAGGTGGGGCCGGGGGCCATTTGCTTCCCCTGTCACACTCGGTCGGTGGGCTTCTGTCCCCAGCAGGCTGTGGGACCCCTGGGATCTTTCCCCCATAGGCCTTA
Source organism: Sylvilagus floridanus (assembly GCA_949820135.1). Classification (NCBI taxonomy): domain Eukaryota; kingdom Metazoa; phylum Chordata; class Mammalia; order Lagomorpha; family Leporidae; genus Sylvilagus; species Sylvilagus floridanus. The sequence goes on from OX463235.1 coordinate 73,228,139, forward strand.
CCAGGACGCCCAGTGGCATTTCCCGCAGGCCTGGGGTGCAGCTCCGCATCATCCTGGGGAGCTGGGCAATACTCTTGGCCCCGCCCGTGACTGGTCTTGGAGGCAGTGCTTGCTCTCCCACCCTCAGGCCCCCAGCCCGCATGCCCGGATGCTGAGAGTGGATTCTAGGGGTGGGGGTGGTGGTGCCTGTACCTCCGCAGGGCTTCCTCCGCCGGAGGCCCCCCTGCCCTGTTAGTCCCACGCGGCAGGTGGAACAGGGCTCTTGAGTGGGAGTGAATGCAGCGCGCATGCTTGCCCCCCCACCTCTGGCCTGCAGGGCCGGGCGCCCTGGGGATTGACCCCGGGCGGGTCCTGCCACGCTCTGCTGAGAAGCCAATCACGCGCTGCCCGCGACCACTTTGTGAAGGGACAGTGAGTCGTTTCCTCTCGGTCCCCTGGACCCTTCCCGCTGACCTCAGAGATGGCCCTTGCACGCTGACCGCGGGTGCTTTCTTCTCCCGACACAATGAGCCACTGTCCTGGGGGCCGGCTCTTCCCGCCAAGGGTAGGGGAGGCACCTGGTCTGGGTGACCCTGCAGGAGGAGCTACCCAGGCATGGCTGCCCACGCGTGGACACAGACACCCAGGGCTCCCCTCCCATTGCTCTCCGGAACCGGGTCAGTGTCGACTCCACCTCCCGGTCTGGGCTCCTTCCTCAGCTCTGAGCTGGCAAAGCCTTCCTTGGCCGCGTCCTCACTGGACCCTCGTCTTGGTGGATTTTCACCACTCGACCGGTCCACCCTAGGAGCCTCTTTGTGTGGAACAGAACCTGCGCGCGTGGGGCGTGGGAACATGGTATGTGACTTTGCAGGAGGTAAAAAGCTCAATCCCTCCTGACAATGTTTTCTTTCTGCAGGAAAGGATTCCCTGAGATGTCCCCGAGTGAAATACTCCGGGAGGGCAGAGAGGGGACCAGGTTGGGCCAAGAAATGGATCTTGATCTACCCTACCCCGAGCTGGGGACCTTGCGCCTCAGTTTCCCCATCTGTAAAATGGGGGTGGAGTTCGGACCACATGGTGTGGAAGGGCCCTTGCAGCTCTGGGACTTCTGGTGTCTGCCAGGGTAGGGGAGCCGGGTAAGTGGAGGCTCCTGGGCTCTGGTGGCTGATCTCACACGGCCTGGGCCGGCAGCAGCTGTGCCAGCCTGCATCATACCAAGCCAGCGTAATTAACAGATGTGTTTTGAAGTGTCAGAAGCAGATCTTGCATGATTTTTAAAAATGGCTTCCCAAGATTATGAAAGACTTTAATTAGAATCGCACAAAGGTAGAGCCTGAGAATTTGCTAATTGCCATGGCGTGTTTTGTGGTGTTTTTTTTTTTTTTTTACCCAGGGTTCAGCAGAGCTTCCGAGACTGGGAGGAGGAACGGAGTTTTAAGGCCACCATACAACGTGACAACAGTGATAGATATGCTAATTTCTTCATTCACTCCACTTCACTTCTTTTATTCTTTCCAATTAAAGCAAATGCTGCTGAAGCTGAGATTCAGCCTGGGCTGGGCCCTGATTGCCTGCTGTTGTAATGAAACCCTATTGATCCGCCTTTTCTTTCTAATGGCCACACGTGGTGCTCAATGGTCAAACACAGGCCCTGCCACGATGTCCCTGTCCTGGCAAAACTTAATCTCCGCCTGGCAAATGGATGCCCGTGGAGAGGTCTCCTAAGCAGGGTTCAGGGCCGTGTCCGTGTGGAGGCTTCTCCTGGGGAGCCTGCGACCCTGTGAGCGTCCCGCAGAAAGGAAACCCACCCCGCAGGGCGCCAGGCGCCTGTCACCCCAGAGCCTCCAGGAGGAGCGCGTGTTCCCTAGCCACTGGCTTCACTGAGCTGGTGTGGAACTCTGGGCTGGGCGGAGTCCTGGACACAGATGCCGGACAGGTGCTCACCGGCTTGGGAGACAAAGCATAAAAGGATGTTTTACTTCTCTTTGGCAATGAACTTGAGAAAAGGCTATTACAACAGGCCCTGCTTTCTGAAACTGTTCTTGTACACACGCCCGCCCCACAGCACACGCATGGACAGAGCACAGTGCACACATGTCTGCCCTGCAGCACACGCATGGACAGAGCGCAGTGCATACATGCCCGCCCCATAGCACACACATGGACAGAGCGCAGTGCACACACGCCTTCCCCACAGCACACGCATGGACAGAGCCCAGTGCACACATGTCCGCCTGCCCCACAGCACACGCATGGACAGAGCGCAGTGCACACACGCCTTCCCCACAGCACACGCATGGACAGAGCGCAGTGCACACATGTCCGCCCTGCAGCACACGCATGGACAGAGCGCAGTGCATACATGCCCGCCCCATAGCACACACATGGACAGAGCGCAGTGCACACACGCCTTCCCCACAGCACACGCATGGACAGAGCCCAGTGCACACATGCCCACCTGCCCCACAGCACATGCATGGACAGAGCACAGTGCACACACGCCTGCCCCACAGCACACGCATGGACAGAGCACAGTGCACACACGCCTGCCCCATAGCACACACATGGACAGCACAGTGCACACACGCCTGCCCCACAGCACATGCATGGACAGAGCACAGTGCACACATGCCCGCCCCATAGCACATGCATGGACAGATCACAGTGCACACATGTCCGCCCGCCCCATAGCACATGCATGGACAGAGCATAGTGCACACATGTCCGCCCGCCCCACAGCACACGCATGGACAGAGCCCAGTGCACACATGCCCACCTGCCCCACAGCACATGCATGGACAGAGCACAGTGCACACACGCCTGCCCCACAGCACACGCATGGACAGAGCACAGTGCACACACGCCTGCCCCATAGCACACGCATGGACAGCACAGTGCACACACGCCTGCCCCACAGCACACGCATGGACAGAGCACAGTGCACACATGCCCGCCCCATAGCACACGCATGGACAGAGCACAGTGCACACATGCCCGCCCCATAGCACACGCATGGACAGAGCGCAGTGCACACATGTCTGCCCCACAGCACACATGTGGACAGAGCACAGTGCACACACGCCTGCCCCACAGCACATACATGGACAGAGCACAGTGCACACATGCCCGCCCCATAGCACACGCATGGACAGAGCGCAGTGCACACATGTCTGCCCCACAGCACATGCATGGGCAGAGCACAGTACACACATGTCTGCCCCACAGCACATGCATGGACAGAGCACAGTGCACATGCGCCTGCCCCACAGCACACACATGGGCAGAGCGCAGCGCACACATGTCTGCCCCACAGCACACATGTGGACAGAGCACAGTGCACACATGTCTGCCCCACAGCACACACATGGACAGAGCACAGTGCACATGCACCTGCCCCACAGCACACATGTGGACAGAGCACAGTGCACATGCGCCTGCCCCACAGCACACGCATGGGCAGAGCGCAGTGCACACATGTCTTCCCCACAGCACACATGTGGACAGAGCACAGTGCACACATGTCTGCCCCACAGCACACGCATGGACAGAGCACAGTGCACATGCACCTGCCCCACAGCACACGCATGGACAGAGCACAGTGCACACATGCCTGCCCCATAGCACACACATGGACAGAGTGCAGCTGGACTGGGTGCAGCCAGTTTCTGTGGCGCAGGAGAATCTTCCAGTCAGAAAACACGGCTTCAGATGCTGTTGGTTTTCCAGAGCAAAGCCCTTCGGTGACCACGTGGGCCCTGGTGCAGAACCTGGGCTGGCTTTTCCTCGGGGGCTGTAGGCTTTGGAGCAGGATTGGAGCTGGGGCAGCCAGAGGCAGAAAACACCCCTTGCGCCGCACGTGCTGGTTCTGATTCGAGACTTTTTGGTGTCTCTTGGTGGGGGGAGCGTCTTTGGCTGGAGGCAGCGCCCGTCTCAGCACACTGCAGCAGTCCCTCTGTCCTCCTGTGTGACTCGAGATTTCGGCTATCTAGAAAAGAATGCCAAATTAGAAAACATTAAATGGAACATTCCAGAAATAAACATCACTGTTGTTAGTACATATCGTTATAATTTCCTACTTTCATTACTTCTGCCAACGTCTCATTGTTAATCTGTAAATTGAATTCTGCATAGGCGTTGTGTGTGCGTAGGTGTGGTGCCACCCGGAGATTTAGGCGTTGGCTAGAGGTCTTGGGGTGAGTCTGGGTTTCTTACTGTGTGGGGTTCCTTGCCCATTCTCCTCTCCCCTCGTCTCTACCAAATGAACTGAAGTAAACGTGTGAATGTCTTCCCGTGTGACGCCATTGGATGAGATTCCTACGGTATTGAGCAGACAGGTGTCACTGCCACTCTGTGTAAATGACGCCAGAGCATGAGACACACCCAGCCCCCCACTCCAGCCTGGGCAAGACAGACACGGGACACAGCATGGTGGGCGTCGGCCCGTCCCTGGCTTCCTGGGCCGTGCCTGTGAGTGTGTGTGTGTGTGTATGTTGGCTGTCCTGGATCCCAGGTGCAGGCACCAGCTGGCTGCTGGTGACTCTGTTGAAACCTCATTGTGCTTCTGGACCAGAGAGGGAATCGGGCCAAGGGGAGTGACGCAGTTTCGGAACTTGTGTAGCTGAGGCGGGGAATTGGGCAAATTGTTCCTTAAGCTGGGCAAATGGGATCGAGTGCTGTCAGCACCCGATGGGGTCAAGTCTTGCTTGGGGTCATGACCCCTGGGCCATGGGCAGTGTGGCCCAGCCCCTTCACCCTTGCAGGTCGGTCACCTTCTCCTCTCCCAGACCCCAGGCTTCGTCCTAGGTGAGGTGAGAGCAGCCCTGCCACCCTGGGTGGGGCTGACACTGGGGGCTGGGTGGCCCTTTGTGGTGGTGGTGGTGGCTGTGGGCTGTCCTGTGCGTTCAGGGCTCTTTCTCACCCCTCCCCACCGCCATGCAATGCGCACACCCCCAGTCCTCGTGGTGACACCCCCAAAAATATCCCCAGACATTGCCAGTGCCCCCTGGGAGCAGAACTCCCGCTTGGAAAGCACTGTTCTGGGTGTTTGTATCTTGTTTGCTTGGGGCTAAAACACGCACACAAATGCTTCATTTTGCTTTGTGTCAAACAATTGGTAACAGCATTCTTGTTTTCAAGGAAAATTCAAAATTCTGACTTACAGACTAGAAAAAAGACCATGTCTATGTGTGTGTGCGTGCGACAGAAGCTAGAGCCTTTTCCAAGGGGATTTTCAGGAAGGCCGAGGCCAGGAGTCAGAGACCCGCGTGCAGCCCCCAGCTGCTCCTTGCTGGCTGGGATCCTGGCAGAGCCGTGCATTTTGTCACTAATGCGAGGAGGATGTTACAGTGATCCATCTCCAAGGTCCTGGTAGCACTGACATTCTTAATAATTAAACAGAAGTGTAAGGAGCAGGACGAATGTGGAGGCAGGGAATTTCCAGTTATGAGTGAAACTCACAACATCTGAGAAAGGGAGGGAGTGAGCAGGAGATGGTGGGAGAAGCTGCCGCCCCCAATCTCTCCAGCTCCTGGCCCCAGGTGTTCTAAGGGCTTCCTGGAAGTTTTCATGGGGGCCACCTCCGTCTGCCCGGGAAGTCACGGTGAATTCACTTCACCTCCACACCGAGAGGGGGAGCGCAAGGCCCACCTGCACCCCGGATGGCACTGCCTGGGTCCAGGGAAAAGCCTGGATTCTGGCTACCTGCAGGGTTCTAGAAGATTCTAGAAGTAGAGATGCAGGCTGCTGGCTGCCTGGGCAAAAATTCTTGGGCAGGAGCTGGTCAGAGAGCAAGGCCAGTCATTCCCAGCCTCTCACCGGGGGCCGAGCCCTCGGCCACACAACATTGACCTGCAAGCCGCTTCTCTCCCAGTGTCTGGGGGGAGGGTTTGTCCCTACACGGGCAGCAGGACCCCGCTCTCTGCCTGGTCCCGTCTCATCCTTCAGGCCCCATCTCTAGGGACAGGCCACTTTTTTCTGAGAGGCCCCCTGCAGAGCCAATGCCATTCTTTTCACAGATAAAAGGGAAAGCCAGAGTTTTTAATTGGTTTTTTAAAAATTGCATGGATTTTTGACAGAGATAAAAACCTTTTCCTGGATGTTAGCTCTGACATCTTGCTTGTTAGGGCCAGAGAGAGAGAGAGAGAGAGAGAGAGAGAGAGAGTGAGAGAGAGAGAGAGAGAGAGAGTGAGAGAGAGAGAGAGAGAGAGAGAGAGAGAGAGAGAGAGAGAGAAATGGGCCCTTGGAATGGGAGCTGCAGGGGCCACCATCACGCCACCATTGAGTCTTGTCAACTGTCAAGTTAATTAGAACGAAATTAAAAACACATTTGCCAAGATGAGCCGCAGCCAAACCAGTTAAATAGAGATTTTAACAAAATTGAAAGCATATTATACTGAGATTTGTGGATTCTGGCCCGGTGAGTGAGTGCTGAAAGTGTGATAAAATAACAAAATTGCTGCCTAATAATCTATAGAATAATATTGTCAACTAATGGATTATAATAAAATAAAAGCTGTTATTAGGGTAAAACATTATAACAAAAAATCCAACTTTTATTTGCAGTACCTCCCCCTTAATGGTTTCGAGCATTTTGAAAGGTAATTTAAACAAGCACATTGTGTCCTTATTGAAGCGGCTTCATCTCGCTGCTGCTGAAAATGACTTTAACCATCTCTTTGAACAAAAGCACCCCTAATAAGACAACAAAAAGCCCAAGGCGATGGCCCGGGAGACATGCGCCGCGCCCGGAGAGGCGCGGAGCCCGCTAAGGCGAGGCTTTCTCCTTGCATGTAATTAGATGAATTAAAAGGACAAAGTGGTTAATGTAACTGTTGTGGGGGGCCCCAGTTCTTTTCATCCCAGCCATTTCTGACGAGAGCCTCTGGCTCTCGCCGCAGCAATGCGGAGAAGAATGTTGGCGGGCAGGGAAATTAGCAAGCGTGATCTGCTGCGAGTCACGGGTGAAATGTATCTCGAGCAACGAAAGGCTAGTCATCCCTGCTTCCCTTTTATATGCCTAATAAAAGTTACAATAAATTAACTGCGGCGGAGTTTGCAGCCAGGCTCCGTTAATCAGGGAGGAGACGCCGGGCAGTCCGGTTCCAAGATGGCTTCGACTGGTGCCCGGCGGCTGTGCGGTGGACGGGTTGCCTCGCTCTAATTAGCCTCCCTTCCCAGCCTGGTATTTCGAGGGCCGGCTCATCCCGGGGCTCTCTGTCTTTCCATCCCTGGGTGGCTAGGAGGGGGTGTCCACTGCCAACCCAGCTCGCTTCACTTCTTCTCCCCAAGACGCACCCTCCACCCCATGGCCTGGATCCCACGGAGCACCGGTGATAACTTCGTGTGTCGCCTGTCTTCTGTCATCGGCTCCTGCCCGTCACGCCCGTCCGTGCGGCATGCTGCCGTCCCCGTAGTAACCTCTTAGAGCAGAGAGAAAGCACCTGCTTTGGGGGCCATCCTGTCATTCTCTGCAGAATCAGGAAACCGGTGGCGATGGGTTTGCTGTCGAGGACACCCTGCAGGGCAGTGAGACGAGCTAGAGGGAAGAAGCTCCGGCCCTCTCTGTACTCCCAGCTTCACGTTGCTTCGAAATGGCCACCTGAAGCCTTCCTTGACCTGTTGGTAAAATAGGACTTTGTTTTACTATAAAAAATAGAATGGAGAAAATTGAATTCATTAGCTCCAGTTGCTGAGTGATTCCTCTGGCTGCTTAATGAAGCTGTACATTATGCTAACAAGATGAAGCGAGGACTCACGGGCTGGGGAGCGGCTGCAGGCGGCTGGCTCCCGTTCGGTTGGCAGCGCCTGGCGTGGATGGCAGGGGGCTGGGAGTGGAGACCAGGAGGCAGGTGCTCTGTGGCCTCTCGGGAAGAACTGAGGAGGTGAGGGGGGCACTGATAGCACCCCAGGGGCCCCTGCTCTGCCTGTCTGGGTGTGGGGAGGCCTGGGGAGATGCTATGGCCTTGAGCTGGGTCACCAGGGATGGCCAGGCTGCCCCTGGGGAGGGCTGGGCTCAAGGCTCGTTGAAGACTGGAGGTGGTAGGGCTTCAGGTCACCCCCTGGCTGGAGGCACAGGGTCAATCGGAGCAGAGAGGGTCGTGTTGGCTGTCACCAGGGGGTCACAGCTGCTCAGCCATTGATGACCGCATCCTGCGTGTGCGGAGGGCTGCCAGTGCCCCCCTCCCTCTGACGCCAGAACCAGCGCTTGGGTCACGGTGGTGCTGCTGACGGTGGGAGGTCTCTGCTCCCTCGGCTTCTGGCTCCTGCGCTCTGATTTTCCTGGGTACCCCCCCCCCAAAGTCCACTGGAAGCAGGTGGGCCGGCAGTGATCCCATCAGTATTTTCACCACTTAGACCGAGTTCATCTGATCCTCGTTCTAGGAAAAAACACTCGTCAGACAGCAGGAGTGACCTCTTTTCAAAAGCACCTTATTCCCAGGCTGCTGGCTGGCAGGCACCCAGGTCTTGAGTTTGGGTCCCAGCCCTCCCCCTAGCTGCGCTGCCTTTGCTGTGAGAGGCGCATGAGCAGTCACACCCGGGAGGCTTGGCAGGAGACAGCGCCCTGGGAGTTCCTGTGCCACTGCCCACTCACCGTTCTCGTTTGCAGTCGCTGCACTTGTGGGAAAGGCAAGCGTCCCTTAGATCATGCAACCCGTGCTTCCCGGGAATTGAGCCCAGGAGTGGGGCCAGCGGGTTGCCCATGCAAACTCTCTCTATCTGCCTCCGGCACAGTGGTACCGGCACCCAGTGCAGCCTGCCCATCACCTGGGCACGTAGGCAATGCCAGCTGAAGCCCTGCCCCGAGATTCCCCTTCTGGTCCTCACCAATGGAGACATGCCTGCCACCCTCCGCTGTCTCTGAGGCTAGTGTCTGTGTTTTGCTGCTGCCATTGGAACTGACCGACCCGCAGTCACCCCGGCTCAGCCGTGACGGGTGCAGCACCACCCCATGCCGTGACTTCCAGATGAGGTCCTGGTTTAGGCCTTAAAAATAGGTTCAGAGAATCAAGGCGTTCCTTTATCTACCGGCTCTTGACTGGGGATGATCGGTTTCACTCCGCCTCCTAGGCACAGATGAAAGAGACCTCTCCCTCCTAGGGAAGAGTGTGATTCAGGGAAAATGTGGGGTCCCTGGGGTTCACCCAGGCCTCCCACGGCCCTCACCGACGCTCACAGACCCCCGTGCCGGGGGTTCCAGGATGAAGGTGGTGTTACAGAGGCACGACTGGTAGCTCCACTGGGGCTGGAGTCTAGAAGGTTCTGCCCGTGGCAATCTGGCATCTACAGGCATCACAGGCTTTTTACTAAAAGATGATAATGTGCAAAATTGTGTTAAGCCCATGAACAAGGTGAATGGTCTCAGGACCTCCTGTGGAAGGTCATTTTCTGGGCTGGCGCTGTGGCTCAGTGGACTAAAGCGCCAGGCTACAGCATTGGCATCCCATATGGCTGCCGGTTTGAGTCTTGGCTTCTCCACTTCTGATCCAGCTCCCTGTTGATGGCCTGAGAAAGCAGCAGAGGAAGATGGCCCAAGCGCTTGGACCCCTGCATCCATGTGGGAGACCCAGAGGAAGCTCCTGGCTTTGGGCCAGCCCATCCCTGGCTGTTGCAGCCATTTAGGGAGTGAACAAGCAGATGAAAGATCAATTGATCTCTCTCTCTCTCTCTGCCTTTCAAATAAATAAATACATCTTTAAAAAAGGTAATTTTTCCAGGATAATTGGCACCAGCATGTTCCATTACATAATCCCAGAAAATCATAAAATGAAATTAATATCTATGTCAACCTTAACATTGCAAAAAGAAGTAAGTGTGTTGAAAAGTATGAATCACATGCTTCTCGGGGTTAAGGCTTTGCTGTGGTTGTTATGCTTTCTGTTTTCACTCTCTGGTAACAGGTGTGTTCATCCAGAGGTCGGCTAGGAGAGGGAGGAGGTACAGGAGACTCAGGGGCATCAGTGAGCCGTCAGGGACACTGTAGGGTTAACATGCTTCTGCACACGCTGCCTGGGACGGACTGGGACCGCCTGGCAGGGCTGTTAGGTGGGCGTGGGCCAGGGTCCAAGGTCTAAGTCAAGTCTGAGTGCTCGGGCCAGGTCTGCAGTCCAGGGAGTCTACTAAGAAACAGGAGTCAAGAGGAACTTCAAGGGCAGGGCTGGCTGTGGGTGTGGGGCCAGGTGGCCAGGTAGGGGTGAGGCTACCCTGCAGGTGACTACCAGAGAGCGAGACATCGGGTTTCTTGACTTTGTGTGTCTGTGACCCTCACGCCAGGACTAACAGCCCCAGGACCAGCAGGACTTGCTGCTGCACAGTGCTCGCTTTTGCTTCCTGGCCGGGTCCTTTCGTCTCAGAGGCTGCGCTTGGTGGTGCTGCGGGGGAGATGTGTGCAGACCCCGGTGCCCTGTTCCAGCACCATGCGTTGCATCCAAACAAAATCACGCATGCTGGAGGGAGCTGTCTTCCCACGTGAACTTGCTGCCTTGAACATTCGCAGGCTTGGAAAACACAGAAGTCGATGTTTGTGATGGATGGCATTGCCGACCTGCGCATTAGAACAGAAGCCAGTCATCAAGGTGCGGACTGTTCCGTTCTGCTGAGAAATGAAGCTTGTTCCTTGCCTCCCAGTTAGAGAGTTCGTGAACCTGGGAAGCCGGCTGGTGAGGCGGGAGGAGGGCTTACGCGTGGCTCAGCAGCCCTCCAAGGCTCTGATGCTAGCCGGTAGCTGGCTAGGTTGGGGCTGATGTTATCCCTTGGCAGTCCTAGATGCTTCATCAATGTGTGCTGCTTGTCCTTTGCCTCTGTTTGAGCATTCTTTATGAGGGTGCTTGCCAGGTTTGGAGGCATCCCTCTAAGAGGCAGGGCCCCACCTGCAGGGGAAGCTGGGGGAGCCATTGTCCTGCCCATGTCCTCCTCCACTGTCTTTCCACCGAGCGGCCAGCTGGCCAGTGCCCGTGTCTGCTGTGCCTCCTGGGTTCTTGGCACACACGTCCTCTGTACTTTCAGCTGGCGTGGGCAGCCTGCCCTGCGGGTCTCTCCTAATGGACTGACTATAAATATGAGGGTAGTTCCAAAACGTCATGGAAAAATGGAACTGAAGAATTGAACATGGTGCCACCATCCTTCCCTGTGGCAGGGTAGGGACGTTGAGGTCCAACATTTTCACCTTCTCCTCCCCCTCCTCCTCCTCCTCCCCCTCCTCCCCCTCCTCCCCCTCCTCCCCCTTCTTCTTCTTCTTCTTCTTCAATTACAGAGAGACAGGGGCAGAGAGAGAGAGAGAGAGAGAGAGAGAGAGAGAGAGGTCTTCCTTCCGCTGGTTCACTCCCCAGTTGGCTACAATGGCTGGAGCTGGACCAGGTGATCCGAGCCCCTTCTGGGTCTCCCACATGGGTGCAGGGGCCCAAGCACTTGGGCCATCTTCCACTGCTTTCCCAGGTGGAACATCAGGATCGAAAAGTGGGGCAGCCGGGACTTGAACCGGTGCCCACAGAGGATGCCAGCACTGCAGGCTGGAGCTTTAACCCACTGAGCCATGGTGCCAGCCCTGACGTAGGGGTTCTTTCTTTTTGCTTTAATTGCCGGTCAGTGTGCCTCCATGTAACGCGCATGTGTGTCTGTAGGTCCTTGGTGCCATCCAGGGACTGCAGGAAATCCAGCCAGGGAGCCCAGAAGGCCTACCCCCGTTGGTTGCCCGGATGCCATTCTCTGCCTGCCTTTAGGCGTGGGTGTGACTGTCAACTTTTCGGCTGCCGCAGGTTGAATGTGTGTCTCCCTGACGTCCCAGGAGTTTGTAGCTCAGAGTCTTATATTAAAGGTGGGACCCGAATCCAATGGCGATGTCTGGGGGCCTCTGAGAAGTCACGAGGTTGGATTAGGTCACCGTGGGTGAATGCTGGTAGCTTGGAGAGAGGTCACGTGGACATGGGCATGTATGCTCCCTGCCGCCTCCCGTGTGATGCTGTCAGCAGATGAGCCCCTCAATTTTGTACCTCTAGAACCGTGGGCCAACATCAATCTGTTTCATGATGGCAAGGAAAGCCCAGGTATGCCAAGGCCTATAACAAAAGGGCTGTCGTTGGTGTCCACTCGGAAACTTGAAGTTGTACGTGGAGCAGGAGCGATGTGGCTGAGCAGACGCAGCTCCGGTGAAAGTGTGGGCTCAGTGTCGAGAATACATATCATGGAGACACAATGACAGCAGCTGCAGCCAGACAAAGACTCCACACCCCTCACGGTGAGCGGCACTCTCCCGGGGCTCGGTCCCGGATGGAGTTTGACCTTCCGGCAGGGAGGGGAAGGCCCGGATACTAGCCCCGTGGTGGTCTGGGGCAAAGCAATGGGCGTCCACCTCGTGGGACCTCCACAAACGGTGATGTAAGATTTTCCTTGTGGGGTTATTGTCAAATATAAATTCATGTACCAGGGTACTCCAAAAGTTTCGTGGAAAAAATAGAGTTGAAAGATGCATTTATTTTGGAGTCAATTTATGTTGAGAGTCAAGCAGAGTGTGTTCGTCCTATGCCTTTCCCACAAGCCTTTCGAAACACCCTTAAACCAAGGGCCTGGCTCAGCAGGCGATGGGCAGTGGGGGCCCTCCCCAGGGACCCAGCGGGGGCTGGTTCCCAGTTTCAGGTGAGGTAGGGGTTCAATGTTTGTATGCCTGGACTCTGGACTTTGGTCTAGCCTGGGACCGTGGTCTGCCCTGAGCTTAACCTGCGTGGTAGCACTAAGGAGTCCTGGTTGGTGGGTTTCAGTCCCTCCATTCCAGCCTGAGCCTATGTGATGTGCCAGGCAAGCCTGCTGGGCACTGGGACCACGGGTGTGAATCAGATGCATGGTCCTTGGATGTGTCGATGGGCCTAGACTAGACCCTCTTCGTCCTCACCCTAATCTTCCTTAAGTCCCTTGTTAGAACCGCTTAGAAGACACCCCCGGGAACCTCCATCCTTCTGCTATGTGGAGAACGTCGTGTTCTTGGGAAAGGGACCCCGTCTCTAGGCAGATCCAAGGTCCCGGGGCTGAGAGTGGCTTGGCAATGATCCGGATCATTCAAACAAAAGTGAGGTCTTTTCCCTTCTGGTCTTGAATAGTCCAAGTCACCGGGCTGCTCTCTTCACCCTCAGAGAAAGGACCACCAGGACCCCATCCGAGGACCCCTTTGTTCCCGGAGGGCCTGATTGGGGTGATAGCCAGGGACGCCGTGTATCATGGAGGCTGCTGTCCCTCTGCCAGCACTGAACGATTCTAGTAGCTGCTTGATGGGGTAAAGCAATTACGATGCATTTTTCATTCAATCAGCTGAATCCATTAATTGCCTGACTCACATAGGAACCACAAAACAAATCCCAAAGCCTTGTTGTTCCACCGTACGCCTGCCGCATAGGCTGCTTTTAAATCCAGCATTTACATGAAATTATCTTCTTATATAATTAACAGCTACCAGTTAATAAACATGCTTCAGATAAAAGAGTAGCCCTATAAATGAACAAAACGGACCAGCAGCATGTGGCATGCGAAGGGCAATAGGAGCCGGCAGCTCCGGCGCGGCTGAGAGCCCTGCTGGACATGATTCCGGAAGAGCTGCTCCCTGAGCCGGGGTGGCCAGCTGAAAACCAGACCGACAGGGAGAAGAGGGGAACGCGGCCGTGGTGAACACAGCTCTCGGGTGGAAGCGCCGGTGCTTCCTGGGGGTGGGGTGCCCCCAGGGAGGTTCTCGCAGGGTGGTGGTTTGCTTGCACTAATGGGAAAGGGTCCAGGCTCCTGGCTGCCCACAGAAGGGGAACTAGAGGGTGGCGTGGGTGCCGAGGCCGCCCCTCCAACCCCTCCACATTCCTTCAACACGCTTGGTCATTCCTTCAACACGCTTGGTCACGCACACCCCAGAAATAGCCTCAGCATTTGACATGAACGCGGCGGAATTACTCCTGGGAAGGTTTTCCTGCAAACGAGCACAGAAAAAGAGCCAGACCCTGCAGCGCGGGGCGCGATTTTACCCAAGGGGCTGCTACAAAGTGGGAGCCAACCATTCCACCTCTGGAATGCAATTTTTATACCTTCACTGGGGCGGCTCCTGACCTAGCTTCTCAGTCGTAATAGGGAGAAAAGCATATATACTTTAAAAAAAAAAACTTTTAAAAGAAAATCTCTTTTCTAAGAAATAAAAGGGACTCTCAAAGGCCAGAATGAAACCCAAGACAGGGAGGGAAGGGGTGGTATTTTGTATTTTGTGTATTTTTGAGGGTGTGATTTCTAGGCTGCCAACAGAACCTGACAGAACATTCTAGAATATTCTGTATACTTGGTGTGGAAATGGCTTTGTCAGGCTGGGCTGATTTGTGGGATGTCCCAGGTCCCTCATCTTATCCCAATAATTCAGGGGCTGTATTCAAAATGGCATGGACTCTGAAACTCTGAGGGCATGAAACCAGCCAGCTCGTGGGAGCTCTGTGCCTCTGACATTGGCAATGCTGACCTCACCTGGTTTATTATTATTATTTTTAACACTCAAAATTTTTAAAAAATTATTTTACTTATTTGAAAGACAGTTACACAGAGAGAGGGAGAGACAGAGAGGTCTTCCACCTGCTGGGTCACTCCCCAGATGGCTGCAATGTCCAAGGCTGGGCTGGACCAAAGCCAGGAGCTTCTTCCAGGTTTGCTCTGCGGATGCCAGGGACCAGGCCCTAGGACCATCCTCAGCTGCTTTCCCAGGCCAGTCACAGGGAGCTGCATGGGAAGTGGAGCAACCAGGACTCAATCGGTACCTATGTGGGGTGCCAGGGTCGCAGGTGGCGGATCTACCTGCTCTGCCACAGCGCTGGCCCCTGTTGTCCCCACCTGGGCCAGCACAAGGTCACGGTGACTTCCGAGTGACCCTTCTCTTGCAGCGTGGGGCCTGGCCCCCAGTTCCTGCTCGCATGGAGTCTTAGCTCAAGTGAGTGATGTCTTTACTGGAAAACAACAAACAACACGCAGACCCAAGCCCGGTGGGGAGGGGCGGTGGTCTCCAATCTGGAACAGAGCCGTGGACAGCGGAGACGGGCGGTCTCTTCTCTTTCATATGTGATCAAACGAGATAATGGAAAGCAAAGTGCTGGGAGAACCATCCCTGGCCACTACAATGTAAGATAATTAGCGTCATCATTTTCTATTTGCAACATAAACCCAATTTGCTTTCCTAGCACCTCCATAGGTGATGCGCCTGATACAGGTGTGAAAATTGTAGCTCTCTCCGTTAGGCAGCCCTTTGTTTGTCCGGAACCTGCCGGAAGCCGGGGGCGGGGCCGTTTGCTGCTCCTCAGGCCTTTATGGAAAGCTGTGCCAATGTTTTCTCCTGCTGAACTGAGTCCTGGCACCCTTGGAAGATCACGGCTGGGCAAGCCCTTCTGTGGGGGGGAGGGGCACGTGGGAGATGGTCATAATTTTTATCGAGCGCTCACTGTGTGATCGGCACAGAGTGGAGCTTTTTACAACCAGTATTTCCTAGTATCTGCACAGCTTCCCACGCCTTCCTGAAGACAGGAGAGCATTGCTGGGGCTGGTGACGATTCGCTTCTCAGCCTGGG
Source organism: Sylvilagus floridanus (assembly GCA_949820135.1). Lineage (NCBI taxonomy): Eukaryota > Metazoa > Chordata > Mammalia > Lagomorpha > Leporidae > Sylvilagus > Sylvilagus floridanus. Next base: position 73,243,678 of record OX463235.1, read on the forward strand.
TACAGCGGCACGAACATTTGTGTTTGTGAAAATCGTGAGCCCCGGGAGACCTGCTCTGAACCTGCACTACGGTTTGATATGAAATAGAAAGGGATTTAGGGCCCCTGACGGACTGGCTGTGTGCCAGCGGCGTGGGTGGAGCACGGGCCAGCAAGTGATACATGCACGTCTTGGCCTAAAGAGTCTTTGACGGCATGTTAAGGACCCCAGGATGAGATCATCCTAGAGGATTCAGGTGTGCCCAGGTGGGTGTCCTGGGAAGTGACACACAGGAAGGAGCAAAGCCGCACTATGGCAGAGGGTGCTGTGTGTCGGGTATGGTTTGGGGGTGCCCCCCAGAGGGGTCCTTGGCATGAGGATGCTGAAAGTGGTGCAGACATTTTTTTTAAGGATTTATTTATTTAGTTGAGAGGAAGAGTTACAGACAGAGGGAGAGACAGAGAGAGAGGTTTTCTATCTTCGGGTTCATTCCCCAGATAGCCACAACGGTTGGAGCTGAGCTGATCCAAAGCCAGGAGCCAGGTGCTTCTTCTTAGTCTCCCATGCAGGCGCAGGGACCCAAGGACTTGGGCCATCTTCCACTGCTTTCCCAGGCCACAGCAGAGAGCTGGATTGGAATTGGAGCAGTCGGGTCTCGAACTGGCGCCCATATGGGACTTCAGGCCAGGGCGTTAACCTGCTGCGCCACAGCGCTGGCCCCAGTTCTTTTGTTGATACACATTTTGGTTACTCCCAGTGATTTTTTTTTTCATGGACAGAGCATCCATAAACATTCTATGTGTGCTTTCACTTCTCTGGTAAAAGCTTAGGAGGAGAAGTGATTAACTGTATATAGCACAGCCTGTACTTTTCCAAAGCTCTCGTACCTTTTGAAAGTCGCACCAGTGGCGGGTGGAGGTACTAGCGGCTTTGCATCCTTGTCAGTGCTTGGCACGAATATTATCGTCTTCATTTTAGCCACTCTGGTGACTGGAAAGTGACCTTTCATTATGATTTTCATGTGTGAATCCCTGATAACTAATGATGTTGCTTATCTTTTCATTTGTGTCTCTTTCGTGAGTGCCTGTTCAAGCGTTTTGCCCATTTTGTTTGTAGAGTGGTCTGTCTTATTGCTGAGCTGTAACAGTTCTCCATGTATTCTGTAAGATCTTTGTCAGGTATTTGCAACTTCCTCAGTCTGTGGCTTTTTAAAAGTGGTTTAAAGTGACAAAGTCCAACGTAATTTTATTATCTTTGAGTAAATCATTTTTGTGTGCAAACACATGCTTGCCTATTTCAAGACCATAAGATTTTCTTTAGAATTATTTTATTTTTAGGCTGTGCTCCATTTTGGATTACTGTTGTGTGCGGTGTGAGGTAGGGGTTGAAGCTCATTAATGATTTTCAATCGAACATGAAGGCACTGGCATCCACATATAGAAAGCAAATGGGGTGGAAGTAGATTTTTGATCAGGAACCAGCTAATTTGATGTTTATTTTGGAAATTTAGCAGGTGCTGGTCACCATGAGAAGCTCAGGATAACAAGACAGACATGTCTCCTGCTCATGTGGAGTTTGTTATCAGAGATTAGAGAGACACGGAAGATTCACACAGATGTAAAACCACAATGCCTGTTGTGGTAGGAGCTAAGAAATAGAGACCTCCTGGTGTCACATGTGATTGGAGAAGATATCATGACCGGGTCCCGACCTGAAGGAGAAATTGGGGATGTCTATGTGAATGGGTGGCCTGGGAGGGGAAGTGCGGGGATTCAGGCAGAGGGGGGTGGGGTGAAGGGAGAGGGTATTTATGAGTGTGCTTGGAGGTTACACTCCTGGGGCCTTTTATGCAAGGATGCCAAGAATTTTATTTTTATCCCAGGAGTAGTGGGAAGGCCTCGAAATGTTGGAAGGGGGGTGTGTGTGTGCGTGCGTGTGCACGTTTCTCCCACTGCACAGGAAAGACACAGGCCAGAAAGGCACAGCTCTGTTTGTAGGCTCCTGTTGACACACAGGCTCAGGGTGTGGTTCCTGGGGACCCCTGTGCTTCTCTGTGGGTGAACCTGGCCTTGGGGCAGGAAGATGGGAGATGCAATTGTAGGGCTAACACCTGGCTGGAATCCCAAACTCCACAGGGATCAAGGAGGAGACGGTTTGCAAAGACTATTCATATCTATTGCACAAAACTCGACTGGATAAGACCATCTCATCTGTGCTTCTTAGAGTTCCCTGCCTTACAGAGGAGGAAACTCAGGCCAGAGAAGGCAAGGCCTGTGGATACCCAGCCAGGCAGCAGGGACCCTGGGACAGCCCCTGGCCTTCCCCTGACCCCTTCCACGTGACCCACAGCCAGGAGTCCTGTCCAAGCTGCTTTTCCCAGGCTGTAAGTTTTCCATGGATCGCTGCTGTGGGGCCAGGTCTAGGCAGAGGTGGGACGTGATTCTGTTGTGAGTGACCCGCTGGTTCAGAGGAGCAGCTGTTGAGGCAGCTGGGCCCGGTGACTTAGGGCTCACCCATGGTCTTTGGTGAGGACTGAAACGCCGTATCACAGTGCTCGGGTTTTCTGGGCCCTGCACAAGTGGCTTGATTGTCCCGGGTCCCAGTTTCCCTGTCTGTAAATTGCCGGTCATATAGTCGCGCCTACCTTACTGGGTGATCGTGAGAACAAAGTGAGATAAACACCATTTTAGGTGAGAATAGTACCCCAGTGCTTGGCTCATAGTACACGCTTAATACACGCTTAATACATGCGCGTTGTTGCGTCGGCAGCATTTTTCTTATTATTACTAGAGGGAGAAAGTTAGTCGCGGGGCTGCCGTCCTATATCATCGCCATCACTAGGGGGAAAAGGACACGCTGATTTATCCTTGGAAAGTTCTTTCTGTGCTGGCCGGTGCCTGGCTCCCAACGACACCGCGCTCTGAGAGTGATCGCGGTTTTGCACGGAAAGACGGATTTGTGGTAATAATCCTTTATGCACAGGGTGCATTTTCCCTGTGCAAGGCGCTGTACGTCTCTCTCTGTGCTTTATCCCCAGATAACCCTCTAAGGCTGGCCAGGCGGCCATGCTTGTCCCTGTTTCCAGGTGAGAAAAATGGAGACTTGGAAAACAACCGTGATTTGCTGAAGACCACAAGGAGAGATGGTGGCAAAGACAGGTGGAGACGATGGCCAGGTCTTCTCACGCATTTGTAGCAGAGCACGGGCAAGGGGTGCAGGCTGTCTGTGCAATGTTCTTGCGGGAATAATCTTGATCATTTAGCATTTATCAAGCACCTACTGTATACGAGGCCTGAGGACAGATTAGGTGCATTGTGTGTATATTACAGTGTTTAATCCCCTCCACAACCCCTGGGCTGAGATTGTCCTCATTTTAACTGTGAGGATACTACCTTCCCTAGAGGTTGAGTTAGTGGCCCCAAGTGCCCCAGATGGAAAGAGCGGGCTGTGCACGCCATCGCGATGGCCAAACTGGCTGTCTCCACTCTGCTGCTCTGCCCCAGGAGCCAGAAGGCTGGCGAGTGTCTGAGCAGCAGGGAGTGGCGGCCCGGATGCGGCTGGAGTGGCTTCCTATTCCCTGGGCCAAGTGAGACCTTCATCTTCATGATGGTTGCTATCGTGGCCGGGCTGATGTCTGAGTATCTGTTTAGGAGCTAACAGGTTTAGTTTTATTGTTTTGTCAAAATACTGCAGAAATCAATATATCTCCATAATTCAGTGTTATACCAAGAGGCATTTTTGTGCCATATATAGCAAAAATTGTATTATACTTTTGAGATCCTAGGTAATGATGACAAAGTGTTCTGTGTTCAATTCCAGCATGAACGTCTGGTTTGAACAAAGCTTGAAATATGATCTCGGAGCTAAGAAGCTTTAATATTAAGATCTTTAACTGTAATTTATGTGACAGAAGATCGGGTTTAGCATAATAAAATGTAATGGGCTCCTCAGATGAAGAGGACGAGAGACAATTGAAAACAAGGTAAAAATGGTGAATTATAAATAACGGTAAATCTACCTTTATGTTGTTCCTTCATTTATTTTTGATTTGTTAGATCGGCTCTATAATTCCTCATCTCCCCGTGGTTCAGAACAGGACATTGCTCAGACGGGGCCTGTTGGACGCAGGAGCCCAGAATCTCTGCGAGCCTCAGTTGCTCCTCAAGGGGGAACGACACAGCCACCCAGGTGCTTCCCCCGCGTGCTCAGTTTTGCTCCCCGTGAGTCTCCTGGTCCTCTCCCTTGTCTGCTCTTGTCGTCCCCTTTCCTTCTTTGTTTTTATTTTTAAAATCAGACTCCACCTACAAATGCCAAGATGTAAATGCATAGCCGACTTGTATGAGCAATCAGGGATTTTAAAGTCTAGAAAATTAAATCTGCACAGAAGATTTAGGAAAAAGAAGCAGAGGAGGCATGTTTGTTCATCACAGGGGCTCAGCGAGCTGCTGTCCCTGCCATTCACGGAGTCTGAGCTGCCCTGCTGACATGAGCAACTGTTTATAGAATTTTTCTTACCTTCTAGAAAAAAAGGGTGGGCATTGTTCCTGGAATTTAACTTGTGAGATCTTGAATAACACATTTTTTTAAAACTTGTACTTATTTATTGAAAGGCAGAGTTACACAGAGAGAGCAGTCTTTCGTCTGCTGGTTCACTTCCCAAATGGCCACAACAGCCAGGGCTGGGCCAGGCCAAAGCCAGGGGCCAGGAGCCAGGAGCTTCTTCCCAATCTCCCATGTGGGTACAGGGGCCTGTGGTCCTGGGCCATCTTCTACCACTTTCTGAGGGAGTTGGATTGGAAATGGAGCAGCCGGGACTCGAACTCATGCCCATATGAGATGCTGTGTCACAGGCGGAGGCTTAACCTGCTATGCCACGATGATGAACTCTAGAACAACAGATTTTTATGTTTTACTCTCACTTGCATCCTTGAAACTTGCTTGCTTTCAAGACTCAAAAATAAGCAGACAGGGGAGGAGCGGGAAATCTTAGAGTGAAATTTGGCCTTGGGGCTGTGTCTGGTGCGGGGTGGGGTGGGGGGGAGCCTTGGTTCAGCCCGGTGTAGCAGGGATGGGCCCAGCCCCATCGGGGAGGATTCTATGCTGTGTGGTCTGGCCCCTGCTTAGGAATAACAAGCATGGGAGAGAAATAAAATTCGCTTCCCACCCATCACCATTGGCAAGGGCTCGTGGACATTTTCTGTACCTATTTCGGAAGCTTCCACCTTGACTGCAGAGTGATAGGAGAGGGATCAGTCAGCCAGGATCCCCCTCTCCTTCCCCGTGGCTGAGGTGGTCCAGGCCGAGCACCTGGAGGTCAGGTGTAGTGTGTCCCCTCCTGGGTTGTTTCCAATGCACGTGGGCTGCCTGCTCTGGGGGTTGGGCCTATGTCAAGGAGTGACTTCGCCCCATTTGCTGGAAGACCCCCATCTCTACGCCCTGCGTCTGTCTGGGCTCCCCAGTGCAATCTCCTCTGGGCAATGGCTTTCAAAGTGAGCGCCCTGGGCAGGGCTGGAGCTCCGTTAGGGACACTGCCATCTCGGGTGACCACTGTGCCAGGGCCATGCTCTCCTAGGGCGGAGGGACTCCAGGTTAGGGTGGCACTTTTAGATTCTCCAAGTGGAAGACGAGCTGAATACAGCCGGAAGGACATGTCAGTTTCCTGTCGCCGCTGCCCATCCCGGGCCTCTGTGCACGCTTGGGGGTCCGGCCACCAACCCTGCTGGCCCGAGGCTCCAAAGTGGGCGATTTGACCTCGGTCGGTGGACTTGGCCCACCTGTGGCTGCCCCCAGAAGATAGGAAGGGCTTCTCCCTCCTTCCCACCTTCCAATTCGAGCTCAGCAAGATTGGCCGACCCTCACCCCCAGGCACAGGAAGAGGGAGTGCACATTGAGGATGGAAGCTTGGGGACCACAGAGGATCTGGGGCCTGCCTCTTGTTCCCCACAGCTGCCAATCAGAGGTGAGGGCGGGGGTCTCCCCTCACTCTCCACCCGCCTGATTTCATTTCCTTCCTGCAGCCCTGGAATGCGCTGGTCTCAGCTCCCATGTCTGTCAGAGACACCTGACCCCGGACTGGGAAGCCCCATTGTTGGCGCCCCGGGGGACTCTGTACCTCTCTTCCCGGCGTGTATCACATGTGTAATTAAAAGCTTGCCCATGTAATTACTTATTTACGGGGCTGGGTCCCTGCCAGGCTAAATTCCACAAGGCCAGGAACTGTGTCCTCCCTGGGAAGAGGTGTGGCTTGAGTGGGGGAGTAGAGTCGTATTCTCCACGATTGTCACCGCGGGTCACTGCCAGGGAGCTCGACACTGGAGCATAAAATGCAGTCGCTGGGCTGCGTTCTCCCGCCCTGGTGGTCCACGTCCTTCAGTGTCCAGGTCTCCTGCTCTTCACGGGTTCCCACGTCCGTATAGGAAGCACTCCTGATGCCTGCCAGGTGCACGGCACACAGTAGGTCTGCAGCTTACCTGCAGCTTTACAAACGAGGACTGAGGCTCAGCATGGTGGGGGGCCACTGCATTTCCCAAAGGGGCTGAGAATCAGGCGCTGTCCATTGCACCCCTGACCCCGGCCAGAGGGGTGCAAGGAGGAATCTGTAGTAAAACAAAAGGTGTGATTGCAGGAATGACCATGTAGAAGCCTGTAGAACTGTTAACAAGTGAGTAAGGGCACGCGCATAACCGTAACCGTATTCAATGCGTCAAAGCAATTCAATGAAGCTTGTATCAGACGCATCAGAAAGGACATAATTAGGATTTTTTTGCAACTTGCTCCTCACAGCATAATTGCGGTATATTTAGGACTGACTTTCACACTTCTGAAAGTATCAGACTGCTGAAATCCATTATTAGCAGAAACCCGGTGTGGATTAACTGAAATTCTGTAGCCCAGGGAAATGTGTCTGTGGCTTAATAGTCTGGGGGCGTGAGCAGTGTCACTCATGGGGAGCGATGCATGAAAGTTTCCCGACTCGGCCATGGTTTTCCTTGAGTTTACAAATGCCAAAGTGTGCAGGCAACAGTCTGAACACGTCTGTGATGGAAATGAACGGCCATGGCAAGCAGTCGCTGGGAGACCCCTGGGGGGTCCGGGCTGGCACCGTGGTGAGGCAGCTCCGCCCTCTCCCCGCCCCCTCAGTGGGCTGATGGCCGATGGGGTCCTGGGCGTATGAGAACACCTGTTACTGCAGCGACGCACCTGAGCCTGAGAGAAGAGAGGTCCTGTAGCTCATAGTTCTGGGGTTCAAGGGCATGGTGCCTGCATCGGCTCAGCTCTGGTGAAGAGCACACGGAGGAGGGCATCATGGGACGGCCTGGGGGTGCACATGGAGGGGGAGGGGCATGTGGTGTAACAGGAAGTCAGAGCGTGACCGGGGTCCCTCAAGAACTATGTCAGTCCCTTCCCAGGATGTGACCCCAGTGACCCAGCACTTCTTCCCACTAACTGCACTTATAATTATTTTTTAATTTAAAACTGTATTTATTTTCACTCACTTAAAATGCAGAGAGACAGAGATCTTCTACCCACTGGTTCACTCCCCTGGTGCCCACAACAGCCAGGGTTCTTCTAGGCCGAAGCCCGGAGCCTGGAACTCCATCCGGGTCTCGCCCGTAGTCGGCAGGGACAGGGACACTCGAGCCATCACCTGCTGCCTGCAGGGTGTGTGTCAGCAGGAGCTGGACTTGGAAGCAGAGCCGAGCCTTGAGCCCAGGCCCTCGGATAAGACACCAAGTGGCATCTTAACCACCGTGCCAAAACGCCCACACCCCCACTGCCTCCTAACATTGCCAAACTGAGGACCGAGTCTCTAATACATGAACGCCTGGCGGGTGGGGGGATTACATGCGAACCACAGCACAGGACTTTGCCAGCCCTGTCTGTGCTGGGCACAGCAGGTGGGGAGATGCTGCCCAAGGCTGCGTGCCTGAAGACCCCCAGTCCTCGCGGTGACCTGGTGCCGATTCCTAGCTCCTGTCAGCACAAGGTCTCCTGGCCCTAGGAGAGGCCCCGAGAAATGGTGAACAGCTTTGTCACCAAGCTAAAAGGACAGTCACACGGTGCCAATAAAATACCTGGCTGGTTCTGCAGCGTAAACCAGGTGTCACAGCTCGGAGGTGTCTGCTCTGTGCTCACGCCAGCCTGAGGCTCCTGGATCAGTGCTGGACGGGAGACCCCTATGGCGGGGCAGGGTGGGGTTCTCAAGATGGAACCCTGGGCCGGTGCTGCAGCACTGCGGGTAAGGCCGCCGCCTGTGACGCCAGGACCCTTACGGGCACTGGCTTGAGTCCTGGCTGCTCTGCTTGCAATCCAGCTCCCTGCTAATGTGCCTGGAAAAAACAGTGGAGGATGCCCAAGTGCTTAGGCCTCTGCACCCACATGGGAGACCTGGAGAAAGCTCCTGGCTCCTGGCTTTGGCCTGGCCCAACCCTGGCTGTTGTGGCCATCTGGGGAGTAAATGAATGGATGGAAAATCTTTCTTTCTCCCTCCTTCTCTGTAGCTCTGGCTTTCAAATAAATAAGTAAATCTTTTTAAAAAATATTAAAAATAGACGTCGGAGTCCCCAGCCAGTGAAGGTCAAGGTGCCTGAGTCGGGGCACTGGCCACCTGCATCCCGTCCCGAGTGGGTGTGTGCTGGGCTGCCTCGTAGAGTGGGGATGTGTCCCCGCATCTCCTACTGCGCTGACTCCCTCAGTTCTTCCTCTTGTTTTCAGCTGATTCAGTTGTTTTTAGTGAGGAGGGGGAGTTGATTGCGATGCACTCTTGGGTGGTGTCAGTGCGGCTCGCGCTGAGGGAGGCGGGGCGCAGCCGAGGCCGTGTGTCAGCCTGGCTGACCGCTCGGTCCCGTTGTGCCACACTGAGCAGGGGGGGAATGACAGAGTCCCACAGGGAGAAACACCCGCTGAGAAGATGAGGGTGAAGATGGCTCCTTGATGGGTTTGCACAGCTCCCTGGAGGGAGGAGACGTGGTGAGGGTGGGCAGGGGGACAGCAGGGCTTTGGAAGTCGCTGTGTCCTCTGGGGACTTCTGCATGCTTTGGGGCAAGCCCGTGACACTGGCTTGTGGGCTTGCGCTGGGCTGCTCCGGGGGCCTGCCTGGTCCCCTGCCCCCGACTCCTCTCTCTGCATTTGGGTGAGACCCAGCACCATCCCATCCCTGGAGCCCTGTGGACCCCCTCTTGTCTGCTCCCTGACCGGGACCTTTTCTGACTCCTCCCTCATCCCTGCTCCTCAGTCGCATCTCCTGGGTCAAGCACAAGTCTGCTTCCTCCATGAGCCCTCCTCCACCCGGTCGCCCCTGTTACTCTTGTGCCTGAAATGCGTCCGAGAAGCGACTGGGGTCAGCTGTGCTGCCTGTAGGGAGGCAGGCTGGGCCCTCTCTGGAAATGGACGTGGTTCTAGCACCTTCCCCACCCCACCGCACCTTCGGTCATTTCCAGCCTGTCACCAGGCCTCAGCCTCAGCTGTGACCTTCACCCCAGCGGTCCCACAGTAGAATCCCAGAATTCTTTGCAACACAGAGATGCATTCTAGTAGGCAGCCAGGAGCCTGAAGCCAGGCAGAGCCTAGGGTGTCCGCGGCTTGATGCTCTCCGCGTGCCCAAAGCCTGGCAGCGCCCCCTGGAGGGGGCAGTGGTCGAAGAGGCACAAGGGCGAGGGTGGGGGCGCCAGCGCAGATCCCCGGGCACGCTCCTCCACCCTGGCTGCCGTGGATCTCTTCCTTCTCCGCCTGGGCTGTGGGGTTCACCCTTTCTTCCCTGGCTGCCCACGAAGCAAAAGGCTTTGCCAGGCGCCTCTCCGCCCGAGGGACCTCAGCCACTCGGACAGGGGCTCCAGCAGGCCTGGGAAACCTCTGGAGCAGGCCCCCGGGCAGCCCGGAAGTGGGCAGTGTGTTCACAGTGCCCTGCCTCGTGCATTCCGGGGGTTTGTCGCAGAGGTCCGAGCTCGGCGTCTCGTAGCCCCTGGCTGATGTGGGGGATGTGTGTGAACGCGATCGGTTCTCACTGCGGTGGAGTCCGGGTTATCTTAGGTGTCACCGAATATTCACGTGCAAGGGCCTCTTGCTCTCGTGAATTTCTGCAGAGACCAAACGTGCCGGGGGCAAGCATGTTTGGCTCCAGGGGGCTCTCATCACCATCACCTCTCGTGGGCGGCTTTAGAATTTGGAGGCGGAAGACTCTCTGGTCTGTGACTCCACAAGGAAGCCTTCATCTTCATCCATCTGGAGCTAAGTGAGGGGAACAGCCGAATCCACTGAGCTGTGCGCCTTTCATCCTAGCAAGCTCCCCAGCCGAGTCTCCAGCACTTTCCCAGGCAGCCCACCTAACAGGTTTTAGAACTTGCTTACAGCACCACCTACTGGGCACCGCAGTCCTCACCTTTCCGGGCCTTGTCTGCATGGGGAGATTGCTCTTCCTGTCTCCTCCACTCTTTCTCCCAGCAGAAGTAACAATCGTTGGTTCGAAAGTTGCTAGGAATTAATTCACAAAAGTGACTCTCTTCTGGAATGACTAGAAGCTTCCATCCCTCGCCGATAAATACTTACGTGGACAATGGCTGTGGCTGACCGCAATGCGTTTCATACGATTATTTCCTGGGATCAATAATCTCATCAGTACGCTCAGTGATGGGGACATCACGGTAATGAATGGCTGAGCACCGCCACCGTCACAAGTGCTGTCCTTAGCCCTGTCACCTCTGGGCTGCCCAAGGGCATCATGGGACTCAGGGCTGTGTCTGGCTGAAGGATTAATCATAGTTATCCCCAGCTCACATGCGTGTAATTTGCCTTGCGTATGCAGCCTGCCCCGGATTGATCAGCCTGGGTCTCTTGCTGCACAATAGGTGGCTCCCACGGCATAGAAGAGGCGGTGAGGACCCCGTGTGCATGGCCGGGAGGGACAAATGGGATTAGCCATGCTCAGAAAGGAACAGAACCTGAGTCACAACCAAGCGTGGCTGGAGTATGTTTCTGGAAGCCAGGCCAGACCTTGGGACATCGGGAAGGGAAGGGGAGATGGCTGTGTGTACTCACAAGTGTCCTGAAGGGGCCGGGCCAGGAGCCAGGAGCCAGGGGGGCAGGGCGAGGGGGCTTTCTCCGTGTGTCCCTTTTGTCCCCAGTTCCAGCAGGGTGTCAGTCTTGCTGCTGCCAAGAGCTGCTGAAGCGATCCTGAGATCTGACCAGTATGGAGCACGCAGTAATGGGGCTGTGTGGCTTCCTGGTGACCAGGGAAGGCCTCCGGTCAAATACAAAAGCAGCCAGATCCCTCCTTGGACTCTGAAGTTCGTCCCGCACACAGCGTGGTGCTGGGCTGCAGAGATTCGTCTAGTCTCTGGGTCTTTCCTTCTCTTACATGGTGGCCCCGGGTTTGGCCCTGGCTGGCCCCTCGGCCTGCACTGCCTTCCCTCCACGCTTTCGCTCTAAAACCAGCTCACCAGCAGCTTTGAGCTGAGACCCTGTTGACGCCCAGGAGCCTCTCCGCTCGTGTCTCTGACCTGGCACAGCCCTGGGCTGTGGTGTGTACTTTTCTTCCTCATTTAGTCACTTTGCTACTCTGTTAGTCCACTGACCACGAGGCAGGTTCAAGGCCGGGGTGCTGGCATTGGCTCAGTTCTGGCTGCATAATTTCGTGTGAGTGTGTGTGTGTACATGTTCCTACCTGTCTGGTCTCTACCTATAAAGCTGCCAAGATTCAATCATGGGGGCTCCTCCCTGACGACCTTATCTAATCCTGATCACTTCCCAGAGGCCCACCTCTGAACACCTTAGTTAGATGACATTTCTAAATTTCTACCCTCCTAAAACCTCATCACCAGGACCCCTGGAGCCTTTGGGACGCTCAAGCCACACTCAGACCCGAGCAGCTCCCTAGACAGGAGACAGTGGACCCCAGATACCCCTCTTGGTGTCTTTGTATCCTTGTGGCCTGGCACACAGGGCTCTGGATCCGAAGCTGTTCATTCATTAACGCACCTGTGTTGAGTGTGCTGAGCACCTGTGTGGTTCTCTGTGTCCGGGCCCCAGCCCAGTGCTGTACTCACAGAGCATGGATCTCATAGGGAGGCAGGCATGAGTCTAGACACCCCGCAGGTGTAGACGCACAACAGGGATGGGTGCTACAGAGATGTTCAGCCACCCAACAGGACCTGAACTCACGGATTAGGGGGGACTTCCTGGAGCCGGTGTCATTGACCTGAACCCTACAGGGTGAGACTGAGAAGGTGGGTGGCAGGAGTGTTAGCACAGGGAGGGCCTGAGCTCAGAGAGGCTTGGCGGGCTGGGTTAAACTGTGTCCTCCCCGGAAGACCTGTGGGGTCCTCTGCAGATGGAATCAGGTTTGGATGAGGCCCTACTGAACCCAATGGGACCGGTCATCTCTCTGCAAGGAGAGTGGCCACACACAGTGGGGACAACGTCTAGTGATGACACAGATGCAGGAGGAGGGAGCAGCGTGTGGTGACAGGGGCCGAGGTTGGAGGGCAGCACTTGCAAGCCCAGGAGACCCACCAGTGGGGCAGGACCCTCCGCTGAGCCAGGAGCAGGGCCCGGCAACACCTCTGGCTCCCAGAACTGTGAGGGGAGATGTTTGTGTGGCAGACCCTGCTGCGGTCATTTGTGCCAGCTGCCCTGGGACGTCCACAGGTGTCAGGATGGAGGCCGCAAGGGCATGGCTGGTCTGGGGAGGGTGGGGCAAGGCCAGGAGGTTGGGGAGAAAGCAGTGGCCGGGTCACAGGGCCTCGCTGACTGTGCCTGGGGCTTGTTTTGTCTAAGAACAACGCATGTTGAAGCTACACCGTGGCATAGTAGTCTGAGCCTCTGTCTGCGGTGCCGGCATCCCATATGGGTTCCAGTTCATGTCCTGGCTGCTCCTCTTCCCATCCAGCTCTCTGCTACGGCCTGGGAAAGCATTAGAAGATGGTCCAAGCACTTGGAGCCCTGCACCTGTGTGAGAGACCTGGAAGAAGCTCCTGGTTCCTGGTTTTGGATCAGTGTAGCTCCATCCATTGTGGCCATTTGGGGAGTGAACCAGCAGGTGGAAGACCTTGCTCTCTGTCTCTCCCTCTTTCTGTTTGTAATTCTACCTCTCGAGTAAATAAATAAAATGTCTTAAAAAGGGAACAGCACACATTATGAAGGTGCTGGAGGCCAGGACTGAGCACGGGGAGGCTGGGGGGAGGCAGAGGGCGTGGGAGCCAGGGGTGCCCGAGAGGCCCACGCAGGGCAGCCGAGGGGACTATCGGATTTCAGTATACAAAGAAGGAGCAGCAAGCCTCCCCCAGTGGAAGAACCGAGACTCAAAGTCACAGAGCAGAGAGGGGCCCCGGTGCAGGGGCTGCCTGGGGACAGGGGCTGTCACCACTTCTCCCCTTGTGACAATGCCGGTGTGAGCCTCGCCACCCCCGGGACCACCCGCAGGCCCCACTGCTCCCTCGTGCTGTCTCATGAAAGGTGCTGCAGCTGCCGCCATGCTGAGTACTGGGACGCTGGCATCGGGCCCTGGCCAAGTGACGACGACCTTGGCCCCCGACCCCACGGTGACAGCGCTGCTCCAGTGAGGTCTCCCCACCTCCCAAACACTCGGTCCAATTTCTTCTCACTGTGCAACTATTAGGCACTGCTGGAGAGTGCCCCACGTGCACATCAGCTAGACGGCTCTGAGTTCGGTTTCTCTCTTCAGTGTTGTGTTACCCTCTCGTGTCATCTGTAGCTTGGATCTTTGTGAACAAGGGGAGAGGAAATAAAGGCAATGGACAGACCACACAAGGAGAGGGAGGCCCGAGTCTGCTGCTTGCTGCCTCCTGACGCAGCTCAGATCACCAGGTGCTTCGTACAGAGGTGGCCACCACCCGCTGGGACAGCTGGGAGCCCCCGGTTCCTGAGCACTGTGGGTGCGGCAGTGTGGACGAGGTGTCTGGTGTTCAGGTGAAGGGGCTTGGACTGGCAGAAGATCTTCTGGTGAAGAAGGGTCTGGGCCTTCGGGGCAGCCTGGTGGGATGGGAAGGGGCTGTGACTGAGCCTGCATCCCATCCTGGCTGCCTCCCCCCCTTTTTTTTTTTTGAAGATTTTATTTATTTATTTGAGAGGTAGAGCTGCAGACAGAGAGAGGGGGAGACATAAAGAGAGAAGTTTTCCATCCGCTGGTTCACTCTCCAAATGGCCACAATGGCCAGAGCTTGGACTATCCAAAGCCAGGAGCCAGGAGCTTCTTCCAAGTCTCCCATACAGTTGCAGGAGCCCGAGGACTTGGGTCATCTTCTGCTGCTTTCCCAGGCCATAGCAGAGAGCTGAATGGGGAGAGGAGCAGCCTGGACTAGAACCAGCACCGCTATGGGATGCCGGCACTGCAGGTGGAGGATTAACCTACTGTGCCACAGCCCAGCTCCTTGGCTGCCTCTTTGTGGCTTCTCTGGACCCCGGTCTCTTCATCTGTAAAAGGCGGGATTAGACGACACGACATTTGTTCCACCCGACGGTAGATTTCCTGGATTTCACTCTTAATGGGTGATTACAAAATTCAGCACCTGCGGACTTCCTGCAAATCTGATTTCTGTCTCTTGAGTCCAGAACCGTAGAGCTCACCAATGACTCTGACCTTAGCCTCGGCTCTCATTATACCATGCAATTCTTGTGCTCAGATGCTGTCAGTGGGCTACGTCTTCCAGATGTCAAAGGGAGGGAAGGGAGCTCATCACTCTGCAATGCTCCTGCCTCGTGTCATGTCCCAGGCAGGCCCAGCGTGGCAGTCCACCATCCCCAACAGCCCCCTGATTGTATTAGATAGCTTTTGTCCCCAAAAGTCAGAGGTCTAGGAGAACCACTGGTTGGCTGGAGCTCAGCTGATCATGAGTGCTGGGCTGGGCTCAGCTGGGCCAGTTCATCTCTGCTCCACCTTCTCTTCCTCCTAGGTACTGGAGGACCAGCCTGGGCGTGCTCTCATGTGATGGCAGAGGCCCCAGAGGGCAAACCCAATAGTACCAGCACTTTTCAGGTGCTAGATTACATCGTATCTGCTGATACTTCATTGGTCAAAGCAAGTCAGATGGCCCCCCTAAAGTTGAGATGTCCTCTGCCTCTTCAGTAGGAGAAACTGCAAAGTCATGTGACAGGGGTGGACATGGGAGGAGCAGGGCCCCAGTCCCTCTGTTTTTACATATCACAGGTACAGACTGATAACACCCCCATTTCATATTTGCATTTCCTGTGTCCCTGTGGTTCTCAGCAACACCAGCCCCGTCACTAACACAGTCTATCCTCAAGACACACAAAATCTGGGCAACGTTGCCCCCAGAGAGCCAGCACCAGTGAACTCAATAAAGTCAAGTGCAAGGTTTCTCGTAGCTATCCGTAGCCTTTGGGTACATCTCTCTATGGTTGTGGAGTCAAAGTTCTGTGTTCAAAAACCCTTGAATGATTTCTTTATTCTGAATGGTTCATGTTTTTACAGACCTTAGCACACACGTGTGCTGTGGGTGTGACATGCACACCTGTGCACTCACACATGTGTGAGTGTCCACCCTACTGTGTGTTTGTGCCCTGCCACCTCCCGGGGTGGTGCATGTTTGGAGCTGCATCATCCAGTCAATTACAGTTGTGCAAGGGCTGAGCCAAGGGACGAATGTTCCCCTTTGCCAAATTCTCCTGTAAAAGGCTGAGATGCTTGTATGTGTGCAATCAGCGTGCGAGAATGACATGCCCAGGCTTGAGGCTCTGTTCAGGGGGGTGAGTCGAACCCTGGGCCATTGCCCCAGGCCTTGAGAGTCTGTGGACAGGTAGCTTCCCGTCTCCCAGGTCAGTCCTTGGGCAGTGCGGGGCGATCAGCTGGAATTGTCCGTGTACTCCTCTCCTTCCGGGGAGTGTTGCTGCTTCGTGTCCAATGCTGTCTTCACATCCTGGGCTGCTCTAACACATGGCCACACACCTGATGTCTTCAAACCACTGAAATCTACTGTCTGCCAGTTCTGGGGGCCAGATGTCTGAAATCCTCATCTCTGGGTTGATATCCTGGTGTCGCCAGCATTGTGTGTCCTTTGGTGGCTCCAGATGAGAGTCTATTCCTGGCCTTGTCCAGTGTTTGGTGGCTGCCAGCAGTCCTTGGCTTGTGGCTCTGTCACTGCGGTCCTGGCCCCAGCTGGTCTCGTGGCCTTCTCCTCTTTGTGTCTGGATGCACGTGGTTGCATTTAGGAATGAGTCAGGAGGATCACTCTGTTGCAGGATCCTTAACATGTCACATCACTTCTGCAAAGATTTCCTCCACTCTTAAATTTATTTCAGAAGGAGAAGGGGTGATGGGAGGGAGGAAGAGAGAGAGAAATAGAGACAGAGAAAGAGAACTCTCACCCACTCGTTCACTCCTCAAGTGCCCACACTGCTCCTCACCTCACACCCACTGCTGCCTCTGGTCAGGACCAAAGCTGCAATCCAGGAACTCAATCCAGGTCTCCCGTGTGGGCAGCGGAATCCCATGAGCCACCACTGCTGCCTCCCAGAGTGCATCAGCAGGGAGCTGGGATGAGCCCAGGTGCTCCGATGGGGAATGTGGATGTCTTACCAGCAAGGCCGAGTGCACCCACCCCCTCATGCCGCAGAAGATCACAGGCACTGGTTCCACGACTAGGAGCTGGGCATCTCTTGGGGGGCATCACTGAGCCCCCCACAAGTGCATTCATTTGACAGAGTCTCACATGCCTGGCTCGAGCCACTGGCAGCGCTTTGTTGGTGGGGGTCACTGTCCTAGTGAACCCACCGCACAGGTGAGAGGCCGAGGGCGTCTTCCTCCAGGTCTGGAAGAATCCCTGGGGCCGCTCTGCTCCTGCCTGGTGACTCTAAGAGACACGTCCCGTCTCTGCATCCAGCGTCATCTCAGGCTGACCCGGCCCTGCCTCTCACCGCCGCGTGCCGATTGCGAGGGGAGCCCAGGCAGGCCTGCACTTTGCTGTGGACTCAGTGCACACAGTGCCACGCCCAGGGCCATTCCTCACCTGCCCCGAGCCTGACTCCTACACCAGCTGGGGGCTGAGCAGAAAGCTGAGGTGCGTGGAATGTTCCGTCTCTTTGTGTTTCATCACCTGCAATGTGCCCGCTTGGGGGGAATCATGCACAGTCATGGCGGGGCCATCCTGGGGATGCTGTCGGGAGTCCAGGGCCCACGCAACTCAGGAGAGGGCTGGTGAGGCCTTGGTCACTCTGGTCACCCCCGATAAGCTCTTGTTCAGTGCCCACTGGACAGCTTCCAAGTGGCTGTTGTCCCTCTGTGCTGAGGCCTGAGTGCCCATGAGACCACATGGGGCTCCTGGACCCTGGAGGCAAGCCTCTTCCCAGGCAGGCAGGGTCCAGGCGCCCATCTCTCCCGGGACCCTCCGCAGTGCCTCTTGTCCCAGTCCAGGAAACCCACCCAGCCACCCTCAAAGCCCAGAGTCCTGCCTTCCTCAGCCCTCAGACAAACGAGGTCTATTGGGGTGCTGCTCATGTTCTCAGAGAGTAAAACGCCCACAGCTGTGCCCCCATGCCCACTGCCCAGGGAGCAATGAAAGCTCAGACCCAAGTCCACCCCACCTGGGGGTGGGGGGTGCAGGCAAGAAAATTCTTCTCATTCCCGAGGGCTCATAACAGAAAAACAAGAAACAATCCCCCTTTTAGCACGGAGTCTGGGCCCCAGGAGATGTCTCCCCTGGCCCCGCCGCCTGTGCCATCACGGGCCACTGTCCACCCACGATGCGGCCTGGCGGGTGACAGTGACAATGACAGTGACAGGAGCTGTCTCTGTGGTTTACCCCTGGCTGGAGCCCAAGAGTCCACTTCCCACAGGACCCTGGCCACCAGCACAGGCAACGGGATTGCACGTGGGAGCCACGGAGCCGAGTGGGCTCCACGTGGGAGACAGCAGGAGGGGCCTGTGCCAGGAAGCACTTTCTGGGCTCCCCTGAGGGGGGCCGGGTCCTGCTCTGAAAGAGATGCCAGAAGGATGGGACGACTTGAGGGGTAGGCTCCCAGGGGCCAGTGTGGTCAGAGTGGGGCGAGCTTCCTCTTCCGGGAAGCCACAGGGAATGCCGGCAGAGCTGTGAGGGTGGGGGCGTCACTCGGAGCACAGGAAGCGGTGGCGGCCACGGGGCAGGCGTGTCCGTCTTTGGAGAGCCGGCAGTGGCACCGGGTCTTGCCTGTGCGATTCAGTGCCATTCGCAGCCTCGTGGAGAGGAACTGACCCTTTGCTGGAGCTGCGGCGGAGGGCTAGGGTCGTGGTTACTGTGCCGTCTCTCTGCTCACGCGTGCAGCCGCGATGCACGTGGCCGTGTGGAGAACCTCCTTCGGCTGTCACCGCTGTCCCGCCAGCCGTCCTGGTGGGGTCAGGGTTCCGAGGCTGGTGGGCGTCAGAGTTGACCTGCTCGTCCTGTGACGCGCAGTAAGAGGAGAGCTGACGCCTGTTGTCGTCATCCTGGCTGGGCCCCGGCTGTTCCCTTTGTAATCCCAGCGCTGTGCTCCTCCTGCCTGGCCTTTGAGGCCATGGCCACCATGTTTGTCTCTCAGGCCTGCGCTAGGGGCTAGGGATGTAGAAAGAGCAGTAGTCCCACCCACCGGGGATGCCCACACCCCCACCCAGGCCAGGCACTGGGCAAGACACCGAGCCACCGAGTGGCTAGGACTGGAAATGACAGAGAGAAGTCAAAACTGGAGACGATGCTCCACCGGACAGTGCCAGGGGCCTGCCTGAACCAGAGCAGTGCTGGGCTGAACTGGTGTGCGGTCCACGGTCTCAGGTGTGCCCTGGGACCGCTGGGGGCCCCTGGTGCACCTGGCTGGCTGCCCAGGGTCATCTGGGTTGATGCCAAGGCCTGCTGGGAACGAGTCCCTCCTCTCTGCCCCGGACACAAGGCCAGGCTGTGTGCGCAACACCACCAACATCGTCACAACGAGGAACATTTGAGGCCGGGACCTTGGGAGAGACGAAACACCTCTTTCCATGTGTGAGCGTTTTATCCAGCTACCAATCCACCATTTAAAAACGTTCTTAATTTGATAAAGAGGTTGCTTTAAACTTAGATGTGGAGAGCCCACATCCCCCCGCCCCACCCGGCTCAGGGTCCCCGTGAAATATCCCTCGACATGAACATATAGACAGTTTTTTCTTCCAAAGTGAAAGACTGTGCGTCTCCCGTTCCTGGTTTATTATGCTTTCTGTATCCCTGCTCATTTTTCACCAGTATTGCATTAAGTATTGATATTGATTTCTTGTAAATGGGACTGAAATGGATGGCCCACGGTTTTTTGTTATTGTTCGGTGGCACTTGTATGTAATTTATTATGGCTGCAGAGCAAGCTGCCCCTCGCTGCCATGGCTTAAATTAAACGTGCCACGCTCTGGCCTCGGCTCGTCACCCACATCCCTCATTTGATATCAAAAATTATTATGTATAAAGTTTCTCTTTCCTTCTCGCCCGCCTCCCGAAGAACAAGGATTGTTCTGGAAGCTGGCATGGGCAGGAGAGAGCAAGGGCAGCCCCTGGGCTCTGCCCCGGTTCTGGGAGGCCTGGGAGACGCGCCTGGCTTTACTTGCCCCATTCGGCCGCGTGACCCTGGGCCGGTCCCCTGCTTGCTCTGTGGTTTTGTCGGGGGAACCCCCCATGGCAGGCAACCCCCGCCGGGCACTGTCCTGCAGCAGTGTGGGGTAAGGTGGCGGGCTGGCAGAAAGGGCTGAGTGGCGGCCGGCGCCAGGCGGCTTGCTGAGGGCCAGGCACTCTCTCTGGGCATGAGGGGAACTGACTGTCCAGGCTGCCTTGGTCTATGCTGGGGGCAGTGATGAGGCTCAGAGGGCGTGAGAGGTGCCAGAAGATACCACGGCAGGAGGAGGAGGGCGGGGGGAGGAGTCAGACCTGGTGTCAACAGGCAGAGTACATGCGTGTGCGCATACGTGTGTGTGTGTGTGTGTGTGTGTGTGTGCGTGAGGCCCGCTGCAGCCCCCTGACGCCCCTTGTTGAACAACAGGTTCAAGTCGCCTCCTTGCCCCGTGGTTCTCACGGGAAGCGGTTTGCAGGCCTGGCCGCCTCCTTCCCCTGCGTCAGGAGCCAAGTCCTGCTCTGCGTTCAGCCTGTGGCAGCAAGTGTCCACTCAGACTTCCCAGCGTGCCCTAACGACGATGGCGCAGCCTGGTGGCCGGGGTTCTGTGCCTGAGTCAGGCCTGCTGCAGCCGGAAGGGCCCTTCTCCTCCAGTCTGACCGCTCCTCCCTCCCCTCCCGCCTCCCCCACCCACTTCTTTCCTCCTCCCACACTGGAGACGAGTAAGGAAGATGGGGTCTGGGCTCTGCAGCCCCAGCGGGTTCCGTGTGTGCTGGAGCAGGGTTTCACAGCCTGCAAACGCTGCTTGCTGAATTTCAGGCATTTTGCAAACTGGTTTCCTAACACAGCCACTGTGATGAAAAATTAAATTATATGGACTGACTCGTGCATTACAGCAGCAGCAGAGGACATGAAGCCTCACAACTCATCCTTTGCTCGTGCCCGTGTAGCATTTGCTTGCTATCGCATCAGAGGTCTACACAGCCGCCCAGGAGCAGGTGCAGAGGTCGGGGGCTCTGCTGGCTGGCTGCTCCAGGAGGCACCAGCAACTGCAGGCGGTCAGTGGTGGACAAGGGGCATCCAGGTGGAAGCACCGGATCTGGAGGTCGCCGGCTCGCCTGAGCACCCCCACTTCTGGGGCTTTGCTGAGGACACCACAATGCAGGCTGTGCCCGGGCTCGCCCCTCACTCATTCCTCCTCCTGACCCAGCCGGGGTCATTCCCCAGGGCCCTGCACAGTGTCACAGCTCCGCCCCCCAGGACTGGAAGTGGCAGACACAATGGCCTCTCCTTATTGTCACTCGGTCACCTCCATCCATGAAATCCTGGATATGGTCAGAAAACAACCCATGACCCCTGCAGCCGCGCCCCCTGACCTGCCTGTCCATCTCATGCTATGTGTGCCGGCCTCTGTGCCCCTCAGTGGTGCAGAGGTGGTCTGGCCTCAGGGCCTTTGCACTTGCCACACCCTCTGCCTAGACTCCTCTTCCCCCCAGTGCTCGCTCGCTCTCTGTAACTCACTCAAATAAATAAATATATATTTTTTAAAAACATGGTTGTAATTTTGCAGAGGGGAGAAGTATGCTTGTGCATTCAGTGCACGTCCTCCTGAGTGTCTTCGGTACCCCTGGACGACAGGTTTCTGCTTGTGGCTGCTTCATCAAGAACACCCCTGGGCACCTGCACCGTCCGTACTCGACACCGCCTGTGTCTGCTTTATTGTCCTCTGTGTCTCTTGCCAGCACCTGGCACATCTGTGTTGTGTGTGGTTTTTTTTTAAGATTTTATTTATTTTTTTGAAAGGCAGAATTACAGAGAGGCAGAAGCGGGGGTAGGGGTCTTCCATCTGCTGGTTCACTCCCCAGATGGCTGTAATGGCTGGAGCTGTGCTGATCTGAATCTAGAAGCCAGGAGCTTCTTCCTGGTCTCCCACATGGGTGCAGGGTCCCAAGGACTTGGGCCATCTTCTCCTGCTTTCCCAGGCCACAGCAGAGAGCTGGATCAGAAGTGGAGCAGCTGGGACTCATAAGGGATGCTGGTACTACAGGTGGCGGTTTACCCACTACACCACAGTGCCGGCCCCTGTGTTATTTTTTTTTTAATCTCTGCCCCTCCTGCCTGTGATGTCGGGGCCTTTGTCTAGATTTCTGCTGTACCCATGACCTTGGATGTCCGAGGGGCCCAGGCGTGTTTGGCGCCTCCTCTGTGCAGAGCACCTGCTCTGCCAGTTCGTGGTTGTAACCTGTCGCTCTCCCCCGCTGGGAGAGGAACCGGCCTCTTGTCCTAACGTCTCTGCGACACTCCTGGGGCAGTAGGGATGTTTGGTGCAGAGCCTCAGTGACAGTGGAGCACTCGGGGCAGGGAGGACTTCCTGGAGGAGGTGGTATGTAAGGCAGGCAGGAAGGGAAGAGCAGCACTGTCCGTGGGGTTACAGGGGCCAGGTGTGCCGGGCAGAGCAGAGGCCCTGAGTCAGGCTGTCCTCTGTGTGGATTGGCTGCTGCCCCCTCTCAAGGCGTTTCTGCTAAAGCTCCTGGGGCAGTCTGTGCCTTGTGTGTGTGCCCCCACCTGCCTCAGGACCTGCCCCAAACCTCGCCCCCAGCAGCACTGCCTCTTCACTCATCCTTCCCTTGCCCCCGCTGGGCTCCCCCTGCCGCCTCCGCCGGCCACTCTCTTTGCCTCATCCTGTAATGTGTGTTACAGTTGGAGGGGAGACTTTTCGTCAGGATTTAAGCAACACAGCTCTTCTCCCTGAACGGCGGGATGGGGAGGACAGAGCCTGGGCTGGGTCCTCAGCAGTGGGGCTGCAGGGCCTTGCACCTGCCTGGCGCACGGCAAGCACTCAGCAGGCCGGCGTTGACGAGTTGGGTGTGGCCTGGTTACTCTGGGAGACCAGCTGGACGGGGCAGGTGGGACCTCCTGGGAGGCTTGGAGGCTAAGCCGCGGAGCCCTCGGCCTGATCCCCAAGGGCCAGGCAGCTTGTGGAGGTTCCGGGGTCCCCACACCCACTGCTCAGGAGGACAAGGCCAGCCTTGGGAAAGCAGAGCCACGCCGGTGGTGGGTTTGTTTGCGGTTTTAACAAATCAGGCCTTTTAGCTTCAGAAAGCCAGGCAGCGTGGCTGCAGATTGGAGAGATCAGTTTTAGTTGAGCTGCTGGTGAACAGCTTTGTGTTGAGGATAGTGGAGCTGGGCTACAGGTCCGGCAGGCAGAAAACAGCCCCGGCGGGCAAGGAGGCCGCTCCTGGAGCTGTGCGAGGTCCTCAGGTGGCCACTGACGCTTGAGGACCCTGCGGTTGGGCCTGACCAGTGCCTGACCAGGCCAGGCCTCGCACCCCCCCCCCCAGCCCCAATAGCAGAGTTGCCTGTCTTGGATGTGGGGCCTCGCAGAGGTGGGAAAGTGGGAGCCTGTTTGAGGGGGTCCCGCCATGCCTCATGTCCCTGAACCCCGTATTCTGCCATGATGGGAAACTCCTTAATTTATTTATGGAAGGTAGAGTGACAGAGAGAAAGAGATCTTCTATCTGCTGGTTCACTTCCCAAATGGCCACAATGGCCAAAACCAGGAGCCTGGAGCTCCATCTGGGTCTCCCACAGGGGTGGCAGAGGCCTAAGCACTTGGTCCATCTTCCACTGCTTTCCCAGGTGCATTAGCAGGGAGCTGGATGGGAAGTGGAGCAGTCGGGACTCGAACCTGCTCTCTGGTATGGAATGCCCACATTGTAGGCGGTGGTTTAACCCACTGCGCCACAGTGCCTGCCCTTCCGCAGGGAACTACTGCCTCTCCCTGGCTCTCAGTCCTGGCCCGGCCTCCATTACCCTGCAGGAGGAGCAAGGACCCGGCCCCCCCACAGGCCTCCTCCCATTCCCAACCCCTTTGTGTCTTCCCTCCTGGCTCCTTGTGCTTCATCTGCACACACGGAACCCATCTCTCCCGGATCCCTGCAAGCCATCAAATGTCGGCGCTGGGAGCAACCAAAAAGACGCAAGGCCCCCAGCAACCCAGGAGCAAGACGCGTCTAAGCAGCGCCATCCCAGAGATAAATCCGGGACCTAGACGTCCCTGCCACTGCTCAGACAACAAAGGAGAAATGACTGCTTTACCTGGAGTCTCACCCACTTCTGTGTGTGTTTGCATGCCTGAAGTTGAGGCTGTAAATCATGTCTGAAAAAACACAGCAGCCAAAAGAAACCTCTCGTCCCTTCCTCCAGGCTTGTACACATTTCTGTGACGGAGGGAACTGGTGCGCGAGCTTGGTCGTGTGCCAAGGTTTGAAAAGCCTTCTGGGAGGTTTTTCCAAGGAGGGTGGAAGCAGGGATGGTCCCTAGCACTCGGCTGGGGGTGCTGAGTTTCAGCTGCAGCCTCTTTAGGGACCCATTGAGTGGCGTGGTGGGCAGCTGGGCCACCTTTGGAGGCGGCCTGTCACCGGTGCCCCTTGATGACCTACAGGCACCACAGCACCACCACAAGCGTCGTCACCATCGCTCACTCACTCAGCGCTCAGAGCGCACCAGGCAGTGGCAGGCCAGGCAGGGCAGCGGATCTGCCGTGGCTGGCTCTGTGGCTCAGTCGGGATGCCGGTGTGGCTGACCCCGTGATCCGCTGGTTCCGTGACCTGGCCTGTGTCACGCTGCTAAGCCTGCGGTATCTTACCTACAGGGTGGGGGCAGTAGCAGCTACCTCAACAGCGACTGTAAGGGTTAAACGAGCTGTGTCTGGACCCTCTGGCGGAGGGCTTGGCTCCAGGAAGGGCTTGGTGTCTCTGTTACTGATGTTAGTGAGTCTCGGACAACCCTGTAAGGTAGGTGCTGCTATCCCCCGGATCTGCCACCCGAGGAAGCCGAGGCTGAGAGAGCTGGGGCAGCTCCGCCGTGGGCTCTGCTTTGGTGTGGAAATTCACGGTTCGGCTCACGCCATCCTGACCATCCCGGGCTCTGTGTGTCTTCCTGCAGCTGCTCCCTCCGCCTTCCACAGAGACCAAGCATTTTCTTCTGCTGTTCTGAAGGCTGCGCCTTAGACGATGCCCCTCTTGTTGTTGTTGTTGAGATTTATTTATTTACTTGAAACACAGAGTTACAGAGAGAGAGGGAGAGACAGGGAGATCTTCCATCTGCTGGTTCACTCCCCAAATGGCTGCAACAGCCAGGGCTGGGCTGGACTGAAGTCAGCAGCCCAGAGCCTCTGGGTCTCTCAAGCACGTGGGCCATCTTCCACTGCTTTCCCAGGTGCATTAGCAGGGAGCCGGATTGGAAGTGGTGCAGCCTGGACTCGAAGTGGCGCCCGTATGGGCTGCCGGCACTGCAGGCAGAGGCTCAGCCTTCCACGCCACAGTGCTGCCCCTGTTGTAGATCTTCAACTCTTCTATATTTTGTATCTCCTTGATTCTGGCGCTACATTAACAAGTAATTTTTTCAGCTCAAACTTCCTGTTTGCTAATCTCTCTTCAGCTGTGTCTCATCTGTTTAGTCTGCCTTTTGCATTTCTGGTTCCAACAGTAACTTTATTCCTCAAGATTATGTTTTAGATGACTTTGGCTATTTTTTAGATATTTATTTAATGTATTTGAAAGGCAGAGTGACAGAGAGAGAGAGAGAGAGAGAGAGAGAGAGAGAGAGAGTATCTGACTACTGCTTCACTCCCCAAATAGCCACAACAACTGGGGCTGGGCCAGATCAAAGTCAGGAGCCTGGAGCTCCCCCTGGGTCTCCCACGTGGGTGGCAAGGGCCAGGAACAGGGGCCACCTCCCACTGCTTTCCCGGCACCTCAGCAGGAAGGAAGCTGGATTGGTAGCAGAGCAGCACTCTGATTTGGGGTTCCAGCTTAACCTGTTGCTCCACGACGCTGGCCCTACCCTTGGCTATTCTGACGGTCTTTTGTTGCTTGCTTATTTTTATGATTCCCATTTTAATTTCCTTAAACAGTTCATGCGTAGCTATCTCATTTTCTTTCTGGCGATTTCCAATTTCTTAATTACTGGCAGTCTAAGTTTATTGCCTGATCTGTCCGCTATGTTAAACCATGGTGATTTGTTTCCTCATGTTTTTGTGGGTTCACATTTGCACGCACTTAATTGGGGGCCTCCTAGAGATGGAAACGCAGGATGAGTCCTTAGAAAGGCTTTGTGTCAGCTTTGTTTCTGGGAGCTGAGAGGAGCTACAGATGTCAGTCACTTTAGACCCTGTTGAAGCCCCTAAATTCATGTGTCTGGGCCTAAGGCTTCCATCCTGCCGATGGCTCAGCCCCTGCTCAGTGACTCAGTTCGGAGCGGGCACTGGCGTCGGCACTCAGTGCTCCTTGTCTGTCAGCTCGCGCAGCTCAGGCTTAGCGTGGGTTTGCTTTTCCGCAGGCATCGAAGGACGGCGCTCCGGCTGCCATTACCTTACGGAAGTCCAGACCCAGCAGAGAGCTGGACTGGAAGAGGAGCAACTGGGACAGAATCCGGTGCCCTGACCGGGCCTGGAACCCAGGGTGCTGGCGCCGCAGGTGGAGGATTAGCTCAGTGAGCCACGGCGCCAGCCTATAGGAACGTTTCACACTTAGGCTGTGGTGATGGTTACACAACTCTACACTAAAAAACACCCAATTGGGTGAAATACATGGTATGTGAATTATGTTTCAGTGAAGTTTTTTTTTTTTTAAATAAAAACCAATTAGCACTTCTTTTCTCTAAGAATTTAATTCGCTCGTGAACAAAATGTTCCATTAAAAGCAGGGTTGCCAGGGTTAGTAAATAAAAGCACAGGAAAGCCTAGTTAAATTTGAATTTCTGATAAACAAAGGATAATTTTAGTTGTAATTTCTCCCCCAATATTGCACGAGACACACTGATAATGAAAAATTATCTCTTGTTTATTGGAAATTCAAATTTGACTGTGTCCTATGCTTTATCTAGTTACACTAATTAAAACACAATGCAGACTCTGGCCTGTTAGCATTCAGCTATAGCATTTGCAAAGCCCTCATCTCAGGGTGGACGCGTGATGCACTGGTGCCCACGGTCCCGTGTCAGGACGCCTGGATTTGAATTCCAGCCTTGCTCCCCAGCCTCTGAGGCCTCAGGTGGGGTCCCTGCCCCCCACACCAGTGACCGGGGTTGAGTTTTGCGCTCCTGACTTTTGCCTGGCCCTGCTTTAGTTGTAAGTGTTTGGAGAGTCAACCAGTGAATGGGAGACCTATGTCCTTCAAATAAATAAAACTAAATAGATGAAACCCCTCATCTCCCTCTCTCTCTCTCTCTCTCTCTTACTTTTTAAAGATTTATTTATTTTTTGAAAGAGTTACAGAGAGAGGCGGGGCAAAGAGAGAGAGGTCTGCCAAGTCTTCCATCCACTGGTTCATTCCCCAAATGGCTGCAGTAGCCAGGGCTCAGCCAGACTGAAGCCAGGAGCCAGGAGCTTCCTCTGGGTCTCCCACACGGATGCAGGGGCCCAAGCATTTGAGCTGTCTTCTGCTGCTTTCCCAGGTGCATTAACAGGGGGTCAGATTGGAAGTGGAGCAGCTGGGACTTGAACTGATGGCCATCTGGGATGCTGGTGGTGCAGGCGGTGGCTTTATCCACTGTGCCACAGCACCGTCCCGAAACCCTTCATCCCACCGTACATATCCATGGCTCCAGTCCCAGCGGTGCTGTGATTCCTGGGTTACAGAGCACGAACTGGAGCACTGAGGGGTAAAGTGAGTGACTTCTCTGCATGACCTGGTATTAGGGCCGTGATCTGAACCCCTGCAGGCCTGACTCCCACAGCCCGGCTCCCTCCACTCGGGATGTGGGCACGTGGCTGCCTTGACACGGCCCACAGTGAGACACCCAGCTCTCTCTGGGTTGTGTGAGAGCGAGGGAGTCTGAAACTCTCAGTCCCCACCAAGTTCCATGCCGGGGCTCTGAGGCCCGGCTGCAGACCAGAACAGCAAGTTCCCACTAGAATGTTCTTTTCTGGGAGGAGATAACAGCGTAATAGGGATGTTACTCGCTTCCTGTAAAATGGCGAGTGACAAAGAGCCGCTGGATATTAGAGTAATTCAGAGCGAGTGAAGTCAATACTGTGCACCACAGAGATCAATTTTTATTTTGAGGAGAGGAAAGGAGGATAAAAGAGATCTAAAATAAAATCCAGGGCTCCCAGCCCTAGCCTCAACAAGCCTGGGGGTTGGGGGCAGAACTCTGAGGGCGTGGGGAGGAGGGGGCGCAGGCAGAGGAGGGGGGACTTCCCACAGATTAAAGACCATGGTTACCGAGTTAACGCCAGCTTGACTGAACTCTTTGGCTCGACTTAGAAACCGGATGTGCAAATGATGCAGCCGTGGCTACTGATCTTGGACAGGGAGCGTCAGAGACCCAGCTGACCCCCCAGGACACCAACTGGTACTTCCCTGCTTCTCCCCCATCATTCCCACATCTGCGGCTGGGGCAGCGGCGAGTCCTCTCCTCGGAGCCAGATTCACGCTGGTGCTGTCTGACACGGGCAGACACCAGGTCCCACACTGTGGTCCTTGCACGAGTGTCAGCCTGCATTCGGTGAGCCCAGGGCGGATTCTAAACACGGGGTGGTTCAGAAAGTTCATGGAGAAACGGAATTAAGAGACAAGTATATTGAGATGCAATGTAAAGGAAAAAATTCTTTACATTTGTGTTAATACAAAGAACAGATTTAATGTAGTTCCTGGACGCAGTTCTAAGAATACAATGATTGTTCCTTTCTGCCTTGTTTGCCTCCCTTCCCTCCCTCCCTCTCTCTCTCTCTTTATTTTAATCTTTTCGATAACATGTTCTTCATTTCTTTTATAGCCAAAGGCTTAATGGGCCACTAAATAAAGTATTCAACAAGTTTACAGAGTAGAGGGGCCACTCAGCTGGAATATAGACAAGGACTATAAACAATAATCCAATCCAAAGCTGTCAATTTTGCTCATGTGCATTAACAGTCTTTATACTCTCTGATCTGACAATTACCAATCAGAGAAAACACGTGATGGTTGCCTTTTTGGCTCACTAGGATAATGATAACCAGAGGTGCAAAAAGAATTTTGAAATCGAGGCATAAGTTTTTCATAGTATCCCCTTTCCATGGACTTTTTGAGCGTCCCCTTGAATGCATTCCTGGGCCCCTTCCCTGTGAGCTGGGGTCAGCACCTGGCTGGGGGCTGACTCTTCATGAGCCACCCAGGAGGTGTTGGTGGACAGAGTGGGACCCAGGCTCTACCTCATCATTAGAACACTGGGGTTAACAAGGTTGGAGTGGAAGTGGTCTTTGTGTTCCCCAAACAGGCCTTGCTTTTTGCGTGGAACCATCCATGGCCAGGAATTGTGCAATTAATACACAAATGATAATTAATTAGGACAAACGATTTTGGAGGGACGATCCTTGAGGAAACGTCTCGTGAGGCTGACAGGTTTGGTCGATCCTCTCAAAACTTGCTCCTAAAAGCAAATGAGATGCGGTGGAAGGAACCGGGCCCTAGGACCATGGACCCTGGGGTTCCAGTTGTGGCCCTAAAAGCAGAGCCTTGTTGGAGGTTCTGGCCAGGACTTGGGAGACCATCATGCTGGCAAGGTGTGGACAGTGCAGACCTGCTGATGAGGTTTCAGACAGAGCGAGGATTCTCTTGGGAATCGGACTTAGGGCCACCCGGTGAGGCCATGGCAAAGGACCCGGCCTGACGGTGTCCACGCCCCGAGACTTTGGGGAAGGCTGAACCTGAAGGTGGTAAACTTGAAGGTAGAGGAGACTGCAACACAGCAAAGATCCAGGCTGTGGCATGAGTGTCATCGGATGCCTTTCATCATTTCATAGCAAGATTGGAACACAAGGAGCAGAGGGGGATGCTGGGAAATGCACAGTGTGGCCAGAGAAGGTGAGAAGAAAAACTGCACTCCTCCCGTCTCTGCTACATGAGTCTGTGACGCCGTGGGCTCTGCCAGCAGAACGCCACTGCTGAGGCCATGCTGGGAGGCCACTGCTGAGACCACGCTGGGAGACCAGGCTGGGAGGCCATGCTGGGAGGCCACCGCTGAGGCCACGCTGGGAGGCCAGGCTGGGAGGCCATGCCAGCGTGGCCTGTGTGACCTTGGCCTGGAACCTGCAGACCTACAGTCAGGTGGCCTTGGGCTTTTTGCTCCCATGATGAAAATCTGACTGATACAAACCCTTCCTGCTGTCCAGCTGTGTGACCTTGAACTTGGCTTCCGGGTCTGGGATTCATGCTTCCCAGGAGACGGCAGGAGGGACTTAAGGGTGGAGAGGATGGAGGATCGAAGAGCCTCTTCCAACTCCTGCTTTCTTGTATGGAATCCTCCGGTGTTTTCCTTTCTGTTTTAGTTTTTGCATAGTAATTTGGTCCTGAAAACATTAAAGAAAATACACTTACCCATGTTATATTAGGATCTTGAATGTACAAGAAACCCCAGACCTGAAGTGGGTATATGGTATTTAAGCTTCTGGAATTTCAGGGTGACCTTAGCCTACAAAACAGACTCTCTTGCCCGTAGCCACTTAATTTCTTTCCTTCCCTGAGCAGAAAAAGGCCCTCCCTGGGGAGTCGTAAAGGTGGTCACAGACACCTGCCCAGCCTTGTGTTGCATAAACAGCCCTTCCTTGGTGTTGCCCATGCAGAATTCCGCCCGTGGTGTGGGCATCCTCCTGCCTGGGGTCTGCTCTGTTGCTGACACCCAAGTCCCTCTGCAATGTCACCTGAAGGGGACACAGTTATTTCCTCTGGGTGCCACCTCGCCTCTGCCTTTTTCTCTCCAGTGTTCCTGCAAGCTGGAGTCTCGGGGCCTGGGAGGTCCCTCTTGTTTGATTACAGCCATTGATTGCAGCCGTGGCACACTCACCGGCTTCCAAGTTCAGGAGTCCTTGGGAATTGATCGACAGCACGCTCGGGAGAAAATATCGAGCTTGCATAAACAGCACGTCTGAAAAAGCAGCTCTGGTTTCTGCTGCTGTTGTCTGCCTCCGACAGTCTCACCAGTCTGCAGCCTCTTGGGGACAACGGAACCTGAAGTCAAGGTCAGGACCAGAGCGGGGCTGGGCTGCAGGAAGCTGGGCATGGATGGTAGGTGTGTGAAGACCAAAGCCCTTTGGACATGCCTGAGGCTGCATTCTGGGTCTCGCAATCTGCTGCCATCAGACTCATTCTGATTACTCAGAGATGGCGTGAGTGCGTGTGGGTGATGCATTTAGCCAAATGCGAGGTTCCGGCTGCGATGGAACCTGTAAGGCTGCAATGGTGGCTTGGAGCTGCCTGCAGCTGCTGATGGCACCACGGTACAGATGCCAATACCGAGTTTAAACGGTGCTGCCGGGGCCGGTGCAGTGGTGTGGTGGTAAAGCCGCCATCTGCAGTGTTAGCATCCCAGGTGGGTTTCAGTTGAGGTCCCGGCTCCTCCACTTCTGAGCTATCTCCCTGATAATGCACCAGACCCCTGTACCCATGTGGAAGACCTGGACAAAGCTCTTGGCTCCGGATCAGCCCAGCTCTGGCCATGGCAGCTGTTTGGGGAGTGAACCAGTGGATGGAAGATCTCTATCCCCCTCTCTCTAACTCTGCCTTTTAAATAAAATACATAAATCTTAAAAAAAATGAAAGGGTACTGCCCAGAGGGTGAATTTAAGGACTAGTGTACTTGTACTTAAATTTGACCCTTGGCCCTGAAAAAGAATATGGATTGCATGGACAATGGACCTCGCCACCACCCGAGCCCCTTTGAGAATTGAGCTAGGGGACAGGGAGGCCGCAGGGCCATCCGGGTGCCGCCAAGTTCTGCCTTCGTTCTTCTGTTGCCACGCCTGCCTTGGCAGGGCAGAGTATCGGTTTTCTCAGATTGTTCAATGGTAGAAGTTCAGGTGCTCCCCCAGCTGCCGGGCGAAGGGGCAATCCCATGGATTATCTTTCTCTATCAGGATGGCACCAACAGGTGTCTACGGGATTCTTTCTACTAAAGGAATGCCAATACAGCAGCTGCCACCGTAAATATTTACATACACTGGGTTACTGCACTTTATGTCTGTGGATTATGTGATTCCCCAAGCTAGTTGCCTTTAATAGGGGGAGGGGATGGAGACTGAGAGAGAGAGACAGAGCTAGAGCTAGACAGAGATAGAGAGAAAGAGAGATAGATAGATGATTGATTGATTCTGCCTTTCCCCTGCAGTGTGCCCCGTCCAGGGTCGGAGCGGTGCATCTGACATTGCTCACCACTGTGTTTTGGATGATCCTTGAAATGTCACCTGTTGGGAGCCAATTTCCTGCCGTGTGTTAATGAGAACTGAAAGGTGGGGTCTTGGGTCACAAGGGCTCTGCTTGCTGAAGGTCACACAGCACGCGCAGAAGGCCGTGAGCCCACCACCCGGCAAGAGTGTTAATCTGTCCTCTCAACTTTCTATCTTATTTACGTGAAAAATTGAAAGATGAAAAAAGTTGCTTCATGAGTGGCAGGCTGCTTCTGCTATGATTAAAAGCTTTGTTAATGTTATAGAAAAATGTGTGTGGTTTATTAGCTTTTTGTTAAACAGGTTTATTGACATAAGAATAAATTGTCTCTGTTTAAAGTGCAGGCTGTGACGTGAGTATACACCTGCAAATTCATTGCTGCTATTAAGAACAAGCACACCTGTCCCCCAGCGATAACTGCCCTCTCTCCTCTGGTACCTGTGTCTGCTGTCCATCAACACAGAATATGGGGCTGGCACTGTGGCATAGCGGGTAAGCTGCTGTCTGCCTTGCCAGCATCCCGTATGGACTCCGGTTCGAGTCCTGGCTATTCCACTTCTGATCCAGCTCCTTGCTAATGTGCCTGGGAAAGCAGCAGAAGTTGGCTCAACTCCTTGGGCTCCTGCACCCACTTGGGAGACCTGCCCAGCGCTGACCGTTGCAGCCACTTGGGGAGTGAACCAGTGGGTGGAAGACCTCTCTCTCTTTCTCTCTCTCTGCCTCTCCTAACTCTGCCTTTCAAATAAATAAATAAATATTAAAACAAAAGAGTAAAATATCACCACAGAATAGCTCGCACTACCTAGGATTTAACATAAAGAAATTATACAGATGTGCCTTTGTGATCTCACTTCTGCAGGATAATTATTTTGAGCTTCCACCTTACTTCCGCGTGCACGGGCAATGCTTCCTTGTTAATGCTGAGAGCACTGTGCGATGTGGACACACCACGACCTGTCTCTCCACGCACCTGTTCAGGGGCATTCGCTTTGTATCCAGGTTGGGCCTCTTCAAAAAAAAAGCTATTGTGAACATCGCGGTGCAAGTCCACGTGTGAATGTCAGCATGTGTGTTTATTGGGTCCCCTCGTTTTATCATATCAACTTTCTCTCCCTCGAGATCAGATCGCCTTCTGCTGTGCTCCCACGGTGTCTGCGCAGGCCAGGTTGGCTGGCAGGAAGCTGTCTGTGCACCTGACTCGGTGGTCAGCGCTGTGGCCCGTGCCCTGGTGTGGGGAGTGAGGCTGATACAAGCAGGAGAGATGACTCAGCAAGAGCAAGCGTGGAGGGAAACCTCCCTCTCCCTACACTACGAGCAATCTGTAGGCTAAGTACATTTTTAAAGATTTATTTATTTGAAAGGCAGAATGACAGAGGGCGAGACAGCAAGAGAGAGAGAAAGAGAAGAAAGAGAGAGCAAACTTGCTTCTGTTGGTTTACTCCCCAAATGGCCACAACAGTAGGGCTGGGCCAGGCTGAAGCCAGGAGCCTGGAACTCTAGCTGAGCCTCCCACATGCATGGCAGAGGCCTGAGTATTTGGGTCGTTGTCTGCTGCTTTCCCAGGTGCATTAGCTGGGAGTTGGATCAGAAGTGGAGCAGCTGGGACTCAAACCGGCACTCTGATATGGGTGCAGGGGCTTAACTCGCTGTGTGCAACACCAGCCCCTACACATATTTTTAAAGGCTTGTTCCCATCGGTTCCCAAAGTCAATGGCACAAGCGATGCGAGCGCAAGCCAGGACAGGCAATATTGATGGTGTTTACTTTTCATTAGCAGGCCAGAACGAGTCCCTAATTGCTAACAGATTCCAGGAACTGCCTTATTTGTAAACAGTAGTTCACCAAAAAAGTCATTAACAGAGTAAACAGCCAATTTAGAATGAGCGGTTGCAATTATGGACTGTATTTAGTGGTTGAAGGCGTGTCCGTGGCGTTCTGCGAAGACTTAGTGTCACTTTCGTGTTTGCACAGCTGAGCTGGGCCCGTCAGACCCCGATAGCCTGGGACTGTCCAGCGGGCTTTGTCCCTGCCTTTGGAAAGGTTACTCTTCTGACCATAAAGCTAACTCAATCTTATCCTAGAAAACCCGTCAAGTACAGAAAGGGAGAGCAAAGAAAATGAGAATTTCTCACTTCCCACCTTTGGAGGTAACGATTAACTCTCAGTTTACTTCCTTTCTCCTGTGCACACAGTCTGTAGTCTAGTTCAAACTCTGGATAGCGTTTTTCTCCTCGGGATTATTGCACAAACATGTCCAGTTTATTAGTGCTTTTTCCTTGGAAACATCACGTTAGTAGCTAGGAAACACCCAGGGTGTGGACATAGCCCCTGTCCTCTCTGTAGGTGGTCACCGAATCTCTGGTCATTGCCAGTTCTCAGTAGTGTCGTGATCAGAGTCTCTAGGCGAGCGCCCTTTTAACTGTCATTTCTTTGCAACATTCCCACAAATGAAATTCGACATTGGAAGGTGTGGACAATCAGGAGGCACTTGATTCTAATTCAGCTCTGTGTTTGGGGGAGCGTCTCCCTCTAGGGTTACCAAGAGTCTGGAAGGGCAATTTCCAGGCTCAGTGAGACCAGGAAAGCCCAGGACCCTGTGGCCCCTTTGCTTGTTGGATGGAGTCAAAACATCACAGTGTCGTTACTTGGAAAGGAGATGGAGGATCCTGAAAACACAGCCCTCTTCCAAGGGGCAGCAGCATCAGTATGGCCCAAAGATGTAACTTGGGGTGTAGCGCCTCCTAAAGGATGGGGACCACGAAAAGGATGGGTGAATGAGCCACCAACAATCACCCAGCGTGGTTGGGAAGCTGCCAGAGATATGATGGTGGCGACCAAATATCACAGCGGTTCCTCATTGACACCAAGACTGAGTGGCAGTCGACATCTGTCACGGATATCTGGTGGCTTCCTCTTCTCTGGCTGCATCCCACACCCGGGGCCCTGGGGATTATAACCCCACTGAGAGCCTGGAGCAGTGGTGGTAATGTTGCTTAAATCCTGTCTGTTTCAGTCTGTGAGGCAAGGCATACAGCAGGTGCTTACTGAATGAGACTTGAAGTTCTCCGAGGGCCAGATCAGTGTCTGCTTGGATTGCTTTCTCTCTCCAGCCCGGTTCTTACCATGTAGCAGGCATTTATGGTGGCTGTGTGCATTACAGAGCTGCTACTCCATGGTCAGGCAGACTCAGTCACACAAGTGCTCGTGGGAGGGATTGCAGAAAGCCCAGAGCTGGGCTGAACTTGACCTTTGCTCTGTCATTCCTACCTCTCTGCGTCCTGCTCCACTTCCGTGGCCGGGGTGGCCCCATTGCACTTCCGTGGCTGGGGTGGCCCTGCTCCACTTCCGTGGCTGGGGTGGCCCTGCGATGGTGGTGTCTGCTCCTCGGCCAGTGACGCCGTGGCTGAAGTCCCTTCTGCATCGGAGAAGGTCGGCTGGCCTCCCTCTTGAGACCGGTCTCCTGTGAGAAGCCGAGTTGGTCCTTTCTTCCCTGCAACTCGTGTTCCGTAGTTCAGGACCCGAGGGCTCATCTCAGGCACCTGCAGCGGCTTCCTCTCCTACCTCGTGGAGGTCCCGACTGTCTAAGTCACGGAGGGACTGAGCCAAGTTGCTGAGGCTGCCACGTGCCGTGGCTGCTGTCCCCAGCCGGTCACCTACAAGTGTGCTAGCCGTGCATTCACCATGGCGATGGGTCAAGGGCAGCCTCTGTGTCTCCGCCCCCTTTTGTGGGCTTTCAGGAAGTGGGTGTTTTCCATGCCGCTGCTTCCTCCACTTCCCGATCACACTTCGGAGTTCTCTCTCTGAGATTTGCTGCTTTAGCATTTGGGAAAGAAACTCATGAAAAATGGTAGGAATTTCAAAATGTAAGGAAGTGGGACGAGGCTTGGGCACTGACTTTAAAATCTGAACTCCAAGTGGGTTTTTGGAGGCCGTATACAGAAGAGAAGTCAATTAAAACCATGATCTATCTTGTTATGCAGAGAAATCGATTCTGACCCCAAACCTGATTAGGCTTGTAACGCGCTTGCATTACCGAGGGTCGGCTGGGCGCAGCTCAGTGACATGATCCGCAGGTCTCAGTGGCTGGCTGGTGACACAGGGTCATCTCTCAGGCTCCCTGTGGGTCACCACGGCTCCAGTTCCATGGAGTCACTCGGGGTCCCAGGTAACTAAGATGTCGTCCTCAGGAACCTTGCGTTGTCCTTGGCAGAGGAGACAGAGGGTCACCTAGTGGCCCCTTCAGGCTCCAGCCCAGAAATGACACACTTTGTCCAGAACGGGCCTCTGACCCTCCCCGCTGCGAGGCGGCTGGGACACGTGGGGAAGCAGAGGGAGGGGTTTGGGCACCACGGGCTCAGCTGACACTGCACCAGCCATTGGTTCTGTGGGAGAACTGGGAAGAATCTTTTACATCTTCGTGCCCCCAGCTCAGCCTGATATCTGGAACATCTACGTCTATGAGAGGCGTTTATTTTAATCTTTAAACTCCATTTTTTTGAAAAAAATTGTTTTCATCTACTGGAAAGGTAAAGAGACACACACACACACATACACACACACACATACACACACACACACACACACCCCTTCCATCTGCTGGTTCACTCCCCAAACGCCCAGGACTGGGCCACGCTCCAGCCAACAGCCTGGGACCCCACCCAGGTCACTCATAAATGGCAGCCGTCCAAGCACGTGCCATAGTCTGCCGCCTTCCAGGATGCACTAGCAGGAAGCTGGATCAGAAATGGAGCAGAAGTGACTCAACCCAGAGCTCCAGGATGCGACGTGGGCGTCCCAGACCGTAGCTTAACCTGCGACACTGCCCTGCCTGCCCTCTACTAGTGTCTTAAAAACATTTCGTGGAAAATGCCATTTCATTCTATTTTCTGGCAAACTGAGGGCTTTTGGGAAAGTTCATGGAAAGTAGAATTAAGTGATAGGTTTACTCTGAAATCCATGATAGTTTTTCCATAGTATACATTTTCCATGAACTTTCTGAAGACGTCTCATATGCATTTCAAAAAACTTTTGTACCCAAACTTATCTTTTAAGTCCGTTTTCCAAGACCCCCGAGAAGAGCCCTCGTGTGTATCTCCCACTCGAAGTTAAGCTCCACGACGACGAAGACCATTCTCTGCATCCTCACTGCCTCGCACGCTGTCAGGCACACGCTAGGTGTCTGATGAACGGCTGTCATCGTGCAGGTGAATGACCGCATAACCTGAGTGTTTCCCACTCCCAGAAATGAGGCCGTGGTGTAGGCAGGGAATCAGAGTCACAGGTTCTCCAGGGCCAGAGAGGGCTGGGAGCTTTGTGTCCAGAGTCTGTCATGCCTCAATCATGAGCAACCTGAGGCTGGGACAAGCGGTCGGGTGCAGGGCCAAGGGTGTTCGGTACTGGGGCTTTCCTGGACGGTGCAGTCTGAGATTGGGACCAGCCTGTGTTTTCACTGGGAAAAGATCGGTGGGACCTGGATGCGCCGATGTGCACCCCTGCGCCCAGCCCCCTTTCTGTTTCCCACGTCAGTTTCTGCACAGACACAGCCTGTCCATCATTCAGGTCCCAGGACCCTCATCCAGTTCCCAGCGGTCTTTGGGATCTGATGCTCACTTCTTGAAGCAGCCTGGCAGGGCAGAAAGGCCTTGGACTTTAACTAAGGGGGTTTGGGTTTTAATCCTGACCTCCACAAAGCGCTTTCTGCACAGCCTTGGGCCTGTGTTCTTACCTGGGCAGCGGGGAGGCCGTGTGGACCTCACTGGGTTGTTTTGGTGACTGGATGAGACAAAGCATGTATGGAGCTCAACCATCGAAGGGGATCAGATCTCACTACTGGTCTGAGCCCACTGGCATGATGGCAGTGCCAGTGTCTGCCCAGCGACTGCCTAACTGACAGGCCAAAATCTCCTCCTCCTCCTCCTCCCCCCCCCCCCCCGTGAGATGACAGGCATGCCCAGTGGGTAGCACATCACAGAGACTCTGCTCATAGACATCAATAATAAAGCAAGAACAACAGAAACTTGCTTTAGGCTCTTCTCTGTGTCTTCCTGTTCCCCCTCCCATAGCCCCTTCCTCATTTAAATAAAGGCATGGCCACAACTCAATGCTCTGTGCACAAAGGGCCTGTGGCTTTGGCCTGGTGCTCTCCACTCAGCACCATGGGGTGGGGCGGGGATGTGCCACTTCACACCAGCCAGCTCGCTCAGATGACGAGGGAGAGGGAAGGGTTTGTCAGGCACAGGGAGTGCCCACCCCAAACTCACACCCTTGTCGGAGCTGCTGGCTGCATATGACTCTGGGACCGTTTGCCGGGGTAGTCGTCTGCAGGTGGTGCGTTCGGACGATTGGGTAATCCACGCGCTTGCAAGGGGGGTGGCTCCATTTGTCATCTGAGTGCATCTAACAGTCTGTACGGGGTGCAGAGTGCACCCCAAGACACTCAGCCTCACACAAGGGGCGCTGTGCTTCCCAGGGAGGCTGGGGAAGCCTTCGGGAGAGCAGGGATCTGTGGCATCATTGAGCTCTGGCTGCTCCCAGACACCTGGTCCCCTAGACACCAAAGAGTCACTTCTCTGCCCTTTAACAAGCCCGGGGATTTATGCACCAAGTGGAGCCATTGGCTGTAAGACCTTGAATCAGCAGAAGACCTTGACCGCAGGAAGGAGCAGGAGAGGAGACCAGGGGATCAGGAATTATGTGCCAGGCTCTGGCCGTGGTCCTCTGTCTCTGTACCTGCATAGCATGCAGTGCCCATTGTACAGCCAAGGAAACTGAGGCCCTAAGAGGTTACATAGCTGTGCTGGTTGGAATGTGTCTCCCAGAGTCCAGTCCGTGTGTCAGAAACCAACCTCAGCACAGTGTAGATCTAGATGAGGGTCTTTGGATCATGACTCACAGGCCACATCTGGCCTGCAGTGAAACAGGAGAAATTTTCAACATTTCAAGTGGCTATGCAAGCACCTGATTGGCCCATTGGCCTGCAAAGCCCTTTAAGGACAGGTTTGCTGGGCACTGATTTCGGGCAGTGGCAATGGACGTTGTCACGTGGCCCGGCTCATCCTCACCCTTCCAGCCATGGCCTCCATTCCCCCAGTGTGGCCCAGAGATTCCCTCCCGTCCTGGGCAAGTCCAGCTGGGGACTGGTCAGCAGGCGGACATACAGGCCCACATCCTTTTGCTGGCCTCGGGGGTGCGCCCAGAGGCCGCCCCTGCCCCAGCGCTCCTGGTGGGGGTGGGGAGGTCCCGTGACAAGTGCTCCTCCTGCACCCGCTGTGGGGCCTCTGCAGGGCATTCCCAGCTGAGGGGATAGGGCAGAAGGGGGCTGTGGAGAGGGGTGAGAGTGCGCATCACGGAGGCCATTCAGGCCCCTGGGGCTCGGCCTCCACCCTGCTCCTTGGCCCCAGCTGAGCCTGTCTCTCTGTCCCCACCTGTCTGTCCTCAACTCCAGCCCCCTCCGAGGCCCCTGATGTCTGCCTCCTTACCGCTGCACACCGTGGCCCCTGCCTGCCTGGGGTAACTGCCGACAAAGTCGTGGCAGATCACGCAGGGTCCTTGCTGTACCGAGGGACGGCTCCCGACACTTTCCCGCTGACAACGAACTGGACCCTCTCGTGGCCCTAGGGTGCGGTCTCACTATCAGCCCCATTTTACAGACATGGAGCTTGAGGCACAGAGAGGCTGAGGAAATGGCCGAGGTCCCCCAGCTGCTGTGCTGGGATCTGAACCAGGCTGGCTGCCTGCTTGGATGCATTTGCTCCTCTTTGCCCCCAGCTGTAGCTGAAAGTCGAGGAGGGAGCAGTGGCCATGAGCTGGGCTCTCGGCTGCCCCCCTCCAATGGCACTTGGATGTGATACCTCCAGTCATCGGGTTGTCAGTGGTCGGGGACGATGGCTCTGCCAGGGGCACAGGAGGGCGTGCGGTGTCCCTGTGGCTCGGAGCAGCCTGCCTCCCCTGGTCCAGTCCTGCTTGCGCTCTGGGAGCTGGTCTGTGCTCTGCTTGCCGCAGCCAGGCCCACTTGGGTTTCTCTGATTTGCCCAAATCCAACGTGATCTACAGAGAAGGCAGCCCTGGCTGCAGCGACTCAGCGGGGGCTCAGGGCCCCTGCAAAGAGCCGGCCAACAAAACACCAAAAGCAGTAGCCCCCAGCCCTGCGCCCGCCACCAGTCTGCCCACCCTGGGATCACACACACGTGTGACTTCGTGTCTGGCTTTGCTCACGTACATGATGTGTCCGTGGTTCACCCGTGTTGTAGCATGTTTGTGGATTTCATTCCTTTTCAGGGCTGGATACTATTCCGTTGTGTGGATTCAGGGCATTTTCTCTCTCCGCTCCTCCATTGATAGATATTGGAGTTATTTCCCTTTTGAACTTTTCCTGAGCTCACAGAGACAAGCCCAGGGCCGGGGCCTGGACCCGCAAACTTCTCCAGTGCAGGGTTAGCACAGGTTGAAACGGAGGTATTTGGGCACAGAATCTCTGGGGGCCCTTGTCAACCCCACCTCTTAAAAGCCTACCCTGAAGTTGCTTAAGAAACTACTCAGTAATTGAAGCAATAACTTTCAAGACCAGGGGCCGGTGCTGTGGCACAGTGGGTTAATGCCCTGAGGTGAAGTGCTGGCATCCCATATGGGCACTGGTTCAGGTCCCGGCTGCTCCACTTCCGATCCAGCTCTCTGCTGTGGCCTGGGAGAGCAGTAGAAGATGGCCCAAGTGCTTGGGTCTCTGCACCTGCATGGGAGACCTGGAAGAAGCTCCTGGCTTATGGCTTTGGATCAGTGCAACTCCAGCTGTTGCAGCCAATTGGGGAGTGAACCAGCGGATGGAAGACCTCTCTCTCTCTCTGCCTCTCCTCTCTCTGTATAACTCTGACTTTCAAATAAATAAATAAATCTTTAAAAAAAATTTTAAAAGTTCAAGACCAAATTAGAATGTATTTTCCTCCTCCGTAGAGCACAGAGCCCATAACCCCTGTGATGCTCATAGCTGTTCCTGGGATAAAGCCGAGCCCCTCTCCCTCACTGCCCCGGACAGAGGCAAAGGGAGGGAAGGTGGCGAGGCCCAGTGGGAATCACTCTTCTTAGAAATTCTCGAAATACGGAGCACCAGCTAGGCGTAAATCCAGCCAGTCAGCTTGACCCCGACAGCGGAGCCGGGGCTCTGTCTGTGGCTCCCAGGCTGTTTGCGGTCACGGACACATTTGAACGGAAACTCATTCTGTCCCGGTTCTCACTGACATTCCAGTTGTGTGCGGGAACGCTGTTTCTCCCAGAAATGTCAGCTCTCTTGATTCCTCCCTCCCCCTTTTAAACAGAACCGGATGACCCCACCCCCACCCCCACCCCCCATGGATGGGAGTAAGAGGGTGAACGTCTCAGCGTTTGGTAGAACTGGGATGTCAGCGGCTGCTTCCACGCTCCTTGGAATGGCAGCGAGCACAAAAGATGGACACAGGGAATCCCGCGTGTGTGTGCCAGGGGCAGGGCAGCGGCCGTGGAGCTGCCTGGTGGTGTCTGGCGTAGAGAGCTTCCCCGGCCATCAGCATCGGAGTTAGGACACAGACACGGAACACAGCGGTGAGAATTTCTGCCGGCCCAGCTGTGTGTCCGAGCAGGTGCAGCGCTGACCGCAGCTCCGCGGGGCAATAAGCAAAGGCCCTGGCTGGGGCGTCCCCTCTGAAGGCCATGGGAAGACCTTGAACAGCTTCGTGAGGCCCGAGAGGTCACAGGGAAGAAAAAGTAGAGGCGTGAGCAAGGGCCAGGGTGGATGCACTCCTGGCTGGGGAGCGGGTTCTCAAGGGCACGTGGTGGCTGCTGTAGGAACCTTGGCCCGAGAGGACACAACCCGGCCTCCAGGGGACACCAGTCACAGAGATGGCCCCAGCTGTCCAGGTGTGGTTTGCGAGTCAGGAGACTTTTTTTTATTCCAGCCTTGCACAGGTGTGGGGAGCTCCAGTGCCGCTGGCGGCTGTGTCGGATTTGTTTAGCCGGGCCCTGGAGGAGGCTGCCCGCTGGGAGTCATGCTTGCTGGACAGTGCTTGGTTGTCCTGCTCAGGCTCACCTGGACACGTGTGAGACCTGGACACGTGTGAGACCGCCCCAGCCAGCAGAGACGCAGACATGGGCATGGCTGCTCGGTCCAGCTGGAAGAGCCAGTAAGCGGAGCGTGGAATTGGGGGTGGGGTGGCCATGCGTTTGGGGTCTTGTGGCCCAGCAGGGGCGGGAGCTTTGCCTCTGAGGGGGAGCA
The DNA here is from genome assembly GCA_949820135.1 of Sylvilagus floridanus. Lineage (NCBI taxonomy): Eukaryota > Metazoa > Chordata > Mammalia > Lagomorpha > Leporidae > Sylvilagus > Sylvilagus floridanus. The sequence goes on from OX463235.1 coordinate 73,285,651, forward strand.
GGACCCCAGAACCCAGGCCGAAGCCCCTGTATGCTGAGAGCTGCCTCCTGCCTGGCCAGAGATGACAAATGTGGCAACAGAGCCATAAATATCCCGAGTCGGGAGAAGATGGACAGGGAGAAGTCATTAGCAGTGACAAAGAGTCTCCGTCGCCAAGCATCACATGCCCACAAGTGATTGCTAAGGTTAAAGCCGACAATGAGCAAGAGGAAAGCAGGGGCTGAGTGAGGAGAGGGTCCGGGTGCCCTCCCTCCCCACCTCACCCAGCCCCAGCCAGGAGATGGGCTGCCTTCCTGTTGGCGTGGGAGGGGTTTGTGGGAAATGCACTTGATGAAAAAATCGTGCATGGATTTGATTTTCTTTCACACCGAAATCAGCTCAACCCTGGAGTCCACTTTCCATGGACTTGTTGAAGGGCCCTGGTGTTCCGGCCGCCACCCTGCAGAAGGACCTTGGTGCACTGCGAATTCAGCCAGCCGCCCCCACTCACGATCGGTGGTTGCATTGGTGTGTTTCGGGCTAGATGGTGACAGGGAAATCCCCACGTTGTCCTGGGAAATGCCAGCTCAGTTAACCGTCTTTAGCACTGCCCGGCACCACGCTTTGTGACAAACGCGTTCACCGGCAAACCGCAGCGAACGGTTCCGCCGCGGCAAATGGCGTTCTGCCTGCCCCAGCCCCGCTTCCGTCTTGCTCTCCTTTTCTCATAAAAATCAAGGCGAGAGAAGCAAAGCTTCCACTCACCCCGCGATCACAAACTTCCCTGCCGCGTCCTTGGGGAGGAAAAAGAAAAAGGAAGAAATTAGGACAATCTGGGGGCGGAGCTTGTGGCACCTGCACAGGAAAGCATCAGCAGTATGTTTTTGAAAATTGAAAATAAAATTATGGAAAAAATGCTTTATTTGATTCTCTGTTTATGGGAAATTCGTTTTATTTGACTTTTTTATTTGTAATATCAACTACGGAGCAGAGCACAGTTTCTGAGGTGTTCCCTTACGGTCTCATTGCTCTAAATTATTAATGCCGCGCTGTTGATATATTGTCAGCCTTGTACATACATTCTATGAAAATGAGTTTTACAGTAGGCTGGGATTTATAACAAAGCTTGACATATGCAGCTAATTCACCTGCACAGTGCTGTCAGTTTTAGGTTCATAAATAATTGATACTCGTGGTTTGAAGTTCAGCTAGTGTTAGTACTTCAGCTGTTAAATTCCAGCAGCATAATGGATGAATATTTGTTTATAATTTCTGTCCATGGTCCTGATGTCAGCTCCCTCGCTTCATTTGCATAGGTAGATGGAGATGTCGGAGGCGTAATGAGCGCGTGAAGATGACGAATTGTTTGCCGGCCTGCTGGTGCGGTTCTGTAAATGTTTGATTAGTTCTGAATGGATTACGGTTAGATTATCTGGTTCAGAGGTTAACGTGAGCAGCTCTTGGCTCCCAGAGCTTGTGTGATCCCTTGCTGACAGATTTTAAAATTCATACCGTGAGATCGGAGCTGCGAAGGCGAGGGTGTGTTCTCCGCAACAGATGTTTGGTAACTAAGCGTACGGTTCCCCATTCCGAGAGCTGCAGGAATTCCAAACGGGCACTGTGTGTTGGAGGAAGCCTACTGGCTGAGTCCCCACACAGGTGTCGGCTGCTCAGCCGGCGAGGGAGGGAGGGATCTGGTGCCCATTGGGAGCAGCTTCTTAGGGTCTCTCCATTTCGCAGCCCGTGAGCTTGACCTGCAAATCACTGCCAAAGAAATGTCTTAGCTGGAGACCAGCACATGCACCTGCCCCGGCACCTCGGCTGTGCTCCGAGATGGGGGAGGGGCCTCCTGAGGGGGAGGGGCACTAGGAACGCTGACTCAGCCACATCTCTGCAGAGCATCGACGCCCACACAGCCTGGCGAGTGCAGTGACAAAGCAGAGTCTGAAGCGGTGGCAGCACTCACACTCACCCCACCCTGAGTGTGCGTGTTCACACTCACCCACCCTGAGTGTGCGTGTGTGTGTGTTCACACTCACCCACCCTGAGTGTGCATGTACGTGTGTGTGCACACGTGAGACCCCCAAGCAAAGAACAGCTCAGGGACCCTCCTGCCTGGGTCTTGTCCTGCTTCCTGGAGCAGGACTGGCCGGCAGCCCTCCGCCTACCAGGACCCGCCTACCAGGACCACTTCCTGGGCAGCCCCGCCCCTCGTCCGGTGTGGCCGGGCCTTCTCTGGTCACCCGGGGCCTGCCCGCTCCAACCTCCACCCCTGTGGTGCTGCTCTCCCAGCCCCTCCCGGCGTCTCCCCAGCGCCGAATCAGAAAATGGAGGCAACAGGGCCCTCACGCCAAGATTGAATGCTTGCAGCTGAACAGGACTGAGTTCTGGTGCTCTCTTGAACTATATTTTTCCAGCCCCGCATCCAGTTCCTTAGCTTGTCTGGCAATCATGTTAGTGATTATATGGGTAATGAAACACGTGCTCTTTTTGTCTGAGCCTCTGATTAATCTGCCTTCTCTTTAGCCTTGATTTATGGCGCTCAACTCTGGAGGTGAACGCCGGCCCATCAGTTCCATAGCTTATTACAGACGCAGGGGCCGCTCAATGCCTCGGAGGCTTGAATTGTTTCTTGACAGCTGGGCTTCTCGCTACATTCCCTCCAATCTGTTTTGGTTCCTGGTGTGACCTTTCATCCAGTAAAATACATTAGTTGAATAGCACAGTCTCATTAAAAGAGTGAATTAACCGAAGAGTCTTTTTAACTAAATGACAGCCAAAGGACTGAGTGCTAATAGCCACGAGCACTTGGAAACTTAACTCATGAATCAGGCCCGTTAATACTGGCTCACGCCCGAAGCACCGAGGGCGCCGCGCGCTCTGCCGGCTCTCGTAAGAAGAAAAGCTCATTACTTTCCTTCTGATGGGAGAGAAAGAGTGAGTGGGCAATAATAAAGCTTGAATTTTTCAATACTGTTAAAAATGGGGCTGACAGATTGCCGACAATAGGAGAAGGGGCCAAGTCTGCGTCCGGAGCCGCTGAATTAGCAATACCATATATCATACAATCTAATTAAATCAACCCGGAGAACGAAATTAGTTTTCTGTGAGTGAAATGGCCTCTGAAAGAGCTCTATTAAATGAACTGGAGAGCATTAATTAAATAATTCACAGTGAGGGATTTTGCATTTATACAAAAATTGTGCACTTAATTGTTCATGCTGTATTACAGATCTGGCCTTATGTTAACAATGTGTCGAAAGCACATTTACTGGGGCACATCAGAGCAGCTTAACACAAACGTGGCCTGCAAAGTTTTACAGGTCGGCCAGGGACCCACGCAGAAGTGTCCGGGGACGCGCAGACCTCCGAGCGGCTCCGCGAGGCTTTTTTTTCCCCGGGAAGTTTGGTTCCGAGGACTTTGAGGAAGGGGCTTCCGTCGTGTGTTGTCCCCGTGTCAGAGAAGCTTCTGGCATTGGGGCCAGCAATCTCTGGGATGGGGGTGGGAGGATCAGAGGGCTCCTCCTGGGTTCACTTCCGGGGGTCTTGGTTAATTTGGACGCTTGGCAACTTCCTGGCGAATTTCAGTATCGGCAGAGCCTCATCTGGGAGAATCAATTTCCTTTTTCCCCTGCCAAATGTGTTAGCTGGCCGTGTGGACTCACTCCTGTAACCCAAGCATATTGGGTGCACTGAAGGAAAAAGTGAACTTGGGCACAATATGTTAGTGAAATCAGAAACCGTCCTTCATTGAATCGTGGATCTCAGGGTTGAAAGAGGCCGTAAAAGCCGCACATCCTCCTCCTAAGCCAGGCCTGGCTGTGCCTTGTAACGCTCACGTGGCTCAGGGGCTGACTCCAGCCACACGGAGCCCAGGCTGCCCTTGCGAGGCCCGAATGGTGAGTGGATTCCTGGGCTGAATACGAGCACCTCCATCCCTACCTGCACCCCCAGGTGTTTGACCTTGGCCAAGGGGACTGAACCAAGGGGACTGAAGGTCATGATAAGCCCAGTTCCAGATCCTAGCACTGGCAGGAGGATTAATCCAGTTATTGTATCAACAGCACTTAAAACCGTGTGGCGCATTCATGTTAGATGGTGCTACTTGATCATCGCTACATGTCTTTTTTGTTAAAAAACATTTATTTATTTGAAAGGCAAAGTGACACAGAGAGACAGGGAGAGAGAGAGAGATCTTCCATCCTTTGGTTCACTCCCCAAATGGCTGCAAGAAGCCAAGAGCCAGGAACTCCATCCAGGTCTCTGACATGGGTACAGGGGCCCAAATCCTTGGGCCAACTTATGCTGCTTTCCCACGTGCGTTAGCAGGGACTTGAACCTGCGCTCTGTATGGGATACAGTGTTGGGGCGCCTCCCAGTCTCTCCTTTAACACTCATGGTTTTGGATGAACTTGATTTTGGAGCAGTCATTGCCTGTTTTGTTTTTTTTTTAATCTAATTAAAATATATTCCAGGCCTTTACACTTTCTTATTGATTGGAGTGTTTGGTGATGGGAAAAATCTGACATTTTTGAGTTTCTTGGTTGTAAATTTAAGTCTTCAAAATTGCAAACATCTCCCACGTGGGAGCCAGTGGGCTGGGCTGCAGCGGTGAGCGAGATGAGCGGAAGCCACTGGAGTTCTCGTTCTCATTTTCCGTTCACGGTGCCAAAGATGTCACCCACAAAAAAAAAAAAAAATCCTGAAAGTGGTGACAGTGTAAAACCAACAAAAGGAAGAGGCATTATTTAGAACGTTGTGTGGGGAAAAGACGCAGGCGCCCTCTGGCATCGTCAGGGGGACCCTTCAGCCGGCAGCATCCATGGGCGCTGAGTCCCTCTGTCAGGTGGAGCGGTACCTGCACCTCACCTGGCACACCTCCTGCACGCTTGAAAGCCCTCGCTGGATCACCTGCAAAGCCTCCCACGTCGTAATTTAGTGCACAAGTCGCTGTTACGCTGTATTGTTTAGGGAATAATGAGACGGGGAAAATGTCCACGTCGTCTGGCACAGACACAGTTTGTTTTCAAGCATTCCTGACCTGAACCTGGCTGAATCTGCTGGTGTGGAACCACGGGTGTGGCGAGCTGGCTGCTGAAACAGCAGGAAGACAGACGGACAGCGCTTGGAGTCCGCCACGCCCTCTGGAGGATGCACTCCTTTTAGGGTCCACGCTTTGTGCCTGGGACTTTTTGCTCCCACCTTATGTCTGCTATTAATTCAGTAAGACAGCATTTTAATGCCACAGCTCTGGTGGTCTTGGGTGGTTTCAAACAAGGAAAGACACAACCAGCAGCATCCCGGAAAACAAGACAGCGTCAGGACAGCAGCTTGGCTGGCTCATTTTTAAAGGAAGAAACACAAACAGCCAACAGACACATGAACAAGTGCTCAGGATCACGAGCTGTCAGGGGAATGCAAATCAAAATCGCCACGAGCTATCAGCTCCCTCCAGTTGGAATGGCTGTCCTCCCGAAGTCCAAAGATAACACTAGCTGGTGAGGTTAGAGAAAAGGCTGTTGGTAGAGATGCAAACGAGTACAACTATTATGGAAAACAGTATGGAAATTCCTCAACAAAGCTAAAACTGGATCTACCACAGGACCCAGCCACCCCACTGCAGGGATATATACAACGGAATTGAAATAAATGTGTAGCAGACACCTGCTCTCCCGTGTCTATGCAGCCTGATTCACAGTAGCTCAGATGTGGAACCAACTTAGACGTCCACCAAGTGATGACTGGATGAAGAACATGTGGTATATATTCAGTGTGGAATATTACTCAGTCATAAAAAATGAATGAAATCCTGACATTTGCAATAAAGGAATGGAACTGGAGATCGTTATGCTAAATGAAATAAACCAGACAGAGAATGACAAAATCACATTTTCTCTTTTATGTGGATGCTAATATATATGGCAAAAATTTTGTGAATGCATATTATTTGATATACAGTCAAAAATGTTGTCTCCTCTGAATTATTCCATGTATGTGACAATATACCCTCCCTTCCAGGATGATAATTATCATGAATCCCAAATTTTCAGGGATATTAATATTCCCTGTGTGCTTATAGTATCCACATATGATGTGAATATGGCAAAATGGTAAAAATTGTTAAATCTTAAAAAAGAGAAATTATAAATTTCAATTTGGTCTTTTCTAGAAGATGTCCTCTAGCAATTCTGTGTTTGTTATGTGGATTTATCAGGATTGCCTTGGAGAGACTTGTAAGCAATCCTAGCCTTGTATCTCATCAGAAGTCGAGGTCTTCGCTAGGGACGGACCTCGCTGCAGAGTCCCATCGCCAGGGCTGCAAACATTCACATTTCGAGCCCTGTGAAGTCTGCAGGCTCTAGGATGCTGGACTGAACTAAGCAGAGTTTTCAGCCCATCCATGTTTCCCTCTAAGAGGTAAAGCATAGCAGCACCTGCTTGGTGACACAAAAGAGACAAAGAATCAACCGAAAGGAAACGCAGCAGGGCAGGCGCTTGGCAGGGTGGAACCCGAGGGCAGAGAGGGGTCGGGAAGCTTTGGGACGTCGGCGTTGGAGTCTGGAGCCGCAGGGGGGGCGTGGGCCGCAGCATTGCTGCCGGTGGCACTGTGGTCCCCTCTTACATCGCACGCGGCTTCAGATCCAGCCCAGGATGACTTGTGGTTGTCGCTTCGTGTTGCTTTGAGTGTGACAACCCTGAGATGAGGCCACTTGGACCCCTAACACAGCTGGGTTCAATGCCACATACATTTTATACTTGAAGTAGGAGGGAAGTCAGCGCCGTCCAGTTCATCGCAATCCAGCACCGACTGATGGAGCGCTTCCTGCTTGCTGTCCGTGTGCTGGCCACTCCAGGAGAGCAAAGAGCTTCAGGTAGCAGCGCTGTCCCCAGGAATTCACAGTCTGACACAAGGAGTGCTGAGTGCCTGCTGTTTACAAATGAAAGCAGTGGTGCAGAGAGGAGCTAACGCAAGTTCGTGATGAACTCCAGCGAGGGAACAGTCACATTAACAGCAACAACAAGGACCCACACTTACTGAGCAGGGCTAGCGCTTTACAGACATTTCCACTCTAAGATGCACTGTCTGTCCTGGGTGAGGCAGGAAACCCTGTGAGAGCTCAGAGGAGAAAGATGACTTTTCCATTTAGGGGGCTGGGCGGGAGCAACAGAACTGATGGCTGTCAATCAATTACCAACGTACACGCCACTTCCATGGTCATGCATGATGTGACCCCTGCCTGCGTGGGCCAAGGACACAGGTCGGATGAATTAGGAAGATGAGGGGCTCATATGGGCCCTCCGGAACAGGTGCCCAGAAGGAAAGAGGGGGCAGAGCCGGAGGGACCCGAGGAGAGAATCGAGGGAGGCAGGTGGTGTCCACAGGGCTGTGGCGGAGAGAGGCTGTCCTGGACAGGGAGCAGGGGGTAGGGATTTGTACAGAGCTAGGGTGGGGGGAATGAGAGAGTGGGATGGAAAGGGAGCTTTATGCCTGGGGGTACAGCACCAGCCCACAGGGCCCCCAATACTGCTCAGTCACAGGGAGCCTCACCTTCACAGCGATATGTTTCAGGGAGAGCTCGGGCATAGCCATGCCCAAGACCCACTGGGGCTGCGAGGCTGGACCAAGGCGTCGCCCGTGACCCAGCGAGAGGCCAGTGCATGCCAGGTGCAGGGCCCCGGGAGCCACGTTGACTGTCCAACGCCTCCCTACCTTTCTAAGAGACCCAGTGCTGATCGATAGCAGCATTTCAGTTATGAGATTAGGCAGGGTCTTGGAAAACACTGGCGCTCAAATCCAATCTCCAGCTCTAGGGCTTCAGCTGGTGGCCGGTGACGGGCGGGCGGGAAGAAAGATGCATTTCCCTCTCTCTGGGCATTGATCGCGCCGGTGTCATGGGCTCTGATCCAGTCCTTTCCCCTAGCAGGAGGCAAGGGTAGCTGCGGGGTTGGGGACTCGGTCCTGTGGGTCAGCCCAGACTGCCCAGGGGACTTGCGGCTCTGCCAGCGCCGGGCTCTGACGGGGAGCAGGAGCTGCAGAGGAGGCTCTCCTGGTCTTGGCTGCGGGGTTCCCTACCCTGAGGCAAACTCCTGACAAGGGGGTGACTTCCTTTACTGGGGGGTGAGGCCAGAGTGCAGTGGTCTGGCTGCGTCTTGGCTCTGTGACTTCCTGCATGGCTTAGATGGTCTTAGAGGTTCTCTCTCTCTCTCTCTTTCTCTCTCTCTCTCTCTCTCTCTCTCTCTCTCTCTCTCTCTCTCTGTGTATGTGTGTGTGTGTGTGTGTGTGTGATGGGATTGGTGTAACCCCCCCCACCCTCTATCACTCCTAGGGTGTGAGGCCCTCTTGGGTACCCAAGCTGGTAACATTCCGTGTCCCATTGTCCACAAAGCTGACCGCCCCCCCCCCCCCCCGACTGGTGAGACAGGGAGGCCTGACCTAGCCCTCTGTGTAGACCGGGGCTCGGGAACGTTTTTCTGCCAAGGGCCATTTGGGTGTTTATAACAACATTCTCAGGCCATACAAAATGATCAGCTTAAAAATTAACCTGCTGTAGATGGATTGAATTTCCAGGGCCAGACCAAGTGAATCTGTGGGCCTTGCATGACCCGTGGGGCTCCATGGTCCCCACCCTGGTCTAGACCATGGTGAGGGAACACCTCATTGTGGGGGGAGTGGGGGTTACCAAACTGTGACCAAACTCCTCCAAGCTTGCAAACCCTGGCCTGGGCCTACCGCAGCCTGGCTGCCGGTCACCCGTGGGGGTGGGTGGTTCTAAGAAGAGCAGCCTCCCCTTTGTCGGCTCCTCCCCCTGCCAGAGAGCAGCCTGGTATTTGCCTCTTTGCAAGTTGGGTCCTTGCAAGATGGATCTGTCGCATCCCACCTGCACCCCTACGCGAGGCCATTTACAGGGGCGCTGTCAAGCTCTTCAGTCATTGGCACCGTGGCCTTTGCTATTAGCTGCATTTAGTGTGTTCCAGAAAGCCTGTCTCACCTGCGAGAATTCGTTCCTTTGTGTCCGACCTCCCCTCTGAAATGTGTCGTCTGTCCCTTCTCAGTGGATCAGGAAAAAGCCAATGTTCGCTCCTTCCTGGGATGGGTCCTTTCTCAGAGTCTTTCCAAGAAGCCTGGTCTTGCCTTGGGTGTGAGCACTGCCCGGGCAGCCCCTGCAGCCCCGGAGGGGTCTCTGGGCACAGCAGTTTGCACAACACAGACTCAGGGTCAGGGGTGGCAGGCGTGCAAGGAGTCTTGGGACTGGGCCTAAGGACTCCCCTTCCAGACCCAGAGGCAGGCCCGGGATGGGGTGGGTGCCCCTGTGCGAGAAGGGACTCAGCACTCTCCTCCTCCCCACCCCTTCCTCCTTCTCCGCTGTCTACCAATTGAAACTCAGCACGAAGACTGCTCGGTGCCAACCAGCGAGCTCAACACCGTCTGCCAGCACCTTGGTCTCCAGCTTCCTGCCTCCAGTGCTGGGAGACACGGTCAGAAAGCTCCAGCTGATGGTGTATTTGCTGGGAGACATGGTGGCTGCCGTCAGGAAGCTCCGGCCGAGGGTGTATTTGCTGGAGCAGCCCAGGCTACTCGGCCATCTAGTTCCGGGCCTTTATTCCTTGTCTTGCCACTTGGCCTCTGCTCTTGGTTGTTCCCGTGGGCCCTTGGCAGACTCCACTGGAAGCCTACTGCTCTCAACACAAGATCTGGATAAGTGGGAGCCCAGGAAGGGCTGGGACAGGGTGGAGCCCTCAGTCTGATGGCCTGGGTGACCCCCTGTTGATGCGGGCTCCCATGGAAGGCAGCCTCCTCCCAGAGTGGTCTTGCCCTTGAAGGTCCCTCCACGTCCCTTCCTCATCTCCCACCCCTTGCCACTGTGCGCCACCTCCCACACCCCTGGGGGCACAGGCAGGTGCCGCCTTCCTCTCCCTGTCTTTCTTTATCTAGGCCTCCCGGGATGGGCGGCTAAGGGCCAGCCCGAGGAGCCTGGAGGAAGTGCCCCCATCACAAAGCCCCCATCATGCCCCTGGTTCAGCTGCAGAGTTCTATTTTGAATGTCAGAATCGAAATATAATCTCCTTTCTGTACCAAATTCTCCTCTTCCCCCTAGCAAATTGCTCATGTAGGCCGACTGGAGAAATTCAGCAGACATAGAAAGGGGAGCTCACGTTGATATTACTAGTTAGCAATTCAGGCTCCCTGCTATTTACTAACTTACTTATATGCATATTGATTAATTAGGCAACTCATGTTCAGTACTGAAATTTATGGGAAGATATTGATAAGGATAAAGAAGGAAATAAAAGTTATCGGAACTCCACCTGCTCAGTTTTTACTACGGGCATTTTGGTGTGTGGCTGTCCAGACTTTCCCAGGCACCTTGTCCCCAGGTATGCGGTTCACAGAATGAGATTCTACTCTACTTGTTGATTGACAGCTCACTTTGTGCACTGGATAGTTTGGAACTTTCTAGAACATCTTAGACCCAGTATATTTTCCCACCATTTACAATGACTGCTGAACGTTCCATTTAACACAAAAAAGACCCTGCTATGTGCAGGTGACCCTGTACCGTTGGACCTCCTCCCTTGGGGGAGCCACCTCTCTCTCCTCCCTCCCTGTGTGGCGAGTGCCACTGCTGTAAGTGACCAGACAACAGGGAGGACATCTAGACACTGGAAAAAGTGCCTGGTATCGAGTGGACAGAGAGCACCTTCCCCCCAATCGGATCTTTCTTTCAGGTATTTGGAATCTCGCAGGAAGAGTCCAGAGAGGCCCCTCCCCTCTCTCAGATCTTCGGGTTTCTCCTTGGCTGCTTGGATTGGCGGTGGCTCTGTTCCCACCCGGCCTCTTCTTCATGGAACTCTGGAGATGCTGGGAGCGCATCGTGTCACCTGCCCCCTGGTGTGGCTCGCCATTCCCTCCAGGTGGGGTTTTGTGTGACAAAGCGTGTTTTGCAGTGTTTTATCTTGAAAATCTTTAAATAGACAGGAAACTTGAACAAATGGCTCAATAAATGTTCCTGCCCCTTGGATCAAAGCTCGTCTCGACTAGCCGTTGCTGTGATCAACAAGCCAAACGTGGCCACGGGAAGGAGCACAATTTATCTCTTCTCCCGATTCTGCAGGTTGGCTGGGTGGCTTTTCTGTCCTGTGTGGTGTTGGCTGGGCCGCTGGGAAGACTGGAGTGTCCAGCATGGTCTCGTTCACAAGATTGGGAGTTCAGAGCCATGGTCTTGTGTCTCAGTTCTCTCTGTGGCTGTGGGGGTTTCCCTGCAGCGTGGGGGCTGGGCTCCAAGAAGAAACAGACCAAAACATAAGGCAGAAGCTACAAGGATGTCTCAGCGTCCCTCCTGCCTTGGGGGCCACCCAGCATCCCTGACTGTGTTCACGAGGCCTGTCTGTACCCAGGAGGAGGGGATGCACACTCCATGTCTTGACCACGGACGGGGAGCAGGGCTGGGGACAGGGAGAGACAAGGTCCCCTTGTAAAACATCTCGCAGGAGGGAGGACATTGTTACTTTGGAAATGTGAGCCACCCCAGCCTGCCTCTGCCTCCCTGCCCTCGCGAAGAACCCACTCAGATCCCCCTCCAAAGTCTCATCCTCTCACAGCGTCAGCCTTGGGCTCAAGGCCCACCTGATGGACTAAATCCAAGCTTTATGCTGAAGTTGCTGGACATGAGTCCTCCAGGCAGAGAGCAGCGAGCGGCGAGACACAGACCCATATTGAGACCATAGAGGGGGCGACTGCAAGGGACAGTCCTGCCTCAAAGGAACCCCTGTTGGTCCCTGTCCCTGTTGACCCTGCAGATACCCAGAACGGAACAGGGAGGGTCATCTCTGGGTCACGGGTGCCAGCCTGGTACCTTGTGTCAAGTGGTGTTCAGGCCCAAAGTCATATCATGATTTCTGTTGCTGTATCCCTACTAAGATGAGTTTCGCTTGTGTTACCCACGACTTTTGGGCTGCGAGCCCTGTGGACAACCCCAATCACCACCTTATTTGAATGCAGTGATCCACAGGCTGAAGTCCACAGCCTGTGGGATGGTGAGCCACCTTTCTAGAAAAAAATACAGCGTGAGGAAGAAGAGCCCCTAGCCAGGTGCTGCAAAGTGAGACTGGAGGAGTCACCAGTTCCCCAAGGTTTTCAGGCTCTGGGGACAGTCACAGCAGCCCCTAGAGGGAGGTCGCCATGGGGAGGTTTCTGTGCAACGTGAGGCCCAGTGGTCTCTGACTGTAGTCCTAGCTACATGCTCTTCATGGCGGCTGGAGGTGGCCCTGATAAGACAGCCCCTCAGTCCAGGTCCCCAGGGCACTCGGGGCAGAGCCAGGGCCTCTGTGACCCTCTGCCCCTCTGCACGTCATCCACCCACTTGGATAAAAGCTTGCTACTTATCGCACGTGTGCTCACAGGGTGCCCACCGGTGCCGACAACACACGCTGCACGTCCTGAAAGCACTCGAGTCCCCGCCAGGGACCCCCAGGGAGGATCCGCTTTGCTCCCTGCCGTGTAGACTCCAGGCCTCCAGGAAGCGTTTCCTAGCGGGGCCAGTGTTCATGGCATGGCTCTCAAGGCCTCGTGGGCTCCTGACTGCTGACGTGGCCCGGCTCGGCTGAGGTTTGCTGTGCGTGGCAGGAAGATCGCGAGCAAGGGCCGCCCTGGCCTCTGTGGAGGGAACTAGGATGTCGATGCCAAGTGGACCAGCATCTGCTTCAGCAGCTCAGGAAACTGAAAAGTGAAAAATTGGTTATGTATAAAAGTAGGCTGTCTAGTGAACCCCGGACAGCGAGAGATCCTGGCTGGGGCGCAGGCAGCCCAGGACAGGTGCCCGTGCAGAGGGCCCATGTTCTCACAGCCTCTCCAGGGGTCCTTCTGCCGTCTACAGGACACCCCTGAAAATCCCTGAGAATGTAATGTTTTTACCACCCTCTCCTCTTTTGCTCAACACGCACCCCTCGTGTTCCATTATTTTAGAGAAAGGAGCGTAGAATAGTTGTGTTTTGGAAACTGGAACAAGAAACTAGCAGATGCAAGTTTAGTGAATATTGAGTTTTAAACTTGTCTGGCGGTGATTTGTGGCCATGTCACGGCAAATATTTTTCAATGTCACTGCCTTAGCCAGTGCTGTCACTAAGGCAGTCAGCTGGGGAATAGAGGGCCCAACACTCTGATCTCAATATTAATGGGAGCTGTTGAAAGTGGCAGAGGTGATAAAGTGTTGTTTAGTTATTGGTGCCACACTATGGCTGCAGGACGTTATTATAAACCGCAGTATGTTTTTGTCAGATTTCAATCACAGCTCCAATAACACGTTTAGAAACTTGGAGGGAAGGAGCCATGCCAGGGTCATTTCTTTTTCCTTCCTTTCTTAAACCAGAGGAGTTCCGCTTGCGATCTGCAGAAGTAGAATCAGGAATGTGGCTTGTCCGCACTTTATTAATTGTTTTTCTTCCAAATTGTGGCTGATGCGGCGTCCTGGCCTGACGTCCAGCGTGGCTTACGGGGGCAGGAGATGGACAGAGCTCTCTTCTCCTCGCTTTCCACAGGAGGAAGCGCCTGCCCAGTCCCTGCAGGACGAGCACAGAGCAGACCTTGGACAGGCGTGGAGTCGTGAGTCAGCCTCTTCTGCCCTGTCCCTGGGCTGGTCCAGGAAGAGAGAATTATGCAAAGTGTGTAACACTTTAAAAAAATAATATCCTGTTTTACAAAATTGCATTTTTTTCCGGAAATAACAGGATTTGCCAGATTGGCTGCAACCCCGGGAGGAGCGCGTGGGTGTTTTGGTGCAGGAGGCTGTCCATCATTAATAGCGGCTCGGTTTAAACTTGTAATTAAAATAACCTTTAAAATTCAATTTTCATAGATGGAGGAGATAACTGGATTTGAAACCCTTCGATGCCCGCAGTCTATGCAGCACTCACCCAAATCCAACGGCGCCATCGGAAAACGGGACATAAAACGAGATGACGAGAGTTTATACAGCTTTTAAATATCAAGCTGTCAGGCTTTGTGCCGGCAGAAATATTGCCATTGGACAAGAGTAAAGAAAGAGTTTATATTAGCAATGAGGGGTTTTGAGTGAATGCAGACCCAGTGGAATACAATGGAAACCCCTTTAAAAGAAAGAGCACAGAAAAAAGCGTGGCGCAAGCAGAGTTGCCTGACCTTCCGCTCAGAGGAGATCCGCTTGATAACACAGACACAACCCCAATAAAATCCGAACAATAGAAAGCAGTAAATAGAAATCACATTAAGCAGTGGCGATATTGCCTGAATTGAAACAAAAATGAGGTAGAATGGCCGTGGTGGGTTTTAATATGGTCCCCAATCACATCACAATACGAAGCATATCGTGGTGTTTCTAAATAATGTTTATCGTCTTGAAATCTCCCTGCCTAGTAGACAACTTGCATTATTTGAGGTTTGTGGATTTTTTTTTTTAAAGGACTCATAAATATTTAACGTCCATGATCAAGAATGGGGCTGGAGGAGGGGCTGTGTCTCCAGAGACAGTGATGTTCCCATTGTCTGGAGCTGGGGCTTGGCCCTAGTGTGCTGCTTTGGGGAGAGGAGCAGGACTAGAGACTGGAGCCAGGGCCGGCTGGCCCCGGTGCGCTCACACCTGTCTGCTGTGCTGGCCAGGACTGGCCTTGGGAGTTTTGTTCTCTTGTGACTCATGGAGCAAACGGGGTGCAGAGGAGAACTAAACAGGCCGAAGGGGACGCTGGCCAGAGTCGGTTATTCTGAATTCTAAGAGCTGCACCGGTCACACGGCCAGTTGTCCCATCCCCCGGCCAGCTGACCAAATGCAGGTGTTGAGGGCCTTCAACCGGCCGGGAGCTTTGGTTCCCAGGTATTCCTGCTGCCGCCTCTAACAGGATTTCGGGAGCATTTCCACCTTTCCCAGAGCTCCCGTGTGCTTTAGGGTTGATGCTGCCTTCGATAGGAATCCAGTCTTTAGGGGCACGGGCCTGTGGGCTATTTCCCCAACGTGTCTGGAGTTCATTTGAAAAAAGGAAACGTGAGTCATAGCCACTGGCCAGTTGAGTCCTGTAGCACCCATGTGTCCACCCCTCCAGCCAGCCACCTGCCCACTCTACGGTACTTATGAAGATCCGACACTGTGCCAGGCACCGGGGGTGGCACGCCGACAGCCCAGCAGGTGTCCAGTCCTCCCAGAGCTGGCATGGTGGTGCATACCTCATACCACTTGACCCTGGGGCCCCTTAAGAGACAGAGGTGAAAAGTGAAACACCCTTTTGGGAACAGGGACTTGCCGGGGTGCCCAAGCACCTTCCCTTGGTGTCCCCTGGCGCCAGGGTTGGCAACCATGCTTTTCACGCAGGCCTCCCTTGCCTGGTCCCGCAGCAGGTGCGCCACAAGGCAGGTGTCCTGGCCAGGTCCTGCTGGCCGAGGTCTAGCTTCTGCTGCTGTGTCACTCAGACTCCTGAGCAAGACCTGGGGGTCAGGGGTGAGGGGGGTGGGTAAGGGGAGTCACACAGAGGCAGAGTCGGAGAGAGGCAGAGACAAGGGAGAGAGCATGACACTTTCTGAGCTGCTCCCTGCCGGGCACCCGCCAGGCCCTGGGGACAGAAACCCTCGAGACTCAGCTCCCTCTCCTCCTCCGTCTCCTGGACAGATTTCTTCCATCGTTACTCTCGGTCTTAGACTGGCTTCGATCCGACATGCGCGAGTGCTGTCACTCTAAATAAGCTGTGCCCTTCAGAGAACTTGCCAGAATCCCCAGTTTCAACGGGGAAGATGTCCCGTGTAGAGGCCCCATGAGATTGTGTGCCGGGGTCCGTGGTGTAATGGTGAGGTGCAGATTGGGGTGTGAATGTGTGTACACATGAATGTGTACACGTGTCTGTGCATGGATGTGTGAACGTGTGCGTGAGTGTGTGTATGTGCACATGAGAGTAGGCATGTTTGCACAAGGGTAGGAGCTTGTGTGAGTGGGTGTTTGTGCGTGTGCAAGTGTGAGTGTGCACGAGTGTGCTCGGGCGTCTGTGCACGTGAGTACGGCTGTTTCTTGGGGATGGTGTTCACAGCTCCCACATAGAAAGGCAAAGCCCCACTGCCCAGACCATACTTCCTCCGTGAACAACCTGAGGTCTTGAGGGGCTGCGCAGGCTCATCTCAGAGCCTTCAAGACCACCTAAGGAGACAGACACGCCCACAACAAGGTGGCGGCTTCTCCACACTTGCCCTGAGTCCAGGCAATGGGTGTGGGTTTTTTTTTTTTTTAAAGATTTTTATTTTTATTTATTTGAAAGAGTTACAGAGAGAGAGAGAGAGAGAGAGAGAGAGAGAGAGAGAGAGAGAGGTCTTCCATCCGCTGGTTCACTCCCCAGATGGCCGCAATGGCCAGAGCTGTGCTGATCTGAAGCCAGGAGTCAGGAGCTTCTTCCGGGTCTCCCATGTGGGTGCAGGGACCCAAGCACTTGGGGCATCTTCTACTGCACTCCCAGGCCATAGCAGAGAGCTGGATCAGAAGAGGAGCACGCGGGACCAGAACTGGCACCCACATGGGATGCCGACGCTGCAGGCAGAGGATTAACATAGTGCGCCACAGCGCGGGCCCCAAGGATGTGCGTTTCTCATCAGGCTGTAGTCGAGGTGTCAGGAAACACCCGCATGGCCTTTGTCTTCTGTCCAGGCCAAAGGGGTGGGGCAGATGGGGAGGGACCATGATGTCCATCTGGAGTGAGCGCACCGTTTGAAAATGTCACTGCTGAACCTGACGTGGTTCCGACCTCATCTCTGGCTAGTGCATCCGTTCATTAAGAACACAAAAATACACCATCCAACGGACAATCAAATTTCGCGTAGAACATGCTCCGGGACGAAAAAGGCTCCCCATGTGTGATGCGTGTGACTCGGCGGGCAGATCTATTTCTTGCTACGAGCACAAGACTGATTTGTGCAGGGCTCCCGTCACCAAATCATTCCGAAGGTTGGGGGTACAATGTCGCTTAGGATAATGTAATTGGCCTTAAGCTACAGAAGTTGAATTATTTTCAGTGATTTATAATCTGGAAATTAAAGACTCACTCATTTTCTAATTTAATTCCATCTTCAATGGAAAAATGTTCACTCTGATCTAAATTGGCGAGTAATGTTGCTAATTCAAATGCAGATGTAATTTCGATTCTGGTAGCAGTTTGCGATGACTGACGGGTCTCCGAAGAATCATTACGATCCTTATCTCCCATTCTCACAAATTCCCTGGCAGTTGTGATAATAACTTCGGCTAAGGAGGAAAGGGGGGAAAAAATCCCCCCTGCCCTGTTGGTTTGGGGCTCGCCTTTTGCAGTGAGGAGTGATGCCGGCGCCTCCTTACCAAGCCCCGCGGTGGGCACGCTGTGGTGTGAGTTGTTGATGGGCGCCTTGCCTCTAAGCTGTGAATGGAAGGGGCCTGGGATAAGTCAGCCCTGGCCCACAGTTAATTAGCTGGGATTTGACACCGCATTTGGTGCCGCTCATTGATAAGTCTCAGCTACCCAGGGACAGGCAGACAATGATTAGCCATAATCACGCAGGACTTGCCTCCGTCTCTCAGCTGTCATCGGGCAGCACGCGGCAATGTGTCTTCATCTAAGGAGACCTTAAGACGCGAGATGGCAAAGTGATGAGGTCCCTCCCACTGTGGGAGACGTGGCTGGGTCAAAGAGCCGGTGTCTGCATCATCTGTTTGCCCAGCAAGTGGGCGGCAGCTGGACCTAGCCGAAGCTCTGGTCCTTGGTGTGCGTTAGCGCTCCTGACCCAGCCAGGCAGCAGCTCTGGCTGTTCCTAGGCAGAAGGCAAAAGAGCGGATTTCTGCGGTCACCAGCGATTTGATTGAAGTAAAACCACCAGAGTCTAGAAGTGGGTGGATTCCATCCAGTTTAGGCAGCGAGTAAAAGGCCTGGGGCGAGCAGGCCCTAGTCCTAGGTTTCCAGTGTGGCTGACGGGCGTGGATGAGTGGTGGACGGGGGCCTTGGAGCAGGCTGCCCTGTACCTGCTGGCACGGGGCCTCACCACGCAGCAGCGTGTTCTCTGTGTGATGTCAGGTCTCAGGGTGGGAGCTACTGATTGATATTCTCTCTTCAGTCTCCACAGCGGCTGTTCCACCTCGGGGACAGACGGGAACACATGCCAACGGCTCAAGAAAGGAGTCGTTTTTAAAGATTTGTTTATTTGAGAGGCAGACACGTACACAGATCTTCCATCTGTTGGTTCACTCTCTAAATGGCTGCAATGGCTGGGTCCGGGCCTGGCCAAGGCCAGGAGCCAGGAACTCCATCCTGGTCTTCCACGTGGGGGCAGGTGGGGCCATCTCCTTCTGCCTTCCGAGGTGCGTTAGCAGGGCGCTGGATTGGAAACAGCGCAGCTGGGATTCAAACTTGCGCTCTGATAAGGGGTGCCAGTGTCACAGTGGCAGCTTTGCCCCTGTCCCACAACTCCTGCCATGGGAAACATTTTGATTTGGAATAGGAACAAAAACAATATACTTTATAAAACATGTTTGCTCTTGTATACTATTTTTTTTGACAGACAGAGTGGACAGTGAGAGAGAGAGACAGAGAGAAAGGTCTTCCTTTTCTGTTGGTTCACTCCCTAATGGCAGCTGCGGCCGGCGCAGCATGTTGATCTGAAGCCAAGAGCCAGGTGCCTCCTCCTGGTTTCCCATGGGGTGCAGGGCCCAAGCACTTGGGCCATCCTCCACTGCACTCCCGGGCCACAGCAGAGAGCTGGCCTGGAATAGGAGCAACCAGGACAGAATCCGGCGCCCCAACCGGGACTAGAACCTGGTGTGCCAGCACCGCAGGCGGAGGATTAGCCTGTTGAGCTGTGCGGCTGGCCCCTTGTATACTATTTTTAACCTTTGACTTTTGAGGTAGCAAGTTATGAAGCAGAGGCTCTCATCTTATTGTTGGGCACCCTGCTGGACTACATTTCCCAGCTGTCTTTGGTGCTAGATGGAGGCTGGCTGGGAAGATGCATCCCCTGTGGCTCTGGCCCATCAGCCTCCTGGGGGTGATCCTCTTCTCCCCCCACATCCCATATAAATGGGAGATTCTTCCTCCTGCTTCCACACACCCACGAAACTTTACCTGAAGCAGAAAGACAATTCTGTTGGATGAAGCCACTGAGATGTCGGGTTTGCTGTTTTAATAGCTAATATGCGCCCAGTGCAAGCTGCACTGAGCACATGGGTGCTAGGAACAGTTGGCGATTCTGCCAAAGCTGCAGTGGAGTCTTTGTGCCTCTCACGCAGGCCATTGCCCGGGACCAAGCACAGCCTGAGCCGTGCCACAGTCTAAGAACCAGGGCTTCCACCTTGCCACCTGACTCTTGGAGCAAGACTTCCCCTGGAATGTGACTGCTGGTAAGTGGGGAAGCTTTGGTCTCACCAGCATGTAGGGGTCCACTAAGATTGCACTTGTATCAGGAGCCAGGGTCAGCAATCCAGCTTTCTATTTCAAGAAAGACTTTTGTTTTTACTTAAATATGCAGAGTCCTTGAGACACAGTCTCTGGTGGCTGTCTTCCTGGTGGTGGGCGTGGCCAGCATCAGCCCTACCCGTGTTACGAGTGATGGACAAAGCGAGTGGGTGGAGATCACTCTCCCTTCCCCTCTCCCACTCCTCCCCACACTTCCCTGCACACAGCTGTTTAACTCGCCCTCCTCTGTGTGCTGGAGGAAGTTTGTGCTGTGGGGCTTGCTGGTGTGCCATGGAGATGGAGGTGTGGACGCCGAGTTCTCCACAGGGCGTCAAGGATGCACACAGCACTCAGGCTCACTGAGATAACACAGCGCGTGGTGGCTGCCTCAGCCTTGCCCGACTTGCCTCTGGCCTCTGCGTTGACCCCATGCCCTGTACCCCCAGCAATCCTCAATTCCTTGGGGTTCCCAGGGTGAGCTACTCTCCTTCTCACCTCCTCGCTTGGTTCCTGTTATTTGCTGTGTCTGAAATGACTGTTCCGGGCTCCTTCTGTCTTTGGATGAAAGCCTCAGGTCATCTTGGGAGTTTCAGCTCTAGCTTGGTTGATCCTGGAAGCCGTTCCTGCCCCGTCCCCATCCCACCCACCGGAGAACTGGTCTTCTCCCTGCTTGGGCTGCTGTATCACCACACCCACGGCTTTGGACCACTCTAGGTTGCTTACCCATTGCCTCTCCTCCACCTGAACTCAGAAAGAACGGTGATGCTATTGGTGTATTATTGAGACCTTATGATTCTGATCACCAGCTCCATTACAGAATCGCCATGGCTCTCCATTCTTGTTGCACCTGGGGAACAGGTGTCCTAGTTCCTGGAAAACACCTGCCTTTAAACCTACACGTCGGGCGTCCTTTTCACGCTGATGTAGGTAACTGGCGTGTCACCTCCGGGGAGTCTCCCTCTGACAGGCGACGGTGGACTGTGATGCTGCTCTAGTTTGTGGCCGACGGTCACCGTGTCCAGGGCTGTTTTCCTCTGGGCAGCTCTTCTGTAAACCTCCTGGACCACTTGATGCCGACGAGAGAGGCAGAACCCACCTGAGCTGTCCTTGGGACACCTAATTCCTTAAGCCGTCCACCTGCCTCACCACCGGTGGCCCAGGGCTCTGCAGGTTAATAACACAGTATGTGCACAGTGTTTCCTTTTCTGCTTTGCAGATTGTTTTTTCCTTTAATTGCATTATGCACCTTCTTGTTCCTGTGCCATCAGAGAGTTCGGGGAGGCATCGATTCCTGTCTCCTGGGCAATCATCCCGATGCACCAATGTCTTCCTGCATGATCTTCTTTTAGAGAGAGAGGTGGGGTGGGTGAGGGAGAGGTTTGCATTAGGAATTGGCCCCTGCAATGATGGAGGCAGGTGCAGAACCTTCAGGGAGGGCCAGCAGGCTGCAGAGTCCAGAAGAGCAGATGGTGCGGCTCGAGTGAGACAGAGTTTCCTCCCACTCTGGAGAGGTCAGCCATCGGCGCGACACAAACTTCAGCTGATTGGGGGATGCCCACCCACGCTATGCATGGCAAGTTGCTTACGTCAGATTCCCCTCATTGCAATGCCGACTCATCCAAAGTACACCCCCAGAATACTGACTGACCGCACGTCTGGGCTGACACCTAAACTCAACTGGCACAGCCCTCCTCTGCCCTGTTTGGAGGAACATGTCCGAGGAGACATTTGGTCATTGACATTGTTGAGATGGACTCTGGACCCTGAACGAACCCTAGCCCTACACTTACTATGGGACTGGGACAGTAGCTTCACCTCCCCCCCCCCTTTTTTTTTAAAGGATTAGTTTATTTGTTTGAAAGACAGAGTTACAGAGAGGCAGAGACAGAAAGAGAGAGAGAGGTCTTCCATCTGCTGGTTCACTCCCCAAATGGCTGCAAAAGCCAGAGCTGGGCTGATCTGAAGCCAGGGGACGGGAGCTTCTTCCAGGTCTCTTACGCAAATACAGGGGCCCAAGGACTTGGGCCATCTTCTACTGCTTTCCCAGGCCACGGCAGAGACCTGGATTGGAAATGGAGCAGCCGGGACTCGAACCAGCGCCCGTATGGGATGGCGGCACTGTAGGCCGCAGCTTTACTTGCTACGCCTCAGCGCCGGTTGCTCACCTCCACCTTTAACTGGAAATAACAGTCGCAGGAAAGAGTAAGCCAGGCTGATGGGGGGTGCAAGGGCGATAAGTGGACACACTCTGCAGGGCCCAGGAGACAAGGCTGCGTGACCTGTACTCAGGTTTCTGGCTCGGACACAGACAGACACCCTCTCCGAGCCCATCCGGGTGTCAGGAATGCCCAGTGGTGTGGCTGACTTGCACACCAACGGCAGTCCTCCTTTGGTGGACGTGACATTGAGCACAGCAGGCCACATTCTAACAGCAGATGAACCACGGGCAGCCAGAGAGTGGCCCAGAGTCTGTGAGACGTGGCTCCTCCGGGCAGCCCCGTGGAAGTCGTATGGTGCGTGCTTTCTGGGGCCCCAGCTGTGTGTGTGCGTGTTGGGGGGGATCATGCTAATTTTTTCTTTTCCTTAAAAGCCCTTAGCAGGAAGTTTCTGAGTACTTTGTATCCTAGTGCATTCGCTCGCTCGTGGAAGTCAGTCGTGTTCTTCCTGTTTCACACGGGGAGCAGGTCAGCAATGGGGGGTGGCCGGGGCAGATCCCCGCTCAGGTTTAACACAGGCAGCTGTGGTTGCTACCAGGAACTGGCACTGCACAGGCGGCGCAGCCCAGAACCCAGGACGGCCCAGTGACGGGTTGCCTGCTCTCTCCCCCAGGCTCTCCTCTGGATCGGGGACAGGGCCTTGTCTTCCCAGCTCTGCACTTTCCACTCTGCACAATGGGCCTCTTCCCATGCTGCCTTCCTTGGCCTTTGGGATCTCCTCCTCCCCTGAGCTGGGACCTCCTGTGCCCGGGCTGGGACTCCGCCCGGAAGCCGTCTCTCCCGTGGTCCTGGTCTCCGTAGGGCTTGTCTCGCTCAGCAAGGGATGGAGATCAGATAGTTGCCTGTGTGTGGTATGGCTGGCTTTCCCCGTCACAACACCTAAGCCTTCCAGAAAGTTCCATGCCTGAGTAAGGCAGAAAGGCTGGGCCGAGTCCCTCGGGGACCCCATTCACCCCATCGGGCTCTGGTGGTACCACTGCCTGTCTCAGCACAGAACCCAACACAGGGAGCAGCTGGGAGAGAGGTGAGAAGTGTTGCACCCCCAGGCTTGCTCTTGCGAGGTGGACTGTGGGAGCCCTGCTCACCCCGAGCGGCCATCCAGGCCCAGAGCTGAGATGTTAGCCTCGCCCGGCTCCCTGTTCTTTCTGCTGGGCTCTCCTGCCGGGACTGACCACTGCGAAGCTTCAGGAAACCCAGGTCCTGCCAGCCTCTCGCAGGCCTGTGGGGAGGGACCAGCACGTGGCCTGGCTTTGGGGCTGCCTGCCAGGCTGCGCTCCGAGTGCCCCTCTCTGTCTCACCAGCGCCTCCCTGGCCAGTTAGAGCCCTCTTGGCCCCTGCAGCAGAACGGCCTGGCCTGGCCCTGCTGGTCTCTCGTGCAGTCTCGGAGCAGCCGCACGGTTCGTCAGCGAGGAGGCTAAGGCTGCACGCCGCACTCCGGAGCACAGTGCTGGGTCCCCTCTCGGAGGGCTCTCAGCTCCCGGGAGATGGGCCCCCACGGGAGCCGCTTCATCGAGGCCGCAGCTGCCTCCAGGGAGAGTCCGGGCAGACGGGTGCCGTCCGAGAGCCGGGCAGGCAGGGCTGAAGCCCAAAATGAGAGCACGCAAGTTGTCCCGCTTACTTATTAGCACAATCCGTAATTGGACAGCAGGAGCAGGTTTCAAGAATTTGTCTTATCGTAATGACTATAATTTTTTAAAGATTGAAAATGAATCTGACTAGAAAATACCATTAAACTACCAAGTTGCTTAAAATTTAAAGGGTAATTCACATATAATGCTTTTATTTAATAGCCCAATTTACAAAACGTCTAAAATTAATGCAGATCTTTTCAGGACAAAATCAGCCGTAACTGCACCAACTAATTTTTGCTCATTTGAACTGAATTATTAATAAGAGAGAAATATACCATATGTTCCCCAAAGAGCTGGATACATTTATTTCAAATAAAAGCACCGTGTTTGGTGGAATATAAGAGGTTTAAATGCTTTCAGAGAAATGGGTTACTTATATACAGATTTAATAGAGTATAAATCAAGTAACGTAATTAGGGACACAGCTGCTTCCCAACCCGAGGCTGGCAGCCTGGGCCTGTGCAGTCCCTTTATCACCTGCACGACTCCATCAGCGATCGCTTGTCCTCCCGGAATAAAACCAGCCCAGCACCGAGTCTGTGGGCTGTGCGACACCGGAAGGGAGTCCTGTCCCAGGTTTAGACGACTCGGTCACATCTGTCGACTTCACTGATTTCTCCTCTGGAAGATATTTATTGAGGACCTACTGTGTGCCAAACAGTAAAGCAGTCTCCGAATAAAATGGACCTGGGTCTTTGCCTCCTTCTCCCTCCCTCCCTCCTCCCGTCCTCCCTCTTTCCACCTTCCCTCCCTCCTCCCTTCCTTCCTCCTCCCTCCTTCCCTCCTCCCTCCCACCCTCCCTCCCTCCTTCATTTCCTGATTCCATCTTTTCTTTTTCCCTCCTTCCATTACCCCTCACACTGCAGACTCAGGCCTGGGGAGGTCAAGTTCAAGGTGACTCACCCCTGACCCACCCAAGGAACCACATCAAGGCTGCTTTGCTTGGACAGAGGAGGTGCCCGGCCTGGCGGGATGGCAGCCCCCAGGTGAGTTAGGCCACGCAGCGGTCCCCACCCCCCTGTCCTGGGGCCCATTGCTTTCAGGATGAGAGCGGCTCAGAGCAGGCTGTCAGTGAAGA
Organism: Sylvilagus floridanus; assembly: GCA_949820135.1. Taxonomy (NCBI): domain Eukaryota; kingdom Metazoa; phylum Chordata; class Mammalia; order Lagomorpha; family Leporidae; genus Sylvilagus; species Sylvilagus floridanus. The sequence goes on from OX463235.1 coordinate 73,309,971, forward strand.
GGCTGCAGGGGAGCAGGTTAAGGTGGCATAAACCGGGAGGACTCGGGACGGGCTTCCTTAAAATGTCCCCTGTCCACAGCACAGGCTGACCCCTCCCTGTATCGGACTGGAGCTGCCGAATTTACTTTCAAGCCAGCAGTGGTTTTTGAACTATCTCAGTCCACTGAAGCGTGGTCAGTGCACGGCTCTGGAAGCCACACTTGGTGCCTGTCCGTGGGGCTTTGCTCAGATTTCTCTGTGCCACCAAATAGAGGCAGGCCCCCGAGCTGCAGGCAACCCCTGGCTCCGACATTGCTTTCCTTTCTGCTTCTAGCCCCGGTTCACCGTGAGCCCAGCATCCTAGTCCAGTGCCTGAGACAGCGTCTGGCCCCACAGTGCTCAGACCCCATGGGCGGAATGAACGAGTGAATGAATGCACGTGATTCTGAATGACTGATTCTCAGTGTGCCAACTGGACGTCCAGCCTGGCACGCGTTTGCCGACGCTGGCAACAATCTCCCAGCAAGTAGAGTTTAATGCGGGAGAATGTGTTTGCTCCCCAGCAGGCCTGTGTGCAGATGCTGTGGGCCCTGAAAATCAGGGGTGTGTGTGTGTGTGTGTGTGCGTGTGTGTGTGTGTGTTTCAACAGCGTGAGTAGCCGCTCTGCAGCCCCAAAGCACTTGTGTGCTGAATTGCATCTCAGAGTGAGTTTTGTTTTAAGGGAAGCAGTTGCCAACTAGCGGGCCCGAATGCAAGTAGCCGCTCTCTGCACTATGGGGATGGTGCTTTAATTAATAGCACCTCTTGGCTTTTAATGGCAGTGGCTTTGGTTTCTGGCCATCTGACAACTACTCAGGCTGTTGTTTGGGGGATGCAGGGACATGCGAACCTGCTTGAGTTGGCTTAGACGCGAGGGGCATCTCACAGGTGGAGTAATTTGTGGGTTTTCTAAGCCTCCTGTTTGCATCTCTGGACAAGAGCTTGATCCAGGGCGGGTAGGGGCTAAAAACCTCTCCTTTTGTCTCGATTTTTTATGGTGCAAACTCGGAGCGGAAGTTGCGGCTGCCCGCAGAGCAGTGGTACAGTTTGCACTCAGCGCCCAGCTCCTGCTTTGTCCCGAAGGCTGGCCCACGGCTGGGGGGAGGGGCTGCCTGTCCTCTGACCCTCCCTGCTCTGGGGTGCAGTATTGCACCAGCTCCCTGTGGTCATGGTGAGAATCAGCACGTGGTCTGCCGGACTTCCTGGTTGAGGGTGCAAAGATGGGGGAGACTGTCCCGGGGCTCCCTGCTGTGCAGAGACAGATGCCATGGGCACCCCAGGAAGGGTGGGTACAAAGGACAGTGGGAGCCCACTCAGAGAAGGGCGGGCCTCCATGGCCCCTGGCAGCCCTCCCCGGCCCTGCAGAGCTGCATCTCGCTGGGCCCGGGTGGCCAGGAGATGGGGTCTGGGTTCCGTCTCTGAGGCTTTAGCAGCAGCCAGCATCACCCAGCCTCAAAGAGGGCAGCCGCACCAGACGGTCGATGCCCTACTGCTCTGCTGCTCCCAGAGTCCAGGGCCAGGGGGCCCTCACCCCAGGCTCCCTGCGAGGGGCTCCACGCTGCCCGTGTCTGGGCTGTCCTGCTCCCCATCTGCCAAACCACCCGCCGTCGTGAACATGCCGGTCGTGGGGGTGCCTGCCCCTCGAGGACCTTCCTCTCACCTGGCCTGGGGCCTCTGCTTTGGCCTGGCTGGAGACCACCCCCGCCCGGCCTGCATGCTGCCTGTGAACAACCAGCGCCTTCCTCCCGAGGCAGAGAAGGTCATGGGGCTGTGCCTGGCGCCGCGGCTCCCCGGTTTGCCCTCCTGGTCTGGCTTCCGTCCTGTCCCCTACCCTCTCCTCTCCCCTGCCCGTTTCCCTCCATCTCCGATCGCCCATCTCCTCCACTTCCTCCTTCTCTGTGCACCTGTTCCTCCAGGGGGCGTGCCCTGTGCCCGGTCCTGCCGGGTCCTGTCTTCCAGGTCGCGGCTTCCCCACTGCAGCCGGGCCTTCTCACGCTCTGCCCTGCTTCCCTGGTGGGCCCTGCCTCTGGGAAAGTAGGCTGGATGCTTCTCCCCGTGCCCATGTGATAGACCCCTCTCCGTACCCTGCTCTGCTCTGCTGGGAAGCTGATGGGACAGTGTTGCCTTCCTCGTCCCCCCCCTCCTCTGGGGCCCCCGTTGTCTGCACCGAAGCAGGACTCCCGTGGACAGCTGTTGAGCACGTGGATAACGAACAGTGGGAGGGGTGGGGAGCTGAGGATGCCAATCCCCCTGTGCCCAGCAGGCTGCCAGAGAGCAAGCCCCAAGGGCACTGGGCCTCCTCTCTACCTGCCCTCCCAGGTGCCGGCAGAGAGCTAACCTCAGCCCAGACAGCCGGGAGGCGGGTGATTAACTGTTCTCAGGTACTCTGCTTCCCACTCGGTATTTAAACCTCCAGACAGCTCCATCCGTTTAAATAATTTATGGTAACCTAAGCACCTGACGCACAAGAGGAGGCTGTGGGCTGCACAGGGCCGGGTCCTTTAACCCGTCAACTCTGATCTCAGCCCCAAAGGTCAGCGGTCAGCCCCTCTCCCCGCAGCCTGCCTCTTGCTTAATTACCCAATTAAAGTGTCCTTTTATAACTGGGCGCTTGAAGGGACAGTGTAGGAAGAGGGAGGGACGCCAGGGCCACAGCCTTTACTTATGGGCCTGTGGTTCCAATGCACGAATTAAATATCTGTCTCTCCTAAAAGTCAGTGGGTGATTTATCGGAAAATTGGTGCAAACAGCCAGGGGGTGAGTTGTGCTCCAAATCTGGACTCAAAGCGTGGCTGCTGGCGGGGACTTTTTGATTTCCTGCGTCCTGTTGATGTCATTAGGCCCCTTGCATGTAACGTGAAGGTTTGAATCCAGCTCACGGAGGCTTATGTCTTCGTTCCGCTCCCCTCATGGCACACTGCGTTTTCTTCTCTGTGGATTCTCTCCTGGAGCATGGAGGCTGAAGCCCAAAGCCCGCCCCTCGAGGTGCGTTTTTGGGATTCAGCATCTCGAGGCCCCGTGTGCTTGCTCATGTCCCCACCCTTTCTCAGAAGCCGTGCACTTCAGTCCAGGTCAATCATGTGTCACCCCAGGATGGGCGAGACTCAGGTGTTGAGGTATCTGTGATTTTTTAAAGAAGATTTATTTTATTTATTTGAAAGACAGAGTTACAGAGAGAGGAAGATACAGACAGAGAGGTCTTCTATCCTCTGGTTCATTCCCCAAATGGTTGCAACTGCCAGAGCTGAGCCGATGCAAAGCCAGGAGCCAGGAGCTTCAACCAGGTCTCCCACACAGGTGCAGGGCCCCAAGGACTTGGGGGCATCTTCTACTGCTTTCCCAGGTGCATTAGCAGGATGTTGGATCCAAAGTGGAACAGCCGGGACTCGAACCAGTGCCCATATGGGATGCTGGAGCTGCAGGCCAGGGCATTAACCTGCTGCGCCACAGCACCGGCCCATGTTGGGAAGTGGCTTTTTCCCAAAAGGAGCTCGCATGGGGAAAACCAAGATGGGACATGATCCACGGGGGAAAGAGACCCCGCCCCACCTTCAAGTGAGGACGGGCTCCCGTTTCATCACAAAGCGTAGCCTTGATGGGGCCACAGGCTGATCTATGCCTGGGGCCGGGAGGGCCCACGTTCTGACTCCTCCTTGGCTCCCTGGCAGGTGCCAGAGAAACCCACTCGTGTAACAGGCTGTTGTGGGTGTGGGAAAATGGACTCACTTAAGACACAACAGGACAAAGAGAGTTCACTAAGGCCCACCGAGAGGGAAGGGTCGCTTGCAGGCAGTGAGGTCCCTGCCACCGGCAGTAATCATGCTGACGTCACTGGACGGAAACAGGAAGTACCGGGATTCAGTCCAGCGAAGGGAATTCGGACTCCTGGGAGGGAGGTTCTTCCTGCCCCTGAGCACCCAAGAGCACAGTGACTGACAGCTGCGACGCACCCAGCTTCTGTCTGCTTTGTTTCCCCCAGGGTGGAGTGGATTGGGAGACTCCCCCCCCCCCCGCCTCCCCCAGCCCCCCGCCCTCCAGGCTGCAGGCTCTTCTCAAGCAGGCTTTGGGCGCTGACCCAACACCCCCGTCCGCTTCCCCTCTCTCCACCCCCTCCTGCCTTCTTCCTTCTCCTCCTCTCAGCTCTTGCAGCTCCCATCTTAGAGTTAGGAGGACCGGGGCTTGGAGAAAGGAGGCATGCAGCCCAAATGCCAGGCTTTGAGGGGTCCGCTCTTGCCCACGCCCCACCCCAGCCCGCCCTCACCATGGCTCTGCACCTCCTGGGCGTGGAGTGAGACGCGGTGGACATTTACTGGGTGAACGAGGCTCGGAAAGATGAAGTCACTTCCCCAAAGCCCATGGCAGCCGGCGGAGTGTGTCCCAGGAACCTTCCCTCCGTGTCTCCTCTGTCATGGCGGCTGACCCCGGCACAGGGCCGGGTTCCCTGGGTGTCCGCGCGCCTCCTGGGTGAGCCCCTTCATTGCTGAGCCATGGGCCCACAGCAGCTGCAGCCTGGCAGCCCTCACCGTCCATCAGGAGGCGCTCATCCCAGCCCCCCTGGTGGACAGAGGCAGGTGGACTCTCCAGCCACTCTCCTGCCGACCTGGGCAGTGACCTGCAATCAAGGAGCGATGCGCATGGCTGGCTGTGACAGCTGCTTGGAGCCAGGACGGTGCTCACCAGGCAGGGGCTGCGTCGGGGCCTGGGAAGGCATCGCCCCCAAGAGGAGCCTGGCAGAGCCCACGCGGCCTCGTGCATCCTGAGCCCGCCAAGGTCAATGCCAAGGTCAATGCCACCAGAGCCGCTCACGCACCTCTGACTGAGCCCGTGTTCTTAGCAGTGAAGACAAATGTTGCCCCCCAGACCTCAAGGCACAACGTAGAAACTGGGCCATGTTTGTGACGAGTGGGCCGGGAGACGAGGAGGGGCACGGTGGGGTCTGCCTGTTGAGATCCCAGTGACCCCCGCCGGGTGCCTCGGCAGAGCCTCTGTGCCTGCAGTGCAGGTGTGGCCCCGTCCCAGGCACCAGACACGTGGTGACCAGCAAACCCTCGGGCCTGCGCAGATGGGGCTCATGGCCCAGTGCAGGGCAGAGGCACAGACAAGAGCCAGGACTGAGCGAACAGTGCCGGGAAGACGGCCATCACCAGGCCTCCGGGTCATTTCTCCCGGAGGGGAGGCTGGGAGGGGAAGAGGTTCTGTAGGGAGGGTGAGAGTGAGCCAGGCAAGGGAGGGATGTGGTGGGCAGTGTGTGCTCTGGCTCAACCCTCCCAATAGTCTGTTACTACTCCCACTGCAAAATAAAACCATGGCGGGGCGGGGTTGCTGGTGCAGTGGGTTAAGCTGCTGCCTGTGATGCAGCATCCTGTATCAGAGTTGGGTTCAGGTCCCAGCTGCTCTGCTTCCAACCCAGCTCCCTGCTAATGCAATGGATGACGGCCCAAGTCCTTGGGTCCTTTCCACCCACATAGGAAACCCAGATACAGTTCAGATCTCCTGGCTTTGACCTGGCCCAGCCCTGGACCATAGTGGCCATTTGGGGAGAAGACCAGCGGATAGAAGAACTCTCTCTCTCTCTCTCTCTGTCTGTCTTACTCTACCTTTCAAATATATAAAAGTAAAACTTAAATTTTTAAAAATATTTTTTATGTATTTGAAAGGCAGAATTACAGAGAGAAAGGGAGAGAGAGAGCATGCTCGAGAGAGAGAGAGAGAGAGAGAGATCTTCCATCAGCTAGTTTACTCCTGAAATGGCACCATGGCCAGGGCTGGGTCAGGCCGAAGCCAGTAACCAGGAGTGGGAGTTTCCTCTGGGTCTCCCACGTGGGTGCAGGGACCCAAGCACTCGGGCCATCTTCTGCTGCCTTCCCAGGTGCGTTAGCAGGGAGCTGGATCACACGTGGAGCAGGTGGGACTTGAGCTGGCACCAGGATCACAGGAGGTGCGGCTTCACCCACTGTGCCACAATGCCAGCCCAGAACTTTTTAGTAAACAAAAGACAAAGGGAAAACCTGGTAATCTACCATCCCACAGTTCCAAGCTGGGAAGCAGGGAAGGCAGTGAACAGAACCCAGAGCCTTGCAGGACTTGGGGTAGGGCGGGATCATCCATTTGTCTTGATAATGGACGAGCCCTGGCTTCTCCCAGTGGAAATCAAGGGGCTTACCGAGGTCAAAGGACTAGTGTGACACCCACCCCCAGAGCCCTCGCCCAGGCTCACCTTGGTTCCGCACATGCTCCAGAGTTCCTGGCACGCCTGGCGCCTGGCTTTGAATCCTTCTGGTTTTGAAGCTATGGACAGGACCTACGTGGAGAACTGATACAGACGGACAGCAAGGCAGCGGTCAACCTGGACTTGACCCCGAGGGTAGCAGGGAGGCCTGCAGTGTCCACACGAGGGAACCACGCCCGCTCACCAAGGCTGGTTTTCAAACGCTGACTTTGAATGGCGTGTTTTAATCAAAATAGAGTGGATTTATCATCTGAGAATTACATTTTACATCTGCCATCTTGAAAGAATGTGTCGGAAGAGCACACTGGAGGGCAGAAAGCCAGCAAGGAGGGTTTACGGTAATATGATGGGGGTGAGCAGGGGAAGAAGACCCCCAGGAAGGGGCCAGGGGCCGATTTGGGCGGGGATGGACTCGGGAAATACGGCAGAGTTAGGAACAGCTGGGCCTGCCCACAGTGAACATGCAGTGTGTGGGGGAGGAGATGCGGGTCTGAGCGTGGGTGAGGGGAGGCACGAGCCCTTGATGGAGGAGCAGACTGAGCACGGGAGGGAGGTGAACCTAGCATGGTGCGTCTGAGGTGTCAGTGGATCGTCAGAAGACAGGGCCAGTGGGCAGTTAGGAACTGCAACTCAGGGCACCGCTGGGTCCACAGAACACCACCGTGGCCGTGTTTCAGAGAGAGATGTTTGATCCAGATGCCTGCATCCCACGTCAGCATCCATGGGCTCCGTCTCAGCTCCAGCTCCTGACTCCAGCTTCCTACTGACGTGCACCCTGGGAAGCAGCTGGTGGTGGCTCAAGTAACTGGGTCTTTGCCACACACGTGAGAGATTTGGATTGTGTTTCCCGCTTCTGACTTTGGGCTGGCTCAGCCCTGGCCATTTTGAGCATCTGGGGAGTGAACAAACAGATGGGAGCTCTCTCTGGGTTTCAATAAATAAGTAATTTTTTTAAATGAGCTACAGACTAGGCCAACCAATTCCTGAGTGGTATCAGGCGGCAGGTCCCTAACACTGAGCTCAGCCACTGCCTCCCGCGGTGGCATCTTTGTGCCTGAGCCAGATCGCAGAGAGCGGCAGCCCAGAGCCCTCCCCCTGCCATCGCAGCACCCTGGGCCTGATGCCAGTCATCAAGGGTGGCACCCCAGTCTGCTTTGCATTTCCTGGGTTTTGTGGGGCCGGGTCACCATGTTAATGTTATTTAAATCGAGGGTTGTGAATTGCACATTATGAAATGCCTCCCCAACCACATGTGACTCCTAGGGGCCTTGGAGAATGGGGGGATTAGGCAGATAAATCACCATTGTGATTCTAACACTATCACCAGGTTTGCTGAGGACAACAATTATGTAGCTTGCAGTGTTTGGAAATATTGCCTAAGTCTCCTCCCCACATGTTGTTTGTGCTGGAAAACAATGAGACAAAAGGCTCTTTGGGTGACGCTGCCTGGGTTTCAGATTGACCGGATGAATGGGCTTTCTCCCAGACCAGCGTGTTTGTTGGAAGTAAATTATATGTCATTTCAACCCCAAAAGGACTGCCTCCCTACGTTTATGGGGATAAATTAAATCTTCTGAGGAGGGTAAACAGAAGGCCCCGGTAATTATTTGCTTCTGTATAATTTAAGCTGAGAAGGGTGCCGCCAAGAGGAGGCCGGGGTAGTGACACCCCCTGCATTGTGCAGCCCCCTGGAGAAGGCACAATAGGGAGATCTGATTTGATACAGATCTACACGCGCATTTCAAGTCAGGCTGCTTTCAGATGGTGCTTTTGAGTTGCAAATTTCAACCCGAACCATCTTGGTTTGTTATTTGAGAATTAACTTTAATAATTTCAAGGGGCTTCATTGAGGAGGGGATGCTACTCCTCTGATCAGACAGGCTTCCTGTCTGTATGAGACCACGGCAAGACTCCTCAGGCTGCCCCTGAGCCCAGACATAACCCTCCACCTTTATCAGCACTGCTAGGAACCCAGCAGTTTATCCATCTCTCCATCCATCCATCCATCACCCATCCATCCATCTATCCACCCATCCACCCATCCATCTATCCATTCTCCCAAATATCTATCCAACCATCCATCCATCCACCAACCCACGGTGAGGGAGGAGCACCTCCACAGAGCTTTGGGAGCGTATGGAAGTGGGAAAGGTGAGGTTGGAATTCACTGCGAGTTGAGAGCAAGGAGGCTGGAGTAGGTAGGGACAAGATCGTCACACCACTGCCGAGTTCATGGAAGCCGTGAAGCGAGCATTTTTGAGACAAGAGATTTTAAGTATTTAAGGCAGACGCTGTCCGATGACGCGTCCCCTTGAAGAGCTGATGTGGTTTTTGGGCAGTTTCTCTAATGAATGAGCCATCTGTCCGGGCGGGAAACCAAGCCATGCAAACCAAGGCAGCAGGAGGCCCAGAGCTGTTCTCGTAGATCAGCGTGGTTTCAGTCCAGTGGCCAGGCTGAGTGTGGGCTGCACAGGTTTGGTTCTCACTGCCAGGGCTTTTCCGACAGAGCCACACCAAGGTGGGCACGGCCCTACCTGTCAGAGCTCACACCAAGGGGGAAAGGTTGGCGTTAGCCAGATCATTGCAGACACGTGCATCGGAGAGTGTGGTGGAACAGGGAGCCCGACCTAATCAGGGACATCGCAGAAGGCTTCCTGGAGGAAGTGGCACCGGAGCAGCATGCACTAGAGAGGGAGGGAGTGGGCGTGGAGGAGGGTGCAAGACAGGCCATGGGCCATGGGTGTAGCAGCTCTGCTGGATCTGGCCCCTGCCTTGTCTTTGCGTCTCTGCCCTACGTTCCTGCCAGCACCGGTAGGAATCCTTGAGGATTGTCAGGAAGCTGCTTGGCCTCACTGTGGTTCAGGGGCAGAAGGAGACTGTGCCGTGCCCTGCGGGGCGCCAGGCTCAGGGAGGAGCAGCTAGGAGGTGGTGGGGGTGGGGGAGTGCCCTCGGTGCTCAGTCGTAGCCTTAGCACCCCGGCCTGTCCTCACCTGCTGGGCCTGCCGCAGGTTGTCCTCTGTCCAGGCTCGGGTTTCACTGGCCGAGCCCTGATAACATCTGGCACTAGAGGTCCTAGGCCAGTGACCTCTTAGGCTGCCTGGTGCCTGTCAGTCTGTAGGGAAAGTTCCTCCCAGCTGGGCTGACAAGGGTCCTTTGCGAATCTCTGGGGGATGGGGACCCCCGATTAGCCCAGCTTCTGGGCCCCACCCAGCGGCTCTGTCTCCTCAGGGTCCTGCCCTGGGGCTCTGCCCGGCTCAGCTTTGAAGGGAAATTCTCCTAGCATCACCAATCCATGCCTGCAAAGGGCGACTGATAAAATCCCAAGTGTGTCCATCCTGGGTCACCATGGCTGGAGCTCACAGACAGCAGGAAGCCCCCTGGCAAACACTGAATGGATGGGGGGGCAGGTGCCTCCCATGGCAAAGACGTCACCGCACGTGCTGGTATGGTTCTCAACGTGGTGGGGACAGCCCCACTCCACAGGGGTGGCAGGGAAGCCTGGCGTTCAGTCGATTCCCAAGGACACGTCCCAGACTCTGGACAGAGGGGCGGCTGGAGTGGAGTTAGAATCGCTCGTGTCAGTTGGGTTCCACTCTGGTCCTCGCCTCCAGCCCCCGGATGTAACCCTGAGGGTGCCGCGTGCCTTCTTGGTTTCCATGAAAAGCGGTGTTGCGTGTGAGCCGTAGCATCGCAGGACCTTCGGCAGACCCGCAGCCTGCAGGCATCAGGGCTCGGCTGAGTCGCACGGAGCAGGCGTCCCTGTGCACGTGGGCACGCTGCCTCTGCTCCACATCCCGCTCCCTCCCAGGCTCTGCACCTGCTCTGCCCCGGGGCCGCCTCTCCCTCTTCTAGTCCTTGTCTTGCCTGTCCCTTGTGGTGGGACACCCCACACCACCCTTCCTGGCGCTGCCCTGTCCTGACTCTCAGAGGCTGCTGCTCCACCTGACCCTCTAGGAGGCCCTCCTTACCCCTCCCCTGTCCTCTGTCCTCTGACCACCCCATGTTTCTCCAAGTGTGGCCCCAGGCCAGCAGCAGCACTGGGAACTTGTCAGAACTGCAGATTTGGGGGCTCCCGTGCGGTGCCACCAGCACTCCCTGGTCCATCCACTCCTGGGGGTGCCCGTAGCACGTGCTCCCCAATCCTCTCTCTGGCCCCAGGGATTCTAGGGGCACTGGATGCTTCCTCGGGGCTGTGAGAGCCACAGAGCTGGAAGCAGCCTCAGAAATAGGGGAGCTGGCACAGCCGCTTTACTGAATGATGACAAACCCGGGCCTTGGGCAGGGGAAGTAACTGTGCCCCCCTTCTCAAAATGACCCACATGTGGGGGTGTGGATGCTCACTCCCCCGTGCCCAGGGGCCAAAGGCGGAGCTTCAGAGACCGGGCCAAGGCCTGGCTCTCATCCTGGGGCCTGTGCGGGCCTGGGCCTCCGCTCATGCTCAGGCTGAGAGCTGTTCCCAGGGCCCTGCCAGGGACAGGAATTTCCAACCCCAGACGCACGCGGTCTCCGCACTGGTTCCGAGCAGCCAGATTCACCCCGGCACAAGGAGCCTTCGCAGTCTCCTGGGCGGGGCCACGCTCAGCACACCCTGCCCAAGAGGCCCCTTCAGAGGCAAACACTGGGCGTCGAGGCTCGTCTGGGCCTCCTTGGGAAAGCTGCCCCCCCCCGACAGGCCTGAGCTGTTGTGGGCACGGCTGTGGGATTAGGCAGGTCAGAGCTGGGGTCACGGGACAAAGATCAAATGTCTGCACTTGGGGGCAGGGCCAGCCCCTGACACCAGCCATGTCATTTTCCTAAGTGGCACTTCTTCCCCTCTGTGGCTAGACTGATGACAGGAGACGTGGCTGGGGATAGCGGGGACAGGAGGTGGGAGGCTGGGACCTGATGTGCGCCCTTGGCCCCCTGGGATCTGCTGTTACTTTTCCTAGGGGAGCAGCACCCACGGGTCCTAGAAGTTCAAAGGCACTGGCAGCCCTGGCTGGCATCATCGTTGCCACCCTTGGCTGAGGCTCACTCTGTGCCCAGGACGGTGCTATGCCCGGGACAGTGCTGTGCCCAGGACGGTGCTGTGCCCGGGACAGTGCTGTGCCCAGGACGGTGCTGTGCCCGGGACGGTGCTGTGCCCGGGACGGTGCTGTGCCCGGGACAGTGCTGTGCCCAGGATGGTGCTTCCTGTCTTCTCCAACTTCATTTCTCCAGCCCCAGGGAGAAAGGTGTTTGTAACTTGTAGTGAAACTCAAATAATACAAAGCTTAGCGTTCGAAAGTGAGCCATTCGGTGCCATTTAACACGGCACCATATGGTGTGACCACCATGTGGTGTGACCACCATGTGGTGTGACCACCGTCTCCTTCAAGTTCCTTAGCATCTTCATCGCCCCCAAAAAAACCTGAGACCCGTTTAGCACGGCTTCTGCATTCTCCCCTAGCCCAGCAGCCACCAACCCGCCTTCCGCCGCTGCATTTGTGCTGTTGGGGCGGCTTCTTTCGCCTCAATAACGCTGTCAAGGTCGGCGGACGGGGTGGCAGCGTCAGAACGCCACGCCTTTGCTCGGCCACGTGACATTCTAGTGCATGCACGAACCTCGGTTTGCCTGTCCACCTGCTGGAGGACGCTTGGGCCGTTTCCAGCGCGGGAAGCACTGTTTTTATCTCCATTGCACCGATAAGGAAGTTGAGTCTAACGCTCACCGGCCCCCAGTGGTCAGTGGCGGGACCGGGCAGTGAGCTGGAGTTCGGGAATCTCCGCTCTCTGCTCCCAGGTGCAGGAGCAGCAGGGCCAGGCCGACCCACATGGAGGCTTCGTGTGCTCAGGGCCCCATCCTTGGCTGCTCTCCGTCTTGAGCGCCACTTTTCAGGGAGGAAAGAGAGAATCCTCCAAGAAGACATAAATGACCTCACTGTCAGATCATTTGGTTGTTTTTTTCAAAAAAATCACCTTTATCTTTAAAAGTAAGTTTCATACAATGAAATTCCGTAGCCTTAAGTGTATAATTTGATTAACTCTGACACATGTGTAGTACTGTACAAACAGTTCCACAATCAAGATATAAACTACCTCCATCGCTGTGGCTATGGCTTGCCACGGCTCCTTCTCCTTGGGGTCCAAATGTGTACGCCCTACAGACACTAAGATGCGAAGCCCCTGCTTGTCTTTCCTGGGGTGGGGGAGGGTCGTATCTGGTGGGAAGGAGTGACCTCAACATGACTTTGTGAACCATACAAATTTTTTTGCTAAAGATTTATTTATTTATTTATTTATTTATTTGAAAGGCAGAGTTACAGAGAGGCAGAGAGAGAGAGAGAGAGAGAGAGAGAGAGAGGTCTTCCATTAGCTGGTTCACTCCCCAAATGGCTGCAAGGGCTGGAGCTGGGCCAATCCGAAGCCAGGAGCCAGGAGCTTCCTCTGGGTCTCCCATGTGGGTGCAGGGCCCCACGGACTTGAGCCATCTTCTACTGCTTTCTCAGGCCACAGCAGAGAGCTGGATCAGAAGCATCCGGGTCTCAAACTGGCCTCCAGATGGGATGCCGGCACTACATGCTGGGCCACAGCGCCGGCCCCCACACAGTCCATTGCCAGGCAAAGAACCTTTCTTCTCAGGTTCACAGCACTTCCGGTGGGTGGGTGGGTGAGGGGTGATGTGAGCAACCTCTAGGGAAACACAGTGTGTGCATCGCCACATGGTGCGTGAGCGCCACGGCAACCCAGTCGGGACTGACCTGGTCGCCGTGGGAAGTCACGTCCAAGCACAGCTCGAGGCGACCTGTGGCACGAGCGGCTGTCAGTGGGAACTGTGGAGACCACGCCTTGGTGCTGGGAGGGTGAAGCTTCCGAGCTCCAAGGCTCGTCCCAGCCTGAGCCCTGGGTGTCAGGAGACTAGCGGCCCACAGAGCGTAACTGCTAAGCCGAGGCCCTCAAAGCATCGCTCAGACTCTTGGCTTGTGTGGGTTTTGAAACAGCTGGGGTCGGTAGCTCCCACTTGGGGACTAGGTTGAGTGTGATTCACGTTCCCGAGGGGAGGGGATTCACTCTAGGCTCTCACACAGGGGACTCAAGACCTTACAGCAGAATATCCCACCCAGGTAAGGCACCATGCAGGTGTATGAAGTCGGAAGCCACCTAATGGGGGGGCTGTGCTTAAGGGTCAGGTCTTCCCCCCCGGGGTGGTCTTCTGGTACTCAGAGGGCAGCCCTGGGGCCCTCCGGGTGAAACAGGCAGCTTGGGGCCAGGGGTCAAGTTTGCACTTAAAACCCTCCATCTGGGAGTCAAGCCCTGGACTGGCACAGCCTCTTCCCGTGAGCCTGTGCCCAGGGCTTCTTCCTAGGGGCTCTGGGTCCCTGCCGGTGGGGGCTCTGCTGATGGAGCCTGTGCCCAGGGCTTCTTCCTAGGGACTCTGGGTCCCTGCCAGTGGGGGCTCCGCTGATGGAGGGTTTGTGGGGGTCAAGGCTGGGCTCTTGTCACAGCTGCCCTATCGCCAGGCTGCAGAATTATCCTAGGCTGGGGGTTGGGATGTCCCGTGTTGTTTGGGATGGAAAAGGGAAATGAGTTAGGGAAATGTCCAGGCAAATGTCTGTGTGTTTGGAGACAGAGCTGTTCTCTGCCAGTTCTTCTCTGGGGGTCATTTGCATGCCCATCTGATAGCAGGGGCCTAGCCTGCCCAGCAGATAAAACCCATCTGGGACCTTTGAATGAAAAACAAACACTTGCTTCTTTTAGTTCCTAACGGTCATTTGCATGGAAAGCTGCAGGAGTGCCTAGGCCTTGGGAGGGGGGGAGGGGGAGTGGTGCACAGGAAGTCTGCATGGTGCTGGGGAGCAGAACTCAGCCGTCCAGGTTAACCCCTGTTGCTTCCTCAAAATTTGCAAAAATGCAGAGTCCAGAAGCGGGGGAGGAACTTGGGTTCTTGCTCCAGTTCCATTTGCAATTTCCCACTTGACCTCTCAGCACCTCAGCCTCCTCTTCTACAAATGAGTGAGTGGGCCAGACCTCCAAGGCCCTTTGTTCTCTCACGGGTGGGCATCTACCAAGCGTGTCCTGTGCACAGGGCTCCGTGCAAGGGCAGCTGTTCGGAGGGAGTGGGACAGGCCAGCACACTGGGACAGCCGTGTCTGAGAAGAAAGACGAGCGTTGGGGTGAGGGACACTTAAAGTAGAGGTTTTAGGGGTGGGAGGGGGAGTACTGCTAGCCTCCAGTTTGACCTTCAAATCCCAGACTTCCACTGCCTGCCCTCAAGGGGGCCTGGCGCCTGGAGGCAGTGCAGGGCACTCAGATGACGGCCAGTGCAGCCTCTCTGGTGGGGAGAGCCCCTACGCACCTGCACAGCAGAGCAGCAGAACGCCTGCCCCTGCCCCTGCCCCTGCCTCTGAACTGGGGCCTCCCTCCCTCCCTCCTTCCCTCCCGACTTCCTCCCTCCCTGCCTCCCTCCGCGGACTCCCCAGCCCAGGAAGGAGGAGAGCCACTGGTAGGGGAACCGATTTCACAGTTGCCCCCCTTGGGGTGCATCTTGCCCAGGCCCATCCTCTGGGTTTAAGATTTCAGAGTGAGATGCTGCGGTCACTGCAGGCCTAAGATCAGACCCTGGGAGCGGCTCTGGGGGAAGACACGAGGTTCACTTGACAAACAGGAACAACTTTCGCCTGCAGGCTGGGTGTCTGAAAGAAGAGAACCTGCTGGGCCTTAGAGCAGCCCTGGCTGATCCCACGCCTCTCCGCCAAGGGCAGCACCCGCGGCAGAAGCAGCCCGGGCATGGGCACCGGGACTTGGATCCTGATGCCCGCTTTGTCCTTTTCCGGGAAAGGCCCCTGGGACGGCTCCCCCATCTGTAAAATCGGCAAGCTGGGTCAGGCAGGCAGTAAGGTGTCTCCGACACAGGACTTAAAACCTGACTCAGCGAATCCAGGGAGTGAGCCCTGGGCCAGCTGGCCCTGTTCACGTGGAATGAGTGAGAGGGGAGCTGTGTCTGGTTGGACGGCTTGGTTCTTGTCCCCTTTGGAGGCTCACGCTACACGGAGACCCCCATGGAAAGCTGCTCCCATGGGTGCTGCTGGGGACTTTGCAAAGGTGCTGGGGCACATTGCTTGCACCCGCATGTCCCGGTCCTGAGCATTGCTGGGTGTATCAGAGAACCGCGGCGTTAGCAGCCCCAGACTATCGGAGACCCCCCTCCTCGGGTCCCCTTTGCCTTTAAGAATTCCTTTTGTGACTGACTGCACTCTTCCAACACAATTAATTAAATCAATGGCCCTTCGTACATTTAGAAACACATCCCCCATGTCTTTAAATTTCCGAATCCCAGCTGGGAAACTGAGAGGCGTGAAATACACAGCCATCACGTCACTCCGCGGAGATGGGGTCCTGGAGCTGGAGCTCCATGACAAATGTCTCCCAGCCAGGAGCCCCTGGTTTGCTTACACCCCAGAGGTGACCAGGAGCCTGGCAGTGGGGGGCGGGGTGGTAGCTGCACCCTGGACTGCCCTGGTGAGCGTGCTGGGCACACTGGTGCAGATCAGAGGCAAGGACAACCCCATAGGGCAGGGCCAGGCCTTTCTAGAAAGTTCACCATCAGTTGGTGCCATCTGTGGATTTGAAAAGAAGCCCTGGATGTCCCAAGACCACTAGCAAGCAAGAGGAGGGCTTGCAAGGAGTGAGGGTGCTTCTCTGGGATAGGAGAGACAGGAAGCGGCTGCTGGGGGCTGGGTGCCTTCTGCTGATTCCCAGCGCTGGCCTTCAAACTTCTTTAGCCAAGTCTAGGGGGGACCTGTGGGGCCCCAGGCACTGGCCCAGGCACTAGGGATGCTACAGGGACTGGGGGGCAGGCCAGTCCTCAGCCCTAGGTGATTGGCAGCCCAGCAGGGCCTGCAGGCACAAGACTCAGGCAGGGCAGCGAGAGCCCAGGCAGGGCCCTGGGAAGCTGCCTGGCTGCCCTCAGGCCCTGCTGCAGGAGGGACTCCCGAGATGCCGGGAGAGCTGCGGGGTCACCGGGAGCACCTGGAGAAGCGGCAAGGATGGGAGTGGGGCTGGAAGAGGGAACGTTTCCATGCAGGGGGCATGGAGGGGGCAGAGGGCACAGCCCAGAGCCTGGGGGGCTGGGGGTTGTTTGGAGTGGCCTGGATTCGGGGAAGCTGGCATGAAGCCAGCATAATCCGGGCCTGGCACTGGGCTCCTGAGAACCCCGGGTTGGGGCCATCTAGGCACACTCACAGGAGGGGTGGGGGAAGTGACTTGGGGAGGTGGGGCAGGGACGGGGAGGGCGGCAGGTGCCCTTTGGTGCACTGGGGAGTCCCCTTCTGCCCAGTTGGAAATAATGTGGTGTTGAGGTTTTTCCAACCCCGTGGCTTCAGGAGATTCAATTCATTTTTATTTCTGTTCTTATTGGCTTGGTTATTTTTGGAGGCTGATATTGTTCCCAGTCCACTGGCAATGGTATTTCAGAAAATATGGTTTTTGGGGATAGGGTCTGGCCCGGCGGTTAAGGACACTGTGTCTCACATCAGAATACCTGGCTTTGGCATCAGGCTCCAGCTCCTGACCCTGGGGGGCAGCGGTGATGGCCCAAGTGATTGGGTTCCTGCCACGCATGAGGTTCCAGCCCAGACTCGTACGGGTCACTGTGGGCATTCGGGGAGTGGGCCCGCAAATGGGAGCTCACTCGCTCGCTCGTCAATTAAAACTCTTAGAGAAACGATAACAGTGTTTCCTGAACTCCTGGCCTCTCACCGTGGCAGGTTGCTTTGTTTAGGACAGGGGAAAGTCTCAGGTCACATGGGCTCACGAACCTGCCAGGGCTCACCCTCTGAGTGCTGAGATTGGAAAACCAAGCCGGGCGCTCAAGAGGGACGAGCCAGGGTGTGGCTTCAGGATGCACCGGGAGCAGGTGGAAATCCACACAGCCGTCCCCTCGGCACCAAGTGAACCTCACACAGCGGAGGTGGGTGCGTGCAGCACTGTGTGAATCTCACCTTCCCCCGCCGAGCCGAGGGCGGGCTGCTCCACCCCTCCCCGGCGTCAGCAGGTGCGCTGCGCCATCCTGCCATTGGCAGCTGAAGATGGAGCAAGACGGAAGCCCGGGGACTCTGCTGCCTCCACCACCCATGCCACTTCCACGGCCAGAGACCTTCAAAACGCAGGGTCTCACAGAGAAGCCGCCACGGACCCTGCGTGTGCTGTGACCTGCAGAGCACCTGCTGGTTCCCGCGGGGCCGGGCTTGGTATGGAAAGGCGGGGTCCCAGCAGGGCCCGAGCTCTTGCTTTTTGCCGTCCACCAAGGGCTCCCGTGTCCCCTGACCCACCTGGTCCAAACGATTGACCAAAACCATGCATTTTCAGTTCCTGTCTTTGGCAGCAGCATTCCGGACTACCGCACAGCAGCTGAAAGCATATCCGTATTGATGGATAGAGAGCAATAGAGCCTCAGTTTCCCCTGGTGCTGCCGTGCCCTTCCTTCTCTGCCCCTCGTCTCCCCAGCCCCGGGGCCTGTGTGAACACTGTATGGAAATATGCTGGCTTCCGCATCGGTTCCCAGCGTGTGCTCCGTTCTTAGCATTCCAACACCACCTCATTGCGCCCCGTATGAAGCGGAACCGTCTTCCATTTTTCAGTCTCCTTCAAATCCAAAGGATGCTTTCTGCGTGTTGCAGGCAGCCACGGCATTTCTCGGGGGAACTGCAGGCTGTGGAGTCTGAGAGGCCCGAGTGTCCTCCCCTCTCGGAGCGCTGACGGTGGCTGGGGCACGTCCACCACGCACGGGTTCTCCATCAGCACTCAGACACCGCGGGTGCTGCTGCTTCTCCGAGGGCCCGGGACACTCGCCTGTACTCCTTGGACTCCGGGGGCCCGGGACACTCGCCTGTACTCCTTAGACTCCGGGCTCCCGGGACACTCGCCTGTACTCCTTGGACTCCGGGGGCCCGGGACACTCGCCTGTACTCCTTGGACTCCGGGGGCCCGGGACACTCGCCTGTACTCCTCGGACTCCGGGCTCCCGGGACACTCGCCTGTACTCCTTAGACTCCGAGGGCCCGGGACACTCGCCTGTACTCCTTGGACTCCGGGGGCCCGGGACACTCGCCTGTACTCCTTAGACTCCGGGCTCCCGGGACACTCGCCTGTACTCCTTGGACTCCGGGGGCCCGGGACACTCGCCTGTACTCCTTGGACTCCGGGGGCCCGGGACACTCGCCTGTACTCCTTAGACTCCGGGCTCCCGGGACACTCGCCTGTACTCCTTAGACTCCGAGGGCCCGGGACACTTGCCTGTACTCCTTGGACTCCGGGGGCCTGGGACACTCGCCTGTACTCCTTAGACTCCGGGCTCCCGGGACACTCGCCTGTACTCCTTGGACTCCGGGGGCCCGGGACACTCGCCTGTACTCCTTGGACTCCGGGGGCCCGGGACACTCGCCTGTACTCCTTGGACTCCGGGGGCCCGGGACACTCGCCTGTACTCCTTGGACTCCGGGGGCCCGGGACACTCGCCTGTACTCCTTGGACTCCGGGGGCCCGGGACACTCGCCTGTACTCCTTGGACTCCGGGGGCCCGGGACACTCGCCTGTACTCCTTGGACTCCGGGGGCCCGGGACACTCGCCTGTACTCCTTGGACTCCGGGGGCCCGTATCCTCTTGGCTGCCCCTCTTTCTAAAGCATGCTCTGCGGGAGTGCCCTGTGCTCGTTCTCAGCAGCACTGGTCCTACCAGCCATCTGCTCGGTCCTCTCCTCTCTTTCTGCTTCTTCAAGTTCAGCCCCACACTGTTCCTGCACCCACGTGGGCAATGGCCGTACTTGACCATGGTGCCTTCAGATCTACGAGCTTGGGGCATCCCACAGGTCCCAGAGCCCCTGCTCCTGGGTTTCAGCTCTGGGCGACGCCTGTGACATCATGGGTCATTCCCTGCCCCTCCCCCCAGTTCTCCCTGCAGAGCTGCTCCACCCCCACCCTGGAACCTCCCGGACCACTGAGCGAGGCCTTCTGTGTCCTTTGATTCCGTCTCTGGCAGAGCCCCAGGGACAGGAGTCCTTGATGGCACCTGGCCCTTTCTAGTCACCGACAAGGGAAACCTGAGAAACCGTCCTCAGAAATGGAACTAAATTGTCAGTGAATCTGTCCCCATCTGGAGAAGCCAGCGGGACCGGGCGGCCACAAAGGCTCCTTTGATTCCGTTAATTAACTACTTTGGTCGTGGGGGTCTGGAGTGCCTTTTGCTTGACCCACAAAGAGCCTGGGGCAAGGATGATACCCGTGCACAGGGTGTCTACCCTGGAAAGGGCTCCGTGTTTTACCTGTAGGGCAATTCAATTAAAACTCAAGAAAGGGGTAAATCTATGAGATTAGCTCCAGGAACAATGCCTCCGATTGTGGCCGCCTCCACCATCCTGGCTAAAGCAGATGTTAAACAAATATTTTGATGGCTCCCATCAGCCCCCGTGTGAATCTGTGACGCAACTGTTTCTTCTTCATTATCTGTAGGGACGGCCCGCTGGGTGCTCTCGCAGAGTGGCCATGTGCGGAGACCTCGATGGGAAGGAACCCCTCAGAGGCGCCCAGTGAATACGGGGGCTATCTGGGGCTCGCTGCTTGCCTTTTCCCCTTCCTGGCCCCTTCCTTCCATTCCTGGGGAGGCTTGGGAGAGGGAGCGCGGGACCCATCTGCACTCTGAGGGCCAGGGCAGTGGAGCTGAGAGGACCCGCAGAGGGGGCTACGGAGTTTGCTTTTTCTAAGGGTTTGGAAGTGGGGCGTAGAGGAGCCACCTCCATGGGTGAGCGAAGGGCGTTCCAGAAGTCGCCCTGAGCCAGATGTCTGCTTTGGTTTGGAGACGGCGTGAGCCCCAGAGGCTTGTGTGCAGGAAGCTTGGTCCTGAGCGTGGCGGGGTGGAGCCTAGGGCAGTGTGCGAGGTGGTCCTCCCAAGAGGGAGCTGTTGAGAAGAGAGCAAGCCCAGCCCCCAGCCCCTCTGGCTTCCCTCTCCTTGTGGGACTGCACCCTCCTGCGCACATCCCCACTAGGAGTCCACACAGCGAGGGGGCGCCCACCAGAGGCTGAATAGAGGGGCCTGCCTGCGCTTGGGCTTCGGGCCTTGCAGACCGTGGGCTGCAGGAACCTCTTTTGTCCATACCTCGCCCAGTACAGGCGTGTTGTTAGCGCAGCAGGAGCATGGAGCGAGGCCCTCTGTCCGTCCCCAGGTAGGTAGAGCTGTGTGTGCAGACGCCGTTGTGCGGAAATGACTTTGTGGTTGCCAGATTGTGTTCTTGGAGCCGTGAAGTCTCTCGGAGACTGGGCCACCTGGGACAGAGTTTCCCTAGAGTGGCACCCTTACCTACTTAGACTCAACTAGCTTTTGTTGGAGTATTATTTTGTTCTTAGCGAAGCAAGTAGACAACTTGGAATAAAATGACCGAGGTAGAAAGACTCAAACATGTACTCAGGAAAACTTTGACACGCGAGCAGTGTTCCCGGCCCCCTTCTTGCCTTTCCGCTCTTCATCTGAGCCGGACGCCACGTGGACATCTTTGTGCTGGGGACCCAGGGCCGCTGCTCGGGACAGAAGTGTGAATGTATTGACCGAAGGAGGTCGGAGTCAAAGGCAGGTCCGGCTCTTGGAGACACGGCTCTGTGCTTCCGCACGAAGGCTCAGAGCACACACCAGGACCAGTGCAGATCTGAGTTCTCGTCCTGGGCACCAGGTGCTCTGGGGACTTCTGGGTCTTGGCCCTGACTTTGCAAACAGGCCACATGTACTGCAATATTGGTCAAACTGAGGCAGGTCATGGAATCCGAGTGGGAGATACGGGATCTTTTCATTTGAACATTTTCAGCCTCCCATTTTTCAAATGGCCATTTGGCTTTGTATAGACACAGTGAAAGAATTAAGACCTCTGGCCAACTTTGCTGAACAAGGCAATAAAGTACGGTTGAAGCATATAGTGCCTTTTGATTTTTGGGGAGTGTGTGTGTGTGAATGTCATTACCACATGAATTAGTCTATTTCATTGACATGGGCTGGAGTTATAGCCTTCCACGGAGACGGAAACTCCTCTGGCTCAGCCCACTGCTCTCAGGAAGGGGGTGGGTGCTGGGGGGAAGTTGCTCCTGAACTGAAAGACCTCTGACATCAAGGGTTCCTTTCTGCTCAGACTTCTCCTCTGTCCAGCATGGAGACCGGAATGACCAGCTTGCCTTCTCTCTTTTTTTTTTTTTTTTAACAAGCAGAGTTAGAGAGAGAGAGAGGAGAGAAAGGTCTTCCTTTGCCATTGGTTCACCCCCCCCCCAATGGCTGCTACGGCCAGTGCATTGCACCAATCCAAAGCCAGGAGCCAGGTGCTTCTCCTGGTCTCCCATGGGGTGCAGGGCCCAAGCACTTGGGCCATCCTCCACTGCACTCGCAGGCCACAGCACAGAGCTGGACTGGAAGAGGAGCAACCGGGACAGAACCGCTGCCCCAACCAGGACTAGAACCCAGGGTACCGGCGCTGCAGGCGGAGGATTAGTCAAGTGATCCACGACACTGGCCCAGCTTGCCTTCTTTATGCCAGGGTTGTGTGGGCCACTTAGGAAGAAGCACCTTGACGCAATTTGTAGATCCGAAACACCAATCAAGTCTATTTCATGTCCTATGTGCTACCTCGGAGGCCTGGGATAGCTAATATATATAATACATGTTTTATGGTCATAGGAAAAGATAAATCGTAGTATTTGTTTAAAGAGGCAATGATACCATCGCTGCATAATCATTATGTACCTAGAACTGCAGGTAACTTTAGGAAGATAATGACTCTTGGGTAATTGCTTTGTCATCGGAAGACATCCACACACTGATAGCCAGCCGTATGAGTCATGGCTTTCTAGCATCACAGTGACAGAGCACTGTGAAAGCTACCAAAGACACTGATATAATTGCTAATTGCCAAACAGTGCCCTGGGACCTTATTCACTCCCCCACAACCGGTTCACAGTTTCACAGCAGGATGCAAAGCGGGCCGGGTAATGGGCATGGTTTGCATATGTCCAAGGGGAAGACGCCTCCCAGATGGCTCTGAGCTGCATTGTTTTAGAAGGCGCAAACACAGAGATCGGAGGTCTCCCCCTCACTCAGCACCTCCAGGTGCTGGTGTGGCAGCCTGCGGCTTCCTCTAGAATTGGTGCCCGCCTCCCCTAAGGTCCTCATCAAAGGGTCAGCCCTGGTGAATACTGTTTAGGTCAACACGGGCAGAGGATCACGGACAGCATGGAGGAGGCCGGCACTGCAGGGGGCTCTGTGGTCTGGGTTCTGGTTCCACCATCCGTGAGCTGAGTCACTTGGGCCTGGCTAATTCTCCTCTCTGGCCTTGAGTTTCCCCATCTGTTGCAGCTGATTTCTCAATAATGTTGCAGTGGATTCGTTCTGAGAGGAGGAGCGTGGTGGGGGCAAGAGGTTGCCCCCTTCCAGGCCAGTTCTCTGCTGTGGCCAGGGAGTGCAGTGAAGGATGGCCCAAATGCTTGGGCCCTGCACCCCATGGGAGACCAGGAGAAGCACCTGGCTCCTGCCATTGGATCAGTGCGGTGTGGTCAGCGCAGTGCGCCGGCCGCGGTGGCCATTGGAGGGCAAAGGAACCAATGGCAAAGGAAGACCTTTCTCTCTGTCTCTCACTGTCCGCTCTGCCTGTCAAAAAAAAAAAAAAAAAGAGGAGGAAGTCACCACACAGACCCCGGGAGTCCATGAAAGCAGGTTTGAGGCAAGTAGCCCACAGACTCGTTTATTTCAGTTGGTACAACAGCTTATATAACCAAGACCAGCCAATCTGGTCAAGGGGCGGTTTATGCGCCAACCAATCACAGCCTGTTGCCAGGCAGTTTCCAAAGCCATCCAATCACAGCCTGTTGCCAGGCAGGCTCCATTGCCAGGTGGGTTTCAAAGCCGTTCCTGAGTAACTGATGCTCATTTGCCAGTGGCCATCTTGGCATGGCCTCCTCATTCCACCACACCCACCTGTAAAATGGAAATGAGAACCACAGAAGCCGCCTTGGGGTCGCCGTGCACTGGGTGAGGTGGGCAGAGCAGGGTCTGGCTGCGTAGCCGCTGGCACCCACTGGGATCGCCCTGTGCCAGTGCCATGTCCCACCGACTCCTGCTGTCATCCTTTTGTGGCACTCGCCTGTCTCCCAGAGTCCCCACGGCTGTGGCCCACTGCCGGTTGTACTGACACACTCCGCTAGTTTGCACCAATCCTGACTCGCCAGCTGAAGACGATGCCGGCAAAGCCTCCTTCCCCCTCGCGGCCAGGTCCTTACCCGGCGACAGTCAGGTGTCTGCTTTCCCGGAGGGGACCTGGCACCTTTGCTCCCCAGGAACAGAGGCTGCTGGGTGTTCGTGGATTCCTCTCTCGGGACAGTCTCAGGCCGGCTGTGTGGTGGAGTGGACATTCACATCAAAATTCAGAGGTTTTCTCAAAACCACCGTCCGTGGAGGTTTTGGTGGACGTGGGCGGCCACAGCAAGAAGCAGACACACCTGCTCGTGACGGTATCGGGCAGCGCTCTGGTTTCAGGGGTGAGCGTGGCCGCGGCGGCGGCCCGGGCCTGGATGTCTGCCTGTGGTCTCCTCCACCCACTGGCATGGGCACCGCCCTCCGGCCCGTCCATGGCTTCAGAGAGCAAAGGGAGACACACGGAGGCGGGGGCGTTCTGGGTGTTTCCTTTTAGCCTAAATGCTCCATGAGTGGCTGTGCTGGTTCCATTTCCTTAGTGACATCAGAGTTGAGAGCAAAGAATTCGCACCATCAAAGCCAGGAGGTCACAGGGGTTGGCGCAGGGTCTTAGTCCTGGGAGGATGAGCAACTTTCTTTTCCTTTTTTTTTTTTCTTCCTGATATAAACAAATTCAAGACTTTGTACTCAGGGTAGAAGTCCCGGGTTCCCTTTGCTAAGAAGCCACTGTGTTGTCCTCACCAGACTGCCCTCAGGGTGAACTTAGAAGTTCTATGTGTTATTGTTGGGGACTCTGATCTCTCGGTCAGTGGCTCTGATAAAGGGGTGGCCTGGGGCAGCGGCGCCCTGTCCCAGACCCTGGCCCCCAGTCTGCATCAAGGCTCCTTCCCTTTCATGTGGTTTTGCATGAGCCACTAACGTCCTCGACCTCAGTCTGCACATCTCTGAAATGGGCAGTCACAGCTGCCCGGCAGGGACAATATGGGGACGTGCACAAAGGCACAGGGTTGCTGCTGAGGACGTGTTCATCCCCTTCCCATCTTCCTCGGTTGGCTCCTCCGACCCCTTCCTGCCTTGCGTTACCGTTTGGGGTGTTTGTCCAGGGGGTGGGACTGTGGGGGAGAAGAGAGTGTGTTTTCAGACTCCACTGAACGCTGTTTCCGGCAAGGGCTGAGGACGCCCCGAGGGGCTCCTGGGAAGTGCAGCTTCTTTTTTTTTTTTTTTTAGTTTCATTTGGTTCAGTTTCCTTAAATTTCCATGTTGTTGACAGTTTAAAACCTAAAACTTTATAAATCTCGTCTAATCACATTTCTAGAAACAAAACATTCCAACGTCAGTAGTAACCTTATACAGAATCAATGTTTAACCATGAGCTTACTCATACCACATAGGATGCATCAAATGAAGTGCAGCTTCTGACCACACCCATCAGAAGCCCTGGGGCACTGCACTTCAGCAGGTGTGAACCCCACCCACGGCCTGTAGGTGGCCAGTGCTCAGATGTCCACGCCTCCCAACCAACTCGGGGCAAACCCTAATCAGTCTACACCAGTCAGGAAGCCCCAGCCCCCTGCTGGATGGAGGCTGGTGGTTTAGTGAAGGCTGGAGACCCAGGCATGACCAAGGCAATGGACGCGACTTCTGCTGGGGATTCCGGAAGAGTTCCTCGTCCTTGGGAGGTCCCTGCTGTGGCTTGTCCATCTGCGTCCCCTCCACAGTTCACGTCTCCACGGTTTGGGTATGGTTGGAGTGTGTCCTCCGAGGCTCGCGTGTTGGAACGTGGTCTTCAGTGTGGCCTTGCAGGAGGGGATGTGGGACCTTTGAGAGGTGGGGCCTGGTGGGAGGTGAGGAGGTCGCTGGGGGTGGGGCCTGGTGGGAGGTGAGGAGGTCAGTGAGGGCGGGGCTTGGTGGAGCTGATGAGGTCATCGAGGGCGGGGCCTGGTTACAGGAGATGAGGTCACCTGTGCTTGGAGGGGTGCTTGTGGTCCTCACGGGACCCTGATTGGTTCTCCAAAGAGGGCCGTGATCAAAGAGCCAGGCCACCCACCCCGGGCTCTTGGCTTCCAGTCTCACCGTGAAGCCTCTCCCTGCCCTGTGCACTCTTGCGTGACTCCACCCCCATGACAGGACACAGCCAAGGGGCCCTCACCAGAGCCAAGTGGGTGCCGGTGCCACGCCTT
Source organism: Sylvilagus floridanus (assembly GCA_949820135.1). Taxonomy (NCBI): domain Eukaryota; kingdom Metazoa; phylum Chordata; class Mammalia; order Lagomorpha; family Leporidae; genus Sylvilagus; species Sylvilagus floridanus. The sequence continues at coordinate 73,335,571 of OX463235.1, forward strand.
GACCCTGCAGGCTGAGCGCCAGATAAACTCTTTCCAGCGTGCACGCCCAGCCTCTCCCGTAGCAGAGAACGAGGGACGTAGGTGTTCAAGCCGACTGACTCCACAGTGCAGCTGGCTGAAGAGGCAGGCTGTGGGAGACGGAGGGAGCGAGGCCCTGCGTTTGCACGGCCTCCTCCCCTCCAGAGGATTCAGCAACCAGGCACCGTCTTGGGACAGAGTGGCCCTCACCGCTCTCTGGCCCGGGCTTCACACTCCAGGACTTTCTGTTGTGTATCAGTTACCCGCGTGTAGCTGTAGCAGCACAGCAGAAAGTCGCCTTGGGAGAAAATTCCTTTCTGCTTCCACTAAGTGTGATCGTGTCTGTGTGTGATGGCCAGAACCTCTGCAGCCATCCTGAAGCCCAGGGACCAGCCAGGGGAACTCTGAGAGAGTTGTCGCTGATAGGTCAGGTGGTTATTTTTTATTGTGATTTTGTTAAAAAAAAATTGGTTATTTATTTTATTTCTTTGAGAAGGGGAGAGAGGTCTTTCACCCACTGGTTCTCTGCCCAGTGCCCATAACAGCTGGGTGTGGGCCAGGCCAAGGCTGGGAGCTGGGAACTCAGCCAGGGTCTCTCCTGTGGTGGCAGGGACTGCACTACTTGGGTCATCGCCACCTTGCTGCCTCCCAGGGCGCACGGCGGCAGGAAGCTGGAATTGGGAGCAGAACCAGGCCTCGAACCCGGCACTCTGCTGTGGGATGCGGGCCCTGGGCCGAGTGCCCACTGCCGTCTCTGCAGACTTTGATATAACTCGGACTCACCACATTAAACTGCACAGCTGGTGGTTTTCCGCTCGCGCTCCCAGCGCTGGGCAGCCGTCACTGCTGGCTAACATCATCCCATGCGCAGCCACTCGCACCCAGTCCCCGCCCCAGGCCCTGGTGGCCACTGACCCAGCCTCCGTCTCTGTGGGCTCGCCTGTCCAACACGTTCCACACGCACCGTCACCCGCAGCGCCCGCTGTGCCTGGCAGCCTTCGCGTCCCGTGACGTGCTCACGGCTCACTCGTGTTGTGGCAGCCGTTGACCCTGTTCATTTTTCTTTCTTTCTTTTTTTTTTTTTAAAGATTTACTTATTTATTTGAAAGGCAGAGTTACAGAGGGAGGGGGAGAGAGGAAGAGAGAGGGAGAGAGAGGGAGGACTTCCATCCTTTAGTTCACTCCCTAAATGGCCGCAACGGCCAGAGCTGGGCTGACCCCAATCAGCAGCCAGAGGCCTCTTCTAGGTCTCTCACGTGGGTACAGGGACCCAAGCACTTGGGCCACCTTCTGCTGCTTTCCCAGGTGCATTGGCGGGGAGCTGGATCGGAAGTGGAGCAGCTGGAACTCGAACCGGGCCCATGTGGGATGCCGGCACTGCAAACAGTGGCTTTAACCTGCTGCACCACAGCGCTGGCCGCCAGACTCCACTCCTTTTCATGGTTGTATACTATCTCACTGTGTGAACACAGGGACACACACACACGCAGTGTTCCTCCACTCATCAGTGAGTGGCCGTGTGTGTCGTCCCCCCGTGGGACTGCTGTGAACACCCGTGTCCGTGTTTTGTGAGGTCACTTGGCACAGCTGGGTCTCCTACTTCCCCGGTGTGGACTGCGTGGCAGAGTGGAGCCTGACCAGGGGGCGTGGCTCCCCCAGCACTTCCTGGCTAAGTGGTGCAGGACAGGGCAGTGGGCCCCTGTGCCTTGACCCTTCACCCGTCAGGTGACCATGACACCTGTCCTCACAGGGTGGCGGTGAGGGTGATGCGAGTTGATCATGACTGTGCCGCAGACCTCTGGGTGCACTTGACTGGAGATCCCTCAATGCCAGCTGTCACTGTTAATGCCACACCCCCTGCCGGAAGGCCCTCGCCGCCAACCCTGAGCCAGCGCTGCACAGCCGAGGTGCCCAGCCTCACCTCCATGGCGCCCGTAATGACCCAAACGCAAGGTGCTCTGTGCCCGCCAGGGGAGGGGCCGGCGGCACCCCCGTCCCAGTCCCCTCGTGGCCCTCATCGTGCCGTGTTTCTTGCAATCCAAGCTTTTCCTTGCCTGGCCCAGTCCGCTTCTCCGGTTCATGGCGAAGCTACTTACCAGGCTGTGGCTCTGCCTCAGGTCATGTCCCCGGGGGAGGCCCGTTTCCCGCACCCCGCGGTCTGTCTGTGTCTCATCAGCTTCTCTTGCTAAAGATTGGCATTTCGAAGGCAGCTGAGAGGTGTGAGGCTCCCCAATCCCCTGCCACCCCCGATGCCAGCCAGAGTGGGCTGACCTGCCTGTGAGTCCCCGCCTTAGCCTGGCGTCGAGTGAGAGCCAGGACGTGGGAGCAGGTGGTGCCGACTTCGCTGTGTCAGAATGAATGACCCACGCTGCCTGGCCGGGGGGCATGTGCACCTTGCAGGGCTCCAGTGCGCTGGCCCGAGGCCGTGCACACCCTGTGCGGCCTGGGGAACCTCTTGCATGGGCCTGGAGCCCCAGGGTTGGGCTAGGGGGTTCAGGGGCCTCATTCATCTTTCCAACTGGGCCTTAGCAGATGGGCCACTCTTGGAGGCTCGATGCACCCCGACAAGAGGAGCCCCAGCTTCGTCACCCAGCTCCAAACCCAGGTCTCTCAGTTGTGGCTGAGCAGTGCGGAGGCCGACCCCGCCTCCGTCGCTGTTGGCTGCCTGACCGCAGGCAGATTCTGGCCTCTCCGAGCTAAGCCATTCCGGTCCGGAAGACAGAAGCGCACCAGCACTGCCTGCCCTGCTGCTCTGTGGAGCAAACGAGACGTGTGGCAGTGTTTGCAGGGGTCCTTGGCCAGTTCCCGGCAGAGACGAGGGGCTGGGCTGTCCTCCCCCGAGCCCGTGAGCCTGCCCGTCCCGAACTCACCGCCTACATCCTGCCCAGGTGTGGCCGCGCCTCTGTCCTCCCTGGGTCTGTAACTGTCACTGGCTCGTCCTTGCTGCTGTGGGGCTTGGGCACAGCCTCCCCTCCCTTACGCCTCCCGCCGGACTGCCCTTTCTGCCTCCTCTGCCTCTGAGCCCGCTGCGCCCTTTCCGGTACAGATTCCCACTGGGCTCCCTGCTGGGGGCTTGTAATCCCCCCCCCCATGGCTGCCGGGACGACCCTCTGCCCACGGCCTTCTCTGCCTCCTACTCTGGCTGCAGGGACTCAGGTGGTCTTTGGAATCAGACCCACTTCCTCCTCCACTGCCATCACAACTTGGCTCGAATGACCGTCCGGCCTCAGGCCAGCTCTCTACCATGGGGGCAGCTGCTCTGAGCAAGCCCGTGCCTCCAGGTGTCTGTGCACACAGCTCTTGGCCCTGGACCCACTCCTGTGCAGAGACCCAGGCTCCGCGCAGCCCTCCTGTGGCTTTGCTGGCCCCTCCTTCCAGCCTCCTGTGCCCCTTGCTCACCTGGCACCGACCTCGTCTGTCTCTCTGCTGCCCGGGTCTTACCCTGAGGTCCAAGGTGAACTGCAGGATTTCTGAGGGCTGGGGCCTGGCCGGATGAGGCCACGTCTGGCCATTCCATGCATGTGCCAAGCCGAGCAACCTGGCTAGCTGGCATCAGTTGTGTTTATTAGGGACCCCTTATGATCTCAGCTTTTGGTAAAAGACATTTTGCTATCGACAGAACATTCTAGAATCCACAAGAGTGGCCAGCTGAGGACCAGGACTGATGCTTAGCCTCCAGGAGGTGTTCAGCTGGTGGGAATGGAAGTACAAACTGGGGAATCATGATGGTGATGTTTTCTCTGGGAGGAACGAAGCAGCTCCAGAGACACACAGCTTTGGCTAACGGGGCAGCCTTGGCCGGAAGGTGGGCAAGAGAAGGAGGCTGGAAGCATGAGATTCGGCCCAGCTGGTGGGAACCTCGGACGAGAGCCCGGCCTTTGTCGGGGTCGGCAGCCCTGAGCTGTGTCCGCGCCCCTGCGTGGCCTCCTGTCATCCTTGCCGTTCAGCACGGCCCTCAGTCCCTACTAAACCGAAGCCAGGCTGACAGCTGCCCCCACGCTGGGGCCTGCCCAGCTCCACACAGCCGATTTCCCATCCAGGCCCAGACAGACATCTCGCCAACAACGACTTCCTACAAATTCCACGGTGTTTTGTTTAAGGGAAGAAATGCATCCAGATCTTACCACGGGCTTGCCTTGCTCTCTCAGCCACAAAATAAATTAGACGGGTCAAACGTTGTAGATTTAATCTCACTGTGAACTGAAAACATAGTAGCTCTCCTTGCCATCGGAGAATCTACGGGCGCGCGGTGACCCCCCGGTGAACCGGAGGGGCCGGGGCGGCCGGCAGGTGCAGCTGGAGTGCACTCAATGTGACATTCACCGCGATCCTTTGTACCCTCCTGAGAACTGCTGGGTAGCGTTTGGAACTGAATCCTCCAGGGCTTTCCTTAGCCGTCTCACAATTACCTGTGCGCGGCAGAGAAAAGGAGAAATTGAGAGAGAGACGCGAGGAGGTGGAGGAGGGAGAGGCCGAGGGAGAAGGGACAGACGAGCAGTGGTACTAAGAGGGCCTTGGCAGTGCCAGTGAAAGGAGATCGGCACAGGAGCCCCCGGGAGAGAAAGGAGCGATAGGGACAGCGTTGCTCTGCACTTGCTGACAACACGAGAGCTGCCGGCCTGGTCCCTGGCTTGGAGGCCGGGGGGAGGCCAGGGGCTCCGGGGGATCCGGGGGCTCCGGGGCTGGGCGACGGTGAAGGTGGCGTGAGCTGCTGGGGGAGGCTGCCCAGGTCGCTGGATCCCAGCACCTGGGCACTGCCCGCTTCTCCTGGGTGGCTTGGCTGCTCCCGGCAGGGACAGCGAGCACTCGGAGCCCGAGACTGAGCCACCCTCCCCCCACCTCAGCAGCCCCTGCAAGCCTTCGGGCATTGGTGGGCTCCAGTGCCAGGTGCACCCGGCGTTTGGAAAGGTCGCTGCGGAACTCTGCGCTCAGAGAGGAGCTGGCCCCCACCGGATTTTCCTTCTGCTCGGGAGAAGTCTCCTGGAGGGGAGGCAGGGAGAGAGCTAGATATTGGCGAAGGCGAAGGCTTAAGAACCTCAGGGCTAGAGGCTACGGCCACTCCCGGGGCGTGGGGGGCTCAGGGTTCACATGAGTTTGGGAGTTGAGAGCAAAAGGATTTGAGCGCCTGAGAGGTAGACTGTGGGGAGGGGCTAATTCCCCGAGTTCCCCTCCTCCTGCCGGGGGTGCCACCTTCCAGGCCTGTGCAGAGCTCCCAGTACGAGCAGTGGATGCCCATGTGTTGTTCGTTCCTTCAATGCCACCATCGAGGGAGACGTGAGAGGCTGAGAGAGGAGCCGTGGCCGCATCACAACAGGGATGTTGACACACGGGATCCTGACCGAGTGACAGCTTATGGACGCGGGCTTCACTCTCGTTTGTGTTCATCAGAGACACAGGAGCCGTGTTGCTTTTTAAAGATTTATTTGAAAGGCAGTGGGGGGCGGGGGAGGGAGAGAGAGAGAGAGAGAGAGAGAGAGAGAAGAGAGGGAGGGAGCTTCCATCCACTGGTTCATTCCTCAAATGGCCGCAACAGCTAGGACTGGGCCAGGCTGCAGCCAGGAGCCTGGGGCTCCATCCGGGTCTCCCGCGTGGACATAGGGGCCAAAGACTTGAGTCATCCTGCGCTGCTTTCTCAGGTGCATTGGTGGGGAGCTGGATCAGAAGCAGAGCAGCCAGGACTGAAACCAGTGCTCTGAAGGGGGTGGGGCATCACTGCAGCAGCTTAACCCACTGCACCCAGACGCCGGCCCCAGGAGTCCCGGCCTCAGAAGAGCCAAGGAAACTGCCTTCCGTAATCCGGCGCCATCATATGTGTAAACCTGGGTGGAAGGAGGGGAGGCAGGGCCTGGGGAGCCCCCTGGAGGAGGGGGTGGAGCCCCATCAGAGGCTCAGTCTCCAGAAAGCAGGGCGTCCCTGGACCTGCTCGGGCTTCAGAAGAGCTCGGTGGTGTCAATGACCTTGAGGGATTTGGGCTCACCCATTGTCACCTGTCCCCCGGGGACCTCCCTTGCAGTCCCCAGCAGGGGCCTGGGTGGGGTGTCGGTGAGTGACCCGGGGTTCTCAGTCACACAGCACTGAGGCCCATCCGCCTGCTCCCACCAGGAGCCCCAGGGCCCTCATGTGCTCAGAGAGCCTGGCCCGCGAGCCCCAGCTCCGTCAGCAGCCGTCTGGCTGAGTCCCTTCTCACCACCTGAGCCGGCTTTCACCCCGCGGCCACCGCTCGGCTCTCTATGGGCACTGGCTCCGACACCTGTGTCCATCTGAATTCCATGGCCCCTGGGACCAGCCCTGCAGCCAGGCAGCCTAAAACCCAGCCAGGGAGGGAGACCCACGCCCCCACCCTGGCCTCCTCTCTGCAGTGTCACAAGAGCACGTTGGGGCTTTACTTCCCAGCATCCTCTCTGCTGGAAGATTCAGAACATCCTCTGCTGACTCCTCCAGCCCAGGGAGAAAGATGGCGGCCCTGGCGGGCATGAGAGGGGCCACACAGATGGGGAGCTGTGCTGGCTTCGTCCCCCCGGGGCTCCAGGGCTCCTCTGCAGCCGACGGCAGGCCCATCCAGAGGCTGTGTTGCTTCTGCTCACTCCCAGGGTTCTGCTCACTCTCTGGGTCACACCCTGCCCCGGGCTGAGTCTGAGGCTGGAACGTGCAGTCCAGCAGGGCCTTGCCTGTCTTGCCCACCACTTCCCCTACTTCCTGGCACACAGTAGATGCTCATTAAAGACTGGTGGGCTGGCCAAGCGGCCTGGTGCTCTGCGTGAAGAGGGAGGTGCTTGTGGGGAGGGGTCGTCCCATTCAGACAGTGAGGAAGTGACAACCCTCTCGCCATCGCCTGTGCTGGGCCTTGGAAGGCCTACACCCCTTCCTCTAGGCTCTGCCCTGGCCACACGGACGGCGTCCCTGAGAACACTCCAAGTTTCGCTGTGGACAGCTGATCCGAAAGGGATCCCGGGGTCCCACGGGCGGTCTCCATAGTGAACAGTCTGCACGTTTGTGAGTGCCCTGGCTCCCCTGCCCACACACATCTCCCACGTGGTGTTGCTGTGGAGGCGCAGGGAGGGAGACGAGCCACCCCAGCGAGGTGTCAGGAAACACGTGGGCGCACTTGAGAAGAGCCTGGCGGGACAGCGGGTTGCAGCCGCAGGGGAAGGAGGACGTTTCTCTAGAGGGGATGGCGTGGGAGCAGGCTGGGTTCCCGGAGCATCGGTTGCTCTGTTGGGACAGGAGGTGCCCACTGACCATCTTGGTGCCACCATGCTCGTACAGTGATGGGCAGCAATGGCGGAGGACGAAAGGGGGCCCTGGCACCCGCGTGTCCCAGAGCGAGACGTTGGCTTCTCCGACTTCCCTTCCCCAGGGGAAGCCAGCTGGGATCCTGACACTGATGGGCGTGTGACATCAGGAAAATTAATCCCAAGTGGGTGCTCTGTGTATTTGGGTCAACTCGAAGTTCTCTGTGGAGAAAACATTGTTGCGATGTCTCCACCTAGAGTCTGTTTTTTTTTTTTTTTTTTAAGATTTTATTTAGTTATTGGAGAGGCAGAGTTACAGACAGAGAGGGAGAGACAGAGAGAGAGGTCGTCCCTTCATTGGTTCACTCCCCAAATGGCTGCAACTGTGTCATTTCGAAACCAAGAGCCAGGAGCTTCTTCCAGGTCTCCCACATGGGTGCAGGGACCCTTTGGGCCATCTTGCATGGCTTCCATAAACAGCCTTCCATGGCAGGCCATAGCAGAGGGCTGGATCAGAAGAGGAGCAGCCAGGACATGAACTGGTATCCATAAGGGAGCCAGCGCCATAGGCAGAGGCTTAGCCTACTACACCACAGCACCAGCCCTAGAATCTTATTTTTTAAAATACATTTATTTCTTTGAAAGGTAGAGTGACACACACACACACACACACACACACACAGAGCAAGAGAGAGCGAGCGAGCACTTCACCCTTGGTTCACTCCCCAAACAGGCAGGACTGGGTCAGTTGAAACCAGGAGCCAGGAACTCCATCCAGGTCTCCCAAGCCCTTGGGCCTTCATCTGCCCCTCCCAGGCAGAGCAGGAAGCTGGATTGGAGCAGAGACCGGGCTGAATCCTAGGTGCTCCGTTATGGGACATGGGTGCCCCAAGCGGCGGCTTAATCTGCTACATCACAGCGCTCGCCCTGCGTGGATGGAATCTTAGAGACGGGGCCTCCGTAGCTTTCCCCCTTCAACGAGGACTCCTTCAACAGCTTGGAATTTCCATTTTCCCAGCACTCTGTGCAGATCTGAGGCTGAACAGGATGCGGAGTCCCTTACACGACGGCGCAGGCATTGTTTCTGTAAAGGCAGATAGTGAATATTCTAGGCTGTGGGCCCCGTGGTTTCTGCATTCACTGCTCTCCCGTTGTAGCGGGAAAGCAGCCAGAAACGACACCAACCACACACAGTGCAGCTGTGTGTCGATAAAACTTTACTTGTAAAAGCAGCTGGTGGTGGCCGGCGCTGCGGCTCACTAGGCTAATCCTTTGCCTGCAGCACTGGCACCCCGGGTTCTAGTCCTGGTTGGGGCGCTGGTTCTGTCCTGGTTGCCCCTCTTCCAGTCCAGCTCTCTGCTGTGGCCCCTGGAGAGCAGTGGAGGATGGCCCAAGTGCTTGGACCCTGCATCCCATGGGAGACCAGGAGGAAGCACCTGGCTCCTGGCTTTGGATGGGCGCAGCGAGCTGGCCAGAGCAGCCATTTGGGGGGTGAACCAATGGAAGGAAGACCTTTCTCTCTGTCTGTTTCTCTCTCACTGGCTAATTCTGCCTGTCAAAAAAAAAAAAAAAGTAGCTGGTGGCCTGGATTTGGCCTGCTTTTCTCTGCCGGTGTAGACTCTTGACTTGGGACCCAGCCCTCTTTCCAGGCCACCTCGCCTCCTGACTCCCACTTGGACCTCTCCCCTGGAGGGAAAGCCGGATGTGGGCCCGACCACCCAGATTTAGAGTGGCCTGATGCCCGCTTCTCCTGTCACCAGAGGTGACGTCCACCCTGATTGCGCCGTCTTGACAAATGCATCGTTTTCCAAAACACGCAGTCTGAGGAGTGACGTATAAAGCTGGGACCCGCCCGAAGATGTTGCCGTTGAGGACGTGTTGAAGTGGGCCTGGAGCTTCCGTGACAAGACCCCAGCACCCCCTGGGCCAACCTCACTCCACAAAGGGTCACCTGTGGACATTCCTCCCACGGCCGCTGTTGACGCTGCTGTCACTCGGCGACGCGTCCCCGTCACGGCTACGACGGGCAGCTTAAGCACACTTAGAAACGCCACCAGCCGCGCTTGGGGAAGAGCCTCCCGGGGCTCCTTGCCCAGGGCTCGCCGGTGGCGCTGAGCTCCCGGGGATGACACACGGTAAGTGGCAGGTAATCCTCCTGCTAATCTCCTGGCTGCCCGGGAGGCTTACGGTAACCGATACCCCTGTGAACGCACGGAGTCCGATCGAGTTACGTTGAAGGCCAGGCTTCTCCTGCTCCTTTCCTGATGGAATGCATTCAGAGGAGGGCACCTGAGGTTGGCCACAGTCTCCTGCGATGCTGCTCGGAAGGGAACGTTTGATTTCCTCTAAGCTGCGGCCGGCACGGCTTTCTGAATCCCCTGAAGCGTTTTGCCAAATGCTGCCGGCCCTGGCGGCCGCTGCACGCCTGCCTGCAATCAGTGCCCAGGGCTGGGCAGGGAGGCTCCCTGGGGCTTCCCTGCTCCCGACTGCGGCTTCGGCCTTCCATGCCAGGGTCAGAGCAATTTCACCATCCAGAGTCACATTGGCCACCATGATGCAGACTTCTTGAGAGTTAGTGCGTGGCCGGCGCCGTGGCTCACTAGGCTAATCCTCCGCCTTGCAGCACCAGCACACCAGGTTCTAGTCCCGGTCGGGGCACCGGATTCTGTCCCGGTTGCCCCTCTTCCAGGCCAGCTCTCTGCTGTGGCCCAGGAGTGCAATGGAGGATGGCCCAAGTCCTTGGGCCCTGCACCCGCATGGGAGACCAGGAGAAGCACCTGGATCCTGGCTTCGGATCAGCGCGGTGCGCTGGCTGCAGCGGCCATTGGAGGGTGAACCAACGGCAAAGGAAGACCTTTCTCTCTGTCTCTCTCACTGTCCACTCTGCCTGTCAAAAAAATAAAAAAAATTTTAAAAAGAGAGAGAGAGAGTGAGTGCGGTGCCGACTCTGAGGCTTGATGGCTCTGTTGGGGCTGGAAGGCTGAGTGGCTGCGGGCTTGTTCCTGCATCCCGGGCCCTCTTGCTGGGGACATATACGGCAGCCTTGTCCAGCAGAAAGAGCCCTGGACTGGGTCCCTGACCTCTGCCTTCCTATTTCACTCTGCAAACGACCTTTTAAAAAGTAATTAATTTATTTGAAAGGCAAAGTTAGAGAGAGGGTGTGTGTGTGAGAGAGAGATAGGTATTAAATTCACTGTTTCACTCCCAAAATGGCCACAAAGGCCAGGGTTGGGCCAGGCCAAAGCCAGCAGCCTGGAACTCCATCTGGGTCTCCCATGTGGGTGGTAGGGACCCAAGCCCTCAAGCCGTCCTCTGCTGCTTTCCCAGGTGCATTAGCAGGGAGCTGAGTTGGAAGTGGAGCAGCCGGGACTCAAACCAGTGCTCATATGGATGCTAGTGTTGCAGGAAGTGACTTAACCCGCTGTGCCCCAATGCTGGCCAATCGTTGGGTGACCTTGAGCCCATCCCTTCTCTTGGTCCATTTGTAAAACAGTGTGGCTCCATTGAAAGATCATTCAGATTTAGTGTTGCCAGACTGAGGGAATGGGAATACTGGATGCCCACTTAAATCTGATTTCAGACAAGCAGTGGATACTGCTGTCGTAGGCGTGTGCACCAGGCAGCCTTTGCAACATGCTTACACAAAAAGTACTGATCAGTTGTTCATGAAGTGCACCTGGCACCCTGTGTTCTTCCCACCAGCACCCAAGTTGTCTCTCAACCACACGTCGGGTTTATGGTTTTGGCTTTGATAGCTGTGGCTTCGGCAGGCACAAGCAGGAGACCAGTGGGAAATGTCTGGATAGTTCTAGAAATGTCTGGGTAATTCTAGAAAGTTATCCTCCCTGTCTTGTGCTCAGGGCCAAGCCCATTTGGAACCCACAGGCTCCCGAGGCTGATGGAGCCCTGGCACCCAGTGGCTGAGTGGATGAGTGGGTGAGTGGTGACTGAACTGTACCTCCCTATGAAGGCCTCGTGCTTGTACTTTTCTGCCTCCCTGGTAAAAGCTGTAGTCCCCCACGCCCACCTCCATTACGCTTTGGGATGCAAGTGAACCCTGACCCCTTCTCCCCTCCCCTGTGGGTCGGAGTGCTGTCAGTGGGAAGGACCACACTAGGGGTCTACTCGTTGCCTGCTGCGTGGCGGAGGCCGAGGCGTGGCTGATGAGTGAGGTAAATCAGGCAGGACGGCATCGCCAAGGAAAGCTATCCCCTGACCCGATGGTCCCAGAACCCCAAGAGGTGCTCTGATCTGTGCTCTCACCAAACAGCCGGGCAACCTCCGCTGAGCGGGCAGCCACACAGATGGAGCAAGACCCAAGCCGGTGCCGCATGGCCTGCCAGGGAGCGACACTGCTGGACGTGGTAACAAGAGCAGGTGACAGGAGCCCGGGGCGGCAGCTGAAAACCGAGCTCTCTCTTCTCATCGCTGGAGGCCTCGGGCACCTTCCACATCCTCGTATGCGATAAAGCAGGGAGACGCTTCCTTCGGGGATGGCTGGGGGAAGCCGCGGGTGTGGGAGACAGGTGAGCACAGGAAGCGGGCTCAGCACATAGGGGTGCTCTGAGGGTTGGCAAGGCCAGGGTGCTGCCGGCTGGCGCTGGCTCTGGGGTCGCTGAGCACCAACGAGGAGCTGGCGTGCAGCCCGGAGGCCTGGTCCCATCGTCCATAGGGCAAAGGAACATCAAAAACACATCCGACATCCTGCAGGAAACGAAAAGAAAATTAGTGCCGGTGCAGCCACGGAGAAGCGCTAAAAACTCAAAGTCACGGCCTCCCTCGCCCACACGGACTCGGACTCGGGGCTGGCAGTGGGAAACCTGGCACGCTCCCCCTCCCTGCCGGGCGCTTCCACGGTGCCAGCGTGACATACGGCGAGCACGTGCCCTCCACCACCAGCTTCTCACCCCAAGCAGAAAGGTCATCCTGAGCTCCCGTGGTTTGAGCTAGTAAAGATTTTATAAAAACTCACTGTCTTGATTTGTGTTCAAGTACTTTAAAGTTCACATATTTCTTGTTTGAACTTTTCTGGCTGGAGTCATTTCCTCCACAATCGGCCTGGATTGGTTCTGCTTATTCCGAGCCCATCAATTACCAAGAACCGGACTGCAGCAGGCGCCTGCCCGTTCAGGGGCTTCGCCCCGGGCTAGCCGATTCCTCTGACATTTAACGAGGAGTTTTCGCTCTCGCTGCTGATCAGAAGAGCACCGAGCCGGGGGGGGGGGGGGGGGGGGGGGGGGGGACGCCTTCCGGGCTGCTCTCTGTCCTGCATCAGTGCTTGACTTCCTTCCTCTTCCCTGTGCTGTTCTGCACCTTGCTACTTTCCCCGAACATTGTTTTATGCTTGGTGCCTTGAAATCATGAGCACATTGAGAATCTGACCACCAGGAGAATCCCACACCAAGCTTCGACAGAAGGATGGAAGCTCTGGGGCGCTCCGAGCGATGATGGAAATTCAAGTCAACGAATACTGACTGTACATGAGGAGGACAGGCCTCTGCCCTCAAGGACTATTTGTGTGGAGGGCAAGCAGACACAAATGCAGATGATTCAGGATCGGGCAGACTGGGGCAGATGTCTGGCACAGGGGTTAAGATGCTGCTTAGGAATGCCTGGTTCGAGTCCCAGCTCCACTTACGATACAGTTTCCTGTGAATATGCACCCTGAGAGGTAGCAGATGGTGGCTCCAATAGCTTGGTCTCTGCTAGGATTGAGTTCCTAGCTCACGACTTCAGCCTGGTCCAGCCTAGACACTGTGGGTGTTTGGGGAGTGAACCAGCAGATGGAACATCTCTATTTCTCTGTCTCTTTATTATATTTAAGATATAAGACCAGGCAGAATGAACTGAGGGCTCTGCAGCACACAGTGGAGGTGAGTGGTAGGGGTAACGTCTTCTTGATTTGTGCCTTTTAGTGGTTTGAGCATCAAGTGCTCATTTGACTGTAAGAGGGACCCTGGGCTGGCACCGTGGCTCACTAGGCTAATCTTCCACCTAGCGGCGCCAGCACACCGGGTTCTAGTCCAGCCCCTCTTCCAGGCCAGCTCTCTGCTGTGGCCCGGGAGTGCAGTGGAGGATGGCCCAAGTGCTTGGGCCCTGCACTCCATGGGAGACCAGGAGAAGCACCTGGCTCCTGGCTTCGGATCAGTGCTGTGTGCCGGCTGCAGCGGCCATTGGAGGGTGAACCAAAGGCAAAGGAAGACCTTTCTCTCTGTCTCTCTCACTGTCCACTCTGCCTGTAAAAAAAAAAAAAGGGGGGAGGGGGACCATGATGTTCTATTAAGCCTCTATTGAAAAAGATCCCCCATGTCCCTCCCTTCTTAGGTAAAATTCCATTTGGGGGCATACTGGGCATGCTTGAGCTGCTTAGCTTGGGTTTCCCTCACAAGTGCTCCTTATGACAGAGTAGCACTCGTGCAAGAACCCCGGTTGGGTTGTGAACCTTCGCTCTGGACAGTCAGGGGGCTTTGGCGACGTCTTCGTTGCTTTGGTCACCGCCTTCCTAGGTTTTCCTTCTCTGGGATTTTTATTATCATTTTCAGTCTTTAGATTTACGAGTTCAGTACGTGTCCCCATAGCAGCATGTGAGTGTCTTTCACTGTACTCTCGTTAGTATTGTTTTGTTTTGTTTTGTCTTTTTAGAAGAAATTGCAAACTGGTGTGGGCGTTTGGCACCGACGTTACGACGCTGCTTACGATGCCCGCATCCCATTAGGAGGGCCTGGCTCCAAGTTCTGACTCCAGCTTCCTGCTGGTGCTCACTCCGGGAGGCACAGACAATGGCTCAAGAACTTTGGTCTCTGCCACCCATGCGGGACACCCAGGCTGACTTCCTGGCTCCTGGCTTTGGCCTGGTCTAGCCCCAGCTGTTGCGATGGGAGATCTTTCTCTCTCTGCCTTTCAAATAACTTGAAGCATTTTTTAAATAATAAAAAGACATATTGCGAATTCTAGGGTCCTCCAATGTTACTGTTATCATCTTCTCTCTCTAACAACCAGGGAGTCAGCACAGCGTGACGGGCTCCTGGAGAGGTGTTTGGAGACTCAGAGCCGAGCTGCGAGCCCAAGGAGGAGCCCCGAGGCCCATGTGGATGGCAGCCCAGGTGGCTCCTCTGCACATCGACATAGGGTGGCCTCTCCCTGGCCGTGTCCTGCATGAGCCTCCCCCAACACTAGGCGTGGCGCTGACTCCTACAGACGCGGATGCTGCCTGCACAAGTCCCAGCCCCAGCGGGTCGGAGGGGGAATCAGCACCTCCAACGCTAATCTTCCTCTGCCAGTGTCCTCCAGCCAACGGGGCACCGCCTGAGACCGGCGCCTCCTCCTCTCTGCCCTCCCACACCCAACCAACTGCCGGATCCTGGGTTCCATCTCGGAACGGCCCCACCCATCTGTCTCTGTCCCAGCGCCGGCCCCCCTCGGCTGCTCTCCCTGTCCCACTTCTCGCCAGGCTTAATCGATTCTCCACACGGGTGACAGGAAGCTTTTCCCCTAAATGGCCAATCCGGTGTCTCCATTTGTCAGCTTAAGAGAGCGGAGTGGCTCCCCGGTGTGCTCGGGACGAGCAAGCTCCTCTCCATCACGCTTTCACGGCTCTTTTCTCCCCGTCTGTCTCCCGCTTTTCCTCTCCTCTCTACCCTCCCCTTCCTGATCCGGGAACTCCGGGCTTCTCCACTCGTGCACCCCCGGCCTCTGCCTGGCACACACCCCCTGCCTCACTGCCAAGGTGAAGCTCCCTGCCTCGCTCACATCTGAACTCGGACGTGGCTTCCCCTGGGCGGTCACCTCCCACTTCTCTCCTCAAGTCCCTGGGCAGACTGTCCTGCCCTTAATCCAGCACCTCCCACCCTGCATTAACAGGCTGGTGCCCACTGGACCACGCCCTCCAGCAGCCCAGCCATCTGGCCCCATTCATCCTGGCATGCAGGTGAAATCATATGAAAATCCTGATATTTTATCAATCTTTTAGAACAATTTTAAAGTTTTATTTGCACTTTATTTGAAAGGCAGAGAGAACAAGAGAGAGAGAGAGATGAAGAGAGATCTTCCATCGACTGGTTTACTCCCCATATGGACTGAAACAGCCAAGACTAGCCAGGCTGAAGCCAGGATCCTGGAACTGCGTCCCAGTCGTCCACGTGGGCAGGGCCCACGTCCTTGAACCACCATCTGCTGCCTCCCAGGGTGTGTGTGAGCAGGAAGCGGATTGGAAGCAGGAAACAGGTACTTTAACCAGGCTCTCCGGGATGGGATGCGGGTAAACCCCCCGCCCCAGCTAACCAATGACCCTCTCCTCCTTACCCATCAATTTCTGTTGAATGAGGATGTAAGCACAGTGCCTGTTTATTGAATTAGAACTCTTTTGATCGTCAAACTCTTCCTGAACGGTGTAGACTTTTGAGCATACGTTTCAGCTGGCTGCATGAGGCTCCCGAGATGAGCACTGGAGACCCTGACTGGGTTGCTCCAGGATCAGTGTCCAACGCCCGTCCCCTTGACTTGACCTTCCCACTTGCGCAGCATCCGAGAGGACTCCCCTGCCCTTGCGACACTGGCACTGTGAGATGAAGCATCCAGTGATAACCTCCCCCAAGTCCCATGTTTGCAGAGCGCTCTTCTTTGCTGAAACTAGGAGTTGAGAATAATTACAGCAGCAGCATGCCTTCTGTTTTCAAGATTGAGCATTGCCAATAGGCACTTTGGTCGGTGGGAGATTTATCTGGCTTCTGAGGATGATCAGTAAATGTCCAGTGCTGAGAAAGTGGAAGCATTTTTCCCTCCGATCTTGGTTAGCAAGAGGCTGCCATCTATAGATCCTCGACCCAATTACACACCGTGTGAGAGAAAGAAGCAGCAGGAACATCGTGGCCTCTTAAGAGCCTCAGAGTCCCAGCTCTGCGGATTAGAGCGTTCAGTTTTTAACAGGCGTTTGCTTCTTAATTTATTTTGCAGAGAAACTCAAAGCGCTTACTATAAGAAAGACCCATGGATTTTCTTGCCTATTTTTTTTAAGATTTATTTATTTATTTGAAAGGCACAGTTATAGAGAAGGAGGGAAGAGAGAGAAAGGTCTTCCATCCATTGGTTCACTCCCCAAATGGCCACAATGGCCAGAGCTGAGCTGAGCCCAAGTCAGTAGCCAGTAGCTGGGTCTCCCACATGAGTGAAGGGGCCCAAGCACTAGGGCCATCTTCTGCTGCTTTCCCAGATGCATTAGCCAGGGGCTGCATCAGAAGTGGAGCAGCTGGGACTCGAACCGGCACCCACATGGGATTCCGACACTGCAGGTGGCAGCTTTACCTGCTGCACCACAGCAGTGGGTTCTGCCTCCCTGCCCCCCACCAAGGATCTTCTTTAAGGATTTTTCCCTCAGCCTGGGCAAGGGTCTAGCTTCCCCTTTCACAGAGAAAGAAACTAGGGCCCACTGCAACTTTACCTAACAGCACCCAGGACATCAGGGCAGAGCTGAGACTCCCACCTGAGCTGAGTATCTACCCGATGCCGAGGCCTCTCCACTCTCCTGACCCAAGGAAGCGAGTGAGCCTCGTGGCAGAGAGGCAGAGAGCAGAGCCAGTGTGGGACCCGGGGTCCAGCGCAAGGTGGACCCACAGAAGCCAGGGGCGCCCACCAGGCTTGTGCGGGTTTCTGGTTTCAGCATTTGCCTTCTTCCTAGCAGCGACTCAACCCCTTCGTCCCCAGGCAGAGGTAATGTAGATGACGCAGCAGGCAGGGCTGTGCCGGGAGCAGGCTTTATCTTAACATTGTTTGCATGGAATGCCTCTGTACTCAGCCATAATGTTATGGAAACAGCAATAAGGATCTCTGCTTCCAATTCCAGAAATGGGGGGAGGACAGCCCCATTCCCAACGACTGCTTCATTCAGAAACAAAGGGGTTGGGGTGCTCCCTCCCCCCATCGCTGCCCTTGACTTCAATTCTCCCGTGTTCCGGCCAAGGCTGGAATGCCTGTCCCCTGCTTGTCCCCAGATGCCAGGCCCATCAACAAAGGCCCCGTTGTTCCTCAGGGCTCGTGCCCTGACGCATGTTCAGGGAACGGTCTCAAGGGCACCCGTCACCTGCGGCCCGAGGACGACACGCCCAGGGGCTGCGCCCACCCCGCACCGTGTGTCCTGCCTGTACCCGTCGGTCGTCCCCAGCTGCGGTGAAACTTGCCAAGGCAGGAAGGCCACTGGGCAGCAGGGATGGAGTCCCCAGATGCAATGCAGGGCTGGTGCTCAGCCCAAGGGCTCAGGGGCTGCTCTCTCCCCGGCTAAGAAGGTGACACTTTCAGGCCCTCCACAGTGCCGACGCCACAGCTGGTGTCTGGTCTCGGCCTTGCCACCAGCACCTGGCCTGACCCGACTCTGGCCCTTCCTCCCGCACTGCTCCCTTCGTGCCGTGTTCTCCCAGCCCGTGAGCTGCAGGGAGCGTCTCTTTCCAGATGCCTTTGCACCTGTTCCCTACTCTGTCCGGTCACCCGAAGCCTCACCACGTTCTGCGCCTCCTTCAGGGCCCAGGGCTGCCTGCATTCCTCCAGGGAGCCTTCCTGGCCTCCCTCTCCCAAGTGGGGTTGGCTAGTGCTCTCCGGCTGTGCCTCTGTTCTGCTCGCGCCGTTCTGTACTCAGAGCCTCTGACGTGTGCCTGTTTCTTGCACCTCATCGCCGTGACCTTTTCTAAGATGAGCATTTGTGTCTTCAGCTTCCTGTTCGCAAAGCAGAGCTGGGAGCCTGCAGCGCAGCAGGCGCTCTCGACCGCCAGCGACTCCCCAAAGCAGAGCTCGCGCCAGGGCAGGGCCTCGTGCAAGTCAGGTTTTGCGTCCGATGCTTAGGGCAGGGGCGGGTAGACTTGCGAGCCTGTTCTCAGGGTTGGCGGGCCAGACCACATCTGTCCAGCTCCCCCTGCCCACCAGGGCATATGCAGCCGAGGCTACGAGGGGAACAAGGAGTGGCGCTGTTCCAAGAAAACTTTTCTGAGAAACCCAGGCAGAAGCCGGATTGTCTGTGATCCTCGCAATGGTCCTCAGAAGTCAGTGTCGTTGTTCCCATTGCAGAGATGAGGGACGGCAGGTGCAGAGAGGATGAGGGTGAGCAGCTTGTCCACGCAGCTCCCCAGAAGCTACCGGCCTAGTTCCATCGCTCTCCCAAGCCCTGCTTACGTTTCGAGTCTTTACTAAGTGCGTGTGAACTGTACGTCAAGTATCTCCAGCGCACCCGAGGGATTCCGCGGTTCCCTGTTCTTTGGTCAGCACAGCACAGCAGGTTGGTTCTCACAAAGCCCACCGGACGTGGTTCTGTGGGGCTGGACTCCCTTCCTCAGCTGGGCTCAGCTTGGTCCAGTGGGAGGCAGCAACGTGGGTGCTGGGATGTGACGCCTCCATTCATGAACTCACCACGACCGTGACAAGTGGTGGTGATGGCTGGGGTGCCACGCACTTGGCCCCCTTGTGGTTCCCAGTGCCGGGTTTTATTCTTAGGAGCCGGTGTCCACGGGAAAGCTGAGAAGCCGACAAGGAGGCTTGGGTGGATGGGAAGCCTCAGCACTCCCTCTGCTCTGTGCCCGAAGCAGACTGCCCGGTGGCCACACAGGGTCCCGTTGTCAGGAGTGGCCGTGGGCTGGGCTGGGCTGGGCTGGCGTGGGCTCCTCCACGGGCGAGCTGGAGCTGGGAATGAGCCTCCTCATGGCCTGCTAGGTCTTCACTGGAATTATTTTCACTTCTCCTAGGAGCACTTATTCTTCGTTTGATGATCGTGGCTTTAATGGCCAGAAACTTTAAGCTTCGTAAATTCCAGGGGAATTTTTACTTTCAGGGTAAGAACAATTTTATAGACTTGCAGAGGTGCCAGGACCTTAACACATCTCATGCCACCCTCAGAGACGGGAGGTGACTTGCCCAAGGTCACACAGCCCTGGCTGGGACTTGGGGAGGGGGAGTCGATGCTTAGACCAGGGTCTGCCCACAGGGCCTCCCTGCATCTCCTGTGGTCTCTGCTCGCCCTGCACTTCTAAGTCAAAGCTGTTCTGATCCCCACACAGCTTGGGGTCATCAGCTGCAGCGCTGACCATATTCCAGACAATTCCAGCACCTTCTGGACCCCCAAGGGCCATGGCATTCAGCATGCTGGCTCTCCCGTGTGCTGCCACACTGGTCTCTGTCCTTAGTGTGTTGGCTTAGTGTGCTGGGGGCTGCAGCATAGGCCTCCCAGTGCTGGCCGCTCGCTCAGTGCCTGGATCCTGCCAGGTGTTCACTGGTGATGAAGGCCAACTCCCAAGTGCCTCATCCCCTTCTCATCCCTTCCAGGGCAGCCAGGTCGCTGGGGACATCCAACTCACCCTGCCCATCATCCGAGAGTGGCGGGAGCCGACGTCCCCTTCCCCAGCCACGGAGGGGCTCGGACTTCCTGAGTTCTAGTGGAAACACAGGATGTGACTCCCCGAGCGCTGGTTCTGGGCAGCACTGTCTCCTTCCCCAGCTCTCGAGATTTGATGATGATGATGATGATGATGATGATGATGGGAGGATGCGAACGCAGGCCCTGAGGATGCAGGCACCTCGGGGATCTCCCACCTCCGGTCCTGTCCTGTTCTGGCAGGCCAGTGTTTCTCAAAGCCCGATCCTCGAGTACCCGCCTGTCTGCACCAGGAGAGTATTTAAAATGCAGTGGGCGGCCCGCCTCTCGTCTCAGACGTCTGTCTTCACACCTGTGCCTGCGGGCTGCTCCTCACCTCTCATCCCCTTGGCTGAGACCTACAAGGCCCCATAAGCGGCCACGTTCACGGCCGCGTTTCAGGTGCGAGGGACGCAGGCGCCTTTGCTCTCTTCCTGCACCCAGTTTTAAAGCCCCTCCCTCTGACTCCTGACTGAGCCACCTCTTCACTTTCCTCGGAAAATAAAACTTGTCTGCCGCCAACCACTCAACCCGCCCAGGCTGCTTACCCCCATTGTGCGTGTCTCCTTCCTCAGCTCTCATCCGCGAAGGGACCACGACGCCCTGAGACCTGGCTCTAGCTGCTCCTCCCTCGGGCTCCCAGCAGCCCCGTCACAGCACTACATCTGTACTTCTTGTTCTTTCTTTCTTTTTTTTCCCCTCCATTATTCTCTGACTCTGTAGGCCCGGGAATGGTTCATGTCTCGGCCTGGTTTTTATTTCTTTCTTTTTTCTTAAAGCTCTCACTTTCAGATCGATAGAAACACCTTACAGGTGCACATGGAAAAGACAGGATCGCAGCTGAGTGAAGGCAGCGTAGCCAGCAAGTCTAGTGATTGTCCTCCGGCATGGACGCTGAAGTTCAGTGAGTGTGGCACGCTGCCGGCTGCAGAATGGAGGATCGCATTCCTCTCCTTCCTCCTCGCCCTCACCTTCAGCAGCATCCACACCACCCTTAGGGCAGCCGTGTCCCCACAAGCTTCAGAAAACTCTCCCTCCTCCATCCCCTCCCCCAGTACCGTGAGGCCAAACTTGTGGTCCCAGCGAGCCCAGGCCTCGGCAGTGGCCGTGGTGTTGCTCAGCACGCACACAGCTCGCTGCACCTTGGCCAGGTCTCCACCGGGCACCACCGTGGGAGGCCGGGAATTAACACCCACCTTGACGCTGTGGGCACCAATCCTCAAGCTGGATGCTGTGCTTGGTCTCGAAGGTGGCGACGGCAGCATTGACCTCTTTGGGAACCACGTCGCCACGGTACAGCAGCCACAGCCATGTATTTACTGTGGCGAGGGTCACATTTCACTGTCTGGTTGGCCGGCTCAAGGGAAGCATTGGTGATCTCTGCTACAGAAAGCTGCTCTCGATGGGGCTTTCTCAGCAGAGATGGTGGGGGCGTATGTGGCCAGAGGGAGGTGGATGCGGGGGTAGGGCACCAGCGTGGCCTGAATTCTGACAGATCAAACATTCAGGGCTCTGTCAGACTGGAGGCAGGCTGTGATGGAGGACACGAGCTGCCTAGCAAGGCGTTCAGTCTGCTGCAGGTGGGGCGCGCCATACCCAGGTTTCTACGATAGATGTCGCATAGGTGGTGTCGTTGTCGAGCGCCCCAGGGTGGTGTGGGTGCTGAGGATGGAGTTGTAGGGCCCCGCCACAGCTCTGGAAACCTGGGGGGCCGGGTGGATGGAGAACTCCAGCTTGGACTTCTTGTCACAATCGACAGACTGGCGGTGTTCCGTCAGCAGGGAGGCGAACCCAGAACCAGTCCCCCCACCAAGCCCTGCAGGCCCGTGCCTTGGTCAGCAGGTTTGTGGATCCGGTCCAAGACGGCGTCAGTGATCTCCTTGTCTGTGGCGTGGAGCCTGTGGGCGTAGATATTGGCAGCATCTTCCTTGCCCGTGATGAGCTGCTCGGGATGGAAGAGTTGGCATAGGCCAATGTGGACCTCATCGATGACCGTGGGCTCCAGGGCTGCAACACTGCCCTGGGCACGTGCTTGCCTGCACCGGGCTCACTGAAGAAGGCGTTGAGGCGTCATCTCCTCCCGCCGTGGTCTCGTCATCGGGCTGGGTGCCGTGTTCCAGGCAGGGGAGCTCCCAGCATGCATTGCTGATCTTGGACTGCAGCCTGGCAGACATGGATGAAGATGTCCTCATGCATGGTGGCTAAGGCAAAGGTGACAGGGGCAGATGGCGGGTCCCGATTACTGTCCCCAACAAATTAACAGTTGAGGTAAGTGGTCTGGCCTTTCAAAGGTCCAGCACGCCGGTGGGCACAGTACCCAGCTCCTCCAGAGCAGCCCCCAGCCCATCTGCCTCCAGCTACAGGTTTGCTGGGGGCAGGGGAGGGGAGCTCACTCCTGTTCACGTGGCACGCTTTCCATCCACAGAGGCTGCTTCGGCTCCTTACCTGCTGCCCTGGATTAGCGCAGGCCCAGGTCGTTAGGGCGCAGGCTGAGTTTAATGCCAGGGAGTCGGAGATTTCTCACTGCATTAATTTTACAGTGCCGTTTCCTGTAACGCTGAGCCAGGTGGGCCGGCCTTGCTTCTGGTTTATGGAAACTCAGCCACTGTACAAGAAAAACTGGCTGTTTAAAAGCTAGTTAAACATCGTCATCAATTACCCGCATCCTCTGCTACCTAAGGCCTTCTGAGAACGTCATCGGATGTCCCCAAATGACCCTGCCGATGAAAGAGCTACAGAGAGGGAGAGACAAGGAGGGGATAAAGAGACGGAGACAGAGAGAGAGAGAGAGAGAGGTCTTCCATCCTCTGGTTTACTCCCCAGATGGCTGCAACAGCCAGGAGTGAGCCAGGCTGAGGCCAGTAACCAGGTGCTTCTCCTGGTCTCCCATGTGGGTAGCAGGGGTCCAAGCACTTGCGCCATCCTCCACTGCTTTCCCAGGCCATTAGCACAGAGCTGGATCAGAAGCGCAGCAGCCCAGACACACACGGGCACCCATGCGGGATGCCAGTGTTGGAGGTGGTGGCTTTACCCCCTAGGCCACAAGGCCAGCCCCACGGGCTGTGTTCACAAACGCATCCCTGTCGATTCACGTGCACTGTGTGTCTGAGAAATGCTCTGTGGGAGGGAGACATGCACAGCTCTGGGCTCTGACTAGAGGCAACTTTACCATTTCCCACGGGGCGCGATGCCCTTCTGTCGAACAGTTCAAATGCCTTAAACAGCCAACACACACCCACGTAAATGACTGGAAAAGTTATCAACGCATTAAGTTAGCCAAAGCATTCACAGGCCAGTTTACTTCTCGCTGGTGGGTCTGAAGTGTTTTCACGCCCAGTGTGTTTTATGGGAAAACACGTGTTGATGCCTCCTTGAGACGCGAGACAGCACAACACGAGAGCAAAGACACCCGCCAGCCCCGTGGGGCTGGCCAGCTTGCTCAGCTCCCACCATCTTTTCACTTTTCCAGGCTACTTTGTCACCTGGGGGCTTCGGCACCTTCTGTCCCCAGCTTGAGTTGTTCCTGTCACTGAAGGTGGCTTCTCCTGGGTGGACTCCCTGCAGAGGACGGAAGTCTGGGGGCGCTGCAGCCTAGTGTGGACACAGAGGCAGGTGCAGGACAAGAAGCTGGCTAGCAGCCAGGGGTGCCCCAGGGACAGAGCTGAAGGGCAGAGAGGGCCCCAGCGCAGCACCCACAAGGCCTGTTTTTTTACAGATTTATTTACTGGGGCCGGTGCCTTCCTCCACTGCTTTCCCGGGCCATTAGCACAAAGCAGGATCCGAAATGCAGCAGGTTAAGCCACTGACTGCAGCACCAGCATCCCATACGGGCCCTTAGCACGGGTTCACGCCCTGGCTGCTCCTCTTCCAATCAAGCTCTCTGCTAATGGCCTGGGAATGCAGAGAAGATGACCCAAGTGCTTGGGCCCCCATACCCACGTGGGAGACCCAGAAGAAGCTCCTGGCTCCTGGCCTCAGACCGGCCCAACTCCGGCTGTTGCGACCATCTGGGGAGTGAACCAGAGGATGGAAGACCTCTCTGACTCATCCTCATTTCTCTCATATAAAAAAAAAAAATCTTAAAAATTATTTATTTTATTTGAAAGGCAGAGTGACAGAGAAAGGAAGAGAAAGAGAGATCTTCCATCTGCTGATTCACTCCCCAAATGGCCACAACAGCCAGGGCTGGGCCAGACCAAAGCCAGGAGCTTGGAGCGCCATTCGAGTCTCCCGCATGGGTGCAGGAGCCCAAGCACCTGGGCCATGCTCCGCTGCTTTCCCAGGTCGTTAGCAAGGAGGCAGGTCAGAAGTGGAGCAGCCAGGACTTGAGCCGACGCTCGGTTATGGGATGCCAGCAGTGCGAGGGGCAGCCTAACCTGCTGCGCCACACAGCCAGTCCCACCCCCAGGGATTTGAGACCCCCTCGCCCTGGGATTTGAGACCCCTGGCCCTAGGAGTTGAGATCCCCTCGCCCTGGCATCCGACCAGAGCAGGCGTCATTTTTTCTGCTCACAGAGGAAAACTGTTTCTTTCAGTGGTTAAGAGCAATCGGGCCCAGAGGGAGGGGAGCCTGGGGGGAGGGGTGCAGGAAGGGGCTGGGCTGGGGGTGCCCAGAGGGAGGAGAGGCTCAGAGAGGTCAAGGAAAGCCAAGAAGATCGGGGTCTGGGAGGCGGGTAGAGCAGAGACCAGGGGACGCTCCGGGTGCCAGGGGCTGTGTCTGGGAGGCCCCACCCTCACCAGGCACACGCAGAAGGCACTGACAGGCCCAGGCAAGCTCTGCCCCCGCAGGCCCCAGTGGGCAGCCCCCGAATCCACCACACCCCCGAGGCCGGCCTCCCCAGGGCCCCCCCAGAACCCAGCAGGTGTGTCCGTGTGGGCCCTCTCTGAGTGTGTCTTCCCACCCCTTGACTTGCTCCCCAAATGCTACCTCCGCCAGAAAGCTTCCCACTCAGGCCAGAACACTGTCCACCACAAGTCTCCACAAGCGGCTGTGACCTTGGCCTCAGCCCTGCAGGGATGGTTGTGGCCTCTC
This sequence comes from Sylvilagus floridanus, assembly GCA_949820135.1. NCBI lineage: Eukaryota > Metazoa > Chordata > Mammalia > Lagomorpha > Leporidae > Sylvilagus > Sylvilagus floridanus. The sequence goes on from OX463235.1 coordinate 73,360,238, forward strand.
ACGTTCTGGCCCTGGCATCACCTGGGCCCGCCTGTCTTGTCTCACCTGGGCGGACACAGCCTGCTTTGCCCAGGGACTAGTGAGAGTCACACAATACCACCTGGGCAACAAAGATGGCGGCCGGGCCCTGGGGGTTCCCAGAAGGCACAGGGAGCTCTTGACGTGGGAGCTGTCTCCAGGTCTCCATGCCTGGCAGTTCCATACAGAGGAGCTGATCAAAAGGCTCTCGTGGTGCGCTGGCCCCTCGGCAGGTGGAATTCTCCCCGTCATGAAAATCCGCAACAAGAGCCTCCCGCTCCCCAAGTCCCGAAATCTCAACTCCCAGCTGCGGATTCCGGCCAGGCCGGGTTGCGGCTCCCCCCGGGGCTCCGATGAAGGGATCCGTCAGGAATGCACCAGGCATTTGTCCAGCGGACAGAAGCACGCCCACCCTCTCCCGTGCGCTAGAATTGATGCAAAGTTTCCTAGACAAGCCCGCGATTGTGGCTGTCACCAAACAATGCCATATTTCTTTTCTTCTCTTAAATTCGAGGGATCATTCCGTCTAAGAGGGCAATTTGTCTGTCAGGCAGGCAAAACAGGGGCGGCTCCCTGCCCTCATTAAACTGACAGCGCGCTTATTAGCAGAACACGACGCCAGCCCGCCATAGAGCTAGCCACTGTTGTACGGCGAGCGCCAGGGAGATATTTTCAGTAATTAATTTGATAAATATATTAATTATGAATTGAGTTGACAGTACAATCAGATTGTCAGGTTTCCAGACAGCCTCTTGTGATAAGTAGCTCTGTGATGAAGTGGTTGGGTTTCAAGGCTGTCATCCTCCGGGCTGTCCCTTATCACCCGGCTGCCCATTCACTCTGTAATTTCCTGCGCATTGTAATTAAATGGTAGCTTTCTGATTGGAAGCGACTCCTCAAACTTAATCTCTCTCTCTCTCTTTCTCCCCAGCCTGCTGGGGGAGGGGCACAAAAGAGCCCTTTGTTTCAGGGCAGTTTTGTGTTTTAAGAAGCAGCTTGGCTTTCCCCACTGCTTTTCCAGGACCCTATCTGGTCCCCAAAGGTAGGGACGAAGGGATGGCTTCCCCACTGGCACAGTGGCCGAGCAGGAGCTGGGGGCCGCCCCGGGTCCCGCTCGGCTGCCCCCCGTCTCTACCATCCTGGACAGGTCACCGCTTGTCTCGGGGCCCGAAGACGGCGGGGTTTCCCCCACCCCCAAGCCCTGAAATTCTGGGGTCCATGGGCACAGGCACGGAGGCTCTGCAATTTTCCTCCCCAGTGGAGTCTGAGCATGGAGGGGGAGGGGAGCGAGGGAGCCGAGCGCGGGCCGTATTTCTCCAGGACAGGTCATTCAGGGGGTCCCTTGCCAGCACTTTTTTTTTTTCTCTTCTGATGAAATTAATTATGAACACTGCCCGGGGTCATTTGACTCCGGAGATACATGTCAAGATAAAATATTTCAGAAACACTTATATTTAATAATTTAATATGGTGGCTCGCATGTGGGTGCAACAAAGGGAATTATTGGTAATTGCAAATTTTAAAGAGGCAGATGAAGCCCTGCTAAGCCAGGGACCACAGGACAGAGTTGGGAAGGTCACCGGGGGTTTGTGTGCCTTCTGAGGAGGAGGCGATGCCCAGGTTCCCCGGCGGGCTGGACAGAGACAGTGCCCACGAGTTGGTCCTGGGGGAAGTGAGTGTTCAGTCTCAGGTCACAGAAAGATCTGGAATTTGAGACACAGAGAAGCCCAGTTAGTGCCCCCAGGTCATAGAGAACAGCTTCCGAAAAGGCAGAGCCAGTCCCCAGATCCACTGCCACGTGCCCCACCTGCCTCGGTCTCTCCGTCTAGACAGTGGGCTAGCACTCTGCTCCCCACTCCCCGAGATGGGATGTGGAGACAATAAAGTGACGGATGGCAGGGGCTTCCCGGAAAGCCAGTGCAGTGAACGGCAAGTGGACAGCAGCAGTTGCTGTTGCTGGACAGCTTCTCCGTTTGCTGGACGAGGACCCAAGACACAGAGCGCTCAAGCACCTTGCCCAAGGCTGCCCAGCAAGTTGGTTGTACAGCTCAGGTTTGAAACCGAGTCTGCAGCAGGGTCTGGGCTGCCCCGTGGCAGGAGGTGAGATCAGGCCCCTGGTTGGCTTCACTCGGCGGGGGGGGGGGGGACCCCAAACCCTTCTGCGGGCCCTCGGGCTTGGTCTGGAAAGGAGCCTCCGCCTCTCCTCTGTTCCCTCTGCAGTAACACGCGGTGCCTGCACTGCTCACCGGGACACCTGCTCTGGCTGGGAACGTGCCCTGAGCTGTATAATGGACAGGACAGTGGACTGGCGGCCAGTGGACCCGCGTTCTAGGTGACTAGAGGGGCGAGCCCAGGTGCTTCTCTGGGGCTCACTTTCTCCCCAGGAGTCCTTACAGTCCAGCGGCCTCAATGCCCACCATTCCCAGTTGCCTGTTCAATTCCTTCCTTCCCCAACCAACTGACCTTGGGGCTCCAGGAGACTTGCTCCCCAGGGCCTGCGGTTTCTCCATGTCAAAAAGCAGAGAGGCAGTCCGCCCAGGGGTGCTGGGGCGGGTGGCCTCTGGCAGCCTGGGGAGGGGTGGGTTCCAGAGTCTGCCCCCACAGCAGAGATAGGTCTTTACTCCCTCATTTGTACAGGGAAGGCGCTGCACGGCCATCGGCAGCACGCCTGGAGCGCCTCCAGCTGGGCTGAACTTGAACTCAGCCGTCTTAGGAAACCCAAACACCTTACTGGAAAATGCAGTTTCTCTACCACCTGGGAAGCATGGACCCTACAGGTCCACGGGGGCCACAGCGTTCAGAGCCCCCAGGAAGGGTTCCCACCCCGTAGGTTCTTACCGCTGGAGTCCACAAGGCAACACTAAACCCAGCCCTGACCGTCACAGGAGCTTCTTCCGCATTTCCTGCGAGACACAGCCAGCTCACCTATGCAAATCCCATCATCAAGGCGGTGTTTCCCATCAAGCAAGAAAAGGCTCGTTTACGACGGAAGCTGATTTCTGTTCATGCTTCTCCCACGAACAGATGCACAGGTACTTCCCTCCGAAAGTTCCAGGCTGCCATCCTTGTCTCAACTTTTCAAAGAGACCTCGAGTGCTCTGAGCACAGCCAGCATGGAATATTTTCCTTCGTCAGATCATATTCGCATCTATATTTTAGCATGTCCCCATTACATTTCAAAGAGTAGACACGATTGCTTTGAAAAAAGAGAGAGAGAGAGAGACCAAAGGCAGGGTCTTGTCTGCTATCCCCTCCTCCACCCCAGAACTGTTCTCATCAGAGCCAGCCAGGAGTCATTTATTAAATCCTGAACAAGGCACCGTAAGCTCCTTTATTTTGTACCAGAAGCGACTGCTAAGTGGACGCAAATTGATTTTGGAGAGGATGCTACGTGATAATCCTCCCCGGGTTCCCAGGAAGGAAAATATACCTATTTGAGGGAATTTTCAACTTGGGTTTGAACTTGCAAATGCCTTTTTAAGAGTCCAAGTGGAAACTATGGCGCTTTTGTGTGCCTGGCAGATGTCTGTGCTGCCCGTGGAGGGAGGAATGATAAATATGCCAGCGCTTTGATGTTAATCCCACACAGGCCCCCGGCCGAGCCCAGGAGAAGGCAGTTGACATTGTGGTTTTCATCCCCCTGCAGGGCCCTGAACGGATGCTTGAAGCTAAGCGGCACCTGTGGGGAAGGTGCGTGGGCCAGGTGACGTCGGTGACGTCGCAGCTCCAGCTCCAGGGCGCTGGGCCCAGAGCTCCGCCGGGCAGGGGATGAAAGCAGCGACTCTCGGTTTTGTTCTCTCTGCCAGGGAGCCTCTCTGATGAGCCCGGCGTGCACCGAGGATCGCTAAAAGATGGACGAAATGGAGGCTGTTCTGCAGGTGAGACTATGAAAGGAAGGAGCCCTGCTTGGCTGCCTGCCCCAGGGGCCTCAGTCTCCCCTCTGGGGAGGCGGGGACAGGGTCAGGTGACCCCTGCGATGCTGTGACTGCCATGCCTGCCCTGTGTTGGGGTGGCAGCCTCTTGGGGGCCTCTGACTCAGACCCACTGCTCCAGACCAAACTGCCCAGACCGGATCACCTGCTCTGACACCCTAGACTCCACACCTCCATTCCTCTCCCGAGAGTCCCCGGCCTTGTGCTTCAACCACAGGTCTGATCATCTTTTCTAAGTGCTAATTTTCTTAGCAGAGTTGCTTATGATTTTGCTGGGCAGGAGGGAACCCAGCAGAACCCTAGAGACCCAGTGTGATGGGAACTTAGACCCTGGGACCCTCTCGGGAGCCAGGGCGCCACTGACCAGGGTCGGGGAGCAGCTGGGCCGGAGCCATCGCGCTGAACTTTGCCGCCAAGGGCCTGGGCCATGCAATCTCACCTGCATTCCTGGTGCAGACAGACACGAGCTGTGTGCTTACACAGGGCCACACAAATAAAACCAGGCTCCTGCAGCCATGGTGCGGCCGTGGGGGAAGGGCCGGGCTGCGGAGCCAGGGCACTACATGGGTGCGTGCGCCTCTCCTGCCTCTGGGGAAGTGCTTCAGCTCCAGGGAGAGAGAAGGGGTGGGGAGGGGGGTGCTGGCCGGACAGTCAGGTGACCAGCTTCCAACCCCCATCGGACCTGTCCCATGTCCTCCACACGATGCCCACACCAGCCTGTCGCCTGTCGACAGGGGGATACACACACACACACACAGACACACACAGAGATCTTTCATCTGCTGGTTCACTTCTCAGATGACCACAATGGTCAGGGCTGGGCCGGGATCCAGGAACTCCATCCAGGTCCCCCAGGGCCCAAGCACTTGGGCTGTCTTCCACTGCTTTCCCAGGCCACTAGCAGGGAGCTAGATCGGAAGTGGAGCAGCTGGGACACAAACCTGTGCCCATACGAGTTGCCAGCATAGCAGGTGATGGCTCAACCCACAACGCCACAAGGCTGGCCCCTCTCTTCTGATTCTCAGAGAATTATTCTTGCAGGCCCTTGAAAAAGTGCCGTGGGCCCCGAGCCGGGTGATGGGTTGGCCCCGCTCACGGAGCTGCTAGCAAGATCGTCCTCTTCAGAGGCTGCCGGTCCTTCCTCTGCATCCCAGTTCTCCAGGACTGAAGCCCGCCCGGACCTGGCCAAGGGGCAGGGGGAGATGCGGACTCTGCCCTCCAGAGCTTTGCTTTCCAAACTTGGCTGAGCAGGAAGGGTGGTGCCTCCCTGGCAGCAGCACCCAGCTCAGCAGCCACCAGCAGCCTGGTGCAAGGGGACAGGGCATGCTTGGGGTCAGAAAGGCAAGCCAGTTGCTCTTGGCCTCAGTTTTTCAATCTGTAAAATGGGACAAATACCTTCTGGCCACAGGTCCCCTGAGACACGCAGCACTTGGTAAGTGGGAGCCAGCGTGGAACATCACATGGGCAGTGAGCACAGGACTACTGTTTCCAAGGAAGCCTCAGTGTTGGTTCCGGGGGTCCCCTACGTGCATTCACATGCAGCCCAATTCTTGTTTCAGGAATCACTGGTCCAGCTGGGGCCTACAGCAAAGATGAGCCATGACGTGTGTTTGCTTTGCAGACAAATCAGCCGGAAACGTGTGGGGAACAGAAGCCCCGGGGGCCTGCAGAGCTCTTGCTGTTCAGTTCCCGGCAGCAAACTTTTTGCATGTTGGCCAGTCTCAGCCCTCAGACCCCATGTGCCGCTCAGCCCTGGCTCAGCCAAACAAGGGGCTCCGAAGGCACCTGTAATTTGTGCAGAAACTGGGTCTTAAATTATCATTTTCTTTAGTTCACAAGGTGGCCTTGCCTTGGCCTGATGCTCCTGCTGCAGGGACTCGGGAGTGAGCCTGGCTTGAAGGCTCCACAATATGGGGACAGAGGTCCCTCGCGCACATCAGTCAGGAAAAAATATCTCACCCGGCCAGCACCCACCCTCCAGAAATGCTTTACACTGGTTCAGCACAAAAATCATCACTGAAACGCAAGGTATCACAACCTGTAGGTTGCACACATCCAATCTGGGGCGTGTGGGGAGAGGGCAGGGGCTGGGTGAGGAATTCGCCTCGGAAGACGGGGAACTGCAGACGCTCCGTGCCAGCGAAGCCACCACAGCAGCCCAGGCACCTGCAGCTGCTCCCCCAGGGGCCACACTCCTACCTGCACCCCTGCCAGAGGACTGAGGTGAGGAAGACGGGACAGGAGGCCACCACTGGACAGGCCTGGGTCCCAGACTTCACGCCTGCTGGCTTATTCTGCACAGAGCATCCTGGGAGCCTGCTCAGCCCGGCCAACACCAGTGGTAGGCGGCTGGCGGGCGGCTCTCAGGGCAGGGTGCCCAGGCTTTACTGGGGATGCGTTTGCAGAGGGTCAGCACGTGGCTACGACTGAGGAAGCCACCAGCGGTGGACAGGGGAGCGAGGGAGGTCCTTGACACCTGCCCCAAAGCCAATTTGCTCTCCTGGCTGTCAACAGGGACCCAGGATGCTTTGCAAAGAGCATCCACTCCTCAGTGCCAAGCCAGCAGTGCTGCATGGGCAGCTTGGCACCCAGCCTTCCCCCAGGCCCCTCCCGGCTCCAGCTGAGGCTGAGCTGTGAGGGCTGAGCCTCCATCACCCTCCACCCTCCGGGCAGCTTGCTGAGGCCGTGGGGGGCTTCCTCCTCAGCAGCCCCCTTCAGTGGCTCGGTGGCTCCTGGTGAAAACAGCCCTGGTAGAGAGGCGGGCGTGTGCCCCCGTGTGCCATATCACTGCCCAGCACCCCCATGAATGCCTCAAAGGTGAACCTCACCCCAGAACCCGGCATGGACCTGGGGAGTTGTGTGGACCTAGCCACTCGTGCACAGAGGGGAAACTGAGGCCCAAAGCAGGCCAGTGACTGTGCAGGGACTCAGGTGGAGGCAGGTAAGGTCAGACCTCGGCAGTCTGAGCTCTGCCCAGGGTCTCTGACCCCACACCAGGGTGCGGGTAGGCGATCGGGCCAGCTGTTACCCCGCCCCCTGCTGTGAGTACCCCCCCCCCCCCAACCAGCAGCCTGATCTTCCTCTTTCCAGTCACGGCTATTCCCAGCCAAGGGGCTGCTTCCCTAAGACAGTGGAATCTTCCTCTGGTTCCCACTCCCTGGGACGTGAACACTCCCTCTGCTCCGTGCTGTCCAGGACACTAACAGGAGCCCGTGAGCAGTGAGTGAACCAGCCCAGGCGCTCTTAACCTGCATGGTAACCACCTCTTGGCTGGATAGAGTCTCCACCTCGTTTCAGGACAAAGAAGTCAAGGGCAGAAGACCCAGCATGCATCTGTGCTCCGTTTACAACACAGCTGCTGCAGAACCCGCCGTCTGTTGTGAAACACGCGTGACCTGTGGCTGAACCGAGACCGCTGCGGCCCACCTCTCTCTCTGAATGCTCCAGTGGCCCCGAGCCCCCAGGCCTGCAGGGGTGGCCTTGCACGCGCAGGGACAGAGGGGGCTCCCTCGCCCTGCATCTTTGGTGCCAGGTTTGCTGAGAGGAGCCCAAGCCCTTGATTTTCACCAAGGTTTCCAACAGCTGAACGAGACAGGGTCTCCACGTTTGGACTCTTCTGTGTGGCGGGCACTTTTTCGCTCTGCCTTGTTGGATGAGTGTTTATTGGGCACTGCTACAGGACGCGTGCTGGGCTGGACCCGAGTGATGTAGTGTCCATGACAACGATCCCATGGCTTGGTTAGAGCCTGTCTCCCCGCCTTCCTCCCACTCCAGTGGGCATCCTCCAGTCCCAGCAAGGAATGAGCCTTCCAGGCCTTCTCCCCAGGTGCCCCTCTGGCCTGGGCCATCCTTCTTCCTCCCTTTATCAAACTCAGAACCATCCCATGGAGACCCAGCCCTCGCATCTCCCCTCGCATGGCATCCTGGGTGCCATGGCAGAAGCACACCTGTTGTGTGCACAGTTGAGGATTCACGTGCTGTTTATGGTCCTTTCCTGATGGGTGGGACACCGGGGCTTGAGCCATTGTTGTGTTGCCAATGCCCAGCATGGAGCCTGACATACAGAAGCCACTTTAGCCACTTTGCCGTTGACTGTCCACTGCATGCCCGGTCCCTGAACCCCATCGCCTGCCATGTTGTGAAGTCACGTTTAGATTCGCTGTGCCAGTGAGACCGTGATTCATTTATAGAGAGAGCGTGCATGGGGGTTTGTCCTGGAGGTTGACACCTGCCTCCCACAGCACGGTGTCTGGGTTTGAGTCCGGGCTCTGGCTCCCGACCCCAGCTTCCCGCTGATGCACACTCTGGGACTCGAATGTTTGGGTTCCTGATGTCCACGTGACAGATCTGGGTTGAGTTCCCGAGTGCCAGCCTCCTCCTAGGCACAGCCCCAGCTGTTCCAGGCATGCAAAGAGTGAACCAGTGGGCTTTCTCTCTCTTTTTCTATGTCTCTGCTTCTCAGTTGAAAAATAAAATGAGAAGAGTGAGGAGTTAGAAGGAGAGGACCTGAAGCTTAGTGCTCGGCCGGTGTTCAGGATGGTGGGTGGATGGTTTCCATGAGAAACTTGAGTTGAAGGAAACCAACTGGAGCCCCAGCCCCCTGCCACTGTCCCCAACCTGCCCCCCACCCCAGGCTGGACATGGGGCAGCACGGCCAAGGAAAGACGCCCCCTCCCTCCGGGGGTGAAAGCTAGGAGACTCCCTGTCCCTCTCCAAGTTCCATTTGCTGCGACCCTAAGCTTGGGTGCTTCTGGAGTGCTCTGTGATTCTGGGCAGCCGGGGCGTCTTCTGGGGTCCCCCACAGGCGAGGCTGTCCCAGGCTGTGCTGCTGTCCACCTTACGGAGTCCACAGCATGGGAGCGGCCACCTGTGCCAGCCCTGCTTGCCTGCTGGGCTCCCAGCTCGGTGACATTCACAAGGACCCAGGGGCACAGGCAGGTGAGTGTCCTTGGGTTCGGGCCTGCGCTGAGAGCAGAGTGGGCAGGCGCCAGCGAGGGCCGGCGAGGCGATGACAGTGCCGGCTATCTGCAGATCTTGCTGTGGCTAAGGTTGCGTGGTTTGCAATTAGACGAGAGGTCCCGGGGCCTGGAAGATCATTTCCTTCAGCAAGTTATCATTTGAGCAAAATCAGAGGCTCGTCAGGCTCTGCGCGGCTCTGCCTGCCCTCCTCGTCCCCCGCCTGCTCCTGCCAGGGCGGCCCGGGCACTCTGGCATCGGGACTCCGATTCCTGGGCCACTCTAAGCCATCAGTGTTCTCCGAGCGGACCGTTTGTGCTGCCCAATGGCCTATTCCTGGGGACACTTGCCCAACCCAGCCCAACCCTCCAGGACCCGGCCATACAGCACACGCCACAGCCTGCGTAACTGTCGGGCACTGTTCTCCCCACTGGACTAAAGGAGGGGGCTTCGCCCGTCATCTGCCAGCACCTTGCACAGGGCCTGGTGCGCAGCGCTGAGACGCACGAGCCCATACACGCATGCGCAGTCGGCACCCAGCGCTGCCCATGGTGTCCTAACCTCAAGGTTGAAGCCAGTTCAGCGAATCGTCGGCTGGGGAAGCGGGCAGGCAGCAGCCCTGTGCTGAGACCGCTTTCCCGTCTGTTCAATGAGAGGGCGCATAGCACTTTCATCACAGGGTCGTGCAGAGGGAGCGACGCTGCCTCCACTGTTGGCATGGAGGCGACGCGTCCCGAACGAGCCTGCGGGCGCCATTTCCACCCTGCTGTTGGGCTGGACGCCACTGTGGTTACAAAATCCTTTGATGTCCTGCTCATCTGGGCCCCTTCTCCTGCCTGTGTGTCACTGTCCTCCCCACGCAGTGTCCTGGGTTCGGGGGACAGAGGAGAGGGGACTTGGCACCCTTAGCTATCAAAGGCGCTGCCAGAGAGGTCTCAGCCCCATGCTGGGTGACAGGGGGGGTGAGCGGCCTGTGGGAGGGTTGCTGCCCCCCACATCCCGCTGCTGGGTACCAGGGAAGTGGACGCGGTGTGGGTGTGGCCCTGGCTGGCCTCCTCCCCTCCTCCCAGGCCAGGCCCAGGCGGGATCAGGAAGGGTCCAGGCAGGCTTTATCTTCACCGGGGGGTGGTGCCTCTGAGAGGGAAATCAGAGGGTGGCGGCTCTTGATTCGGACGCCAGCACACGGAGGGAATTGGCTTCGCTGGCCCTTAGCAACCAGGTTCACTGAACACATCTGCCTAGAGCTCTGGGATTCTAGTGGGCTCAGAGGTAAGGCCACAGGGTCATGCAGCTGCCGAGTGGCAGAGGCCAGGTGTCCAACAAGTGGAGTGACTCGACATCTCCGTCTAGGACCAGAGCTTCCCCTCCCCCTTTATGGATGCCAGCTCTAGGGACGGGAAACGTACGCAGGGGCACTGGCGCTCATGACGACCCGTCTCCAAGTTTCCAATACCAGGTCCTGCCCGACGAGCCGACTCTCAGCTGATAGAATCGTGGTCTCCCAGAGAAGTCCTGTGTTTAGGCAAAATGCAGTCTCACTGAGAGGTCGCTACAAGTCTGTGTGGCAGGCCTTTACATCAATTGATTGATTGATTATTGATTATTATTTATTGATTATGGAGAATTTATTGAACATTGACCATGTATCACCCACTGCCCCAGAAGCTAGGGACACAGCTATGAGCAAAACCTCAAAAAGACATGGTGCCTGACCTAAGGGGGCATCAATGGGGAGACTGGTGGAGTATCCAGAGGACAGGGCTGTGCCCCCGTGGGGATGGGAAAGCTGCCCTGTAAGGCGGCCAACAGCTGAAGACCAGGCAAAGAGCAGGGTGGAGCATTCAGGTAGAGGCTGTGGGCCGTGTAAAGGTCCTGGGGCAGAGAGAACTCATACGGAGGACTGGAGAGGCTCGGAGAGAGTGGAGGGGGGTGTCTTTGTTCCTGCGTGGTAGAAGGGGCAAAGCCGCTCTCGGGGGGATCCCCTCCCTAAGGGCACTGACCCCATTCATGGGGGCTCCACCTTCAGCCCCTTGTCACCTCCTGCTGTGGTTGGAACATGGTTTGTCCCCACAGCGATCATGCTGAGTCAGTGACATGGGTCAGAGCCCTGGTGACGGGGATGCATTCTGACTTAGTGGGTAAACATTTTAAAACCAAAATTCGGAGCCTGGCGAGTGCAGAGAAGTGTAAACCCAACATCAGCCCAACTTTTTAGAAGGCAATTTTGCAAAATCTAGGACATTCAGACCATTAATCCAGAAGTTTCTTTCTGGGGATGTAACCCGGGGAAGCAGTGAAACACAGGGCAGTCCCCAAGTGCCCACTTCCCAGGGTGTGTCTGAACAGTGCTGTGGGACACGGGGGGGGGGGGGGGGCTGTGCCTGCAATTGCAGAATCACAGCTTTGCACACCCTGACCCAAAACGACTGGCGGCTCTTCCCTCTCCCTCCCCAGGTTTTCCTAGGAATGCTGACACCTGAGCATGCAGTTCCTTTGTAAGTGTATCTGTGTGTGTGTGTGTGTGTGTGTGTGTGTGTGTGTGTGTGTGTGAGAGAGAGAGAGAGAGAGAGAGAGAGAAAGAGACCAGCGCCACAGTCAAGACGCTGAGTGTGGTGATTGTCCCTGTCTCTTCCTCCCGCCTCTCCTCAGGCAACCGGGGACCTGCTGCCACTGTCATTTTCATTTCCTGGAGTTTTGTTTGAGATCCGAGGACATGCACTCTTACTGGGTGAACATCATGCTTTTGAGAGGATCCACGGCTTCGTGCTGTCAGCGAGTCAGTCCTTTCCCTGGAGAGTTGTATTCCCCTATGGAGACCTGCCGGCCTGTTGATCCTTCCGTGTCTGGGTGGGCATTTGAGTATTTCCAGTTTTAAGCTATTACAGAGAAAGGTTATGATCCACGTTCAACTACAAGCCCCGCTTCTCTGGGGCAAGCACCTAGGAGTAGAGCGTGTGGGCCGTGTGTTGGCAGGCATGTGCTTAGCTCTGGAGGAAGCTGTCAAACTCTTGTCCCAGGTGGTTGTACCATTCTGCAACCTCCTGCCAGTACGGGTGGCTCCACATCCTGGACCAGTAACTGCCAAAAATGTCCCTCCAAGTTCTGACACTAGCAGGAGGGTAGTGATAGCTCATTGTATCCTCAGTTTGCATTTCCCTACTGGCTGGTGACGCATTCTCCTGGGCTTATTTGCCATCTGTGTAACCTCTTTGATGAATGACTTTTGAGAAATCTTTCACACATCTTTTAAACTGCTTGTGTTTATTACTGAATTTTTGAGGCTTCTGAAGATGCAGATGGTCCTTTACTTACAATGGGGTTACATCTCCATAAACCCATCTGAAGCTGAAAATATCGGGAGTTGAAAATGCATTTAACACCAATGCTAACCCATCAAGCGTCACAGCTTAGCCCAGCTTACATTGAACCTGCTCTGGACACTTAACGTTTCCTACATTTGGTCAAAATCGTTGGACACAAAGTCTATTTTATAACAAAGTTTAATAACACAGGTAATTTATTGAATACTATTTTTGTTGTATGTATAACATACACATAATATATATTTTGCAAGTAAATATTCTATACACATATTGTGGGTTTTATTATATATACATACCAATGTATGTATACAGTGGATGTAATTCCTTTATCAGATATCTGATTTGCATATATGCTGTCTATGACTGTGACTTGTTGTTTCAATGTTTTTTCAAAGAACAGATGTTTTTAATTTCAATGTAGCCCAATGTGTCAACTTTTGCTTTTATAGAGAATGATTTCATATTGATTCTAAGAAATATTTGCCTAACTCAAAGTTACAGGGATTTTTCTCCTGTGTTTTCTTCTAGAAGTTCTGCAGTGTAAGGTTTTACAATGAGCTCTAGGCTGTCCTTTGAGTTAACTTTTGTAGTCAGAAGAATGAATCCAAGTTCATTTTCGTATGTGGATATCCAACTTACAGCATCACTTGTTCAAAAGATGTTGGAAATCAGTAGATCGTGCGTATAAGAGTCTCTTCCTGGTCTCTGTTCTGATCCATTCATCTGTTTGCCTGTCCTAACACCACACTGTTCTAGGTACTGTGGCTTTAAAATAAGCCTTGAAGTCAGACAGTGTAAATCCCCCAAGTATTTTCTTCTTTGTCAAAGTCCTTCTCTTTTTCTCAGCCGTTTGCATTCCCAAAAGACTTTTAGACTTGTCGCCAATTCCTACAAAAAGGTCCTACTGGGGCTTTGATGGAGTCACATCTGTAAATCAGTTTTAAACAGTGAATTTATACATCTGTGAACTTGTCTCAAAGTAGACATCTTAACAATGCGGAAGTCACCTTATTTAGATTTTATTTAATTTCACTCAGCAACATTTTCAATGCACAGGTCTTACAAATATTTTATCATATTTATCTCTAAAGATCTCACGGTTTGGTGCCATTTGTAAATGATTTTTAAATGTCAATTCCCAATCGTCTCTTGCTAGTATATAGAAATATAATGGATTTTGTAATTTGGTCTTGTACCTATAAACTTATTGTGCTCGCTTACTGGTTCTAGTAGCATTTCTGTGGATTCCACTGGATTTTTGATGAAGACAATCACGTCATCTGTGATTGAAAGGTGTTACAACTCTCTTATCATTCTAGATCCCTTGTATTTTTCTGTCCTCATTACCTTGATGAGAACCTTCAGCAAAATGTTATATAGCAATGGGGAGAGGGATCACCCTTGCCTTGCTCCAGTGTTAGGGAAAAGCACTTAATAGTTTATGTTAGCTGTATGTTTTGTGCATGTTAGTTGCATGTTTTGTGTGTTAGTTGCATGTTTTGTGTATGTGAGCTGTAAGCTTTATGTATGTTAGCTGTATCTCTATATGTTGGCCATATGTTTTTGTGTATATTAGCTGTATGTTTCTGTATGTTTTGTGTATGTTGGTTGTATGTTTCTGTATGTTGGCTGTGGGTTTGTGTATGTAGATATCCCTTAAAGCATCAATGGAAGTTCCTTCTATCCCTAGGTCACAAAATGTTTTTATCCAGAACCAATGTTGGATTTTTAAAATGCTTTTCCTATAGCTAGTAAGATGATTGTATCACTTTTCTTTCCGAGTCTGTTGATGTAAATCATTCCATTAACTGATTTCTGAATATTAAAGAACCCTGAGTTTCCAGGATAAACTCCACCTGGTCAGGATGTGTTATTTTCTTCAGTCTGCTCTTGCCTTGGACTTGCTGGAGTTTGCTCAGAATGTTTGTGTCTATGTTTCTGGGGCGTATGCACCTGTTGTCCTCGTTCCCTGTAGTGTTCTTGTCTGGTTAGGGGATCAAAGCTTGTCTTCTAAAATTAACTTGAAAGAATTATTCCCTTTTCAGATTTCTGGAGTGGAAAGTGCAGAACTGGTATTACCTCCCTCTGAGATGTTTGGTAGAACTCAGCAGTGGCCGGTGCTGCAGCTCAATAGGCTAATCCTCCACCTGCGGGGTTCTAGTCCCGGTTGGGGCACTGGATTCTGTCCCAGTTGTCCTTCTTCCAGGCCAATCCTCTACTATGGACTGGGAGTGCAGTGGAGGATGGCCCAAGTCCTTGGGCCCTGCACCCCATGGGAGACCAGGAGAAGCACCTGGCTCCTGGCTTCAGATCAGCGCAATGCACTGGCCGCAGCGCGCTGGCCACGGCGGCCATTGGTGGGTGAACCAACGGCAAAGGAAGACCTTTCTCTCTGTCTCTCTCTCTCTCTCACTGTCCACTCTGTCAAAAAAAAAAAAAAAAGAACTCAGCAGTGAGGCCGATCGATCCTGGCGTTTCCCTTGTGGGGAGGTTTGTAACTAAAAATTCCGGTTCTTTCACATCAATAAGACTGAGGTGTGGTGGTTTCTGTCTTAGGGGGAATTTTCTACTGCATGCAAGCTGTTGAATTTATTGACCTAAAGTTGCTGAGAGCGTTCCCTGAATTGTGGTGATCTGGTGCTGCCCTCATTTCTTCACTGCTAGCCAGGGATTTCCCCCTGTTTTCCTGAGCAGCCAGAGCAGAGCCGTATCGTTTTATTGATATTCTCCAGGAACTAGCTTTTAGCCCCGCCGATTCTGTACCTGGTGTCTTGTCTTCGCCTTCGCGACCTCTGCTCGGATCCGTGTTGTCCTTTCCTGCTATGACTCGACTTTGCTTTTCTCTTTCCAGTTTCTTAAGGGGAAGCTGATGTCATTTATTTGAGACATTTTATCCAATATAGGCATCAAAGGCTAAGAAATTTCCTCTAAGTACCACCTTAGCTACAACCATACATTTTGGTGCGTTCTATCTCTATTGTATTTGTTGTAAAATATGTTTTAATTTCCTTTTTATATATTCTTTGGCCTATGGGCTACTTAGAAGCGTGTCATTCACATTTCCACATTTGGGGACTTTCTGGCCAACTTCCTGCTGTAAATTCTGATGATTTGTCATTGTGACGCCCTCACAGCGTGAGTCTTGGCCCTGAATGAAATACCGAGTGCTCTGAGCAAGGCAGCGCATCCTTCCGCCGTGTGTGCAGCATATGTCATGAACGTAAATTAGGTCAAGTTGGTCGGCAGGCTTGTTCAAGTGTCCGTCCTGAAAGATCTCTCTGCTTGTGCTGTCAGTCATTGAGAGAAACGTCCGTGCCCTCACCGCCGTAGCCTCTGTTCCCGGCGCTCTTCTTTCCTCGGGATGCTCCTTGTCTCCTCCAGTGTCGCTCTTCCTCCTTGGAAATTTCTTATAGTTTGAGTCTCGTGGTTTAATTGTTAAATTGCTAATTATTTTGGCTTTGTATGTCTTTAAAGGCCCATTTTGCTTTAAGTTTTGAAAAATACAGTCATGTGTCTTCTAATGACAGGATATATTCTTTTTTCTAGAGAAAAGATTTATTTATTTGTTTGAAAGGCAGTTACAGAGAGGCAGAGGCAGAGAGAGAGAGAGAGAGAGAGAGAGGAGAGGCCTTCCATCTGCTGGTTCACTCCCCGGATGGCAACAACGGCCGGAGCTGTGCTGATCCGAATCCAGGAGCAGGAGCTTCTTCCGGGTCTCCCACATGGGTTCAGGGACCCAAGCACTTGGGCATCTTCCACTGTTTTCCCAGGCCACAGCAGAGACCTGGTTTGGAAGTAGAACAGCCGGGACTCAAACCAGCACCCACACGGGATGCTGGCGCTGCAGGCAGTGGCTTTACCCGCTACGCCACAGCGCCGGCCCCAGGGATACATTCTGAGAAATGTATTTTTAAGCAATTTTGCTATTGTACAGCTACTACACAATATGCTTGCGCCCACTAAGACAGCTGTGACATCACTGGGCGATGTGAACGTGGGGAACCACTGCTGTGTTGCTGTGTCTGACGGAAGCTCTGTCATGCGGCACGTGACTGTGTCTGTTGAGTTGTAGATTTGCGTTCAGACCTCTGGGCTTGCATTGCTTCCAGGAGAAATCTGCCGTCAGCTCTGTCTCTGCTCTCTGGCTCGTTCAAGGTTTTCTCTGCTCTAGCGACTTAAAGCAGTTAGGATATCATGGGATGGATCCAGTTTAATCTCCTGTGTTTGCGGCTCATTGACTTTCTTGTATTTGTGGATTTGTAGTTTTCATCAAATTTTGAAAACGCTTGGACATTTTTGCGTCAAACACATTTGAGTCCCTTTTCTTTCTCCTTTCCTTCAGGGACTCCAGTAACATGTATATTTGACCTCGGTCTTTGTTCCACAGTTCACTGATCCTCTGTTAATGTTTTAAAGTATTTTTCGTGTCTGAGTTTCATTATGTCTTTGAATTCACTGCTCTTTTAAGAAGTATCTAATCTTACAGAAAGTTCTTAGCATAATAATTACCAAGGTCTCATTGTTCAATGAAAAACCATGACACAGGCATGACCCTGGGTATGTTTAAATTGGTCCCCAAAAATAGTAGCAGAAAATGCATTTGTGTAAACAGTAGGTGCAAATTTTGACAAGATTATGGATAATTTTTAAAATTTTCAAAACTTATTTTTATTTATTTTAAAAGCAGAGAGACAGAGATAGAGACAGACAGAAACAGAGAGATTTTCCATCCTCTGGTTCACTCCCCAGATGCCTACAATAATGTGGGCTGGGCCAGGCCAGAGCCAGGTACCTGGAACTCAATCCAGATCGCCAACACGGGTGGCAGGAACACAAGTCCTGCAGCCGTCACCTGCCAGGTCCCAGGGTGCAGGTTGGCAGGAAGCTGCAGGTGGGTCAGACATTCAAAGCTCGTGTCCAGGATGGGCTGCAGACACCAAGCACTGTCTCAAGCGCTACACCAAACACCTGCCTGGGCTTGACATGCATCCTTTTTTTTTTTTTTTAATTTATTTGACAGGTAGAGTTATAGACAATGAGAGAGAGAGAGAGAGAGAGAGAGAGAGAGAGAGAGAGAGGTCTTCCATCTGTTGGTTCACTCCCCAAATAGCTGCTACGACCAGTGCTGCGCTGATCTGAAGCCAGAAGCCGGGTGCCTCTTCCTGGTCTCTCATGTGGGTGCAGGGCCCAAGCACTTGGGCCATCCTCCACCGCCCTCCCGGGCCACAGCAGAGAGCTGGACTGGAAGAGGAGCAACCGGGTCTAGAACCTGGTGCCCATATGAGATGCCGGCACAGCAGGCAGAGGATTAACCAAATGAGCCACAGAGCCGGCCGCAACATGCATCCTAATCTTTACACTGCTCTGTGATTTCCAGAACTTTAACAAGGTGCATACTCTGCTTTCACAATTAGCTGTGTAAGGAAGGACACAAAATGCTCACGGTGTTGAGATATTATTTATCAGCTGTCAACTAAGTGAAGAAAAAAGCGAAGCGAGATGGTCAGCCCTGAAGAGCACCCCGTCTCTCCCTTCGAGAGACATTGCCGACTTCTGGTGTGACTTCTTGGTGGCTCCAGAGGGATGCTTAGCCTCAGGCTGACCCTGTGTGTCTTTGTCCTTGTCCCTGTGGTCATGGAGGGTTCTAGGCGGATCAGCTAATTGGCAAATTGGATCACTGTACTTGGAGGCTGAAACTATTTAAAGAAATCCTGAGATGTAGCCCTTTATTATGCAAATTTTCTCTTGCTATTCCTCTTTTTGAATGTATATTTTCCACATCAGTATGGTCGTTCTTTGGCTGGAGTAAGATTTTCCTGTATTTTATTTGCAGTTCATGCTATACTAATTTTAGCCCAGGCTGTGTCACTGAGAGGATGGGTGATCCCGGGAAGGCTAGCCTCTCTCTCTGAGTCTCTCTGTCAGAGGAGGTGGTGTTAGCTTGCTGGGGCCGCCACAGCAGAACACCGCATACTGGGTGGGTAAGATAACTTTCCCACTGCTCTGGATGCTGGGAGCCCACACTGTGATGTCAGTGGGCTTGGTTTCCCCCGAGGCTCTCCTGTGGCTTGCAGTGGCTGCCTTCTCTCTGTGCCTGGTCCTCGTCATCTCTTCCTCTTATTAGTCCTACTGGTTAGGGCCCCACCCTGTGAGCCCATTTAACCACATGATCTCTTTAAAGGCCTAATCTCCATGCATGGCCACCCCGGGGTTTAGGGCTTCAACACGTGGGTGTTGAAGGGGCACAATGCAGTCTGTAGCAGAGGGAGTGTGGCTGAGGCCAGCGGTCCCCTCCTGCAGAGCCAGCTGCAGGGCTGCTGGGCCTGCTCCATCGGTGCTGCCTCGGCTGCTCAGGACGGGGCTCTGGGTTTGCACTGCTGATCGGCCCCTAAGTGATGCTCCCACTGCTGACCTGGAGACCACACCTTGCCAGCTGCTCCTACGGAGCTGGAAGATGAAGGTGAGCTGTGCCACGGCAAAGCTGAGACAGGACGCATCCTCGCAAAGTGTGCTGGGGCGGGGCTGACGACAGGGTGGATTTTGCCAGTGATTTCATAAAAATTTTGCACATTTTAAAAAACAATATACTTGAAAAATCTCAGGACTTACACAAACAAGCAAGCGCACCTGAGCATAACTCTCCGTGTTCAAGCTCCAGGGCTCACCTGTTTCTGAAAGCTCTACGCAGGGTTCTCGTCCCCTCCCAGCACAATTTACAGGGCAGGAAATACTCAGTCCTGACACTGGCCTTCTCGGCTCGGTTTATGTTGTTTGTCCCAAAATTTAACTTTCTTTGCAATTCACGAGACAAGGACACTATGTTCCTTTAACCAGATATTTTTTTCTTTTAATGTATGTGACACAGAAAGCCAGATAAAGAAACCATTTCTCCCAGGCCTTTAATCTCCTCCGAGAGTGAAAGTAGCATTTGCTGAAATGAAAGTACACCTTGGCGGAAACGCGATGCTAATCCTCTTAGTTTTAATGGTTGGGAAATGGTTGGAATAAGAAAGTAAACATTGTAGCTGATTAATAGGGAGGAAGTCAATTGTGCATGTAGCCAGTGCTGTGTGCCGCCTGTACAATACTGTGCTTTCTTTTTACAAACTCCCAAACCAGCCTTGCTCAATGCTGAGGTTCTTGCCTGAAAAGTGACCCACTCGCGCTGCGCAGGCTGCAAAGTGTTTGATTCCATTACCCCAAAAAGCAAGCTGTGCACATTTCAAATCCCACTGATAACCGGTGTCGTATCCATGGCTTATCAGACCTTTTTTTATTGAAAATAGTCAGATATAATGAGGTGCTTCACATTTAAAAGTCTTAAATCTTTGAAAGCCCCAGGCCGAGATGGTTTTGATACTAGCTTATTAAACTTGCACTGGCTGAGGAAGCAAGGATGGGTGGGGCTGGTGGGGAGCAGGAGCAAGAACCACCGTGGGAGGAGGCTGGGTGCTCTGCAGCCTGATTCAAGCCGCACTGGCCACCGTGGAAAGATCGCCTTTGCCGCAGGCGGCTCTGCGGCGGCTCCCGGGGAGGACTCCGAACACCGGGGCCTCCCCAGCTGCATCTCGGGAATTCTGCCATGTTTGCCAAAAAGACTCACTTCAACGCTGCCAAACCTCTTTTTTAGGGAGCCTGCAGATGCCTGCAAAGGTCCCCTGCTGTCCTCTGGCTGCCCCAGCTGTCTCTGGGAAAAACATGGTCTCTGCTGGCTGCTGCCCCGGGAGCCAGCAGATCCAGGGAGACCCAGGTCGTTGGCAGAGGTGGCCACGGCAGGGACCCGTGACGTGGTCCCACAGCGGATCTTCCTAATGGGAGCCACACGGGCCGGAGACCGCTTCCCGCCCCTGATCAATAATCCCATTATTGACCCGGTGTTCCCGGAGGACAGGTTTATAACTTTATCGAGCCCAGTATGTGGGAGCAATTATAGGGATAATGGAAAATCATCGACAAGTGCAGGCTTCTGCATTGCAAATTTACATCTGCTCCAAGTCGGAGGAAAGCCGAGCTTTGGTTTCAGGATTTGTGGCAATGGAAGCGCCCATAAGACAAAGGTGTGAGTGGGGAGGGGGTGCCCTCGGTGTGAGTGGGGAGGGGGCGCCCGGCGGCCGGGGTCTCCCACGCCAGCCCTGTCCTTTGCGTGAGACACATGCACTTCCCTGCGATGTCACATGCTCACCGCGAGTGCCCACTGTGCTTTCCATGCCACCCCCCTGCGCGGGAGGTCCTTCCTGGGGGGCCTGCAACAGTGCCCCTGGAGCCTGCCCAGGTTGGGAGTGGGCAGCCCCAGGAAGGCATCTGTCTCGCCCCTGGAGGGCAGTTGTGGCCCCAGGACTTCCTGGAGTGCCTCAGATGGGAGCCAGACCCAGGCTACGATGCTCCTGGCACTGGAGGACCCTTGTGATGATCAGATGAGGTGGTGACCCTTGTGGCTGCTGTGGGGACTGCAATCTGGGGTGGCAGGAACGGGATTCACGGAGGAGCCCAAAGGGCGGATCCAGCCCAGGCACCCTGCTACTTCCCGGGAGGGCCCCCCCACCCCGGAGTTTGGCTGGGCTTCCATCGCTTCTTTGTGCCTCTCTCGCAGCGACCGCTCCAGCGGGGCCGCCTCTGCCCTGCGTGGCGCTCAGACTCTGTGCTCGTTCTGTCCTGGGTCCCCCACGGGCACTCATACGTAAGGGCTGCAATACTCCCCTCGTTAGGTGCGAGGGTCCGAGTGAAGGTGGCTCGTCCAGGTCACAGGACCTGTGAGTGGTGCTGAGCCTGGATCCCAGGTCACAGGGCCTGTGAGTGGTGCTGAGCCTGGATCCCAGGTCACAGGGCCTGTGAGTGTGCTGAGCCTGGATCCCGGGGCTGTCTGATCCCCAGCTGCTCTGCACTCCTGACTCTCACAGGCAAAGCCAACAAGCCCCGTGCTGCGTGTGCCTTTGTCCCACAGCGAGGCGTGTTCCCCTCCCTCTTGGGTCCCCATGCTTCTCCCCGCGTTTGTCCCTTGGAGCCCTTAGGACTTGCAGGTGACCATGCTCAGCTGTCCTGGCTGTGGGTATGTTGATGGAGCAAGGCCCGGGAGCTGCAGCGCCATGGGGGACCCAGGTCCCTTTATGGGGGTGCACTCCTGGCCGAGAGAAGCAGTCTCCAGCTGAAGCAGGTGGGGCTGTGTATGGGGCCACCAGGCTCCTGGCCACCGAAAAGGACTCACTGGAGCCTTGGGGGAGCTTGGCCAGTGTGTGCAGGTGGAACTTCGGGAAGTGAACAGGACTTCAGGGCTCTCTGGCGTGTCCATGGCAGGCAGCTGGAGTGGCCTCCCCCACCCTTTGGCCTGCTGACTGTAAGCTCAGCCATGACGACCCTGGGGGAGACCCCAGCCCCACTGTTGTCCCAGAAAACAAGGCCTCCCCGGGGTCCAGGAAGACCCCTGCAGAGCCATGGACCCCTCGGCAAGGATTGTTCTAGAAAGCCAGGGTCTCCTCTTTGACTTTCCTGGGGCCCACAAGACCCTGGGAAGGGGCCTGGCTGTCTCGAGGGCCCAGGTCCTGATGCCGCTCACCTGCGCTGCCCCACACCCCGAAGAGGCCAAGCCCACTTCCCTGTGGCCGGAGCTGGGCTGGCTGCAGCCGACAGCCTGTACCGGTTCCGAGGCCCATTCCTGTGAAGGGCTGCTGTTGAAAGCCACCGAGTGTTAGCGTTGGTTGTTGCGCGCCACAGTAACTGATACACTCCCCATCTTACCACCCTGCCTGGCATTGAGCACTGGTTTGAGGGAGACAACTGGGCGGTGTGTGATTGTCGACGTCCTGAGTACCTCCTCCTCCTCCTCATCTTGTAGCTCTTCCTCCTCCTCCCTCTCCTCCTCCCCTGCCAACGCCTCTAACTTCTCCAACTCCTAACTCTTTTCTTCTTCCTCTCCTCCTCCTCCTCTTTTGTCACCATAACCCCCATGTGGGGCAAATCCAGCACACACGCAGTGTCGCAGGCTCTCGTCTTCCCAGCCGCACCAGGCGGACTTGAGGTGCGAGGGGTGAGTTAATCGCCTGCTCCAGGATTCCTGCCCACAGCTGGCTGAGTCACGGGAATGTTCCCACCGACAGTTCACTCAGGGGGCACCGTGGAGCTCGGTGCCCACCCCCACGCCCAGAGCTCCCTCTGCTTCTGGGTCTTGGGAGCCCAAGTAGGGAGCGGAGAGCAGTGCATGCGACAGCTCCCACACCACCGAACCCGGCGCCCTCTGCCTTAGCGGTCATTCTCAGCCCCCGGAGGCACAAAGCCCGGCCCGGTGGCTTCTGCTCTCCGGAGACTGAAGCAGTCGCTTCCCAGGGAGCCTCCGGACTCAAGATGCGGCGTGAGCCGTGAGTGGTTCCCCTCCAGTAACCCGGAGCTGCTGAGAGAGGCTGGGCTCGGGCCCGGTTAAGCTAATGTGCACGATAAAAATTTTTATTAAAACGGGAAGAAGCAGCCGAGGGGATGGCAATTGGCCATGGAAGGGCATTATTTTTTATTGGAATTAGAATCCCTTTATTTAAAAAGTAGATAAACCCTCAATTTTCTCTCCATCTCCTGGCTTAGCAGCCCGTGGCAAGTTTCCGAGGGCGATTCCATATTGGCAGAGAGGACGGCCGTGCTCCTAGGGGCTGGCGGGCTTTGCCTGAACTGCTAGGCGTGAGAATTCCAGACACGGCCGCACGGGGCTGCCAAGCCCCCAGCCTCCCCACCAGGGCCTCAGGGCTGCGCCTTCCAACCTGAGCGTTGCCTCCACGTCCTTACTGACAGGCTCACGGGTTTTTGCCAAAACCTCCTCAATTTTGTTTCAAAAATAGACGAAGAAATAAAACTGCTGAGCTTTGCCAAGCAGGACCCCTGTGTGAGCAGGGCCGCTTCGCTTCCCGAGAGAGAGAGCTCTGGTTCCCTGGGGCCAGGGGTGCAAGGTGAGTCATTTCCTGGCCGGGGGCTTCTCCCAGGGGCTGGGCTCTGCCTTGCCAGGTGCCATCTTGTCTGCACCCCAGCCCCCGGGTGCGTCTCCACTGCGATCTCTACACTCAGAGGCAGAGGTGTAGGCTTAGCCACCTCCAGCAACTTAAGTGCAACCGATAAACACTGTCCCCAGGCTCAGGGACACCAGTGATGGAGCTGCGGCCTCAAGAGGTGAAGTCCGCAGGCCCCAGGGCTGAAGCTCCGCCCCCTGCCCAACCCCAAGGCAGGGATCTGGAAGGAAAGGAACAGAGCACAGTGGGCGCTCCGAGCACCAGCCCGTGCACATGGGGGAAGCAGCAGCCGTCCCCACCCGCGGTGTTCTGCACAAGGTCCCACAGCAGAGAGGGGACGAGAACAGCCTCTGACGCTGGCCGAGGGGACCCTGCTGCCTTCTCACGTGGCGCCCTTTTGGCAGCTCCGAGGCCCGCCCCGCCGGCTGTGCCCGGTGTGCTGGTGACAGAGTTGCAGAGGACCTGACGTCATTTGCATGGTGCCCGGCAGGCACGGCGGAACTGTGTCTTCCCTCTCTCAACAAAGGGAGGGCCTGCGACCCTCACTGGGCAAACCAGACTCTGCCCTGGGAGAGGTGGAGTCTCTGGGGGCTGGGGGACAAGGGAGACTCGTTTGTGTGACTCCTGATGTGGCTGTAGGGTCCCGAGGTGAGGGCACAGGGAGAGAAGGAGAAACACACAGGGTGTGGCTGGTCTCCTTTACCTGCTCTTGCAAGAACTCATACCTGGGGGACGCAACCCACTCCATAAGACCTGCATTGGCCACCCAGGGTGGGTGGGGCGGCGCTCTATGGCCCAAGCACCCTCAGAGTCTCCATCTCAGCAGCTCCCAGCGCAGGAACCAAAGGGGCCCCCTCTCCCACCCAGTTCTCACCGTGGGGTTCCCCGTGTGCATCTAGTGTCCTAGTGTCCTCATTGAGACAGAAGATCTGGGAGCAGGCTTGGGGGGCGGGCCCTTGGGCGGGGCTTGTCAGAATCAGAGGCTGCAGGTGGGGAGGGGAGATACTGCTGCCAGGCAGAAAGTGGGGTCCCAGGCATTGACGGGTCCTCAATGCAGCGTCCGGGGCCTCCAGCACAGACAGGGGTGGAGGGAGGCCCTGGGGAGCCCCAGGGGCCAGGCTCGCCCTGTCCCCAGACACTGAGGCCTCAGGGGGCAAGTGGGTGTGCCTGGCTGTGTCGCTGGCTGGGAAAGGCGGTCTTCCTCTGACCCTGGCCTCTCGGAGCTGGGCAAGAGCTGGGGGCATGGCTGGAGGTGGGAGTGGGGTCTAGGGTCATGACCTAAGGCGTTGGGGACAGGAGAGGACATGGTCGGGGCCCCATCCCACTGTGCTTTCCAGCTCCAAGAGACCAGAGATCCCTGCCTCTCACAGCAGCCATGTGGTGCCAGCTCACGTGGTACTCAGAAAATCCTGCAGAACCAGCGCATAGGACAATGTGTGACCACCTGCCTCAGTTTCCCCAAATGCTTTCTGCTCTCCACCTGAGTCCCAAAAGGGATGAATGAATTAGAAAAACAAAAACTGAAGTTGGAGTCCCAGCTGCTCCATTTCTGACCCAGCTCTCTGCTATAGCCTGAGAAGGCAGGAGATGGCCCAAGTGCTTGGGCCCCTGCACCCACATGGGAGACCTGGAAGAAGCTCCTGGCTCCTGGCTTCAGATCGGCGCAGCTCTGGCTGTTGTAGCCATTTAGAGAGTGAACCGGCGGATGGGAGATCTCTCTCCCTCTTCCTCTGCCTTTCAAATAAGTAAAATAAATCTTAAAAAAAGAAAAAGAAAACCCACAGCTGTGTGCTCTCTGCATCAGCCTGCTGTCTTCCCGGGGCTTAGCCCCAGGGCTGCCGGCGTGGTCTTGGGCGTCATCGGTGGCACCAAGACGGGAAAGTAGGTGGGGCTCAGGCTTCACCCGGACTGCAACACTCACGTGCTGTAGCCCAGACGATCCTTTCAAGCCCCAGGGTTTCCGGGAGAGGCAGCTGGCACAAACACTCGCGCAATCAAGGCTTGTCCGCAGCCTCCGTGGGATGGCTCGGCCCCGCCCCTGTGTCCACTGTCACCTCCCCGATGGGGTCAGGACAGGAGAAGATGGCCCGATGGCCTGTACAGGTCCGCTTGCCGGCCTCATGCACTGGGCTGAGAAAATGTCCCGTGTTTATCGCCCCGTGTCTTCTGTGCGGTCTCGAATCCCTCCCTGGAGGTAAGGGTCTCTGTGCCCATTTAACAGCACAGGAAGTTGAGGCCCACAGACGTCCTTGGGTCTTTTCTGGGCCCCAGGGCCCCAGGGTAAGCCAGGGTGTGATGCACACCCCACACCTCCCTCTTTCCCCTGCGAGATCAGATCCAGGTTTTGCCAAAGCTTTGGGGGGTAGGGCAGAGACCCTCTAGACAGAGGCCCAGGGACGTCGGCAAGGCCTCGCCCCTGGCTCTGCCTCCATTTTGGGAAAGGGCGGGGACCCCTACAGCGGGCAGTGTCCCCACCGGAGGAGCTGCAGCGGTCCCTGGGCAGAGGTGAAGGAGACCGGGACCCCCGGGAACCACGAGGCCCTCGGGCTGTGAGCCAGGCCAGGCCCTCCCGCCCCCCACAGGCCACCCCCTGGGACACAAAGGCCGTATGGATGCCAGCAGTGACCCTGAGAGCAGCGCCCCGGGCAGAGCCCAGCCTCCTGCCTCGGCCGGGGCTACACGAGCTGGGCCGGGAGCTCAGCTTCCCAGGAGCGTCCCTGAGTCCTGTCGCCCACCGGGGAGGATGGGAAAGGAAGCCGGGCCGTGGCAGCCCGGGAGCCAATTCCACTTACAGCCCCCTGTGCAAGGTCCAGCTGGCCAGAGGACCAGATGCCCCCCCTCCCCCACCCCCACCCCAGGGGGAGGCTGAGCTGGCTGCTGGGGCCACACCGCAGGCAGAGCCCGGGTGAGGGCACAGGGGCCGCGGGTCAAAGCACCCTTAGTGGATGGGGCGGGGATGCGGGAGGGGCGAGAGGCAAGGGGCCAGCCAGGCTCCTTCCAAGTCCCCTCCTGCCACTCACCGCCTACCGTGGCCACTAGAAAATCACCTGGGCCCCCGCCCAGTGCCCGTTGTCCTGGGCCGATGCTGGAACAGGCCTCTGTGTGGCTGATGCTCCCCTCCCTCCGGCACATGCCGCTGGAAACAGTCCCTGGATCACAGCCTGGTGGGTTCAGCTAAAACCATTGAGAGTGACTGAGAGGCCTGGTGTCTTTGGTGGGGAACGGCTGCTCTCTAGTGTTCAATAGGGGCATTGCAATGACCGTCACACACCTGGGGTGCCGGGTGCCTGGAAGTCATCTCACGGCACACAGGGGGACACGGGGGCCTGCAGTGTCCAGGCCTTGACTCCGGTCATTTTCTTGACTGTGAGGTGGGGAGTGAAGGGGACACAGCACCTGCTGTCCTAAGTGACTGCGGGAATGAAGGAGCGAGAAGCAGCCTGAGTTGGAGTTAGCCCTGCCAGAGCCCTGCCAGCGCCCTGGGTCTCCTCTCCGTCCAGCTCCGCCCTCAGGCCCATCGCCTGTAGTGCCAGGCAACCCCTGGAGAGTGGAGTCTGAGACACCCCACTCCAGCGTCCAGCCTCAGCCCCAGGGCTGTGGTTAACAGCCAAGCAGGAGTGTTCACTGAGCCTCAGTTTCTGAATCTGTCAAATGGGAATCTATCACATCAGCAGACAGCCTGAGCCGTCTGTCTGTTATAGACCTATGATATCGTCTCCTCTGTCAATCATCTCTCTATCCATAACTCTCCATATCTGCCAATCTGTCCTCTATCTATAATCTATTTACATCTATCACCTTATCAATCTATCATCTATCACCTGTATATCATCTGCCAGTCATCTGTCTATCACCTATTGACATCTACATCATTTATCAATCTGTCAATCTACCTATCATCAATCATCTACCTGTCATTATCCATCTATCCCTCATCTCTGGATTTTTGCACTGAATGAGAGAAGCAAAGCTCTCCTGTGCTGCATCGTCTCGCTCTCGGTGGCCCCATCTGGCACAGAAGCAGAGCCGAGTGCTCCGTGCCCACGAGGTCCTGCGGGAGTCCCAGCTGTTGCCGGCAGGCCTCTTCTCTTGCAGCTCGTACCACACTGGCCTCCTCATGCCTCAGGCATCCGGGCAGGTCCAGCCCCAGGGCCTTTGCACTCGCTGTGCCCTCTGCCGAGAGCGCCCTTCCCCCACATGTCTGCCCGGCCCCTTTTCTCCTTGGCATCTTTACCCAAACGTCAGCTTCTTTTGAGACGGGAGGTTGCTCCGGCCGCTCCTCTAACGTGGCCCCTGCCCCCTCCACGCTCCTCACTCTCCTCCTAAGCTCCGTGACCACGAGAGACACAGACACGACTTCTTTCTCCCGCTATTTGCAAGCTCCAGGACAGCAAGACTCTGTCTCCAGGACCCAGGACTCCGAGGCCACGGTGAATACTCATTTGCCGAGTGATCAAGCCGTTGAAGCAGCAGCCACGGCCCAGCCAGGGCGGCTATGTGGAGTCTGCACACCTCTTACTGGCCGGCACCAGCTGGCCTGGCCTGGACTCCATGATGGGGCCACGAGGTGACAGTGGCAGGGTCAGGGCGACAGGGACCGTGCCCATCCCACTCGGGCCCCAGCCCCGGTGGGCGAAGCTGCCGCAGGCCCCGCTAGCCACAGACTCCTGAGAAAGGAGGAGCCTGCTCTGCCCCGGGTCTTGGACCTGCTACACCGGGGGCGCCGTGAGGTCCCTGCAGCCGCGCACAGCGCAGGTGTCCTGTGGGCACCCCTCCCCCCCCCCCGGGCCTCCAGACTCGGGCCCCTCTTCACAGACAATCCCAGAGCAGCCAGCTTCCTCCTGCTCGAGGTTCTGCAGGCTCAGAGTCGGAAACCGGTCAGCCTGTGGTCACGGTGCTCGCGCTGGCTGAGGCCGAGGTCACTCGGGGCAGCAGGTGGCTAGAGCCGGGGAGCCTGCAGCTCTGCCTACGTGGTCTCTCACTCCTTGTGCGGGCACCAGGCATCCCTTGTGGGGGCTCCCCCCTAAGAGCCCAATCAGATCACCTCCTGGGGGCCTGCCCTGCCCCTAAACACCAGGACTGCTCCAGCCCGGCCCTCCCAGGCGTCAGTACCTTGGGCCTCCCATGAATACTCTGCTCTAGCCGCTCAAGTCCTACGCAGACCCCAGACCCAGCAGGGTCAGGCATGGTCGGGCGGGTGGTCCTTTCAGCGCACCCAGGGACCTGGGCTGCGTCAGTGGGGCCAGGACAGCAGGGGGCGCTGTTGACCTCATGCCGGTCCCCAGCAGTGCCTCTGCACCGTCAGTCCTGGTGATGTTTGTGCCAGGGTTCTGGGCCTGGTGTGCTGGCTGTGACTGCTTCCCCGTGGCCACGCCCCGGCTCTCACCGTCTGTCCTGCCCTACCTGGCTCTGTAAACCGGGAGAGGGAGAGGGAGGGTGCCAGCGCGGAGAGGCCGGCGAGACCATCCAGTCCACGGGACACTCGGGCCCAGGAGGCCCCCAGGCCAGCGGGTGGCCCGGCAGCATCCTCTAAGGGGCTGGGACAGCCCTCCTCTCATGCCCTCCTCCAGTGGAGCTCCAGGTCCTGGGGCCTTCAGACCCTGGGAACTAGACCAGCGGCCCCCACCCCACCTTCCGCGGCTGTCCATGAGCCACGCCCAGCACAAGCCCCTCTCATGCACATCTGTGTGCAGCCCGGGCTTCTGGCCTCTGACTGACACATCAGGGAGCAGTGGGCGGGGTCGCTAGGACCTTGCCTGAGTCTGGTGAGCCGCAGGCCTGGAGCAGGCGCTGGGCCGGCCCCTCCCGGTGCAGGGCAGAGGCCTCACTGACACACCACGGTGGACCCTGTGGCTCTGGCTCTCCTTTTCCAGGGGGAAGCACACACGAGCCCAGAGAGGCAGGGGGCTCGTCCCAGGACACAGTGACAGAGCTGGGATCTGAACAGAGAAAGGGATTCCCTCACAAGAGAGGAGTCCGAGCACCTGGAGTTGTGTGTGTGTGGCAAGGGGTGCCGACTCCCCATCCCAGGGTCCTGGGGACACAGTGAAGGCTCGGCCCCCAGGCCCTCTGCCCAGGTTCCCCAGCCCACGTGTGACGTCGCACACTGTGCACTCTTCTGCAGTGCGGCTTCCCAGCCAGTGCTGCTTGCGGGGTCTCCCTGGCTGCCCCCTCCTGCTGCTGTGTGACGTTCCATCGCACACCAGCACACCCCCAAGCATGTAGAAATGAAGGGAAAACCTAAGTGTATCTTGGGGCAGGCGCTGTGGCGTAGCCACTTAAGCTGCTGCCTGTGACATCACCATCCTACAGGGTCACCAGTTCAAGTCCCAGCTGCTCCACTTCCCATCCAGCTCCCTGCTAACGTGCCTGAGAAAGCAGCAGAAGATGGCCCAAGTGCTTGGGCCCCTGCATCCGCATAGGTGACCTGGAATGAGCTCCTGGCTTTGGCCTGGCCCAGCCCCAGCTGTTGTGGCCATTTGGGGAGTGAACCAGTGATGGAAGATTTCTCTCTCTCTCTCTCTCTAACGCTACCTTTCAGATAAATAAATAAATCTTTTTTAAAAAAGGATAAGTGTATTTTGGTGCAATCCACACATCGTCTTTCCACAGTATTCCTGCATTTCCTGAAATACCTTCTCTGTCATTTCCACAGCTCACGCATCCTCTCTGGGAAGCCTCACATCAGAGCCCCCCACTGCACCTTGCAGCTCTCCGCAGGGGGTCTCCCAGGGGCTCCGCCAGGGCCTTTTGTCCTGTGGCCACTCCCCTGCCATAGCTCCCCCACCCCATCATCGCGCCCCGCTAGGTGGAGTGAGGGCGGGGCCTTCATCCCTGCCTGACCAGGACCGGGTCAACCGCATGTGGGGCCAAAGGGCTCAGGGCTGTGACCTCCGCGTCCCTCCCTGCAGGGGACCTTAAAGGCATCTCTTTGGAAAGTAGAGGCCAGCCGAGGGGCCAGGCACCACCCCCACCCCCGGGGCACCCTCTCCCTCTGGGCTGCTGGCCAGGACCAGCTCGGGGGGCATGGACAAGGGGAGACCCACAGTCCCAGTTTATCACCAGCAAGCGAGAGGATCAAGGGGAAAGTCTCCTAGAGCAGAACAGTAAGCAGCCATGGAAACGCCAGACCACGGTCACCCGCACCAACCCAGAAAAGCCGCTCCCGATGCCAAACGCCTCGCTGTGGAGGAATGCACATCGTGCATGTAGGAAATGTAAACCACGCAATGCAGTTCCATGAGTTGCATGAGCTGATGGGGTCAAACAGCATCTGACTCAGGTTAGATGAGGTCTCCCACAGTGTGGGAGGCGGGGAGGTGGCCGGGGTGATGGACACACGTGGTTTTTAATGCACGTGTGACATTAGATTCCTTAAGCCTGGCGATGACTGTATTTGGTTCCAAGCATTTTAGCATCTTAAATAGTGCACACTGGTTTGTAAGAAGGGGAGAAAGAAAAAGGAAAAGGGGGCGCTCCAGAACCGTGGGATTGTTGGGGCGCAGAGTGTGGGCTTGCTCCTGGCAGCAGTGGGCATGTCCCCAGGGCCACACCTTGGGACAAAGCCCCGTCAAGCTGGACGTTTGGACAGATCCACTGCGACAGCGAGCGTCACCTCCCAGCGACGTGATACTCAGCAGGTGCGGCCTGTCCCTGCACGGTGGTGCAGAGCACCTGGATCGAAGCTGAAAGCTGCCTCCGACCCCAACCCAGCATCCCGGAAGTCGGCCCGGGGACACTGCCGCCGCTGCCGCCGCCGCCGCTCTCGCTCTCCCAAGGCAGCTGTGGCCGCCGCTTACCTCCGACCGCATCATTTACCCGGTACCGCGCGAGAAAGGATTTTAATGTCCAACGCTGACACCTGAATTCTATCAATTTCCCCATTTTATTTCTGCACCGGCCGCACTCAATCGGCTGGCGCTGGCCGGTGACGAGGGGGAAATGTCACAGCGGCGCTGCTCCGGCTGGCGCCGCTCGGCTAATGTTTTCATCCCGGGAACACGGTGGTAAGATGTGTTTCCAGGGGTGTCCCCCTGCGGGAGGCAGCAGCCACAAAATCCTTCACCCAAATGACCCACCGCGTAGAAAAAGCCACTGATACATCAACAGGCCTTAAAACCCAGCCGGGGCTAGAATAACTACTAGATCAGGGCCGGGGCCCGGAGGCAGCCCGGCCTGCACACACCAGGACACGCGGGGCCCGCACACATCAGGACACGCAGACTCTGCTCACTTCTTGCTCTGCAGCTGACCAGGGCAGGCTCTGCTGGAGGCGCGGGCGGGGAGGGTCGCGGGGTGCCAGGAAGCAGCAGGTACAGACCATCAGGTCAGGTGGGCAACTCCTGGGCCCCGGACCTTTCTCAGCTGGACTCCAGGGGCCCAGGGGACAGAGTGGCAGCTGCGGGCAGAGTTGCGTCCTCGCTAGCCCTGGTCCACAGGACCTGTGAGCAGGACTTGTTTGGAAATGGTCTTTGCAGATGTACGAGAGTGAAGATGAGGTTGGAGAGGACCGGGGCCGCCTTGAGTCCAATAACTGGAGACCTTGGAAGAGAAGAGGAGAGGTGCAGACGTGCAAAGGGAAGACAGCGTGCGGCAGAGGCCAAGGTCAGAGGCACACACTGAGCAGCAAGGCCGGCCGGCTGCCCCCAGAAGCCGAGGGAGTGGTGGTTAGGACCGCACGGCTCTGCCCGCACTTTGACCTTGGACTCACTTCTGCCCTTGCAGCCCCGGCAGCCCAGGCAGCACCCGTGCCGAGGCAGGGGACCAGGGGGCTCCCGGCCTACGGGCAGTCTGTCCCGCTCAGGCCTGTCCCCGGACACGTAGCCGTGAGCACGAGGGCTCTCCAGGGTGTGC
Source organism: Sylvilagus floridanus (assembly GCA_949820135.1). Lineage (NCBI taxonomy): Eukaryota > Metazoa > Chordata > Mammalia > Lagomorpha > Leporidae > Sylvilagus > Sylvilagus floridanus. The sequence goes on from OX463235.1 coordinate 73,392,302, forward strand.
CAGCCTCTGGGCGGGGCCAGGACCCCGAGAAGGGATTCTCGTGCTGCCAAGTGGCTCAGGTCCTGGTCTGCAGCCCAGCCTGCTGGGAGCTAGCTCCGGGCTGTGTGAGATCTCCTGGTAGAGACCTATTCACTAGTCCTTAGGTGTCAGCCTCCCAGGAATTAGCCTTTGGGGCCCTGCGCCCTGGAGCTGAGAGGTTTGCGCTGTGAGTCTCTGTACGCGGTGCTGAGAGAACTTTGGGAGACACCCTGTGTGGGCCCCAGGCCTCGCTGCCTGTCTGGAGCTCTGAGAAGCGGACTCTTGGCCACCCCCCCCCAGTACCCCAGGCCTGTCCTCAGGCCCACCCTGGCCACAAAGGCTGGGAGGGAGACCCTGGGAGCAGAAGGCCGGTGACCTCTAACCCCTGGGAGCAGAAGGCCTGTGACCTCTAACCCCCGGGAGCAGAACTGTGCAAGTGGCAGGAGCCTGAGAACAGCAGAAGCACGGGGCAGTCCGCTCAGCTCTCCGTTTGCATCACCTCGCCAGCAGTCGGCTCAGCTCCCGGATGCGGGTGCGAGGCTCGGCACCCTGAGGGTCCCCATCCTGAGGGCCCCTGGCAGCAGGGACAGTCCTCAGCCGGGTCTTCCCTCCTGCGGGCTGCGTGTCAGGGTCGCCCTGTTGCAGACCCTGGATCTGGAGTGCGGCAGAATCCCGCGCGCTGGGGCTGTCTCAGGCATAGGCAGTGCCCCCCAGGGCAGGTGAATCCCAGACTCTCCATGGCGTGGCCCCTGGGGAGCTTCTGGCTCGCTGGTCTGGGGCAGGCTGGGAAGTGTCCATTTTAACCAGCTCCCTGGTGATCCTGGAGTGGACCAGTCCTCTGCAGCTGAGCCTGAGACTTGATGCACTGGCATCTTGTGCAGACTCAGGCCCCGGGAGGCCTGAGCCTTCGTTCCTATCCATTTCCCCTCCTCCCCCAGCCCCCAGGTGCAGCTCCCTGTGCGCCCTCAAGGTCCTGGTCAAGGCCTCTGCTCTGCTCCCAGGGGCTGTGCAGTGAGGCAGGCAGGACGGGGAGTGGGCGCTCAGCTGCAGCTCAGCTGACCCGGATTTCACCAGCGGAGGAGGCGTGAGCCTTGGCTGTGGGGCTGCCCAGTTGTCCACTGGAGCTGGGGCCTGGATGTCCACAGTGATGTGGCGCTCCTGTGCCACCTGGGGCCACAACACTGCCTGGGGACCTGGCAGCTGTGCTGGGTGTCCTGGCCCGAGTTCCGTCTCCACAGCTCCAAGGTCACCACCTCGGTCTGTGTCCTGGAGCGGGTGTGGCAGGGACTGTGGGTGGCCGAGGCCCATTAGACAGCTGAGGGGTCTGCGAAGCTTACTCTAGGGGACAGTTCCAAAGTGAAATAAAGCTTAGACCCTCACTGGCCAGGCTGGGCGTGGCTTTTCCTGTTCCTCAGATTTCCAGCTCCCAAGTGCTGCAGGCTCTGAGGGTGGGTAGGGGCACCACCCCCCTGGGGCCCCACGCCCCTGCTTCTGCTGTCCTGGGACGGGCGTTTCCATCAGGGTGGTGCGGGCTCAGTCAGGGGAAGTTAGACAAAGGGCGTGGAAGCCTGCAGCACCCTTATCTTCGGTGACTCCCCGCAGAACTTGAGGCTTTTTATACACCAGACTCTGCCGCGGGCGGCAGGGGAGGGAGCTGGCCCTCATCGCCAGCGCCAGGCAGCGGCTTGATTGAGAGTTCTCTATGGAATCCTGTCTTCCTAGCCCACTGGTCCTCACTTTCAGGAGGAATTCAGTTTTCTGTGAACAAAGACAGACGGGGGGAGGAAAGAGCAGGGTTTGGGGTCAGTGAGAACCAGGACGCAGGTGGACACCCTTGGCGGTGAACTTGGGCAGGCTGCCTCCCCTCTGGGACCCGCAGCACCCTCCCGCACAGCCCAGGGCTGAAAACAACACCACAGCGTCCTGGGGAAGGTGGATGACCAGGGAGGGGTGGGGTGTCCAGGGCAGGCTCAGAGCTGGGGCCCAGGTGTTCAGGGGCTTTTGGGCCCGGTTCAGATTTTGGGGTGGGCACTGTAGCACAATGGTTTAAGCAGTGCTGGGGACCCCCGCATCCCATGTCAGTGCCTGGGATCCAGGTCAGCCTCTGCTTCTCATCCAGCTTCCTGTGAATGCACCTGGAAGGCAGGGGAAGATGGCCTGAGTATTTTGATTCCTGGCAACCATGTGAAAGATCTGGATGGAGTTGCTGGCTCCTGGCTTCAGGCTGGCCCAGGCCTGGCTGTTGTGGGCATTTGGGGAGCAAACCAGCAGATGGATGATGATGATGATGATGATGATGATGATGTGTATGTGTGTGTGTGTGTGTGTGTGTGTCTGTTACTCTGCTCTTCAAATAAGTAAAAATAAATACTTTTTTTTTTAAAGAAGAGATATGTTGATGAGAACAATTTGGCCCAGACCTCTGTGACAGGTGCCCTGCCTGCTGCTCAGAGGTGGGCGCTCTGAGCCTTGGTAGGGCTGGAACCCTCGAGCAAGGCTGACACGCGGAGCAGGGGCTTTGTTCAGAAACCACAAGGAACCGATTCACCTGGGCTGCAAACTGCTATGGTCTGAACACGATTCGGTCTCCAAACTCAGGCAAGACGTATATCTCCATCACAAGTTAATGTTTGGGGGGGGCTTTGGGAGGCGACTAAGGTGCGTTAGGCCATGGGGGTGGAGCCCCCACGGCTGAATCCTGGTGGCTTCATAAGACACACAGACAGGCGCCGTGGGGCACTGTGTTCCGGCTCAGGCTTCTGCCAGTCAGAGCACCATTGCCAGCAGACAAACCAGCGGGTCCACCTCATCTTGGACTTGAACTTCCAAAACTGTGGGCCAGATAAGCCTTGTCCCTTTATAAAGTCAGTGGCATCAGGTGTCATGTTGTAGTAACGGGAAGCTGGCGAATACAAGTGCTAGCATCGTGTCCTGTGTGGCACCGTAGGGGCCCTCGCAGTGGGGCAGTGCCCCCAGCATCCTACCCGCCCACCCTCATCAGCAACCTGCCCGCGAGGAAGTCCTTGTTGCCCCCATTTTACAGAGGAGGAAGCTAAAAGATCTGCCCAAAGGCTAGGGCTGGGGCAGGGGAGGTGGGCTCACGGTAGAAGGGCGTCTGCTCACCTCGGAGTTCCTGCCCCATCGCGGGAGCTGGGAAATCCCACACACACTTCCCTTCCAGCAAAGCAGCGGCTCTGGGCCCCACCCTGTCCCTGGTCCCTGCCCCAGCACTCCTCGCGTCGTGGGGGAGGGGCTGCTCCCCTGCTTGGCTGGTGCGCTAGCACTCACTGCCTGGCGTGGAGACTGTATCTTTCCCTTGGGCTTCCTCCTTGGAGGGCAGCAGTCCCCACCGCACCCCTCAGCACCTGCTCCTTGCAGGAATGCGTACCTGGGGGATGGCTCATGTGACTCCACCGCAGGGCCAGGTGTTAAAGTGAGGCCTGGCAGTTTTCATGCAGCCCGATGGTCACCAGGGGAACCTTTAGGAAGACTGGGTTCCAGGCCTCCAGCAGGTAAATTAAATGACAGCTTGAAGGGGCAGAGCCCGGGAAATTGGTCCCTTTTACCACCCCCAGGAGACTCTTAACGGGCAACCGGAGCTGAGAGGCGCTGTTCGAGAGGCTGGCCTGGCCTCTGCATTCCTGTCCACCACTAGCCTGGAGGGTGCTGGGACTCAGTCTCAAGGGCCTGCCCCTCCTCTCCACACCCCTCCTCCTCAGCCACCCCTCAAATGCACGAGTTCTCCCCACGGAGTTTCTGCCGGTTTCCGACTGGGGGTCCCGGACGTTTGGCATTGGCGCCCCCTCTAATCTCCCCGCTGTCCTTCCTGTGCACGGAGGATGTCGGTCCTCAAGGCCTGAAAGAGCAGAGCCCCAGGGTCAGGGGCTCAGGCAGGGGTGAAGCCTGAGGGGAGGAGGGGTGGCCCAGTCCCCTCCAAACCTCCTGGGCAGCCCCTTGTCCCCCTCCGCCAGCCTGCACCAGGCTGCTGTCCACGCCGCCTTGTCTCTGAGCAGCTACATGGGAGCTAAGGCAGTGGTGGACAGGGCCCCTGGGCTAGCCCTTCCCCCAGGGGCCTGCACAGGGGCTGAGCAGGAGACCGCCAGGCCTCACGGGAGATCCAGCTGCATGGCGCCAGGGGTGAATCGTGCTGCATCGGCATCGGGGAGGGCTCTTCCCTGTGTGGTTTTCTTCCCCTAAATCCAACCCCACAGCGACTGGGAGGAAAAGGCTACAGAACACCCACACTGCTCTCCAAACCAGGAGACCGGGAGGCTGGGACAGACTGGCAGATGGGCAGGGACAGGCCGACCGCCCCGCCGGGGCTGGGTCCTGGAAGAGAAAGGACGTTGGAGGAAGACCTGGGGAAACCCACGCCAAGTGTGTCGCTTAGCCAGGAGACGCTGCTGCGGCGTTTTAGCTTTGTAATTGTTCCAGGCGAGCTGTTGACGCGCGGGGAACCGGGGGAGAGGATGCCACATCTCTCTGTCATCTGTGCGTCTAAAACTGTTCCAAAATTCAGTTTCTTAAAAAGCACGAAGGGAAAGTAAACAAGGTGAGGAATGATCGTGCGCGCACTCTCTGATCTACGAGGCCGAATCAGGGAAGGAGGGAAGCTGGCTGCCAGCTGCCCTGAATTTACTGCCAGGAGCCAGCTCTGCCTCACTCCCCAGGCTGATTTACAGCCAAGGGCTGGACCCTCCCATCGATCCCTGCTCTGAGCACCCAGTGCAGGCGCGGGCTCCTCTGGGCAAAATCGATGTGTGGAGGTGACTCTCGGCATTTCAGTGCCATCACAGGAATCCAGATTTACGCCCTGGGCAGGAGGGGGCTGAGCGAGGGGTCGGGAGCCTGGGTCCCTGTCGTTTGCTTCCTCTCTGCTCCTTGGTTTTGGGAAGTGGTCTCTGGGGCCACCTCCAGCTCACACCCACAGGGGTCCTTGACAGCAAGGGCAGAATTCGGCTGTGGGTAAAAGACCCTGAGTTTAACAGAAATTTACTGGAAGGGATCTGTGGGAGGCTGGAGACCCAGCAATGGGCACAAGCAGAAGTACTCAAGGGAGAGTCATTTCTGAGCTGCCTGGCATCTCAGTGGCTTCACGCAGTTCAGTGGGGGCTGGGGGCGGGGCTCCCGGCTCTAGGCAGTGGCTCAGTGGCCCAGAATCGCTCCTTCTGAGGCTCCTACTCTCACTCAGACAATGGGTGATGGCACACAGGGAGGCCGTATCTGGGAGGTTTGGGCCCCCTCACTGCTGTTGACATCCTACTGGCCAGACCCAGATGCAAGGGAGCTTGGGAAAGGGAGTCCAAGTGTGTTCCCATGAAGCAGCGGGTTCAGGACCCTGGACAGCACCAGACATTACCCGCAACTGTGGTCCCCACTTCCCTCAGCCCTGCCCACAGAGTCCTGGGGGAGTGCCCCCAGGCCCTGCTTGGCCTCATGCCCACCCTGCACCTAAGGAGGGCGGGGATCCAGCACTACTAGTTCCCCCTTGGCATTCCGGGTGGGAGATTCCCCAGGAGGAGGAGGGCTGGTGTTGGGAGCCTGGAGACAGATGCCAATCACATAAGGAAACACAGGGTGACTTGCTTTAACAGTGAGCTGTGAGCTCACCTTCTTGCAAAGACCTCTGCTGTATCTGCATAAGGTTTGTATTTTAAAATTAGCTCATTCCTGGGCCACAGCAGAGGGCTGGCCTGGAAGAGGGGCAACCGGGACAGAATCCATGGGAGACCAGGAGAAGCACCTAGCACCTGGCTCCTGCCATCGATGAGCGCGGTGCACCGGCCGCAGCGCGCCTTCCACAGCAGCCATTGGAGGGTGAACCAACGGCAAAGGAAGACCTTTCTCTCTGTCTCTCTCTCTCACTGTCCACTCTGCCTGTCAAAAATAAAAAAAATAAATAAAATAAATAAAATAAAATTAGCTCATTTATGGGAGGAGGATTGACTCAAAAATGAGCCCTTTTCCAAAGCTCTGGGCAACTCACCGTGTCCTGTTCATCCATCCCCTTTAGGACATGGGCCAGGTGATTTCTGGACACCAGGCACTGTGCAAAGTGCCCGGCTACAATGACTTCCTCCAGAAATCTCACAGCCTCGTCGAAGAACTGGGGAGGAGGCAGAGGGAGGCCTCAACACAGGGGATCCAGAAACCCAGCAAAGGGACCAGCAGATGGGGCTGAGCGTGGCCTGCAGGGCGCCCTGGGAGGCAACGAATGAACTAAGCTCCAAGATCAAGTACAAGCCAGCTGGGCAGAGCCGACTTGGCCTCCCAAGCAGAGGGACCAGCAGGAGCAGCATCCTGGCAGCCGACAGGGCACGGCTCAGTTGGTGAGGGGAAGGGTGTTTAGCTCAGCCTGGCAGAGGGACACAGAGAGAGGGACAGGGCATGGTGATGAGGGAGAGGCAAGCGGGTGCTGGGGGGCTGTGGCTCTGCAGAGGCTGTAGGCATTGCTGCTGCTGCCTGCATTGCTGACCACACTGCTGGTTGGGGTTGGGGTTGGGGTTAGGGTTGGGGTTAGGGTTAGGGTTGGGGTTAGGGTAGAGCTAGGTCTAGGGTTAGGGCTAGGGTTAGGGTTAGGGTTAGGGCTAGGGTTAGGGTTAGGGTTGAGGTTGGGGTTGGGGTTGGGGTTAGGGTTGGGGTTATGGTTATAGTTAGGGTTGGGGTTGGGGTTAGGGCTGGGGTTTGGATTGGGGTTAGGTTTGGAGTTGGGGTTGGGTTGGGGTTGGGGTTATGGTTAGGGTTGGGGTTAGGGTTGGGGTTTGGATTGGGGTTAGGGTTAAGGTTGGGGTTGGGGTTAGGGTTAGGGTTGGGATTAGGGTTGGGGTTGGGGTTAGGGTTGGGGTTTGGATTGGGGTTGGGATTAGGGTTGGGGTTGGGGTTAGGGTTAGGGTTGGGGTTAAGGTTAGGGTTGGGGTTGGGGTTAGGGTTGGGGTTTGGATTGGGGTTAGGGTTAGGGTTGGGGTTGGGGTTAGGGTTAGGGTTGGGATTAGGTTTGGGGTTGGGGTTAGGGTTAGGGTTGGGGTTAAGGTTAGGGTTGGGGTTGGGGTTGGGGTTAGGGTTCCTTCTGTGCTGAGGAAAGAATCTTCCAGAGCTCTGTGGTGCTGTCATCCTAATACTAAGGAATTTGGTTTCAAACAGGAGTTTCTCAGATGCATAGAAATATCCAGGCCCAGGGCCAAAGTCCCCTGTAAGCCTATGAGAAATCACGTGCTGCCACGGTGGGAGGGACTTCTGGGGTCAGTGGACAAGGAGGGTGGGCAAGAAGAGAGCAGACGCAGAAGGTCCCCATGGGCCGCCTGCTGCTCTGACCACAGTGGAAACTTGCCCAGCCACACACAGAAATTTGCATCTGCAGATGAAGATGGAGTGTCCCCTTCTCAAAGACCAGCAAAGCAACATGCACACACACACTCACATGCACACTCACATATACATAGACACATACACACACTCAAACACATGTACATGTACATGCACACTCACACATACACACGTGCATGCACTCACATACACATACACACCTACACGCACACGCACATACACAGGTACACTCACATGCACATGTACAAACACACTCACATTTACATGCACACTCACATACACACTCACATGTACATACATGTGCATGCACTCACACACACTCACACTCACATGCACAGCCACACAGGAAGGAAACACAGCTTCTTCCATGAACCAAGGAAGCGGCCACACCCCTGACTGCACTGCACAGACACCAGGTCCCACGAGGCCTGGGCAAGGCCAGGCAGGGGGCTGCAGCCTGTCCTCTGAGGGTCCGGAGACCACGCCCACTCTGCAGACCACTGCTGAGGACCCTACTAGGAGGACCCTACTGGAGAGGATGCAGGTCCTTCCAGGTCTGTCAGATGATGCCCTGAGGGCAGCAGGGTGTGGAGGCCACAGTGGACGTGGAAATGTCCCCAGGGAGACCCACCTGCTTCCGGCAGAGCAGGGTCACCGAAGTCCAGTCTGCAGCCCCGCTGGCCGCTTCTCTGAGAGTGGACTGCAGCCAGGCGTGGGTACCGAGGCGCGACCAGGCTCGTGCACAGCTGAGTGCAGTGTGGGGGGCGGGAGGGGGGTGGGGGGTACTGAGGCACAGCCGAGCTCCTGCACAGCTGGGGGGGGGGGCAGCGAGACTGCGAGGATGGCAAAGCCTCAGGGGTCAGCAGCCTGGCTCTCTCGGGAAAGCCTCTGCGGGCCCCTCCCCCAGGGCAGCCGTGGATGGCCCAAAGGTGGCAGCAAATTCTCTGGCCCTGGCCCCACTGAGTGGCGTCTCTTCCTCCCCTTGACTCTGGGATGTCAGAAGCGACCCTGTGTCCACTCCCACTGGACTTCACGAGTGATCCTGACCCGTCTGCTCCCTGCTTCCTGTCTCTTGGAACCCCCAGCCAGCAGCAAAAATCTGCCCACGCTGCTGGAGAGACCAGACACCCAAACACCAGACCCCAGCCATCTGGGACCCTCTGGGACCCTCTGGGACCCTCTGGGACTCCTCTCAGTGCCACAGGGAACCCAGACGCACCTACCCACCTGACCCCAATCCCCAAGCCACAAAACCGCGAGATGTGATAGGAGGGCGGTCACATGGAGTTGCTAAGAGGATGCGTGGGTCATGCAGTGAGAGGGACAGAGAGGGACGGAGAGGCAGCGGGCAGAGGGGGAGGAGGGGAAGCAGGCAGGACACTGGGTTGTGGAGTCACAGCACACACAGGGTGCTCTGGACTGACTGCATGTCTTTAAAAAAGATTTACTTATTTATTTATTTGAAAGAGTTACAGAGAGAGAGAAGGAGAGGCAGAGAGAGAGAATCGTCCATCTGCTGGTTCACTCCCCAGTGACTGCAACAGCCAGGACTGGGCCAGGCTAAAGCTGGATGGGTCCACAGCCAGGAGCCTCTTCCAGGTCTCCCAGGTGGGTGCAGGGGTCTGAGCTCTTGGGTGATCTCCTGCTGCCTTCCCAGGTGCATTAGCAGGGAGTTGGATCGGAAGTGGAGCAGCCAGGACTCCAACCGTTGCCCATTTGGGATGTCAGTGCTGCAGGCCACGGCGTTATCTACAAAGCTCCAGCGCCAGCCCCTCGACTTCATTTTTGAACTTTGAAAACTGGAGGAAAGCAGGCTGTGCCAGAGAGAGGGAAACCCTTGTTGTCACTGCGCTGTGGCCGCGGACAGCCCAGCCCCTCCCCATCTCCTCCCTGGACGCCCAAGAGGACAATGGAAGCTAGAGTCCCGTGGGAGTGCAGGAGGTCGTCACACAAAACAGGCGGGCGGGGGCAAAGGTGAGGGAGAAGTTTAGAAAAGATGGTGGATGTGGAAGACAAAGACCCCGCCCACACACAGCACAGCCACAACACACACCATACACCACACACGACACACAAAACAACACACCATACATACAACACAGTACACAACCCAACATACACAACACACGAAATGACACACCATACACACAACACCCACAACACACACCATTCATAACACAATACACATGACACACCATACACCACACAACACACACTACACACAAAACAACACACCATACATACAACACAGTACACAACCCAACATACACAACATGCAAAACAACATACCATACACACAACACAACACACACAACACACCCACAACACACACCATTCATAACACAATACACGTGATACACCATACATACAACACACATCCCAATACATACAACATACAACACAACACACAACACAATACACACAGCATATCCACAATGCACACCATATACCGCACAGCACACATGACACACCATACACAAAACACAGAACACAACATGCAGCACACCATACACACAACACACATACAACACACAACAATACAAAACACACACCACACACAACACTGGCCACTCCCACTGGACCCAGGAACGTTCTTCTTCAGGACTCAGGCAACTGACTGTGCTGGTGCTGGCCCCCCCAGGCGACCCAGGAAAGCATTTGCATCTATAGGCCCTCACTCAGTCACCCCGGCCCTGGGGCCTGTAGCGTGGATGTCCTTGGGGGGGGGGGTCCGTGTGCCAACGCAGGTGACAGCAATTTCTCAGAATGAGGGTTTGGAGTTCCTTCTAGCATCTCTAAAATTCCGTGGTGGATGCTTAGGATTCTTATGAAGAAAGCAGGGTGTTGTTAGGAACGCAGGGCGCCTTCCTGGCTCTCTTCACCCAGTGGGCACCTGCCCGCCTCCGTGCCACGCTGGCTGGGCGTGGGGCCCGTGCAGAGCTCCGGGGACAGCTAGCCTGGCTACTGCTTCACAGCACTCCCTATTCTGCACATCAGAGGACACCTGGGAAACAGAAGAGAGAGAGAGAAAGAGAGAGAGAGAGAGAGAGAGAGAGAGAGAGAGATGTGATGGTGTTCCAAAAGTTTACGAAACGGAATGGCACTGGCGCTGTGGTGCGGGTTACAATACCACCCACAGCACCAGCATCCCATGTGGGTGCCAGTTCGAGTCCCAGCTACTCTACTTCTGATCCAGCTCCCTCCTAATGTGCCTGGGAAAGCAAAGGAAAATGGTCCAAGTGCCTGGGTCCCTCCACCCATGTGGGAGACCCGGAAGGAGCTCTTGGCTCCTGGCTTCAGCCTGATCCAGCCCTGGCCATTGTGGCCATCTGGGGAGTCAACCAGAGGGTGGAAGACCAATCTCTCTCTCTCTCTCTCTCTCCCTCTCTCTCTCTCCCCCCCTTAACTCTGCCTTTCAAATAAATAAATGTCTTTTTTAAAAAGGTCATGGAAAATGGAATCAAACAACCTCCCCGTGAATCTCCTGGGGGCCCTGTGTCTCGGTCTCTATAGCGGATGTGCACTGATGGGCCTGCTGTGCCTCTGTGTCTCTGTGCCTGTGTCTGCCCTGCTCTGTGGTGGCCTGAGGGTGGCGTGTTCTCCATGCTCACCTCGCATACCATCCCAGCCCCAATGTACAGAGGCAGACCGAGGCTCAGGCGCTGCAGAGAGCTGTGTGAGTTACACCCCCAAGGATGCAGAGCATCGTGGCTGTACCTGGGTGCCCGCAGTCCTGATTTCTGTCTGCACTCACACAGAGCAGCTGGGGCAGAAGGCAAAAAAAAAAAAACCCAAAAAACAAAAAATACCCGTCTACTGATCAGTGTGGACAAAGCTGGCTGCTGTGTGCATGTGCACTGGTGTGCATGTTTGCATGCACATGTGTGTGAACTCGTGTTTGTGCGTGCATATGTGTGTCGTGGGCACATACGTGCATGTGTGTACTTGCATGTGTGCATGTTTCTGTATGTTTGCTGCATGTGTGTGCGTGTGCAGGTGTTCGTGCTCATATGTGTGTCTGGGTGTGTGTGTGTGTGTGTGTGTGAGCATGTTTGTGTGTGGGTGCCTCTGGGCTTGTGTGTGCCTGTGGGCACATGCATGTGTTTTCTCATATGTGTGTGTGTTGTGCGCATGTGTGCATGCATGTGTGAGCCCATCATGCAGCCTGTCTTGCAGCGTGTGACCTCGCACCTCTCCCATGTTGCCAGCGCTTTGTGGATGATCTGTGGAGTGCAGAGTGGACTCAGCCCCTGCTTGTCACTGGACACAGGACAGAAGCCTGGTGCCAGACCCAGAGTGACGTGGCCAGCACGTGGCAGGGGCGCGTCTCAGAGAGCAGCTTCTGGAGTGGGGGCCTGGCCTGCCTCCGTCAAGGTCCCCAGGCAGCTGCTGCCAGCGAGACGGCCACTGGGTGGAGCCCGTGAGCCATGAACCCTAGGAATTGCTCTGCTGCCTGCAAGACGGCCACTGGGTGGAGCCCGTGAGCCACGAACCCTGGGAATCGCCCTGCTGCCTGCAAACCGGCCACTGGGTGGAGCCCGTGAGCCATGAACCCTGGGAATTGCTCTGCTGCCAGCAAGATGGCCACTGGGTGGAGCCCGTGAGCCATGAACCCTGGGAATTGCTCTGCTGCCAGCAAGATGGCCACTGGGTGGAGCCCGTGAGCCATGAACCCTGGGAATGGCTCTGCTGAAGGGATTGGAAGAGGAGGAGGACGAGGAGGAGGGGGAGGAGGAGGAGGGGGAGGCTGCAGAAACCAGGGCTAGTACTCGCCGGCCTGTGGTTTCCTTGTGCCCCACAGCAGTGCGGATTTGCTGCTCCCCCTCTGAATCCGCCGCAGCTCCCAGCAGAGCCCATGTCCTCGTGGCGGGGCTGGGAAGGCCACCCTCACCCTCCCTGCACTGGAGGGCTGGGGAAGGCGCTGGCCTGTTGCTGTGTGTCCCCAGGCGGGCCGCTGCCCCTCTCTGGGCAGTTCTCCTTGCCCCAGGCAGGATTCTCAGGCAGAAGGGACAGACCTGGATGTTCAGACAGGAAGTCGGTGACTTTGTGCGCAGCCCAGGTGGAGTGGGTTTGTCCAGGGCAGGTGAGGGCGGCTCCGGGGGCTGGGATCTGCTGCTCATGTTCAGCGACCTGGCAGGAGAGGCCCTGGCACCCTCCTGGGGCTTGGGGGGTGGCCTGGCACAGTGAAGCCGCGGCCTCACTCCTCCCAAGTCTCCCCCGTCCCCAGCAGCTCTGGACCCACTCAGAAGCAGAGCACAGTGTGTGTGGCCCACTCGGCTGTGGAGGGGTGGTCCCAGTCCCCCCACCACACTGTGTCACTTGAGGTCAGCAACCACGCCTGAGGTCTTCAGGGCCTGGAAGGGGGTCACGGGCCTGGAAGGGGGTCACAGGCCCACCCTGCGCGCGCACCTGCGAGACCGCACGTAGTGTTCGCGTGTCTCAGTGCACTGCTTGACTTCCCACTGATGCCTCTGCTCCAGCCTGCTGGCCCATCCCTGCCTGCGGCCTGGGCCCCGCTCCCGTCTGCCTGGGGTCAGCTGCAGGAATGGGCTGATCTGACCACAGCCGCTCCTGCTCAGGTCCCTGCTGCGGCCGGGCCTTGCTCCTGTGTGCAGCTGGGCCCTCCTCCCTCCCCTCTCCCTTCCCCTCTGCGTGGTTCCGTGCACCCCACTCCTCAGCCACCACTGCCTTTTCATTCAGTCATGGGGGAGGGGCTCCAGCTCATCTTCAGGCATCACCTCCACCATGAAGCCTGCTTGGATTCCCCCAGCACCAGTGCAGGCAGATGCGTCTGGGCTATGCCTACCTGGTGGCTGGGTGTCATGGTTTTCCAGGGTTCCACTTCCTCGTGAACCTTCCACCTGCTGCTGTCAGTCCCATCCAGCATACTTTTCATTTCAGATAAATAATTTCATCTCTAGAAATTGTATATGGCACTGGGCTGGCGTCATGGTCCTGCAAGTCAGCCAGCTACTTGAGATGTTGGCATCCCATATTGGAGTGTGGTTGGATGCCCGGCTGCTCCGCCTCTGATCCAGCCCCCTGCTGATGAGCCTGGGGAGGCAGCCGACGATGACCCATAGCCATGGACCCCTGACACCCCGTGTAGAGACCCGGATGAAGCTCCTGGCCCAGCCCTGGCTGATGCAGTCATGTGGGGAAATGATCTCTCGCTCTCTGCCCCCGACTCTCCTTCTCTCTCTGTAACTCTGCCTTTCAAATAAGTAGCTGCATCTTTGGGGGAAAACTGCCAGGAGGAGAGGTGGAGAGGTGGAGGTAGGGCTCATGTGGCGAGTGAGGGATGAAGAGGAGCCTAGTGGTGGGAGCCGGTGGTCTGCAAACCACAACCTGGCGGATGGTAGTCCCACCAGCTGAGTTCTCTCTGCAGCGGGGGGCCTCTCCCCGGCCACTGCGGGTGGTTGGCAGGACAGTCCCCCCGGAGCACAGCTTGCTAACGAATAGAAACTTATTGGGCACAATCCCTGGTCCCACTGATGGGAGTGCACATGGCGAGGGTGGGCGGGGCTGGGAGGCCCCCACGTGGAGCTGTTTCCTGCAGGGGCAGTGCTGTGGCCGTTCTGTGCCCCTACAAGCTCTGACTTCATGGGCTCCTCCAAGCTCCTCCTGGGCTTTTCTTGATCGCCTCCCCATGTTCTTAACCAGTGGAGCAACCGTGGCCCAGAGAGATGAGGCCCATTTCTCGAGGATCTTTGGCCTCCTGGGGTCGGAAGGCAGAGCCGGGCGGGGCCTTGAGCTGCCCCCCAGTTTGGAGCTGAGCTGTGGTGGCCGGTGGCTTGCAGGGCAGGGCTCCAGCCCCGAGATCTGCCAGCTGCCCGCGTGCCAGGTCAACAGCAGCCACGGGTGGGAGCGGCACCCGCGGCCATGGGAGGAGGGCAGAGGGCGGAGCCCGTGCACGCTCAGGACGCATCTGCACACACGCTTCCCTCACTCTCCCAGCCCTGAGTGGGATGCAGCCCAGGCTGCAGGGGTGGAGGTAGGGGGCGTGGCTTCGGGTTTCCTCTGCCCCCAGCCCAGCCCCCAGCTGGGGACCAGGACCACTTTCCCAGCACGGGCAGGTCTTTCCTGCTCTGCACCAGCACTTCTGGGCACAGCCTGTCACAATCAATTGTCTATTACAGATGCTGGGGGCCGGGGGAGCAGCTGTCACCACCACGCCTGGGCTAATTTTAAGTCTGTTCACCATGCATGATTAATTACCAAAGCCCCGAGAGGGGGAGAGAGAGAGAGAGAGCAAGAGAGAGAGCGAGCGAGCAAGAGAGAGAGAGTCTGGCCCTTGTTAAAGCCACACCAGGAACACCTCATTGGAGCTGCCCCTGCGTCCACTGTGGTCCTTGTAGTAAGAATCACAGTCTTAGGAAAGCCCTAGAGTTGTGCAAAGACTGTGTGGGAAACCCCCGCCCCTCGGGGGGCACGCCTGTCACAAGTCATGAACCCGGCCGTTAGCCGACGGACACGTTTCACTGAGACCCCCTCAGTGTTTAGCTGATGCCTGTTCCTGCCCAGGATCCCCCGGGACCCCTCCGTACATCTCACCCACGCGCCGCCGCGGGCTGAGACGGCTCCTTAGAGCTGCCGGCTTCGTGACGCCCTTGCCGGCTTCGGGGGGTCCTGGCCAGGTGTTTCGCAGAAGTCTCCTCTGCTGGGGTCTGCCTGGTGTTCCCCACAGGCTTCGACTGGTGATCTGCGCTTGGGGGTGGCAGGTGACAGAGGCAAAGTGTCATTCCTATGCTGTCCTGTCGAGAGGACACACTGCCAACCTGCCACCGCTGTGACCCCACCGAAGGGAGCCGCCTCGATGTCCCCACTGCAACGCTGCCTTTCCTGGCACCAAGGAGTGGGAAGTGACGGCCACCCCCTCGGGGGGGTGTCTGCATACGTTGTCTGGAATTGCTCTGCCGAGATGTTTCGTCTTTCCTGCGTTCGTGCACTCATTCAGCCTTTTACCCCCATCAGTATGGACCCACGGATATTTATTCCAGACTCTGGGTTATAAGTCAGCATTTCCATATGTATTTTTTAACTTAAACTGGAAGTTCTTTTGGTTGGCTCCTGTGTCACCCTGACATACCCTACTCCACTGTGTGTGTGTGTGAGTGTGTGAGAGTGAGTGTGTGTGTTGTGTGTGTGCGTGTGTGAGTGTGTGAGTGTGTGTGCATGTGTGAGAGAGTGAGTGTATGTGTGAGTGTGTAAGAGTGAGTGTGTATGTGAATGTGTGTAAGTGTGTGTGTGTGCACGTGTGTGTAAGAGTGAGTGTGAGAGTGTGAATGTGTTGTGTGTGTGTGAGAGTGTGTGTGCATGTGTGAGAGAGTCAGTGTGTGTGTGAGTGTGTAAGTGTGTGTGTGTGTGTGTGTGTGTGTTGGTGGTTCCTCACCTCTGGCACAAGATGCTCCAGGCTTAGCGGTAGCCTTCCTGCCCAGGACTGGATCAGTCATTTCCCAGGGGGGCTCTGGCTCCTTTTACTGAGAAGAGTGTTAGACACCGAGACCTGGTGGTCATGCTCACTGTGGCCAGAGCAAGGCAGCGCACGTGTGTGTTCTCACCCACGTGTGTGCGCACACCTGTGACTGTTTCCTCCCTCTGCTTATCCATCACCTCCCCTCCCCTCCGCGAGAGAGGAGCTCTCGCAGCTCGATCCCAGGGTGCCTGTGCTTGGCAAGTCGCACCCCCTGGGGAAGCACTTTGCCAGCCCGCACACAGTTCTGGTGTGCCGTTCCTTTGTGCTGAGTCGCACGGTGTCCACGCATCGCCTGTAAGCTACTCCGTGGTTGGTTCGTACATGTGTCACACAACTAGATTCCCCTGGAGCATTGTGCACTTCACTCAGGGACCCCAAGATTCCCCCAAATGCTCTGCCTAATGTGCAAGTGACGTTCACGCTGAGGCACAGTCCTGGTTCGGACACATACATTGTGCTCTTTGTCTTCCACTACAGTACCAGGCCGAATCCCATCACCACCCAGGGCTTCCGCTGTTCAACGCGCCACCTGCTCCCAGCCCCTGACGGCCATCCCACAGTTTTTCCTTAACATCTTATGGAAGCAACTTTTCCACACCGGCTACTTCCACGTTAGCAACAAGCATTTAAGGTTCTGTTTCTCTGGCTTTAGATCTCCTCCTCCTCTAATGGCTGAAAGATACTCCATTGTGTAAACGTCCCAGTTTGCTGATCCATTCACCTGCGGAAAGGCACTGGGTTCCTCCCACTTCCTGACAGTTACAAACGCAGCCGCTGTAAACGTGCATTGTGAGGGGTCTGTGTGGACATGATTTTTCAGATCAGTTAGGTCAATACCTAGGAGCAGATCATATGGTAAAAGGATGTTTAACTTTTTAAAAAAAATCCCAGGGGCCGGTGTTGTGGTGCAGTGGGTAAAGTCGCGTTTGCAACGCTGGCATCTTCCGGTCCCACTATTCTGCTTCCCACCCAGCTCCCTGCTAATGCGCCCGGAAAAGCAGCAGAAGACGACCAAGTGCTTGGGCCCCTGCCACCCACGACGGAGACCAGGATGAAGTTCCTGGCTCCTGGCCATTTGTGGAGTGAACCAGCAGATGGAAGATTTTTCTGTCACTTGGCCTTTCAAATAAATAAACAAATCTTTATAATAAATACGTTGCCAAAGTGTCTGTGTTATTTCACACGCCTCTGCATCCTGCTGGCTGTCGGTGTCTCCGGGGTATTTCCTCACTAACCGTTCTCACAGGCGCGCAGCACCTCCCGTGGCTGGGTGTTCTGTTCTGCTCTGCTTCTAATCAGCGGAAGAACCCTGGCCGTGAGCCGGGTCGTCTGACTCAGGGTCCCTTCCCCAGTGACCCTGCGCTTGCTCATGGGCAAAGCGGGATTGGCCCGAGCAGAGCCTCTGCGTGTGCTGACGTCACTTAGAGATGACTGCCAGCCCAGGCTCCGTAGATTGCTGCTTTGCCTGGGAGCGTTTCTCCCCACACAGTCCTTCTCCCAGTCTGATGAAAGGTCTTTGAACACCCCCTGTGTGCCTAGCACTGAGTGGGCTGCAGGGACGCAAAGGCAATCGGTATCTGCGTCAGCCTGCAGGGGAGCTGACAACGCACTCAGCTGGCCGGAGTTTGGGACATTTGGCCTAGAAACAGTCACCAGCTGAAAGGGCCACGTTTCGTGGCAGTGTCTGGGTGCCACCTGACTCCCGACTCTAGCTTCCGGCCGATGCAGACCCTGGGGGGCAGCAGGCATGGTTCGGATCCTGCCACCAACATGGGAGACCTGGATCGAGCTCCGGACTCCCTCCTCTGGGCTTTAGCACAGGCCTAGCCCCGATGGCTAGGGGGGTCATTTGCAGAGCAAACCAGAGATTCTCAACCAGAGGTTGGATGCTCCCTTTCTCTCCTCCGCTCCCAGAAAAGCCAGTCTCATCGTTAGTGAAATGCATTTGTAAGACGCATCACTCGTAAAAGGGCCTCATTGTACCGTCTGTGGCAAGCCCATCTCAAAGCCCCGTCCGGTGCTGTTAGTCCAGTCGCCCAGCACTTCCTTAGACCTGCACGGCTGAGAGAAGGGCCCTGAGGGTCCCAAACAGGGAAACTGCAGCTCCCAGAGCTGAGCATTTGCTCAGGACTCCCCAGTGAGCTCCCCTGGCGCTGGGCCTGCCGAGTGCTGCGTGGGCTCCCTCCCAGCCTGGTGCGCACAGCCGCCCGAGCTCCCCCGTGCCAGCTCTGTCACTGACAGGAGCTGACGGATGCGTTCCCCCGGGGCTGAAGGTGTCTGAACGCCCGTGAGCCCTGTCAGTCCCCTGCTCAGACCCTGGGGGCTCCTGCAGGCTGAGCCTTCTCCAGGGCAGGGGCTTCCTGCTCCTGCGCCTGCCAGCAGAGACCGGGAACCAGGGTACCGGGGATCCGGGTGCTCATATGGGGGATCCGTGTGCTCATGTGGGGGACCGTGTGCTCATATGGGGGACCGTGTGCTCATATGGGGGTCTGTGTGCTCATATGGGGGACCGTGTGCTCATATGGGGGACCGTGTGCTCATATGGGGGTTCTGTGTGCTCTTATGGGGGATCTGTAGCTATATTGGGATTCATATGGTCATACTGGGGTTCTGTGTGGCCATATTGGTGGTCAGTGTGGTCATATTGGGGTTCTGTGAGCTCACATTGGGGATCCGTGTGCTCACACTGGGGATCCGTGTGCTCATATGGGGATCCGTGTGCTCACATTGGGGATCCGTGAGCTCACACTGGGGATCCGTGTGCTCACACTGGGGATCCGTGTGCTCACATTGGGGATCCGTGTGCTCACACTGGGGATCCGTGTGCTCATATGGGGATCCGTGTGCTCACACTGGGGATCCGTGAGCTCACATTGGGGATCCGTGCAGTTGTATCAGGAATTGGTGCAGTCCTATCAGGATGCCACCCTCCCTGGGGAATCCCTCGTCTCTCAGCACCTCCCCTTCCTTTCCCTTTCCCGCTCCAGCCGCATCTTGGCCACTGCTGACGTGACTGTCACACTCACCCTGCTAGAGTCTGGTCAGATGGGGAGCGCGCTTTCACCACCTCCTCCCCTCCCGACCCCTGGGTCTCCCCGCGGCAAGGCTCGGCTTGGCGACCTCCAATCAGCAGCCCCCGCAGCCCCCACTGGAAACGACCTCAGCCCCCAGCCTGACAACTCGTCCTGAAGCCAACACCACTCTCTTCTGCTCACTTCCTCTAGAAGGAAATTCTTTCCCCTCCTACTTCTGTCCTCCAACTCCCAGTGCCCAGGTGTTTGTCCCTGCACCGCCTCCTTTCCCTGCACCCCCTCCACCGCATGGACTTGGCACGTGCGGCTCTGGGCTCCTCCCCCACAGCTGCCCAGGACACCAGGCAGAGGCGGCTCCGGGTTCCAGGACTCACTCCGCTCTCTCACTTCACGAGGAGTCAACCTGAGGCTCGGAGGAGCAAGGATGTGGATCCACATGTTGTTGCATCGAGACCCAGAGCTCTGGGGAGACACACAAGGGTTGTCCAGATGAGACGTTCTGTCATTAAACGAACTGTCTACACCTATTGTCCAGCCACCGTCTATCTACTCATCCATCTACTTATCATCTATCTATCAATGCATCCATCTTCATCTATGATCAGACCATCCACCATCCATCATCTATTGTGTCTATCATGAATTACCTATCAATCAATCATGTATCCACGTATCAATCATCCATCTAGAATCCATCTATTATCAGGTTATCCATGTGTGTGTCTACATAAGTGTCTCACCTATGGACTGATGAACTGATCACATAGCTACTGAGGCCTCCCATCCACAGACGTTGCCATCCCCTGCAGCGGAGGGCCCTGGTGTGAGCAGGCAGTGTGGTTGCAATCCGGGCTAGCTCTCACGGGACTGAGAGAGCCCATACACCCGTGCATGCTGGGGCCTCCCTGGGACTCAGGGGGGAGCACTCTGCCTCCCAGTGGCCTCCTGGGCTGCGCCGGCTTCAGGGGCAGGTGTCAAGGTGTGTCTTTCCTGGGAGCCATGGAAGAGGCAGGTCCGCACCTTGCATCAGGCAGCCGGGAGAGTGGAGCCTCCGTGTCCTGTCTGGGCAGTGAGGAACTCGCAGAAGGGACTCTGAGGACGGCCTTGCGAAGCCACCGCGGGGACGGAGGCTCCCTGCAGCTGGAGCAGGTGTTGGGCCTAGTGTTAGATGCCTGTGTCCCGCATCAGAGGCCCAGGCTGGATTCGCAGATGCCTGCCAAGGCAGCAGTGACGAGAGGCGGCGGTGATGGCTCCCAGGAATCAGACTCCTGCTACCCACCTGCAAACCTGCGTTGAATTCCTGGCCTGACTTCAGCCCCTGCCCGGCCATGGAAGTTGCAGGCATTTGGGGAATGAACCAGGGGATGGAAGTTCTTTCTCTTTGGGTCATTCTTTCCCTTTTTGTATCTCAAATAAATTAAAAAAAAAAAAAAAAAACTTAAAACCAGAGGCATCCACGCCCACCCCTCAGTTCTGGATTAGGGGTTTAGAGTGGAATCTACTGGTATTATTTCACTGAAAATTCCAGGGGGTCCTAGGACCCAGACCATTTGAAACCTCTGCAAGAGGCCACTTTGGACACCAGATCTGCAGGGGACAGGGAGCCCTTGTGTTCACCTCAGCCACCCCTGTGGGTGGGGCCTGGGGCACCTGCCCCCGGGTTCACCCTTAGGGCCGCTCGCTAGGGCCCTGGGTCTGCCTCTGAGCAGGTCTCGCTCCAGGCTCAGAAGCAAAATGCGCAAGTTAAGTGCTTCAGGGAATGTCCGCTGCCCAAATCCAATTGTAACAACACTGCGCTGCTGAAGCACTTGCTGGGAGAGTTAGCTAATGCGAGCGTGATCTCTGGAAAAATCGACAGAGACGAGCGAGTTCCTGGAGCCGGGCCGCCGCCTCCTCTGCGGGGCTCCCGCCGCTCCGGGTCCTCCCCTCCACTTCCCTCTCCTTCCTTCCTGTCACTTGCATCTTAACATTTTAATTTTGGAAAGAAGCACTCAGTAAGCCAAAGCTCTGCGATGCCGCGGAGCGGGGAGGCCTTCCAATTCCTCTCCAGACAGGAAATGTATTTGAGGAAGCTTCTAGAAAAGCAATCCGCACAGGTGCAGGCATCCCGGAGGCAGCCGGGGCTGTGCTGGGACCGCGAGGGGTGCAGGGATGCTCCCAGGCCCCAGGGGCCCACGACAAAGGCCTCACCTAGGGTGGGAAGAGTCCACGTGGCTTCCACAAAGCAATTCAGTCCAGTGTTGCTGTGTCTCTCGACTCCCCACTCTTGGCTGGGACTTTGAAACACGTGACTGTTAAATCTTAAGCTGGGTGTTTTGATTGCATGGAGAGAGTCAGAAACACAGATATCAACTTCAACGTTAACGTCTAGTTCCTGGAAGTGGAAGGCCAGTGGACTGGATCATCAAAACCTGACCTAGGAGCTGGCGCGGCACAGTGGGCTAAGCCGCTGCCTGCAAAGCCAGCAGCCCACATGGGCACTGGTTTGAGACCAGCTGCTCCACTTCCAATCCAGCTCCCTGCTAACGTGCCTGGGAAAGCAGCAGAAGATGGCCCAAGTGTGGTCCTTGCACCTGCATGGGAGACCTGGGTGGAGTTTCTAGCTCCTGGCTTCAGCCTGAGCAACCATGGCAGCCATTTGGGGGAGTAAACCAGCAGATGGAAGATCTCTCTCTCTCTCTCTCTCTCTCTCTCTCTCTCTCTCTCTGTGTGTGTGTGTGTGTGTGTGTCTGCCTTTCAAATAAGTAAATCCTTCCAAAACCAAAAGCTACCCTGGGCAAGGGCATCGGTGTGGGCCTGCATCAGGAGGATGCTATATGAGGAGAGGAGAGCGTTGGTCCACCTGTGTTCCCTGAGGCGGAGCAGGAATCAGTTAAGAAGCAGCTATTCCAGGTGAGATTCCCAGGTGTCGGCATCCCCGCAGTGGTCGCCTTCTCCGGGAAGTCCCAGCCCCTGAGAGCTGGGGGCCAGGCCAGGGAGGGGCGCTGCCTCCCAGCCATGCCCTGTCTGCTCCGGGCACCGTCCTGTTGTAACCACTTTCCAAAGCCTGGTGAAATAAGGGAGCCAAAGGAACAAGAGTTCTCTCTGCAAGAGCCCAGAGTAGTTCTCTGGAAAGACTCTGTGGAAACGGGAATCACCAAAAATAATCGCAGCTGAATTAGGTGTGGGTGCGATCACTTTAAAGGGAAGAGTGGGGAGAGCTGTGAGCGTCTAAAAATACCTGCACTTTCTTAAGCTCACTTATTTTAAAGAAGCCCAAATTGGAAATCCCAGCGATGTGCTCGGGTGGGGTTTATGTAAGAAAGAACACTGGGAATTTGAGAAAGTGGACTCATTTTCAAAGAAAGGCTCTTGGCACGCCGTGAAGTCGTTGGTGAATGAATGACATGGGTTTTCAGTGAAAATGAAATGTTTAGTGTGTAAGAGTTCTACAGTGAAGAGGAATCACAAAAATCATGGAGGGTCGTCACGGTTCAGAGGGGCCTGGGATTCTTCCTGCAGCAGAAGGAAGCCGCTGCAGAGGTCGAAGACGCAGTGGCCCTGCGGTGTTTAAGCCATGCTCCTGGGGCAGAGCAGGCTCTGAGCCCTTGCAGCTGCTGGCCAGGGAGAAGGCACTGGTCCCGGACAAGTTCCTGTGGCCCAGCAGCAACTGGGAAACCCTCTGCACCGAGCCGGAGTTAAGAGCGTCAACACAGGAATTTGGGGAAGGAAGAGAGAAGATATTTGCACTCAAACTACTCCGGCAGGGGAAGCTTTGGGAGAGGAGGGCCGGCCACGAGGAGACGTCCGTGTGGCTTCTGGGCTGGGCTTGCGAGCAGGATGCAGGGGCATCTGAGGCTTTGAGAACATTCAGGAATAGAAGACGGTCTCTGGCTCTTTGCAGCCTGTCTCTCGTTGTCTGATTAGCCTCTCCCTTCTCCCCCCCTGCCACCCTCCAGCGCTGGTAATTAAATTTAGGACATTTCAGAGTTTTTCTTTTATCAATGGGTGTGGCTGCTCAGGTTACCCTGTCTGTGTACGGGGACACTTGGCAGTGGGCGGGGCTGGAAATCAGAAGCAGAGATCAATAAAGAGACTGTAATTTGGGTGAGTGGCGGGAGCTGGAGTCAGGGAAGGAGGGACAGGATAAAAGCTCTTTGGGGGCAGAACTGACCAGCTGGGGTGCCTGGCTCTGGTTTGAGGTCTCGGTGGCCGGCAGGGGTGGAGACACCTGTCGCCGGTTCACGTTAGGTTCAGCTGCACAGTGGGACCTAATTGGTAGGGACTGGCTCATGCTCTGTGCGATGTCTTGAATAAACTCCCCCTTCTCGTCTTCCCTGGACAGAAACGCCCTTTCAGATCCACATGATGTGTCCAATCCTTGAAGAACTCCACTTGGAGCCCTTTACGTTACAGCCCTGAGCTTACCACCCTCAAAATTGGTTGGCTCATCTCTGTCTCTCCTGCTAAGCTGTGAAGTCTTTGATGCCAGAGGCAGTGTCGCCTTCAACTCCATGCCTGTGGTCGCAGCCCAGTGGCAAGCACATGTGGACACCTTGGTATCTTCTGGGTGATTTATTGGATCAGCTCTGCTTCTCCACCTGCTCTCTACACTGCCACAGCTGTCTCTGCCGAGAGCCATTTCTTATCAAACATTTAGAGGCAGGGGTTCGGGATAGAGGCTGGGGTGCTGGCCAAGATACCTGCACCCCATACTGGAGTCTATCCTGGAGGCAGCCGCGATGGCTCAAGCAGTTGCCTTCCTGTCACCCATTTGGAAGACCCACATGACTTGGCTCTCAGCTTCTGGCCGATCCTGGCCATTGCAGGCATCTAGGGAGCAGTGGATGCAAAATCTCTCCCTCTCTCTCTCAAATAAATACATATTTCAAAAAATGCATTAACTAGACCTTGCTTACCTCCAGGAAGAATATAATGCAATGTGTATAGAACACAGATGGTAATAAATGCATTAGCTAGATGGGAACAACTTGCAGAGATTAAAAGAAAAACTAAACATGTCAGAATCTAAGATTATCATACTATAGCATTGAATTTGATCCTGGGGCCCCTGACACCCCAGTGTTAAGGAGGAAATTATTTAAGATATATAGAACTTTGAAAAATGCTTTACAACATTTTTAAAGGTTTTAAATTTATTTATTTGAGAGTTACAGACAGAGAGAGGGAGAGACAGAGAGAAAGGTCTTCCACCCACTGGTTCACTCGCCAAATGGCAGCAATGGCTGGAACTGGGCCGGTCCAAAGGCAGGAGCCAGGAGCCTCTTCCGAGTCTCCCACATGGTGCAGGGGCTTCAGGACTTGGGCCATCTTCTACTGCTTTTCCAGGCCATAGCAGAGAGCTGGGTCAGAAGAGGAGCAGGTCTGGGGTCTGTGAACAGGTCTGAGGTCTGACTGACTGTGAGCAGGTCTGGGGTGTGACTGTGCACTCTCATGCAGGTACTCAGAGTCCCGTAATACGGGCCGGCCAAAATTCTGTTACTTTCATTCTGTGCTTTTATTTATTTTGTCCATTTTGTTTTAAGGCATAATTTGTGCACAGTGAGATTCCTTCCTTTTAGTGTTGGTTTCTGCCAATTTTGACAAACATCTACAGTTTTGCAACCACCATCACAAGCAAGATGCAGATGTACAGATGATACACATCCAATAGCGATGGATGAAACATGCACAGCAGAGATGGACGCAGATGGTACAGATAGAGACATAGATGATATATTGATACAACAGAGATAGAATAGACAATATATGGATCCAGTTGTTACAGATTTACAGATGATACAGATGTTATAGATACAATAGAGTTAGAGATGCTATAGATGTAGAAACAATAGAGATAGGTGACTTATACACAGTAGAGATAGATAAAGGTGATATAGATACAGCAGAGATACATACAGGTGATGCAGGTAGAGTGGACACAGAGATGACATGCAAGTAGCTACACTAGAGACAGATATGGATACTATAGATATGAAACAGCTCCATTAACCCCAAGACCCTTTTGTGCTTTTGTAGCCGATCCTTTCCCTACTCCTACCCTCTGGCGCCTGCTACTGGTGGCTTCCTGTCCCTGTAGGGTTGATTTTGGAGAACATCAAACAGATGGCATCATGCAGTCTGTGGCCTTTTGAACCTGGCTGCTTCCCCCTCGGCTGTGTGAGATTCAGCCACACAGTTGCACGTGTCCACGGGCCGTTGCTGTGCGTGCCGATCACATCCCGTTGTAGGGAAGCCCTGGAGTCATTGTTTGGTGTGGATGGTTTTTAGTTTTTGGTGAATATTAAGGAGACTCCTGAAAACGTGTGTGGGGTTTGTGTGGACATAAGTTTTCACAACGCTGGGTTAATGCCCTGGAGTGCAACGCCGAGTCGTCTGATGAGTGTGGCCTGAACTCTATGAGGTTCACGTGGGACTTTCCGCTGCTCGCCAGACAGCCGCTGCTCCCTTCCCCAGGCAGGGGCCACCAGGGGGCTTTCGAGGGTCTCTGGTACCCATCTTTTTGAAAGGTTTATTTATTTTTATTTATTTAGAAAGCAGAGTGACAGCGAGAAGAGGCAGAGGCAGGGAGAGATCTCCCACCCCTGATTCATTCCCCGAGGTCACAACGGCCGAGGCCAGGAGCCGGGAACTCCATCCAGGTCCCCCACGCGGGTGCAGGGGCCCAGGCACTTGGTCATCTTCTGCTGCTTTCCCAGGAGCATTAGCAGGGAGCCGGATAGGAAGTGGAGCAGCTGGGACTCAAATTGGCACCCATATGTGATGCCAACATCGCAGGTGGTGGCTTAACTCACTGTGCCATAGCACAGGCTCCTGTCCTCCACCTTTTGTGTGAGTACCCAGCATGGTCTGCGAGGGGGAGGAGCGGGGGGCCCTGGGGTGCAAATTCCCCTGGGATTCTATAGTCTCTCATTTGCTCACATGCAGCCTTTGGCAATTTGTTAAGATTTTAGCCAAATTCTCCTTCCCGGTGCTCAGCAGGATCTGCTGCAGCTACTCAAGTGAATGCCCTTGGGCGTCCTGCTCCTGGACGTGTGGTCGGTGGTTGTCCTGGGAGCTCCACTCTCTGGCGGGTCAGAAAAAGGTGTGAGCTGACAGATACCTGCTGTTTGCTGTAAGGGGGGGGCTACCTTTTCCAGCCCTCTTTACCCTCTGTGCAAACCGGGAGTTCTGCAGTGAGACTGTAATCGAGCAGAGTTCAGTCCCCTGGCTTCGCCTGCACCCAGAGAAGGAACAAGTGAGATCCATGGGAGGATTACTCTGTCGTTCAGCCATTCGTTCAGTCTTTATGGAACCTGCTGTGAGCCAGGAGCCCACCAGTGGGTGAGGGAGGTTGCTCGTTCCCAAGGACCTCTGCTTCCAAGATGATGTCACCTCCTCCAGAGGGGGCAAACACTGGGTCCTCACATGGCAGGGGAGACCCAAGGGCGAAAAGGATGCAGTGAGTTCCCTCTGGCCCTTTGACCAGGTTCCACGTGGCATCCTGCGGGCTCCGCCCACGCGACCAACCCCTCCTGAGGGCCCCTGTCGCAGGAGCAACGGAGTTTCTGTACGTAATTTTGGGAAACACAATCCGACCGCAGCATGGGGGTTGGAGGGACATCCAAGAGGCAGAGCGGATGCACTTAGCGGCTGACAAACTGGAACAGGAAGGGAGGGGAGGGGCCCGTGATGGTGCAACTTCCTGTTTGTTGAGCATGGCGAACCATCACAAGATGGAGAAGTGCTCCTTGGTGCCACCCAGAGGGAGCACATCCCGCCGTTTTGCTCCTTCTCCGAGCCTTGGACAGCAGCCGGCACAGTGCACGTAAGCCATGAGCGTTGCAGGACTGACTTCCCCACGGGGGTGCTTGGTAAAGTAGCCATCAGTGGAGGCCTTTGGCGATCTAGCTGGGGCCTCCTGATCCTTGTAACTCTTCACTAAGTCTGGAAGACACAGGGGCATGCCGTGAAGGGACCCCAGAGAGAAAACAGCAGCGAACGCACCTCTCCAGGCAACACCCAGCACCCTACCACCAACACGCAGCCGCGCGCTTCCAGCTGCGTCTCCACCACCACGGCAAGGCGGCCTCGTGTTCCACGCCCCAGAGAAGATTCCCGCCGCTGGGGACAATGACAAGCGCACGTGTCTCTGGAAGGTTGATCACGAGAACATGGCAAGTCTCCCGTTCTCTCCGAGAACTCAGCCAAAGAAGCCCCGAGGCCCCAAAGACATCTTTTGTCTCCTGCCCCTGCTCCAGCGCCCATTGTTCCCAGCCTGCTGCTCTCTCCAGAAAGATGTTTCAGCTGTACAATTGGCACAATTCCATGGTCAAAGAGGGACCATTTCCCCTCCAGGGAAAAGTCGCACATGCTCATTCAGTTTACAGGCGGCCATAATGCTATTTTGTCCTTCAAAAGGTCTTTTGGCTTCTTGTAGCACCAGGAAGCAAATTCCCGAACAACTCTCTGCAAAAGGCACTGTGTGCAGAGTGGGCTCAGGTGCAGCCTTTTCCAATAAGACCTTTGCTCTGTGTATCTTTTTGTGTTTAGCTGGGAGAGGCCTGGGTAAGGAATTGGGGTGGGTGGGAGGAAGGGAGAGAGAGAGAGAGAGAGAGAGAGAGAGAGAGAGAAGAGAATCTGGATTGAAACAATGTTGCTGTGTGTCCTGCCCAGGTCTCGCTCCCAGCCCTGGGCCTCCTGTGTGCTGGCGCCCAGCAGGTACTCGAGGAGCCTGTGTGGACTGGGCTGCAGGCTCTGTTAAGGACCCCCTGGAATGCTGGGGGCAGGGGATCAAACATGATCAGACGCCAAGAGGGAAAGCAAGAAGATGTGGTTTGCGTATAAGACATGGGGACCAAGTGGAACAGTCACGGGGAACAAAGAGAACTCACAACCGGGCACCTGCGATGTGTCGGAAGTTAGCAGACAGGCTCCTCATGCATTGCTCCATCCTGTCCCAGTGGCATCTCTGCAAAAATGGATGTCACCGCCAAGACTTACAGCGAAGAAAGGGGGCTCAGAGGGGCTTAGCAGCCTGGCCCCAGCAGGAGTCAAGCTGAGGTCTGTGCTTTCCACAGTTACCGCGGTCCTAGGCACAGCAACAACTTCCCAAGGACATCATGTGCCACTCGCTGGACTCTGCAGCTGTGTCAGCTTGTGTGTGGCAGGGCTTAAGGCTGTGCACGGGACTGAAGCCGATGCCCAGCAGCCTTCCTGATGGCAAGATCCCCCTGGGTCAGCCAAGCAGGCCTCGTGTGAGCAGGAGCCCTTCTGAGTGGAAGAGATGGCAGGGGGGCGATGGCGCCTCGAGGAGACCCGACCTGCTAGAGCTGGATTTGCAGACGGAAGAAGCCACAAGCAAGGGATGCGGTGGCCTCCGAGAGCTGGAGACGCTGCAGGAACCAGGTTCCCTCCTGGAGTCTTCAGGACGCAGCCCTGCTGGCCTCTGGGTGTGAGCCTGGTGAGACTGTGTCAGGCTTGTGACTGTCAGGTATGCAAGTTAATAAGTTTGCACTCTCTGGGCCACTACATTGGTGATGTATTTTTTAAAAAGTTTTATCTATTGATTTTTAATCTACTTGAAAGGCAGAGTGGCAGAGAGAAAGAGAGAGAGAGAGAGAGATCTTCCATCTGCTGGCTCACCCCCTAAACTCCTGCAGCAGCCAGAGCTGGGCCAGGCTGAAGCAGGAAGCCTGGAATTCCATCTGGGTCTCCCGCATTGGTGGCAGAAATCCAAATACTTGAGTTGTCATCAGCTGCTCCCTCCAAGATGTAGTGACAGGAAGCCGGATTGGAGCTGAGTCGCAGGGACTTGAGCTTCCATCTGACGTGGGGTGGGGGTGTCCTGAGTGGCAGCTTAACCTGCTCATCACAGAGGCTGCCCCTGAATTTGTGAAAGATTTTTATAATATCAGTTATATACTGTGCCACAATTTAAACTGGAGTCTTTGAAAAGATCTATCTATTTAGTTGAAAGGCAGAATTAGAGCGAGAAAGAGAGAAAGAAATACCTTCCATCTGCTGATTCACTTCCCAATGATCACAATGGCCAAGGCTGGACCAGGCCAAAGCCAAGAGCCAGGAACTCTATCCAGGTCTCCCACAAGGGTGCTGGGGGCCAAGCACTTGGGCCATATTCTGCTGCCTTCCCAGGCACATTAACAGGGAGTCGGATCAGAAGTGGAGCAGCTGTGGGATGCCAGCATTGCAGGTGGACCCTGAACCCACTGTGTCACAACACGCACCCCTAAGCTGGGCGTTAAATTCAATAGATTTCATGCCTCGGGATCCACATAGGATAAAAACAAGACAGAACAGGAGCAGGGGCTGTAGGCTGTTTAGTTCAAGCCCCTGTTCCACCCATTGGGAGTTGTGTTATCTTGAGCATAGTACTTAAATTTCAAATTTTATACTCCTCTGTTTCCTTTTGCAAAATAGAGGTAATAAAAATATTCACTTCACAATGGTGTAATGAGGATCAATGAGATAACACACAAACTATTATAAAAATAATAAATCCTGGGCCAGCGCCGTGGCTCACTTGGGTAATGCTCTGCCTGCGGCGCCGGCATCTCATATGGGCGCCAGGTTCTAGTCCCCACTGCTCCTCTTCCAGGCCAGCTCTCTGCTGTGGCCTGGGAGTGCAGTGGAGGATGGCCCAGGTGCTTGGGCCCTGCACCCCATGGGAGACCAGGAGGAGGCACCTGGCTCCTGATCGGTGCAGCGTGCCAGCCGTAGCGGCCATTTTGGGGGTGAACCAATGGAAGGAGGACCTTTCTCTCTCTGTCTCTCTCTCTCTTACTGTCTAACTCTGTCAAATAAAAAAAAATAAATCCAGCTATTACCACCACCATCCTCCTCACCAACCTGATCATTACTATCGCTGTTGTCACATTATCTTCACATCAGCACCAGCACTGTGCTTTCCGTTTGAGTCTCTGCACGTGCGGCAGGACCTGGGGCAGGCGATGCTGGCGAGTGAAGGGGTGACTGAAGTGCACTCGCCATCTTCCTCCTCCTACTTCCCACAAGGCCTCTGTGTGGCGCTGCTCAGCCACAACCAGAACCTCCCTGTGCATTAGGTCTGGTTCTTTGGACCCAGCCCACACCCTGGGCTGGCCTTGGGCACTGTCTGGCGTGTATTTTGGGATACATGAAGCTGGTTCCTGCACACCTGCAGTCCCTCCTCCTCTCTCATGCCCATTGCGATCCCCGCGGGACCCAGGCTGTCCCTGGAAAGAGCTCAAGCATCCGCCTCTTTTAGTACAGAGAACTGAAGTTCTAATACCTCAGAGGAACTCATTCTATGGGGCTCTGCAGGATTCCCAGAAATCACACAACCGGACTCAAGGCTTTTAGCCTGCAGGCCCACAGCACCTGCTCCTCTGTGGGTAGGGGCCTCCACCCAGCTGGCCTCCTGCTGCTCTCCTAGCACCTGGCGTAGGGAGGGCGCCTGGCTCAGCAAAGCAGAGTTTGTGAGAATTCCAGCTGGTGCTCTTAGGTTGCAAGGAATGAGTCAAAACAGAGACTAAAAAGAAGGGGTAGTACTGTTAAGACACTGCCTCCAAGGACAGAAAACCAAGTAGGGCCAGATGTCATGCAAGGTGATCTGGACAGAAAGCCCTGGGAAGACAGCCTCTCCCCAACTCACACCCGCCTAACCTAACCGCTCACTCCTCGCAGGCCCCTGCCCTAGATCTCATCACAGGATCTCATTGCTGCTGGGGCCTGGACACTGGGATGTATCCATGCTCTCACCGTGATCTGACCCCTTCACTTCAAAGCCAGTGCCGTGGGCTCTTCCGCACTCCCTCCCATCCTACGTTGGATCTCAACTCTACCATAGCAAGAATGCTGATTCTCAACAACCTCAGTACGTTTGTTCATCTGCTCTGACCCGGAATCCACAGGCCATAGCTTCAGAATCGCTGCATGAGCACGTTATCAGCAGCAAACCCGCCATGTCAGCTTGCTGATCTTTTGTCCTTAGAACACATTGCCATGAGACCATGAACTCTTACTGCTTCCACCGACACGACACCTGGGGTTCTGGAAAATGGGAGGTCTCTGTGCCTCAGACTCCTGCTACCCTCTGAAGCCTTGGGTGGGGCCCTAGAAGGCAGCTCCCTATGGGGCCAGTCTCAACTCACAGAGGAGCAAACCAACCCATTCCTGCCACTTTCTCTCCTTCCATGGAATAGGAGTGACCACAATGGATACAGGGCTTCTTCTGGGGGAGAAGTTTTCTAATAGTGAAGGACTTGATGGCCACACGGCTCTGAACATTCTGAACATGCTCTCTCTGCATGGATGAATGCTGCCGTGTGTGAGTTTTCTCCCCATGAGGCTGTTAACAAAGGAACAGATCAGTGTGGTGTTTCACAGTCTACACGTATGTATGCACGTATATAGTGGAAGACTCATGTAGTGAAAGTGTAATAGGAAAAGGTACAAAGATACCAGTCCCCCCCCTTCTTAAGTGGGAAAAGTGTTAACAACTGAACTGAACACAGATGAAAAACCTGTACATACGTTACACTTGTTTACGGTTCTTTCCTTGTGCTAGTCTTTCAATTTTTCCTGTAGTGTTTTAATTTTCCAAAATAAAAAATTGAGGAAAATAAACCTGTCATCATTGGAATGGGGAGAAAACTCACCCATGTGAGAATCAACCCATGGTCCCTCCCTCATGGGACCCTGCATGTCAGTGACTCTACTTCAAGCAACCTGGCTCCTGCCCAATGGGCACTACCTGGGCTGCCTATCCCACACCCCCAGGCAGGGCATTCATCCCGACAGAGTCTGTTCCTTCAGGCCCGCCCCCAGGGCCCAGGAACCCTTTGCCTCATAAGGCCATGGGACTTGGTTGGCAGTCCCGCAAGTTCTCCACCAGCTATGTCAACGTAGAGCGCAGACGCCCCAGGGGTATCACCTGGAGATGTTTGTTTATCACGCAGCTCCAAAGACATGGGGCCTCCAAGTTAGAATCCCAGGGTGATGTTCATGTGCTGCATACACACTGAGGAGCTCAGAGGAGTAGGCCCAGAGGGCTCTGCATGCATTTCCATGCCTGTCTCATGGCTCATTTGCAGATCACGCACTGACAGTTCTGAATGAGCAAAGGCAGCTTTGGGTGTGACTGGCAGATGTAAAGTGGGATCCCCCTGGAATAGACCCCTAGGTCTCCCCAGAGACCAGCCAGTGTCACATAGCCACAGACCTGGCAGGCTTCTTGTCCTTTCAACAACCTCACCTCAAGAGGGAAGTCTTGGGTTGACCTCAGGCCCCCGGGACATGATGGTGGAACAGTGAGGTCAGCGGGCCGGCTACACCCCCAGCTTTGGCCGAAAATAGCCCTGCAGAGCGCCCACAGCTCCCTGCTTGAGCTTCCTCCCACGCAGCCCTCGCCTGGTGCCCAAGCTCAGATGATGACTCAGCCACCGAGGCTGCTTAGCTCTGCTGGCAGCAGGTCTCAGGAGGGTCCTGCGTGCGGGCACCTGCAGAAGGATTGGCTTCGTTCACAATCTGCGCTTGGGGAGGAGGTAGCCCTGTTTTTTCACGTTCCCACCCCCAGCTGTGCATTTTATTAGTAACCCAAAATACCTGTGGGCCTTTGACCCCAGGAGTGGGAAATTGTAGCCTCCCTAAGGCCTCCTGTTGCCGAAGCATTCTGCAGAAGCAAGCAAGCAGGAGTGGGCTGGGGTTGTCATCAGCACCATGGACAGCTCCTTGCCCGTCTTCCACATTCTCTCAGGAGGGAGTGAGTTGATCACACATCCCAAGACTGCTGATGTCCATAGAAAGGAACGCAGCATGGCTGGGCTTGGCTGGGCTGTTTGGGTCTCTGCAGGCTGCTGGGGATATCTCTTCATAGCGTGCACTTGTCCTTAGTGGTCCTCTCCCTCCAGGACCCAGACCACCCTGGGTCAGCTAGGGACACAACTGACACATAGTGTCAGGCACTCCTGGAAAATGATAGAAAAGGTGAGATAGTACCAAAAGGATCTTTAAATTCCCCACATTGAAAAATGGCACCAGACTACAGCTCCTGAAACCACTTTTACAAACAGGGTCTAGAGAATGACAACCAATCACAGCGGCATTGAAAACTAAGATGGATGATTTGTGAGCTGAGGCCAAAACCTGCCCCTGTTCATAAGACAGATGGAGCTCACATAGCAAAACCCAGCCAGGCTCTGCCAATGGAAAAGCAAATCCTGCCAGGGCCCAGGTCCACCTGGAAGGAAGCTGGAGGCCAGAGACGCAGCCCCAGCTTCCTAGGAAGGTTCTCTTCCTCCCTGGATACAGAGCTGGGAAGGGCCCCCACAGGAAGTGGCATGGATGCACACTCATCCCTGACCCAGGGGAGCGCATTTCCATGCGTTTGTGCCTCCCGTGAAGACATCTTTGGGGCATGTGTAAAATGCATCGGTGGCATGGCAGTGTGAGTGTGCTTAGTGCACAGACACTGCACACTCACTAATGCTGAAGATGGCGCTGGGGTCTGAATGTGTCTCCTGAAAGCCTTCGTGTTGAAGCCTAATAACCACTGCGTTGTCTTAGGAGGCAGGGCCTTGGGAGGTCGTGGGGCCGCCAGGGCTCCATGGTGGTGCATGGGATGAGTGTCCTTATGTGAAGGAGGCTCAACAGCTGCCTGTCTCTTCCCCCATCAGAGACACATAAGAAAGTGATGTCCATGGGCCAGGAAGAGGGCCCTCGTCTGACCCTGAACCTGCTGGCGCCTCATTGTTGGACTTCCCAGCCTCCCAAACTGGGAGAAATAGGATTACGATTGTCCATAAGCCATCCAATTTATGGTATTTTGTTATGGTAGCCAAGATAGACCAAGACAGATGGTAAGATTGATATGAGGTATATGGCACCACAATCTAAAAGTAGAAGTTTAATACTAAGAGTGCTCGTATTAGTTATTGCTGAGTGACAAGACAGCAAACATCTTAAAACTTGATACAGCAAACGTGTTGTTAGTGATTTTTTTAAAAAAGATTTATTTATTTATTTAAAAGACAGAGTTACAGAGAGAGGCGCCAGACAGAGAGAGAGAGAGAGAGAGAGAGAGAGAGAGAGAGTGAGAGAGAGAGATCTTCCATCAGCAGGTTCGCTCCCCAAATGGCCACAATGGCCAGGGTTAGGTCAGGCCAAAGCCAGGCCAGGAAATCCATCCGGCTCTCCCACATGGGTGCAGGGGCCCAAGCACATAGGCTGTTTTCTGCTGCTTTCCCAGTCATGTTATCAGGGAGTCGAATGGGAAGTGGAGCAGCTGGGACTCAAACTGGTGCTCCTATGGGGTGCTGGTGTTACAGGCAGCAGTTTAACCCGCTTCACCACAATGCCAGCCCCCAGTCAGGGGTCTATATTTGGCCAGGGCTCAGTGCTGAAGGTTTTTTTTCTCCTGCACACAGGGTAGGGCAGCTCACCGGACTGGAGGATTCCGGTTGGTCTCATTCACCTATGTTGGGCCTTGTCTGGCTCTTGGTTGGGAGGCCATGGTTCTTTTTTGCAAAATTTTTATTTATTGTCATGTTATTTGAAAGGGAGAGAGAGAGAGAGAGAGCGAGAGAGAGAGAGAGAGAGAGAGAGAGCTTCCATCTGCTTGTGCACTCCCCAAATGCCCACAAGAGCCAGGGCTGGGCAAGGCTGAAGCCAGCAGCCAGGAACTCGGTCTGGGTCTTCCATGCAGTGGGCAGGGATTCAAGTACTTGAGCCATCGCTGCTGTTTCCCAGGGTGTGCACCAGCGGGAGCTGGAAAAGGAGCAGAGCCAGGACCTGAACCCAGGCACTGTGGTATGGGATGTGGCATCCCAGGTGGTGTCACAACTGCTGTGCCAAATGCCCACCCCAGAGGCTGCGGCTCTTTTCCACGTGGCCTCTCCCTGCTTATGCACCCTCATCTGCTCATAGTCTGATCTGACCTGTTCTGCGCAGAAGCTGGCTTTATGGTGAAAATAGAAGCTAGCGGGTCTCCTACCGTCTAGAACATAGATTGGCATGTTGTCACGCATTCCACAGCCTCTTAGTCAAAGCAAGTGACAGCGAGAACTGAGGCTCAAGGTAGGGAGTGGGAACAGATTGCTCCTCTCGCTGGAAGAAGTTGCATCTGCCTGCAGGGAGGGCAGGAATGGGCGTGGCCACTGCTGCAGACCGTCCTGTGGGAGTGTCGATGTACTCCCCTCGGTCTTGTGCAGAACTGGAAGGTGAGGAAGGACCCCAGGGCCATCTTGGCAATTTCAACTGGGACACAATGCCCTGTAGGGTGCAATTTCAGTGTTTGATCTCAGTGGTGAGGCTGCAGAGACAGGGGCATGCACACATAGACTAGGGCTTGGGGAGAAGGGGTTTTAATGTGTATCCCTCCTTTTTGAAAATACTGTTTTATTTCAAAGGCAGAGATAGAGAGAGGTCTTCTATCTGATTGTTTACTTCTCAAATGCCTGCAACACCCAGGGTGGGGCCAGAAGCCCCACCTTGGTTTCCTGTTTGGGTGACAGGGACCCAGTACTGCTGCCTCCCAGGTGTGTTAGCAGGGAGCTGCATCAGAAGCAGAGGTGAGACCTGAACCGGACACTTCAGTATGGGATGTGAGTGTCCCGAGTGACAGCTTAATGTAGTGTACGACGATACCTGCCCCTACGTCTCCTTTCATGAGAATATAAGAAAATAGCAAGCCCAACTGTGAGAAGCCACAGTTATTTAGTAAGAAAATAAGAACAGAAACTGAATCCCACTGCACAAAACTACACACGACACACACTCACCAAGTGGGGAGAAGGCGTTAGCGGCCTCATTTAGGTTATAGCATCCTTTATGATCATTACGAGAAGATTAATTCTATTTAAAACCCTAAGGTAGGAAGCATTTACCATCAGCGTTCAGCCAGAACTCCAGCTGGGAGCACTGCGTCTGCCCCACAATTTCTCTTGTTGACGGCTTGCGCACTGACAGGTGCTTTGAGCGTGCAGATTAAAGTTGGATGGAATTGGCTTCTGAGTCCCAGCGTTTCCAGACAGATCTAAACGGCTGCAACACTGGCTTGTTGGAGTTTTCCGCTGCATTAACCAGCTCTTTGAACTCCTGGAGGAAAAAGCCTGGGCAAGACCATCCTTGCAGATATTGACACAGGAAGGAAGTGGCCCAGGCTGGGATCCCCCTGGAAAGGCCTGGATCCGTTGGAGCTGCCCACCCCTGGACCAGCAAGGAATGCCCAGAGAGGGGCTGGGCCGGCACGGCCAAACAGTGCTGTTCACAGACCCGGCACAGCAGGACGCGTGGCCTGAGAAAGCCATGACCGCAGGTCCCGTTCAGCTCTGCACAAAGTCATCATCACAACCAGCTCTTCCCTAATCACCACCTTTGGCACCCCCCCCCCCCAGTTCTGATGACATCACCTTGCTTGTGCCCCCTACACTGGCCACTGCCCATAATCTCTCTCTCTCTCTCTCTCTCTCTCTCTCTTTTTTTTTTTTTGATAGGCAGAGTTAGACAGAGAGACAGAGAGAAAGGTCTTCCTTCCGTTGGTTCATCCCCCAAATGGCCGCTATGGCCGGCGCGCTGCACTGATCCGAAGCCAGGACAGGTGCCTCCTACTGGTCTCCCATGCCAGTGCAAGGCCCAAGCACTTGGGCCATCCTCCACTGCACTCCCTGGCCACAGCAAAGAGCTGGACTGGAAGAGGAGCAACCGGGACAGAATCCAGCGCTCTGACCGGGACTAGAACTGGTGGTACTGGCGCCACAGGTGGAGGCTTAGCCTAGCCAGCCATGGCGCCAGCCACCCCATAATCTCTTGTCTGTTGGCTTCCTGTTTGTAGTTAGGGGCACTGGGTCAGCAGTGGCTGACACTGGATGAGTGGTGTCCCCAGTGCCTGGGTTGTGGCCCGTGGCCTTGGTTTGCTGGACAAATGAATTGAATGGAAGTGAATGATGGGCAACTGTGACCAGGGAAGGGTGTCTGCGGCAGTCACACAGGACAAGTGGGTGGGTCCTGCTCACAGGAGATGGAGCCTGGCCCAGCGTGTGTGGAGCCTGTTTGAGCAGGCAGGGATTTGGGGATGCAAGCAGCAGGCGAGGACAAGGAGCTGGAAGGAGTTTATTGAATGGACATTTGGATTCCCACAGAATTGGGGGGTGGTGGCTGGAGAGCCGGCTTCCAGGTACAAGGCTGAGAACAACACCGCAAAGCTGGCCACTGACACTCGCTGTTGTTAATCCCAAATCCCGGCGGTCAACACGGCCACTCCCCTGCACCAGAGCCGCTTTCCTCACCAGCGCAGGAGCCACACGGCCAATGCTTCCCTTGGGGAGCCAGGTCAGACGCTGCTGTCCCGCTGTGTGGGGAGCAGGCACTCGGCTTAGGGGAGCACAGGCACAGGCCAGAGCCCCCAGAGCCGGCAGGCTGTTTAAGGGAAGTTGCTGTCGGCTCACGACAGCGGCCCCTGCCTCGGTCCCCTCGTCTGCAGCACGGGTCAGCCTGCCTCCGGCTCAGGTGGGGTGTTGGGAATTATGGGATTAATTGCTAGCGAGGCCTGATGGCTTCTGGGTGCCTCCCAGAATGCTCAGGTGGGCGGCAGGGGGCTGGGCCCACAGCAGAGCGTCCTGTGTCCTGTGTTAGAGCCACAACCCCAGGCCACCTGCCTCTGTCCTGCAGCAGCTGAGCCTCTCAGGAGAGCAAGGAGCACGTGGCTGCTGGCAGCAGGCTGGGCGTTGGGCCCATCGGTCTCAGCTGCCCCCCACGCGTGGGACGTGGCACTCACTGAGGAGGGGAGCAGACGCTGTGGCAGCACTCGGTACTTGGGAGACTGGATAAACTGGTGGCTCAGCCCTTCTGGGGAAAGTGGACGATGCCCACCCTTGGAGCTGCTGGGTCCTTGGGAGACCTCTGCTAAGGTCACAGAGAAGTTTTCCCCTACCTCTCTCTGAAGCCCCATCTTCCCCCTGGCCTCGCCCCAGCCTACAGTGAGCAAAGTCATCCCTGGGCAGGACAAGAGCCCTGTGAGGCCAGGGTGAGGGGACCAGGGGCTCCAGGGTGCACATGGAGGGGTCCAGTCCTCCCCGGGACCTTCACCCAGAAGCCGTTTCTCTCGCGTAGCACTGGACCCCCCCACCCCGGGTGGTTTAACCCCCTCTTTCCCAGGGCCTTCTTCAACTTGGAGGCAGATGTCCACTCCAGGCCTAGGAAGCCAGGAAGGGACAGGCTGGTGGCCCAGAGGAAGGGAGATGCCATCTGAGCTGCTTAGGGTGCAGAGAGTTGGGCACCCGCCCTCAGCTGCCGTGAGGGTGACGTCTCCACAGTGTGTTCTGTGCCCCGTGCCCAGCAAAGTCGTTGACATTTTTTCTCGAGGATGCCAAGCCCTGTCTTGACTTCTTCCCACCAATCTTTGCAACCATCGCCTGGGGGGGCTGAGGTATGGGAGTCCTGTGGCCACAGGCGGAGTCTGGGGAGCACCTAACCCCCCCCCCAACTGGACCACTTCCTCTTTCTTGTGCCGGGCACTTCCGGCTCAGCGAAGCACCCAAGCCTCGCGGCCACCTGTGAAGCAGGATGCTCATTCCTGCTGTAGAAGTCAGGAAACCGACTCTCGGGATTCTCAGACGCCCCAGGAGGCGTCAGGCCGGAAGTGACAGGAGCTGCCGGCCCGTTAACCAGGCACATTAACCATGCTCTCCGCTGCTGCCCCCTTGCAGCCTGTCATTCTGCAGCCTCAACTGTGCCCTACCCTCGGGCCAGCGCTCCCCCTTGCTTCTGCCAGCTGCACCCTCTGCTCTGCTCTGGCCCCCGGTGCTATCTCAGACGCAGGAGGTCACCCACTGTATCCCCTGTTGGTGGACTCCTGTCTCACACCAACACCATGCAGATCCTGGCCACTGTTCCCTTATCAAAAAACCCTTAGTGCATGTCCGTAAGACGACACGTGAGAAGTATCTGCTACAGCGCCCCACGCGCCGTCTGGGCTCTGTGCATTGGGCCACCTGATCCAGGTCATTGTCACTGCCGCTCCTGTGAGTGGTCCCGTTGATCTGACCAGCCCCGGCCTCCCTCGCTGGAGGCAAACATCAGAGAGCCGTCACTGCATCTCCGACATTTTCCGTGAATGGGGTGGCTGTGTGTGGTGAGGAAATCACGCTTGGGCTTGTAACGAGCCTGTAAATCGCAAAGCTGATAAAAGACGGGGAGAAGGAAAAGGCCCATTTTTGTGCTACCAGACTGACGGCCTTAGCACGGTAGCACGTCCCCTTCAAAGCGCTCGTTGAAAATAAGTTTCCAATTTTAGCTTAATGACATTCCAGCCTGCGCCAAATGATTAAATATTGAAACGGGGCCGGCGAGCCTGCGTTTCATCCGGCTGATCAATCTACGGTGAAGCTCAGAAGAAAACGCAAATGTCAAACCAGTGCAACTGAGCCAGCTCCACCCTGACCCGGGAACGTGCGTACGGCCATATAATGTGTGACTTTTGACACTGGCTTTGTCTCAGCATTATTAGGAGTGGACTGTTTTTATGAGACCCAATCTTTCATATCACTTAACACAGATATAACTCCTGGAGTGTCACTGCATGGCCGTCTGAGCTATGGAAAATCCCCAACAGAGAGGAGGTGACCAGCCCTCAGGCCAACCCATGATTGCTTGAGAGGGAGGACTGTAAGGAAAGGGAGGGGGAGATGCCAATGATGATGATGAGGTGAATGACGATGACGATGGTGAGGAGGAGGAAGAGGGTAATGCTAAGGGCAGGCTGGTGCCACGGCTCACTAGGCTAATCCTCCACCTGCGGCGCCGGTACCCCAGGTTCTAGTCCCGGTTGCTCCTCTTCCAGTCCAGCTCTCGCTGTGGCCCGGGAGTGCAGTGGAGGATGGCCCAAGTGCTTGGGCCCTGCACCCGCACGGGAGACCAGGAGGAGGCACCTGTCCTGGCTTCAGATCAGCACAGCGCTGGCCGTAGCAGCCATTTGGGGGGTGAACCAACGGAAGGAAGACCTTTCTCTCTGTCTCTTTCTCTCTCACTGTCTAACTCTGTCTGTCAAAAAAAAAAGATGCTACGGACAGTGTGGAGGAACACAGTGGCAGTAGGATGGAGACAGAGGTGATGATGCAAATAATATTGACAGTGAGAGTGATGGCGGTCACCCTGACGCCGGGGCCAGTGATAACGGTCACAGTGAAGAGAGAGTGGTGGCCAAGGTGATGACGGCGCTGACGGGTGGTGATGATGCAGACCCTGGGGTTTACAGAGTGCCATCATTTACACAGCTTTGTCCTTCCCTCAACCTGGCAAAATGACGAGGCTTGTCCCAGTCTGCTGATGGAGAAATGGGCGCAAGACGTAAAATGAGGTCTTTGCTATTTCCTCACTCCAAATGCTAGCTTCCATTTCCTACTTCTTTCGTATCTTGCATTCTCCCAACCACTAACAAAGAACACAAACTCTAATATGATAGGAAGAGACTTTACTTTTCCTGAGTGACCATGTGTGGTTAGCCGGAAAACCATCTGTGGAGCACTTACAAAGAGCACAGCTAACAGAAACTGAATTCTTGGTCACTCCTGGGAACCCACTTCAACCCACCCAGACGGCGTCTGTGTTCTGTGTCCTGACTGTGAAAAACACAGGGGGCAGCCAGGTGTCTGAGCTGACGAGGTAAGGGTATGGGTTGGGGGGCGGGGATCCCTCCTTGTCGTAAAGAGCTCACAGGTCAGCTCCACCTGTGCCAACCCTGTATAAACCTATAAGACTTCCTTCCCAGCAGCCAGGCTGGGGACACAGCTAAACACACGCCTCCCGGGAGAACAGGAGGGCAGTGACTGCCCACTTAGACCAGGCAGTGACTCTGAAGCTGAGACACATCCCAGCCACACACAAACCCACTGGCTGATGGCCTTGGTGGCCAGGAAGAAGAAAGGAACAAGCCAGGGGCTTGTTTGCACAGACAGGGTGACAGAGTAGGTACGGAATGAGAGGAAGAGGAGGAGATAGAGGTGGAGGGGATGGGATAAGACTCAGCCAGGTGTTCCAGCTGTGGTGTAGTCCCGGGCGGGGTCAGGGTGGGAGACAGCTAAGAAGCCCCAGCACACGGAACAGGGCTTAGGGAGTTCAGGGCGCATGGGCAGGGCTGTGCCCACCCCTTGCATTCTCCATTCTTGGTCATCAGCCTAGAGACTGCCCTTCATGACTTGCTAATGCATCCACGATGAGTCGGGTTGTTTGCACTGTGTCTGTGTCCTCAGAATCCAGCAGAGAAGAGAGAGGTGGGAGTTTCGGGAATCGGAGGAACAGCAGCGGCAGACGGCACAGCGCAGCCTGCTGCCGCGCAGGGTGGCAACAACGAGGAGTCGGGTGGGCTGCCCAGCCGCCCGCATGCTGGATGTGGAGGGCACTCAGCTGGCAGCCTCTGGGGACAGACAGGAGACCCGTTTGAGCAGATCCTGCCACTTGTCTCCCAGCTGCCTCGCCAGTGTAGACAGCGTGTCATTCCATCAGCACTCATTTCTGGGAGATTGGAACTCTTTATCCCCAGGTAGCCCTAGTGTCGTAGTCTGTGCCCACATCAGCACCCTCACAGTCGGCTCAGGGTGCTGAGCCGGTCCAGAGCAGGAGGCCTGTTGGTCAGAGCTGGATTTTAGAGGCCCTCAGGGGAGATGGAGGACCTGGGGGCCCACAGTAGACAAGAACACACAGCAGCATTAAATTCATCTGCAGCATTGAATATCCCGTCGGTGTCTACATTTCCTTTGTTGGCTCCTGCATCTGTTGATTTTTATAATTTGACTGGGGACCCAGATGAGGCTCCCAGGTTATGACCGTCTGTCTTTCCTTGAAGAACCCACTGGTCCTGCAGAGTTTCCTGTATCTGGACGTGGGCAAGGGCATCCCCGTGGATGCAGTGACTCCATTCTCTGTTGTTTTGGGTGGTCGGAACGGAAGCTTGCATCAGGTTCAGGTGTGATCCTGTTTGGGTTTTCTGCCAGGTCTGCTTCATGGAGGGCATGGTGTTGGGTTTCTGCCACTTGGTGATGCTGGGTGTTGTTGGGCATCATTTGTGCTTGTTTTAAAAGACAAGAAGTGCACCGAGGAGATGAAGCATGGGACGGAGAGCACTCCCTGCAGAGCTCGGGAGGAAAGTGCGTGACCTGCAGGAAGGGGAAGAGGCTCAGCACCGCTGGGGTGGGGTCGCGGGCACCAGGCCAGGCTCAGCACCGCTGGGGCGGGGACGCGGGCACCGGGCCAGGCTCAGCACCGCTGGGGCAAGGACGCGGACACCGGGCCAGGCTCAGAGGCTCTGGCTGCCACGGCTCCAGCATTCGGAGCTCCGCACAGAGGGGCTGACAGAGGAGATGCGTGGCTGCCCCAGAGAGGGGTGCAGAAAGTACCTGCGCCACCCAGCTGGGCCAGAGCCTCCTAGTTCAGCCAGCTGTGTTATTTTGGGTGGCAGCGCATCACCCCTGGCCCAGCTGCGCACAGCCCGGTCAACCTCTGGGCAGCAGGAGACAGGACCGCCTTCCCACCAGTCCAGGCTTCTTCACCTACAGCTGCCTGGGAAAGAGTCCACACTCTCTCAACAGTACCTTGAGCCTCGGAGTCTGAGTCTGCTCGGGCTACCACCTCCCAGCACCCCAGACGGAGCGGCTGTAACAACAGACGTGTATTGTCTCCCAGGCCCGGATGATGGAAATACAAACACCAGGTGCCGGGTGGGCCATGCTCCCTCCGAGGACTCGAGGGAGGCGCCGTCCTCACTGCTTCCGGCGTCCGCTGGCCCAGGCCTCGCGCGGCTTGTGGCAGCGTCACGCCATGCATTCCCTGCCCCCACCGCCACGTGGCGTCTCTGTGCCTTTTTCTTCCTGTTGTGTCTCTCGGCCACTTTCCGCTTTTCCGAGGATCCACAGCTGTGTGCATGAGGGCTTACTCTGCTCCACTCTAACATGATTACATCGGTAATGACGCTGTTTCTAAATAGGCACCGGGAATTAAACTTCAACAATGCATCCCATAATAAGTCTTACTACCAAAGCATATCCCATAATAAGCCTCATTACCAAAGCACAGTGTAGGCATCCTTGGATCCAGAGCAGAGTACTTAGAAATGTAACTGTGGAGCCACCAGTGGATGCGCCCGTTTCCCTGCCACACACATTATCCCCCGTGACTTCCATTCTTAGTCTGGCTTTGTACACAGCGGTCCCACTCAGTCTGCAACCTGCATACGGGTCCCTGCCCATCTCCTAGAAATGTGCCCTTTCTTTGGGGTGACAGGCTGCCCAGGGAACATGACAAATTGATGGGCAACTTGGGTGTGTGTTATATTTATGAAGAGAGGAAATTAGAGGAATCCATTACAGTTCTGGAAATATAACTATTCCAGTCCAAGTAGAATGCACTGAAATGCAGAGTAAAGAAGGTCAAAAAGCCTTGAGAAAAGATGGAAGTAAGGAAGAGTCTGGAGTCTCAGCAGGCCAGGGACAGCGCAGGCGTCAGTGTCCTGGCCTGAGTCCAGCAGCCTGGTGACCACTGGCCAGCCCCATGGCCTGGGGCCTCCGCATCCCATCTCCAAACCTTTGATTTCTGCCTCTCACTGCGCGTCTTACCCCCTGTCTTACCTTCCTCCCCTATGTCTTGTGGGTCTTCTTGTCTCGGGGAGTCCATCCCTCAGTTCTTCCCACCCCCACCCTCTCTCCCGTCTCCATCCCTGTCTCATCCACATCTCTCACAAGGAAAACGTGGATTCGTGGACATCACGCATGTTATCTGTACAGGTGGTGCCCGCCACAGAAGGGGTTTTGACAGCGTATTTGTGATAGTTTAACAATGGATGTCCCTGGGTCTCCACGGGGGAGTCTTGTTTTCTTTTTGATTGTGTGGTTGAATGATTTTTTTCTACAGTGAAGATAGATTATTTGTGTAATTAGGGTCCTTTGACGTATTTTTAAAGTAAAAATCTTTTGCACCTTTTTAGTGATTTAGCTATATTTGCCTACTAAGAGAAAAAGCCCCTAGAAAGCAGAGTGGGGGGGCTACCCCAACCCATCGGCCGACATCGCAGTGCCTTAGACATGGCATGCACCCGGGACAGTGGGGACCACGGGGTCAGAAGGGGCTGAAATGCTGGGGATGAGTGGATCCACCAGGGTGTGCCTGTGCCGGTGGCTGGCTTGTGGTGAGCAACACTAGAGCCGTTGGGGCTGAGGTGTGGGTAGATTGGAAGGGCCAGGGGGCTTTTCCTCAAACGCTGGGTCCTGCTCTGGAGGCTCAGCGTGACCTCGGCTCTGGGCAAGCAGAGTGGCCTGGGCAGTTTTCTCATCCATACAGAGTAGGGTACGACCTTCCTTGGGGTGGTCCTTCCTACGACCACCCCAACAGTAACACCCAAGCCCGACTCAGTGATGATGAGAAGCTGGTGAGAAAGGAATTGGGAAAATTGCAAATCATTCCAGAGCTACATGAATGATTGCCACCTTATACTGTTTCTTTAAAGATTTATTTTTTATTGTTTATTTGAAATACAGAGTTACAGAGACAGGGAGAGACAGGAAGAGATCTTCCATTTGCTGGTTCACTCCTCACATGGCAGCAATGGCTAGGGGAGGGCCAAGTCAAAACCAGGAACCAGGAGCTTCATCTGGGTCTCCCACATGGGTGGCAGGGGCCCCAGTGCCTGGGCCACCTTCTGCTGCTTTTCCAGGTTCATTAGCAAGGAGTTGGCTAAGAAAGGGAGCAGCCAGAG
Organism: Sylvilagus floridanus; assembly: GCA_949820135.1. Classification (NCBI taxonomy): domain Eukaryota; kingdom Metazoa; phylum Chordata; class Mammalia; order Lagomorpha; family Leporidae; genus Sylvilagus; species Sylvilagus floridanus. The sequence continues at coordinate 73,436,868 of OX463235.1, forward strand.
CTCAATCTGGCACCCCTATTGGACGGGTCTCACATTGCTGGGTCTCCATGACACCGGCAGGCAACAGTTATGTAAGCAGACAGCGATCGCACACAAACAAGAACCACAGAGACAAACGTCACTGGCAGTGCCCGCTGCACGTGTGTTGACTCTGTGATCATGTGCATTTAGGCGACTGCTCTGAGCCTCAGTTTCTTATGGGAAAACTGAACCAACAATAGTGATGGGTTCCTACTGCCAATCAAAATTAATTAACATGTAACAAGTGCAACTATTTCCAATGTACAGGCAATGGTTTAAGAAAAAAGCTTGTTGTGTGTTTGAAATGCAGAGACACAGAGATAGAGAGTGATCTTCCACCTGCTGGTTCACTCCTCAAATGCCTACAAGAGCCGGGGCTGGAGCAGGTTGAAGCCAAGAGTCAGAGCTCAAATTGGGTCTCCCACATGGGTGGCAGGACCCAAATATTTGAGCTATCACTACTGCCTCCAGGAAGCAGGAATTGAAGGTGAAACCAGAACTCAAATCCAGGGATACAGGCATCCCTAGCGGTATCTTATCCTTTCCTGTTGATTAACCTTCAGACTTTTTTAAAAAAAGATTTATGTATTTATTTGAAAGAGTTACTGAAAAGGGGGCAGAGGGTTAAGATACAGAGAAAAGGAGAGAGAGATCTTGCATCCGCTGGCTCACTCCCCAGATGGCTGCAATGGCCAAGGCTGAGCCAGACTGAAGCCAGGAGCCAGGAGCCTCCCTGGGGTCTCCTACATGGGTGGTGGGGCCCCCAGCAGTTGGACCATCTTCTTTTGCTTTTCCCAGGCCATTTGCAGGGAGCTGAATTGGACGTGGAGCAGCTGGGACAAGAACCAGTGCCCATACTGGATGAATGGGACGCCGGCGTCACAGGTCGGGCAGCGTTGTCTGTTACGCCCCAGCACCGGCCCCTAACCTTGGAACTTTTGACAAACTTTCATTGATCATACATATCTGTAGATCCATCTCCAGACAACATATACATATCAATGTATATGTTCTTGCGTCATCACCACAGTATCTTAATTATTTGAATACTGTAGCTTTGAATCAGGGAGTGTGAGCTCCCTAATGTTCTAGCTTTCAAACTTGCTTCAGTCATTTTAGATTTTACTTGTACAAGTGAACTGAAATCTCTTAAATGTTTAAAACACCAACAAAGGCACATAGGACTGGAATTTGCTTCGTGGAGAGATTTTTAGTTATGAATTCTAGTTGTTGAATATATATTGACCTAATTAGAGTTTAGATTTCTTTTAGAATCAATTTTAGTAGTTTCAGTATTTAAAGGAATATACTCATTTTTGTTTATGTCATTCAATATGTTGACATAAAGTCGTCCAAGAATTCTGTTACCACAGCTCAGTGTCAGTCAGGTGTATCCATTCTTTATGATGTGGGAAATTTGCTCTTATCTATTTTCATACTGAGAAATCTTTAAATTAAAAAAAAAAAAGCAGACTTGGTTTTTATAGGTTTTTGCTAACTGCTAGTTTTGTATTTTATTGGATCTGTGTTCTTTATTGCTTCCTTTTTTTTTTTTTTTTTTTGGACAGGCAGAGTGGACAGTGAGAGAGAAAGAGACAGAGAGAAAGGTCTTCCTTTTACCATTGGTTCACCCTCCAATGGCCACCGCAGCCAAGCACTTGGGCCATCCTCCACTGCACTCCCGGGCCACAGCAGAGAGCTGGCCTGGAAGAGGGGCAACCGGAACAGAATCCGGCGCCCCGACCAGGACTAGAACCTGGTGTGCCGGCGCCGCAAGGCGGAGAATTAGCCTATTGAGCCGCAGCGCCGGCCTATTGCTTCCTTTTTCTCGAACCGGCACATGTGGGATGCCGGTGCTTCGGGCCGGAGTGTTAACCCGCTGTGCTACAGCGCTGGCTCCCTGTTGCCTCCTTTTTCTACCGATTTTGGATTCACGTTACTTCTTTAGGCAGAAGCTTAGATTGTAGATTTGCAGATTTTCTTCTTTTCTGTTACATGTGCATTGTACTGCCAATGGTTCTAAAATGCTTGTTTGAGTTAAATCCTAAAAATTTTAAATCTTCATTCTGCTCAAATTACTTCCTCATTTCCCTTGTCACGTTCTTCAATCCACGAATGATCTGGAAGTGTTGCTTAGTGTCCAAGCAGTTGCACATTTCCAACTTGAAATATAATAATAATCACAATAATAAGATAATGGAGGATTTGAAAGGTACAGAGACTGAGAGACACAGCAGACACCGTGAAAATGTCTAACACGCGTGTCATCGGGATCCCGGAAGGCAAGGAGAAGTGGGCAGAAGCCGTGTCTCCAGAGGTGGTGCTGGAGCTGCCCCACCAGCAAGGGGAGACATGAACCCACAGGCCCAAGAAGCTTGACAACCCCCACGCAGACCAAATACGCAGGAAAAGACACTAAGGCACGTCACAGCAAAGCTACTGAAAACTGAAGATGAAGAGAAGCTAAGAAAAGCAGCCGGAGACAAAAGACCCCTTATGTTCAGAGAAGGAAAGTGACAATGCTGAGCAGCGAGCGCCGCGGGATCTCACGGTTGATGTGCTGGGGGAGGGGAGACCCAGCAGCAGGAAGCTGTGCCCAGGGAAGGATCCTCCCAAGGATCGTTGCAGACTAGGCCGAAGTGGAGAGGATTCAGTCATTCAAGTACGACCGGGAGTTGGCAGGTGTGCAAAGCCGTCTCGGGTGGGATCGTGCCACGGCAGGGAGGAGGCCCGGCCGCCGCGGTGGAGACCGGTCGTCCACTCCGTCCACTCCCTGTAATCCACCCTGGAGCTGACCAGCAGCCTTCTCCTGGAGAGGTCATCACGGTGCCGTGGAAGGAGCGGAGGCCTTGAGTGCCGACTTGTGTCACGGGCGTCTCACGCGGCTCGGATGCGCTCCTGTGGAAGACTTGCTGCAGCACTGTCCAGCCAGGGCCGCCTCCGGCGTGGGCTCCGGGGCTTCCAGGGAGTCCGAGACATCAACTTCCTCTGATTCCGTTTGCATGAAGACCTTTGACCTCGCGAGCTTCCAATTACAGTACAAAAACTAAGGCGATGCCTGTCTTTCCATGCAGAGGCTGCGATTTTGTTTTTGTTTTATTTTCGTATTTATCTGAAAGGTAGAGAGACAAGGAGAGAGACAGAAACAGAGACTCGGGGAGATGATGCATGTGCTGGCTCACTCCCCCAAACGCCCGCCACAGCTGGGCCTGGGCCAAGGCAAAGCCAGGAGCCTGGAAGTCAGTCCAGATCTTCCCCACTGGAGACAAGGACTCAGTTCCTTAAGTCATCCCCCGGGGCCTCCCCAACCCCACGGGGTTAGCAGGAAGCTGGGTTGGAAGTGGAGTTGGGATTCAAACCCAGGGACTGCACTGATGGGGACGTGGGTGTCCCAAGCAGGGACTTAACCGCCATGCCGAATGCCTGCCCTTATTTTTGTTTTTAAAGAGATATTGACACTTTATAAAAGATCTATATCATGGCCAGCGCCGCGGCTCAATAGGCTAATCCTCCACCTGTGGCACTGACACATCAGGTTCTAGTCCCGGTTGGGGCACCAGATTCTGTCCCGGTTGCCCCTCTTCCAGTCCAGCTCTCTGCTGTGGCCCGGGAGTGCAGTGGAGGATGGCCCAAGTGCTTGTGCCCTGCACCCCATGGGAGACCAGGATAAGCACCTGGCTCCTAGCTTCGGATCAGTGCGGTGTGCCGGCTGCAGTGCACCGGCCGTGGCAGCCATTGAAGGGTGAACCAACTGCAAAGGAAGACCTTTCCCTCTGTCTCTCTCTCTAACTGTCCACTCTGCCTGTCAAAAAAAAAAAAAGATCTATACCGTGAAAGCAAAACTATTACTTTAGAAACAAATTATATCTTCAAAATAGAGTAATTTGAATATATTCACTAATTCTGTTTCTATAACTACCAACTGTTTATAGTGTACCATATGGTAGCATAAACCCAATTTATATTTTATCTGCAATAAATATAAACATGAGCATTGTGCATGCAGAAATGCTGGGTTAAGATTTTGTTCATCTCAAAGGCGCAAGTCAGCAAAGTAGGAAAGGCGCAAGTTAGCCAAGTAGGAACGGCGCTGTGGTTACAGGCACTAACTTATGCCTTGTACTTTCTCTATGTAAAATTCCATAACTGCAGTGTCCGTGTCAGTAATCAAGCCTTCGTCATTCCCGTGTCGCTTTCATCTCTTACTGAATGCTTCTTCAGAATTGTCTTGAGTTTCAGAGAGATCGATTCTGTTAGCAAGGGGACGTGCTGGTGGCCAAACTGGGGAAAGTGTCTGAGTTCTGTTCCCTGTATTGGCTGAGTGCTGGACTGAGCGGAAGGAGTTAATGCAATTTCTAAAAGGTTCGGGTTTTTTTTTTTTTTTCCTTTTGACTACTAAGGAATCTTCAGTGGAAAATAAAACATAAAGAAAAGACCAAAAGCTACATTAGGCAAACGCTCATACAAAGAAAGCTGGGGTCGCTGCATGCGATAAAGTTTTATTTATTTATTTGAAAGTCAGAGTTTCACACAGAGAGAAAGAGAGGCAGAGAGAGAGAGAGAGAGAGGAGAGAGAGAGAGAGAGAGAGAGAGAGAGAGAGAGAGAGAGAAAGAGGTCTTCCATCTTTTGGTTCACTCTCCAGTTGGCTGCAATGGCTGGAGCTGCGTCGAATCAAGCCAGGAGCCAGGAGCTTCTTCCAGGCGTCCCATGTGGGTGCAGGGGCCAACTTCTACTGCCCTCCCAGGCCATAGCAGAGAGCTGGATCAGAAGTGGAGCAGCCTGGTCTCGAACCAGCACCCATATGGATTGCCAGCACTGCAGGCAGTGGCTTTACCTGCTACACCACAGCGCTGGCCCAGGCATTCACTTTAAATCAATTAACTTTAACGTCGACCAGGCAGCAGCAGGGACACAGAAGACCACTGCTCCTGCTCAAAGAAAGAGGCCCCCGAGAAGGAGGAACCATTCTAAAGGGAGATGCGTCCGGCAGCCTCAGAGCGTCTACCAGAGAGCAAAAGCCGAGCACGTAGGAAACCCCCTTCAGTCTGGTGAAAGTTGTATTTGTCTATTTTTACACAGGGGGCGTGGCTGCAGGCAATGGCCATCGCCACCACGTTGGACAACAAGCTGGTGGCACTGAACGTACGGCTGATGACAGTGAACCCTTCCCCCCTTCCGCCCCGGAGTCACCGCAGAGACCCAGACATCCTGCACAGGGGCGCAGCTGGGGGTCCCAACCGTGGGCACTTGCTTGAACCCAGGCGAGACGGAGCGCGCCCCTGTGAGCTCTGGCAGCAGCACAGGCGGCCGCCGGGGTGTCCTGACGAGCAGCTAACACGTGTGTCACAGGCCTGAGTCGGAGCTGCACATGACCACGTGGAGGAGGCTCAGACACACCGGGGCGTGCAACAACAAAGCGCTCCAATTGTCACCGTGTCACTTTCCTGGATGACATTTCCAGGCTGGCAGCAGAGACGCCTGGCTTCCTGGGCGGTGTGACTCAGGGCCTGGGCATGTGGGCGCGCAGCCTCTGGAGACACGGTGCCCCCCAGCGGCGTGCCCGCTCTCTCTGCCAGAGAAGAGGCGCTGTGGTGGAGAAGGCCCAGGGAGGCTCACGGAGAAATGCCTGTAGGAGTTCACGGGGAAACTTCCCAAGTGTGGCAGGTGGGGAGGAGAGGGTGTGGGGAAAGGACCTCCCCGGCCACAGCCGTATCCCCCGCGTGTGTCACTAGGCCTGTGGACCCCTGTTGTTGTGCAAGGGGGGCAGAAGCTGCAGCATGGTCTGCACCGGCCAGACATGAGCTCCTTCTCGTCGTTTCTGGAACAAGAAGCGCCTTGCTCTATAGAAACAAGCGGAGGCAGCAATGTGACTACATCTCTGCGGGGTAAGGAGGGGAGAGGTCTCCCCCCAGCCCAGGGCCGGGCTGTTGAGCAAGGAATTCAGCACACAGGTCCCCTCTGAACTGAGTTTACCAGGCAGGGAGTGTGCCAGGCAGAGGGCACTCGGTGGCCATGACCCAGAGGCGTGACCCTGCCTGCACATGAACTCGTAGGGAACTGTGAGAGAAGAATAGGCAGGAAGAGCAGGCACTCAGGCCCCCGGGTCTCCTCCCTGTTTGTGCACCTGTTGGTGGAGAGGGTCCTGGGTATGTGGTCGCTTTTCTCAGGGATGGGAGGAGGCAGGGAGCCCTGCCCGTGCGTGGGGCAGGGGCCCCCGTGAGCAGGGGCCTTATTTACCCACCCAGTCTTCAATCCATAGCTCTGGGTGCCACAGCCATGGGACCCTGCAAAATGGTGAAGGAGTTCAACTGGGGTGGGGCTGGGCCGAGCCAGCAGAACTCAGGCCCAGGGCCAGGCCCGCGTCACCAGCTGCCCCTCTAGGGCAGGGGTTGGGAGCTCTGCTGAGCACGACGGGGGAGCTGCAGGGCCCCCCGCAGCCTGGGGGGATGCCGAGGAGCTGCTGTTTCCCCAGTGGCAGCTCGGCTGGGGAAAGCCTCGGCTGAGCTGGACTCCGAGTCGTCTCAGAAGCACCTGGGGCCTCTCTGGCCTTTAGGAATTCCATGGGTGCAGACAGTCAGGGCTGACCCAGCGCCCCCTACCTGCCACGATGACATTTGGGTGAGCTCCATGCACGAAAAGGCACTTGCCTGTTGCCCTGTCAGGCCTGTGCCGGCAGTTGCCTGGACGGACAGACTGCCCCTCCACCACGAAGCCGCTGAGGGTGCCCTGGAGCACGCCTTCCCTGGGGGTCCAGTGAGTTGACAGCTCTGAGCCCCTGCATTGGCAAGAGCTCCCAAGGGTAGATCCGTGAGTGATGGGATCCAGGGGCTAAAATCCTTAGAGCTGTGACAAGGCCAGGTTCCACTCTCAGTCCTGGCATTCCCCAAAGCAGGCAGACAGCCAACCGTTTCATCCTCCATCCATGGCCTTCACGCTGGTAGCCGACCACGGGCCCACCAACATGCCTCAGGCTAGGATGCCAGCAGCAATATCACAGCACCCATCCCAACCATCCCAGGGAGGAGCTGGGGACTGGGAGGGAGGGAAGGGCCCACTCAGCGGGTAATCTCCACCCTACAGCCCCTTCCTGCACCCTTGCTATGGAAGTGAAGATATAGGGACAGACACTCATTGCTCTTGAACCCTGGGCCTCCTGTGTTTATCCTCCTCTCTCCGAGATGAGGCAGGTATCTCCGTCTGACTGGTGAACACGCGGAGGTCCAGGGAGTTGTATGGCTCGGTCAAAGTCACACTAAGTGACCGGCGAAGCTGCTCTCACATCCTTGCAGACTAGAATCTAGACCCCTTTCCAGCACTTTGGCAGAGCCTACGTCATGTGCAAAGTGGAGGTTGTGCTCATCCATTAACAAGTGCAAGGACGGGCAAGATCCAGGCCAGCCTCAAGCGGCTCATAGCGCGGCTGAACGGAGCAATGGTAGCTGTGATCACAAGCTACTGTCCAGTTGTGTCCCCACGTGCGTTCTCAGGAAAGAGCAAATGAGCCGTGGGCAGGAGGCTGACTTCAGAATTTAAGCAGAGGCCTGTGGCCATGCGGGGAGGCTAGCACCACTCTGGGGTCTGTCGTGTTTGTCTAGGCCTCCCTCTAGGATCAGGGTCAGGTCCCTTGAATGTCTGTGTGCCTGGCACCTGTCACGGAGCCCGGCACAGAGCAGGTGCTCAGGGAACCCAACACGAAGCAAGCAGCACACAAGTGTCTTAGAAAACTTTTCGCAGTAGTTCTTTGTGGCTCCCTTGCCAAGCATTAATACTACTAACTATCTCTCCCTGACTCCATGAGACTCGAAGGAGAAATGGGGGGAGGCGAGAAGGCTCGGCTACTGCTTAGGATCTCCAAGGTAAACATGCATCCAGCACACTCGCTGCCTCCAGGTGCCCCTTGCCAGCAGCACAGCCTCCACGGAAGGAGACTCCAGATTTGGCAAGAACTCCTGCCAGGGAAGTGGGCTGGGCTATTCTTGTAGGCCGACTTACTTTTTAAAGATGTACAAGGCTGAGACTGGCTACGGTCAAGGCTGTCCCTCTTGAAAGGTTTCCACCTTGTCTCGCCATCAGGCTTCCTGGGGGAAGAGGCTGTGTCCTGCTCCCGGTACTAGCCATTAGCCGGGCAGTGCCCACCCTGTTGTTGGTGACCAATGGCATCCGCCATCTCTGTCTTGTAGTGCCTTGCAGATACACACGTGTTGACCCCGTCTTCACTTGTTCACTCGCCTCCAGGTTCAGTCAGTGCACACTGATCACCCGTTCTGCCCAGGGCACCGAGGACGTGACAGTGGACAGGAGGCGGTGATCTTCAAGGCACACGGCTCGGCAAAGATGACCTGCAACACTGCAGGTGCAAGGTAGATGCTCCCAGTCCAGGGCTCAGGGCTGAGGGGTGATGCGGGCTTTGCGAGGAGAGGGACTTTTGAGTTAGTTCTTGAAACTTGTCCAGAGGAGGGAAGGACAAGACTGGCCTTGGAGAGAGGGAAGACTACCAGGTGGTGAATGCCTGACTTCAGGTCAGTCGAGCCCGGGGTGCCGGGGGAGGGGGGGGCTAAGGTAGGAGGCTGAGCCTTTCGGCTCTTGGGTTGGACTCGTACTGCGAAGGAGTTTGACTCGATTGTATGGGTGATGGGGTTTGTGGTTATGGAGGAGGAGGACTCCGTCCACTGGTGGAGTGGACAGCATCCAGGAGTAGGCGGGACCAGGGCAGGGGAGGGGAGTCAGAGAGCATCGCACATACCCAGGCTTGGGAAGAGGAAGCTCCGATCCAGGGCAGTGGTGCCAGGACCAAGAGGAAGCGGTGCCGTGGTTGACTGTGGCCATCAGGGGACCACACGGAGGACTTCCTAGGCTCCCTGACGTCCTTGGTCCTTCATCTGCAAACCTAGGCTGGGTCAGCTTGAATCTATATTGAATAGCTTAAGTGACCCCTTGTTTAGAGGGGTAAGTGGCTTTGGAGGCACACCAGCTGAGCCTCGGGCTGGCTTTGCCGTGGGTTGGGCCCACTGAAGGCTGATTGGTTCAGTAGGTCACTCATCGCTGGGAGCTGTTCAGCAGAGATGGTGAGCAGCTGTCCAGATGTTTTCACCGTGTGACATTGACCTGGAGGGATGTTGCTGCCCCGTGAAGTCTAACAATCCGTGATTCCCACACCTAGGAGTGCTCAGAGAGCCACCCTGCCCTCCATGGACTCATGCCCTCAGGACTTTAACTCGGAGCCCTAGGGAAGAGCTGAGTTTCCACACCCAGCTTGGCCTGTGAGCTGTGACTGCACAGCGAGGTTCCTAGCGCGAGCTGGGGCTCCAGTGACTCATCCTCTAAGCTCCGGGAACTCAAGGACGACAGCCATGCTCCGGCCCCGGGAGAGGAAGGACCATGCCAGGTCCCTCGGTGCCACTTTTGCATAGCCTCTCTTCAGCTGACATCCCCGTGAGTCACCCTTTCCCCGGATGCGGAATGACGGCCCGGCGGGGCCTGCGGAGCCTGGAGCAGCAACGGGTTCAGTGGTTCAGGGCTGTTGCACTCAAGCTGTGGGTTGAAAACCACCAGGAAACAAGAATGAAGGTCCCCTTCCCGCGGTGGGCAAGGCTGGTGGGCACGCGGCTCTGGGATGCCTGTAGTGAGCTCGGGATGGTGAGAGGGCTCGTGGCTCATGGAGCTGTCAGAAGCCTTCTGCGGGCCCGTTCGTCCACACCCAAGGAACAATGAACCTTTCCCCCAATTCCTGGGGGCTGAGGGCAGCTCAGGGTTTGTATCCTGCCCTGGGTGCTGGTCACGGGCCAGTGACCCTCACGACCCTGGGAGGAGGGGTGCTCGCTGCCTGGGTGGCCCTACCCTGTTCGACACCTCGCTGCCTTCCCCCCGGTATCCCTTTCCAAGGGCCCGTGTCCATCCGACTGGGCACTGCTCAGATCTGTGTCTTGGCTCCCTCAGTGTTCAACTCTCCCAATTACGAATCCAACACTTTCCCAGTTCAACGATCTGGTCCCTGGGGGCTAATCTTCCCCAACATGCCCAGAACTGGAGGCTTCTCCCTTCACCCAGAGCCTCCTCCTTCCTCCACTTCACACAGTTGAACTCTTCCCTCCAAGGACAGTTAGGATGCCAACTCCTCCATGGAGTCTTTCTGAATGCCCAGTCAAAATGAAACTTTCTTTGGGGCTGTTAGAAACTGGGGCCATCGTCATGGCACAGTAGGTTAATCCTTCGCCTTCAGGCCAGCATCCCGTAAGGGTGCCGGTTCGAGTCCTGGCTGGCCCTCTTCCAATCCAACTCTCTGCTACGGCCTGGGAAAGCAGTAGAAGATGGCCCAAGTCCTTGGGCCCCTGCACCCACATGGGAGACCTGGAAGAAGCTCCTGGTTCCTGGCTCCGGATCAGTGCAGCTCTGGCCATTGTGACCATTTGGGGAGTGAACCAACAGAAGGAAGACCTTTTTCTCTGTCTCTCCCTCTCACTGTCTGTAACTTTACCTTTCAAATAAATAAATAAAATCTTTAAAAAAAAAGAAATGTCATATTTATAACAATGTGATGAGTCCTCTCGCTGCCACAGTGACTCAGATAAATGCCCCATGTCTGGTCCACAAGTTCCCGGAGATGGTGAACAATATCTTATCCAGAATGACGTCTCTAGCTCCAGGCGTGTAGCCTCGTGTCTGCGAGGGCAACGCCACAGAAGAGTTGATGGATGAATGGAATTTAAAGTTATGTTTATTTTGGTGCCCAAAAAAAATCTGAAATCCATGCATAGGTTGTTCATAATTTGCAATTTCCATGAAGACCAGAAGACCCCCTGTAGTTGCTTTGCCAATGGAAATTCTGGAAATCGATGTCATGATGCCACCCGGGCATGCTCCGATCCCTCTGGAAAGCGCCACACTCAAATAAGGACACGCGTGTGTCACCTCTGAACATCACCTTCCAGAGCTACAGGGGGTTTACCGATAAGGTCAGGAGCAGACTGTCATTTGTATCCAGGCTTGGGCTTGAAAATCCCTTTAAAAATAGCATCCAAATGAGCATCCTTCCAGTTTATGAAAAATTCATTTTTCTCTTGTGTTGCGAGAAATCCATTTAAAGGCAACCACACTCGTGGGAAATAACCAGAGCAGAAAGATCTCCAGGAACACCTCTGGGTTGGTCCTGCCCTGCATAATTTCAACCCTAGGATGCTGGGCCCCTTGCCTGTGCTGACGAAAACAAAGCCCGATGAAAATGCAAACAGTCTGTCCCACGCCGGCACACCGAGAATTCGCCCAAGTTTCGAAAACATAACTGGCTCGTTTTTTTCCAGGTCTAACCCAAATATTTTCAGGCCCAAATGCAATGGCGGTACTGGGCACAAGTCAAACAGTGCACAACGCCGGGGTTTCCCCCGGGCATTCTAAACGGATAATGCTGGAGCTCAGGAAGAAAGCACCAGACTCGCTGGCGGTAGGGAGTGAGAAGCCGCAAGCAGCACAGGCAGCCATGGAACTGCGGACTATGGTGGCTCTGGCGCTTCGGCAGCTACTTTGTCGTCTCTGCTGATGAATGTGCAGCCCCCTCCCTGCTGGACTTGCTTCTTGTCAGACCCCAGGCCCTGTGCCTCCCCAGGGGGGCAAGCAGCACCACTGAGGGCTCTTCCCCAGGGGCAGGCCTGCAGCTTGATGTGGGCTCCCCAGGTGTCCCGTGGGCTGGCTAGCATCCCAGTGCCTCAGTCCCCAGCTCTCTGCTCCTAGACAGACCCCAGGGAGGACCCTGTGAGCAGCCAGGGCCGAGGCCAGTGTCCTTGTAGGCGATCTGCTGTGCCTGTCAATCAAGAGGGAGAGAGCGCCGTTCTGAGAATGCAGGGCAGCGCTCCTTCACGGCACCTAACAGGCCCCTCTTAGGAGTGCCAGTCCCCACCCCTCTAGAAGAGGCGGGGCCCACACAGAGCCCCAGGACCAGGTTGCTGGGGTTTTTACCTCTAATAAGAGGATGCTCAGGGGCTAGAGCTGTGGCACAGTGGGTTAAAGCCCTGGCCTGAAGCACTGGCATCCCATATGGGCGCCAGGTCTAGTCCTGGCTGCTCCTCTTCAGATCCAGCTCTCTGCTATGGCCTGGGAAGGTAGTGGAAGAGGCCCAAGTCCTTGGGCCCCTGCACCCACATGGGAGACCCAGAAGAAGCTCCTGGCTCCTGGCTTCGGTTTGGCGCAGCTCCAGCCGTTGCGGCCATCTGGGGAGTGAACCAATGGATGGAAGACCTCTCTCTCTCTCTCTGCCTCTCCTCCGTGTAACTCTGACTTTCAAATAAATAAATAAATATTCAAAAAAGGACGCTCAGATGTGTTAGGAGCTCCGCACATGTCGTTGGGTTTGCTGTTCCGCCCAGGCTGCAGGGCACACATGAACGGCCACTATGAAACAATAGGAGAATCCTGCCCTGACCGGAGGGGGCTGAGGCTCTGCCCACCCTGGGGAAGACAGGGGCATGGAGAAAGCGCTCTTGGGAAACCAAGGTGGCCCTGCATGGAGAGGAAGGAAGAGGCAGTGGTTTTGTGACTCAGCAGGCTTCAGTGCAGACAGGGCAATGAGGGCCACGTGGAGCCTTCTCTCAACATAGGTTTCTGCCATGCTCGAGTGCTGGACATCTGGTTGACCCAAGCCTTGGCTGGTGGCCTTAGAAAGACCTTGCACCCCTTGGGTCTCACTGCAGAGACAGCTTCTCTGGGAGGAGCCTGTGGGCCACAGACTCTGCCGGGGGCCAGGGTGATGGTGTTTTGGGTGGACTCCAGTCCATAACTCACCCAATCTGAGCTTGCAAAGGGCTTAAATGGACAGGTAGACCTCACTGCCACCTGGGGCTTCAGGACTGAGGGGTCAGTTTGTCTGAGACAGAATCCCAGCCGCCCTTCTCCCAGCCTTCTTTCCCTCACGGGCAAAATGAGATGCCAATAACTCGGGGAACTGTGGGAGGAAGGAGCCCGAGGCACCTGGGACCAAGAGAGGGCTCCCTCCCTGCAGGTGAGTTTTGGCCGGTGCCTGGCAGAGTAGGGGTCAGAACTGGGGCCGGCTCTGTGGAGGGCAGAGCAGCCTCAAATGCTGGGAACACGGGGTCCAAGCTGGGTCCACTGGGCATGGTGAAGTGACCCAGAGGAGGAGAGCAGTGCCGCAGGGCTGGGTCGCGGGCTCAAGCGTCCTCTGGTCACTCAGCTGTCATCTAGGGAGCGGTTTTCATGAGGGAACTGCAACGCTGGCTCAGGGGACACAACGGCCAATAAGACAAACATCACTGAGCCCCAAGGAACTCACAGGCTAGGGCAGCTTTTGAGAAACGAAGGACTGGGGATGGCATTGTGATGCAGAGGATTAAGCCCCTGCTTGCAATGCTGCCGTCCCATACAGCGGTGCTGGTTCAAGTCCTGGCTGCTCTGCTTCCAAGCCAGCTCCCTGCTCATGCACCTGGGAAAACAGTGCATGATGGTCCAAGTACTTGGGCCCCTGCTACTACGTGGGAGACCTGGATGGAGTTCCAGGTTCCTGACTTCAGCCTGGCCCAGCCCCAGCTGTTGCAGCAAATTGGAGAGTGAACCAGCAGATGAAAGATCTCTCTTTTTTTCTCTCTCTCTGTCTCTCTGTTACTCTGCCTTTCAAGCAAACAAACAAAAATCATAAATCTTTAAAAAAAAGAAAAGAAAAACAAAGGACTACCCGCTATACAGATGTGTTGTTATCCTTATTAGAGTATTATTTAAGTGTACTCAAATATAAAACTGTGTGCTAATTTCTTAACTTTGTAGACAGCATCTACAACTATAGAAATAAAAGCAAAGGGCCAGCGCTGTGGCGTAGTTGGTAAAGCTGCCATCTGCAGTGCCGGCATCCCATAAGGGCGCCGGTTCAAGTTCCTGCTGCTCCTCTTCCGATCCAGCTCTCTGCTATGGCCTGGGAAAGCAGTAGAAGATGGCCCCAGTCCTTGAGCCCCTGCACCCACGTGGGAGACCTGGAAGAAGCTCCTGGCTCCTGGCTTCAGGTAGGCTTGGCTCAGGCCCTTGCAGCTATCTGGGGAGTGAACCAGCAGATGGAAGACCTCTCCTCTCTCTCTCTCTCTCTCTCTCTCTCTCTCTCTCTCTTTGCCTGCACCTCTCTGTAGCTCTGCCCTTCAAATAAATAAATAAATCATTTAAAAATATTTTTAGAAAAGAAATAAAGCAAATTTAGAAATAAAATGACAAAACTGATAACATTTAAATCATCAGATTAGTTTGATACAACAGGTTATGCTGGTTTGCCAGGATTTAAAAACAGAAAGATGGGGCTGGCACTGTGGTGTAGCTGATAAAGCTGCTGCCTGAAGTGCTGGTATCTCATATGGGTGCCAGTTCGAGTCCCAGGTGTTCCACTTCCAATCCAGTTCTCTGTTAACATGTCTGGGAAAGCAGCAGAAGATGGCTCAAGTCCTTGGGCCACTGCACCTGCGTGGGACACCTGGAAGAAGCTCCTCGCTCCTGAATTCGGATCAGCCCAGCTCTGGCCTTTGCAGCCATTTGGGGAATGAACTAGCAAATGGAAGATCAATCTCTCTCACTTTGACTTCCAAACAAATAAATAAATCTTTTTTTTTCTTTTTTGACAGGCAGAGTGGACAGTGAGAGAGAGAGACAGAGAGAAAGGTCTTCCTTTGCTGTTGGTTCACCCTCCAATGGCCGCTGCAGCTGGCGCGCTGCGGCCAGCGCACCGCACTGATCCGAAGCCAGGAGCCAGGTGCTTCTCCTGGTCTCCCATAGGGTGCAGGGCCCAAGCACTTGGGCCATCCTCCACTGTACTCCCGGGCCACAGCACAGAGCTGGCCTGGAAGAGGAGCAACCGGGACAGAATCCGGTGCCCCAACTGGGACTAGAACTGGTGTGCCCATGCCGCAAGGCGGAGGATTAGCCTAGTGCAACAGGATCAGCCTGCTGCAACAAGACACCCCAGTCTGGGTGATGTGTGGAGAAAAGGTGTTTATTTAGTGTCTGGTCCTGGAGGTCCTAGACCACCGGGCCTGTTTCTGCTCAGCTCTGAGGGTCTCATGGTGGCGGCCCCGCTGTGGGAAGAGCCCATGGCAGGAGTCACGTGGTGAGGGAAGAGGCCAGAGCCATCCTTCAATGACAGCTTGCCCCTAACTCACTGCAAAGACCAGCACTGATTCCTTCCCAAGGCGTCACCTGCCCCCAGGGACCTTGCTGCCTTCCCCTAGAGCCCAGCTCCTGACAGATCCCGCCCACCACCATGACGCCAACACGCCGAGGGCCAAGCTTTCAGTAGATGAGCCTTCGGGGACAAACACATTTAAACCGTGTTATAACCCTAGGGATCCAGTGATCGCACTCGTAGATGCAAACAAGAGAATTGAAGGCATGTAAACACCCATGCAAAAATGCACTGAGAAGCATTCTCGGTAGCACGACCTATCATGGCCATCCGTTGATGAGTGCGCGAGCCAAACATGACCAGGTCGATGGAACAGGACCTCAGCGGAGGGCAGGAAGTCCCCACACCTTCTACGATGAGGACGGGCCTCGGAGACCTTGCACGGCCAAAGATCATGTCGTGTCTGCATCCGGGGTAGATGGACCTAGAAAAGAGACTGGTGATAGCCTAAGCTGAAGGCAGTCGGGGGTGGATGGGGATGGGGGTGATTGCCAGTGGGGATGGGGGTTCTCGGGGAAAAGCTTCCAAAATTAGACATGGTCATGGTTGCACAGCTCCAATTATGGGCTTTAAATGGGCATATGCTAATTACGTATGTCATCATATGTTAATTACATATGTCATATGTTAATTAAGCACAATAAAACCTTTTAAAAATAAAAATAAACCACATGCCCCAAATGCTTGATAAAATAAAAATGAGTACCCGGGGGTGCTTACGCCCAGCGCTGCGTTCTAGTGCTGGGTATTTGGAGCCTGCATGAGACAGAAATTTTCCATGAACAATCTGCAAATGCCAATTTTAATGAGGTGTCCTGTCCCTTAATCACTCTGAAAGGCTACCTTATGGTAGTTAGCCATGGAGAATTATTTAAGACTCACTTAAACAGGTGCTGCCGCTAATTAGTGCTAGAATTGGGAACAAGACATTTTTCTCGCGGCTTATTTACTATTGGCATTGCAAGTTGCCGTGCACAGAGACGAATGCATGGAACACCTATGGCTCATTGGCAGCCCCGCACCGCACCGCCCCGCACCAGGGCTGGGGAGAATGTGGCTCTCAGCTCCGCGCTGGCACCGGGGGCCATGTTGCTGTGGTTGGGTTGGGTTTGAGTGTCCACCCCCAGAGGGTCCGCGTATCAGAGGCTTGGTCCTCAGGGGGCAGTGTTGACAAGTAGGGTGGACCTTTAAGAGGTGGGGTCAAGTGCATGGTCCTGGGGTCCTGGGGCCTCTCCTGTGGACTCTACCATTTGCCAGCCACTGTGATGGGCACAACCGGGAGGCCGCTCACCACAACTGAGCCCACGCTAGCGCCAGGCCCCCAAACTTTCAGAAACTGCCCCAGGAAGTCGCTGTGGTTATGTGACGATGGCCGTGTCCACGTGACACCCCTCTCTTTCCAGTCCATGAACTTCCTAGACGGACGCACTGAAGTCCTCTGGTGTTGGCTCAGCCTGGCCGTGGTTATGAATCTGTGCTGATGTTGCGATTCCAGGGTAAAAATAGCGGATTCAGGACTCATTCTAGAATCGCACGTGCGTCTGTGTGGATGGGACCGTCATGCACAACCATTGCACACAAGCCGCAAGCAGGACCACAAATGAGGACACAGCGGAGCCCAGGACTTGAAAAGTAGGCAATGAAGACAAGCAAGGCCCCAGGGAGGGAAATGCCACGTGTGTGTCTGGTGGGATAGGGCTGGGGTCTGGCACAGGGCGCTGGAGCGAGGGTTTGGCCCATGAGGGGCAAGGGGCAGCTCTGCAGGTGGGAGGGTGGCTGCTACCAGCCAGATCTTTGAGGAGGAGTTTAAATGCTCAAACACCCCCGGTCCCTTCTGTTCCCCTCGGTTCCTCCCTAATAGGCCTTTCGGCTCTTCTGCACGGGGATTTCCAACCGTTTTCAGGGCAAAAGAAGAAAACCACAGATGCAAGAGGCCCTGGAAGGTGCAGCCCACGGCCTGGCTCAAAGACTCCCGGAGCAGCCCACGGGGCTGGCCCACAGCCCGGGCCAGGGGACCGCCACTTTTCCAGGCCTCCTTTTGCTCCCAGAGGGTGGAAGGGAGAGAAACCGATTCAATGAGCTGCACGCCAGGCCTCTGACAACCCTCTGGACGCAGAAGGATGGAGAAATCACTTGCTCTGTGAAGCAGCGTACGACGCGCTGGTGCGGGCGTGTTCTCAGCTCTGTCTCTGCACCAACTGCCCATGGGCCCCTGCTTTGCCGGGAGATCGCAGATCCCACTGCAGCGGGGCAGCGGGCGGCCGAAACCCCTTCTGTGTCTGCACATACTGGGGCTTATATTTAGCTTCCAGACAGACGCTGAGGGTGAGTTTTCACTGGGCATGCTGGAATTTTCTATCCCGTGAGTCAGTTTCGTCTGCCCCTGACTTGGCACTGGGCTCACAGAGGGGGACAGCACAGTATGCTGGTGACTGCATGGCGAGGCCATCATCGCGCTGGGTACACACCCTGAGGGCCCTAGGTGACACCCTAGGATCCTGGCACCCAGGCACGGGTGCCCACTAACCTGCAAACAGGTGCAGAGAGAGGAGAGGACCCACCTGCCGGCTCTGGGTCACACTCGGCCGCTCATGAGCTGTGTGAGTAAGGGACAAGTCGCCGCACCTCGATTTCCACCTATAACACAGAGATCGTAGCCAGTAATAAGGGAATGGCGACGGTAACAGATGAGCTGCCGGGGTATGGTGAGTGGCCACTCCCTCGCCTCCCCTTCCCTCCCTTCCCCCGACCCCCCCGACCTCCCCGACCCCCCCGACCCCTGCCGTCTGCACCTTCTTGCCCAGGCGGAGTTTTCCTTCAGCTTCACTCATGCATTTGCACACACGTGGCCTCCTAGCATCTTCCTTCTTGTTAGGAACATGTGCCCCCTGCTGCCCCCTGGTGGAAGGGGAGGTGGGGCGCAACCTGCTTACACTCCCCTGTGAGCCCTGCAGCCCCACCTCAGCGTGGGCACCTGTCACCCACCTCCAGGGCTCAGGCATGAGGTGTCTGTTACAGAGGGAACATCGCCCACAGAAGCAGTGTTGGACCTGAGCTGTCCCCGTAGCCCCTACCCCCTGCTCCCTGCCTCCCCTCACCCGGCTGCCTCCACAAAGGTTCTGGAGCATCCTCCCAACCCTTTCACTTAGCATTTACACACACATGCACTATTGTTAACGTGAATGTGGCCACACAGTGCACAGCATTCTTGACACTGGTATCAACACTATGTCTTCTTTTTTAAAAAAATAATCTATTGATTTTGAAAGGCAGAGAGACAGGGGCTGGCACAATGGTGCAGTTTAAACCACTGCCTGCAGCGGCAGCATCCCATATGGCACTGGTTCAGCTGGAGCTCCTGGAGTTGGCATAGAAAGGGAATGACTCAGCTCCCTGCTAATGCACCTGGGAAAGCGGCATATGGTGGCCCAAGTGCCTGGGCTTCTGCTCCTACGTGGGAGACCCAGATGAAGCTCCTGGCTCCTGGTTTTGGCCTGGCCCAGTCCCAACCATGGCGGCCATTTTGGGAATGAACCAGAGGATGGATGATCGCTCTCTGCCTTTCAAATAAATAAATCCTTTAAAAAAATAGAAAGAAAGAGTAACAGAGAGGGAGAGATAGAGAGATCTTCCAACCACTCATTCACTCCCCAAATAGCCACAACACTGGGGGTTGGGCAGGCTGAATCCAGGAGCCAGGGACTCAGCCTAAGTCTCCCATGTGGGTGCAGGGGCCCAAGCACTCGGGCCATCATCCACGCCTTTCCCAGGCACATTAGCAGGAAGCTGGATTAGAAGAAGAGCAGTCAGGGCTCTAACCAGCAGCTCTGATACAGAATGCTGGTACATAACCCACGGTGCCACAATGCCAGCTCTTCCACGGGATGCCCTGGGGCACCTTCTAATCCTGCCGCCTCCCATGATTTGTCATGGGCTAATCTCTATGTTACTAGATCCCACCCGGACATGTAGGCGGTGTGTGGAATGTCACAGCGGTCATCCCGCCACATTCTCTTTGTGCACAGGTGTGAAGATGTCTGCACCACACCCATCTGTGCAGAAGAAGACGAGGCAAGACAGGTGCAGGATTCTCTGAGGACATGGGCTGACCTCCCTGGGACCGGAACGCGGCAGCCCAGAATCCTCCACCCACGCTCTCCTCTGCAGAACACAAAGAAGAGAATTCTTTCTGGGACTTCCACGAGGGAGCGGTGCTTTCACGGTCACAGGGAGCTTGGGGAACACACCCTTCCTCCCCAAGTCACAGGCATGTCACCAGGAGCTCCCAAGGAGCAGCTCCGACTGCAGCATTCCCAGCCTAAACTTGCTCAAGGCTGCCCGTCTTCAGTGTGGGACCCCCGCCGCCAGCCATGCCTGGACGCCAGTGCAGCCCGCCCCTGCCCCCTGGTGCACCCCCGATCCTCCACTGGGAAGAAGCCATGTCCCACTCTTCAGCTCCCTCCCCCGCCACACCAGCCCAGCACACTCCCCCTGCCCCTGCATAGCCCTTGTCCATGAACTTCCTTTTCTATGTCAGTCCAAGGCAAACTTCCACTCAGTTCCCAGGCCAGCACTGACCTGTGACCTGTCACTCTACCTCCCGCAACCCTGACCCCGTCCACAGACCTAACCCCTGTGATGTCCTGTTTTCCCGTCCGTCTCAGGCCAGGATGTGAGCTCCGTAAGGTGGAGCCACCGCTGCCCAGATGTGGCACCAGCCTGCTAGTGACCGTGGACTTGTGGGATGCGTGAACAATTGAGTGGTGTGTGCTAGGGCCACACCGTGCTCCACCCTGGATGCTGGGAATGTAGCAGTGCCTGGGCGCCCTGGCACGTGCAGAGGCCACCCCAGAACTGGACCGTTTGCGGCTGATGTGGCCGAGGTCTTCAGAAGAGAGAGAGGAAAGATCTGAGAAGGAGGAATGGAGCCACACAGAGGCGCACGGATGACCACCTCCTCAGTGACTGGCAGCTCAGGGCTTGTGGGAGCTGCACACCTTTTCGTGAGCCTGTGCAGCATGGAAGATTCACGATGGCTGGGTGATGGTGCCCAGCCCCCACCGGGGAGGGAGGGCAGCAGGCAGGGAATGAGATGATGTGTGGAGCGTGGTGAGCACCTCCCCGTAGCCGCGGTCCGGACAGGCCCAGCTCCCTGGAGCAGATCTGCCCGAGTCACTCCCAGGTGCCCGGCTCATCGCCTGTGCTGGCTGGCATCAGCCCAGACGGAGGAGTCAGGGGCCGCAGGGGCGTGTGCGCGTGCGTCATCCGGCAGTCAGGTGCTCCTGGACGCAGGCACTGGCGTCCCTGCTGCACAACCTAGCAAAGGAGACTGGGATGGGGAGAAGGGAGCAGTGCCCGGGGCCCCGGGGCCCACGCTGGCCGCGCTGGCTCCAGGCCTTGGGCCTGCTGCTGCCTCTGCGGCCGGCTTTGCAGGCCCGGGGGGGGGGTGCAGCCGCAGCCACAGCCACGAAGGAAAGCCGGATTTCTTTCCTGTTCTTCCCTGCCATGGTCCCAGCCAGGCTTTTATAGTGATCAGACCCCTGCTGGCCTTCCGTGCGGGTCAGCGCAGCAGAAGCAGCCTGTAGGCTCGGGCGAGGGCACAGCTTGGATTCTGAGGCAGAGCAATCCCCAAACCTGGGAAATGCAGACAGGGTGCTCCAGGGTCTGGAGGAAGACTCCCTGCTGGGGCGGGTGCAGCTCTCAGACCCCAGCTTCCCGGGGTCTGTGCTGAGTTAGGGCCCCAGGTGCCTCAGCCTTAGGGGGTTCTTTGATTGTTACAATCCTGCAAAGACCCCTCCAAATTCTGAGAGGGACCCACATGGCAGCATCCTGCCCAGGTAGAAGGAACCAGAGGACCTGAGACGGGCTGAGTCCGTTCACAGCGGGAGGCCCCTAAGCCTGAAACGGAGGGAGGCACTGGGGGAGGGGATCAGTGCCTGCGGTGGCTACAGGATTGGCTACGGGAGCAGCACTGCCACAGGAAGCTCAGGGGATGGGGACAGGGTGAGGGCATCCTGGGGGCGCAGCTGGACAAATCCAGCCAGTGGGTTTGTCTGCACCCGGCCTGGCCTCTGCATCCGGCCTGTGTGGCTGGGTTCAGAGGGATCTAGGATTACAGAGGGGTGTAGTCCATAGGAGCTCCGCCCTGGGCAAGTCAGCTCTGGAGGACAGGGTCAGGTGAGTCAGGACAACTCTAATACAGTCTGGGTGTCAGATGGCGTAAAAGTGTTCTGAACTGACAGCCAAGTGGAGTTGGTTACTGAAAAAATCAGATTATGAAACATTGTGTGCAGAATGACCTCCTTTGGGTGAAGTAGAAAGGGAGCCTCTGATAATAATATGATAATAATATGATAATTTACCCTCTTACTTTCCTGTGTGTCTTTCATTTCCCCCAACACACGCACAGAACTCCTGCAGCCAGGAAAGATTATTTAAAATGTGAACACCAGATAGCGTGGGTGATGTCAGGGAGTCAGCCTGCAGGAGAGGGTTAATAGCCGGTGTGTGTGTGGGGGGGTGTCCCTCAGACTACAAAAGAAGCACCGGGTAGGACTGGTGACAGTGAGGCAGCAGGAAAACCCACAAACAAGGAAATGCAAATGCCTGTGTGTTGGGAAACAGGCTCCTTATGATCCAGGGACTGCCAGGCAGACCTCAGCCCGCAGACTGGGAGCTTGGAGAACACCCCATCCTGGAGAGTGGGGTGGGGCGGGGCGCGCTGCTGGGCACGCCCCCTGGCAACGCTGCCACTGTGCCAAGTAATTTGCTAATGAACACCGAGACCCTTCAGGCCCTGCACACCCAGCAACTCCGCCTCTGGGATTCTCCCCTTTGAGCAATCCGCTGTGCGTTTGGCACAGCGGTTGAGTTGTGCCTCTGTCCTGGCTCCTGCTAACGCACCTGCTGGGAGGCGGCTGGTGATGGCTCAAGGACGTGTGCCTCTGTCGCCCACGTGGGAGACCCAGATGGCGTTCTGGGCTCCTAGTTTGCCCTGGCTCAACCCCAGCTATTGTGGGCATTTGGAGGTGTGAACCAGCAGATGGAAGATCTTTCTATATCCGTCTGCCTCTCCCTGCTTCTCAGCCTTTCAAAAAAAAAAAAAAAGCACAAATTTAAAAAAGGAAACTAGAACATGAAAAATGTGATTCTTGTTACATTATTGATAAAACCCTCAACCATCCAACATCAAGCAGATGATGCTCAACCCACCCAACGCAGCACCAGGCGCTGATGAGGACGGTGACCCGAGGAAGGGGAGGCGCACGGGAGGCCAGCGTGGGTGCAAGTTTACGTAAAGGAGCAATGAACAGGATGGTCCCCACCAAGGAAAACAAAGGAGCAAGACAAAGCATAGGCGTGGACAGCAGGGGAGACCAGCACCACTGCCCTGAGGCTGGGAGAGAGCGGTGTCTCCGCCCCTGCGCTCCCATATTTCCTGAAGTTGGCGATCGCTGGTTACTTTCATAATGAGGAGTGAGAAAAAAATAAGAAGGCTGACAGCGAGGGTTCCGTGGGTTTGGGGACGCTGTGAGAGCTGCAGCCGGGGTGGGGGGATCCACCCAGTGAGGGCTATGGAGAGCAGCTGCAGCGTGCTGCTGGGAGCCCCAAAGGCACCCGTCTGTCCGTGCAAGGGCGGTGAGCAGCAAAGGGGAGGGAGACCAGGCCAGGAGAGCAGCCTCACTGAGGCGAAGGTGGCATCCACCTGTCAGCCACGGTCGGAGCACAGGCTCCCCGTGCCCAGCAGTGCCCAGCAGGATGCCTGCACGTCCCCAGCAGTGGCCAGGATGGCCCAGCACACAGGACTGGGTCTCAAGGCTGCTACAGACCCTGCGTTTCCCCTCTTCACTCCCTGAGGGTCTGTCTGCCTCTTCCCGGCTGTGTGGCTTTGGCTCGGTGTCGTAGCCTCTCTGTGTGGTGTGCTCCCCTGTGAAGGAAAGTACTCATTTCCTAGGGTTGCTGCCCCACCAGTGGGGGTTTTGAAACATCAGAAGTTTGCCCTCTCACCCATCTGGAGGCCGGACATTCACATTCACGGTGTTGGTGCACCAGGCTCCCCCTGGGGCTCTGGGGAAGATCGCTCCTCGCCCCTCCCTGGCTTCTGGTGGCTGCTGGCCATCAGTGGTGGCCCAGACACTGTGGGCTCTGCCTGTGTCTCCTCGTGGCCTTCCTCCTGCTGCGTCTCTCTGCCCAAATTTCCTCTCCTCGTGAGGACGCCAGGTGGCTACTGGATTTTCCCCTCCTACTCCAGTACGGCCTCACCTGAACTGATGACGTCTGCAAGGACCCCATTTCCAAAGGTCACATTCCGAGGCTCCAGGTAGACAGGAATTCCCGGGGGGACATCCTAGCAGGTGGGGACAACGGCCTGGGGTGGTAGCCTGAGCTTTAACCGAGTGAGTGTGTTTCAAGCTCTGAGCGAAGAGTTCCCGGACGTGCAGATGAGTGACAGTGTGGTTTCCCGCAGCTGCAGCTGGAGCTGCCTTTGGGATTCCCCGGCGCCAGCAGGTGTTCAAAGATGCAGACAAGGGTGCAGCCACGGCCGCTCCCGCGTCTCACTGCCTGGGAGCATCCTCCTCGGGTGGCTGGATCCCCACTCCTTCCGAGATGGCTCCCGGGGCCCTGTTACCGCTCAAGCCTCCTGTCGGCAGGGCGTGGAGGGATGAGAGAGAGGACCAGGTTACAGTGGTGCTGCCAAGGAGCCTGCTTGGCCCTGGGCCCGCCCCGACCTCACTGCCCCCTGTGGAGGATGTGGCCCAGCAAGGCAGACCGTGCTCTGTGCCATTTCTTGTTGGCACTGGCGCCCGCTGCCAGCACAGGCATTTCAGGTCAGCGGGGAGCTTCCCTGGTCCCCACAGCAAATAAGACGTGAACACAGCAGCTCACTTCATCACGGTGTCGCCACGCCCCAGGGGCCGCAGATGACCCAATGGCTTCGTGCTTAATTTGGGACACATGTGTATGACATTCTGGATTCCCTGCTCATGGCTTGCGGGGCCCACCGGGGCTGTTTTATGCACAGAGAAAACAGCCAAGGAGCCAAGCTTCCCTGCTTCAGGACCGTGTCCACGGGTGGTGGCGCTGTCATGAGTGCACAGCAGTGAGGGAGCCGCCGTAGCAGAGATCCTGCCTGCACGCGGGAATCCACCTGCTGGCTGTTGCCACTCTCTCTTAGGACAAAGGAGATGGCCCAGCCCAGAGGCCACCAACTGACCTTGTCCTTAAAGGACCTACCTCTTCTTGCATGGAGCTGGGGTCCGTTGCTTGACTTCCCGCTGTAAAATGGGCCTGATGCTGTGCCCGCTGGCAGGGCCCATGGGGATGACGTGGAGAGAGGACGGCCCGAGGACACACCGTGCCCTGCTGGCGTGGAGGGCGCTCAGAAGCCGTGGGCCCCCAGCCTTTCCTCTCTGACTTCGCTGTTGCAGAGACGAGGGGAGATGCACGCTCTCCTGAGAGGACTGCAGGCTTGGAACAGAGCAGGGAGGCGGGAACTTCTGGGTGTTTAGGAGGAAGGAGAGATTTTGCAATGAAGGAGATGGAAGCCTGCAAGAGGCCAGGATGAATGTCTCAGGGTGAATCTGCTGGGGCTGCCTCCAAGAGAGCTCCTCCCAGGGCCCAGCCCCTCCGCGAGTGATCGTGGAATGAGGTCTTCACTGGGCAAGAGGTCCTGAGGCTAGCCCACTCAGAGCTCAGGGGTTCAAACAGAAGGGAAGCCTCCCCTGGGGCCCAGGCACTGCCCCATGTCCAAAATCCAGGCTCGCACCTCCCCTGCTCTGGGAGATGAATGAGAGACCGTGCACCTGACGAAAGGTGGCGAGTTGCCATCGGAAGAGTGGGCTCTCACTACGTAAAGGCCCCAAAGTGCTCTGCTGAGAAAGAAAGTGTCATCGACAGAATAGCAATCTTTTGTTTGGGGCTTTGTGTCGCCTTGGCCAGGAAACTCTGTGTTAGCAATGACAGGTGAGAGGCGAGTGTGTCCTCGAAGCATAGGGTGCGGACGAGGGGCTGGGCAACAACGCTGCTCTCCCTTGGGCCCTCTGTCCATCCATCCTCCTCCCCAAACCTCTCAGGCAAACCTGCGTTTCCCTATATCAGGGCCCATTGCTGCTGCTGCTGCCTTGATCATACAATTTGGCAAGCCAATGTAAAACTTATATGAAAATCCAGAAGACCTACAACAATGAAAATAATTTGCCAAAGAATAAAATTGAAGAACCACACCACTTCACTTTGGCCCTAGGGCCCCCACCAGGGGTGTTACACCAGCGAGTGTTTCAGAGTGTTCTTTTGAAGGCTGCCAGTGAAGGTGCAGTACTACAGGCAGTGTAGACGGGTGTGGACACGCAGAGATGGGACGCCATGGAGAGGGCAGCAGCAGAATCACCCGCACACAGCCAGTGATTTGATAAAGTTCCCAGTGAAATTTAACATAGAAACATAATCAGTTCAACAACATTTTCTTGAGCAACTAGATATCAACATGGAAAAAAATGGACCACACCCCTACCTCACACCATCCACCAAAATAATTAGAATGAATCTGAAAGCTTTCGGAAGAAAACACACGCTTTCCAACTTGGGATAGGAAAATATTTCTTGGAAGGACCCAGAATGCACTAATTATAAAAATATGATAGATTGAACTTCAAAATACTAAAAACTTTGGTTCATCAAGACACTGTTAGGAGTAGGAATGGAAAAGTCATAGATTAGAGCGTATTTGGACACATACGTGACAATTGTCTCGTATACAAAATGTATTTGAAAAATCCTGGGGCCGGCACTGTGGCGTAGTGGGTAAAGCCACCGCCTGCAGTGCTGGCATCCCATATGGGCGCTGGTTCATGTCCCGGTTGCTCCACTTTTTGTCCAGCTCTCTGCTATGGCCTGGGAGAGCAGTACAGGACATCCTGGGTCCTTGGGCCCCTGCACCCATGTGGGAGACCCAGAAGAAGCTCCTAGCTCCTGGCTTCAGATCGGCCCAGCTCCGGCCATTGTGGCCAATTGAAGAGTGAACCAGTGGATGGAAGACCTCTCTCTCTCTCTCTGCCTCTCTTTCTTTCTCTGTGTAATGCTTTCAAATAAATAAATAAATAAATCTTTTTTTTTTAAAAAAGAAAAATCCCATAACTCAGTAAGAAAGAGACGGCATGCTTTAATGTTAATTGCATTGTAAAATTGTACAGACACTTTGGAAAACTGTTTGGCATTTTCCTACAAAGTTAAATATACATGTAAGTATTTACTGAAGAGAACTAAACATATTTATATTTAAAAACTAGTACAAGAATGTCCAAGGCAGCTTTATTCAGATTATCCCCAAATTAGATGTAACACAGATGGCTAAAAAGCCTTAGTATATTTATACAATAGATTTCAACTTGACAACAAAAAAGAATGAACTTCTGTAAAACACGGTGGCATGGAGAAACCTGAACAACGTTATATGGAGGGACAGAAGCTTGGTATAAAAGAGCACCCGGTGTGTGGTCCATGCAAATGAAGGTCTAGAATTTGATAAATTAATCCAGGCTGATAGAAAGCTGAAGAGCGGTTCA
This sequence comes from Sylvilagus floridanus, assembly GCA_949820135.1. Taxonomy (NCBI): domain Eukaryota; kingdom Metazoa; phylum Chordata; class Mammalia; order Lagomorpha; family Leporidae; genus Sylvilagus; species Sylvilagus floridanus. Next base: position 73,463,608 of record OX463235.1, read on the forward strand.
CTGGGTTATGGGGAATGGGTTGGAAAGGGGCGTGAGTGGGATTTCTGGGGTGGCAGAAGCAGCTGTGTCTTCCTAGGAGAATGGACTACATGGGTAATGTGTTTATCCAAACTCAGCAAATGGTACACTTTTGACTTTTGCTTTTTATGATGTAAATAAAATCTCCATCAGAGAAAACTTAAAATAAAAATTTTTAAAAGAAGAATCCGTACAGAGATAAATGGTTTTACTGTCAGAGGCTCAGCACTCAGAACAGAATGACTCGGGAGACCAGACTGGCTACAGGGCAGGGTCAAGTCTTCCGTTCCCGTCTGCCTGGGCCAGGCCCACGTAACACCCTGGGTGGGACCTCCAAGTGCCAAAGCCACTGCATCTGACTGGGAGAGTGAGCATCTGACCCTGGTAAGCAGTACCTGTGGTCAGGATGGGCCAGAGACACCCAGAGGACCTCTGAGTTCCCTTTCTGTATCAATCCCCCCTCCCTGACCCATCCCCCTCCATCTCTGCCCTGAGCAACCGTTTGGTTTTCCATCATGGATCCCTCGGTATTCACGCAAAATAGAGAAATGTATTTTCCTGTTTTGTAAATCTTGCTAACCAGGAACTGAGAGAAGAACTGAGTCATTTAGTAAAAGAGATGTAGCCTGCCTTAGTTTTCCTGTGTTCTCAAACCATTTTCCATAAGAAAATACAACTTTGATGACAGCCCTGCCCCCACACTGCCACATAGGCATCCCTCCTCTGTCCCCAGGCACTGCAGGCACTGCCTCTCCCTGAACGTGCACCTGGAGCAGGATCTGAGATGCACACGGTCTCGTGGCAAGGGCTGAGCCCAGTCATTGTCCCCCTGCCCCGCCCCCTCTGCTCAGCCAGACAAGAGCCAGCCCTCCCCCACACAGCCACCTACACAGACTCTCTCGGGAGCTAAAGTGGCGCTCGGGCTCCAGCTGTCACCACGGCAGAGGGGACTTCATCGTAGCCATCGGGGGAGGGGAGGTCTCACGATGCCTATGCTGTTCCCTTTCCAGCTCCTCGCTCTTCTTATTCAACTCCCTTTTGTGGCATCACCAGGAGACCCCTGGTCACCCACCTCACTTCACAAATGGGGAATCCGAGTTACCATCAGGAAGGAATTGCCCACAGGCTTGGGGCATCAGGGTCAAGGGTTAGATCAGAATCCAAGAGTCCTGGCTTCCAGTGCAGGGTGCTGTCTGCCAGGCAATGCTGCCAGCCCATGGTCTCTTTCCTATCAGTGGAGTGGGCTCATTCCCATTGGAAAGAGGCATTGAGGTAGGCATTCCTCCAGTGGTCTGCTGAGGCCACACACACCCCTGGGAACAGCCTGGTGCAACTCAGGGATGTGTAGGTCACAGAAGCAGTCGGACAGACAGAGGACCTGGAAGGCATTTCATTTTTCAGAATGACGGGGCGGTACAGTTCAGTATACTTGGATCCAGCAGACCTGGATGTCATCTGTCCCTGGACATGTGGCCATAAGCCACAGTCAGTGGGGAGAAACAGTTCACCCAGCATCTGCCCTGTCCCTAGGCAGCCAGCGAGAAAGCAAGGCAGGAGGCTAAGTGGGAAGGGGGAGCTGTCCACTCTCCTGGTGCTGATCTGGCTGGAACTCCACCCCGGGCCAGACCCTGGAGGCTCCCGACCTCTGAGGCCATCTGGTCAATTTCCAGACAGCTGTTATGGGTGAGCAGGGACAGCGTTGGGACAAGGGCTGAGGAGAAATGGCTTTTCCTGAAGCCTCTGATCCTGAGGCTACAATTCAGGCTCCATTGCCCCACTCCAGCTCAGAGACAGGAAATGAACAAGGCTAGATATCTTTAGGCGTCAGTCCAAACCTGGAGAAGCTGCTGAGCATGGACCGGTTCAGTGCCTCGCGGTCTAAGGAGGATCTGCCACACACTTCTCTGCTCCTGGAGCCAGCACGGATTGCAAATAAAGAAACTGCACAGGCAGTTTTAATGGATTTTCAAGGCAAAATGCAAACCTACAGACCGTGTGTGTGTGAGAGAGAGAGTGTGGGAGTGGGGGGTTTAGTTGAGAGGAGCAGCTCCACGCCCGGACCAGTAGACTCTACCCAAAGGCATCTTTATCTTTATCCGACTGTGGGATGGTTGTGGTACAGCAGACAGAACCCTGGCCTGGGAGAGGATCGACATTGCCATCGCCAAACTGTGACAGGCAGACTGTAGAGATTTTAAGAAAGCCACCCAGCTGCAAGCCTTTGACATCCAATCCATCCGTGGGTGGAAATCTCCATTCTACGAATGGTTGGGGGGGCCACGAACTCAATATACTCAGCAGAAGCCCCGGCTCACAGAGAGCTCTCAGGCAGACACCGAATTCATAAACAACGCAGCTGGCATTCAGCCCAAGAATCTGGTTTGGGCAGGGGAGGAAGGATAAGGGCTGATGGGTACTTGTGCATTGTCAGGAGAGACTGGAGGCACCCATCTGTGCCTCAGAACAGAATCAGAGTGACTGCACACACAGACCTGGGCCCACGTCACCTCCCCGCTCAGCTCTGACCCCCAGGCGTGCAGCCTAACTGCTCTGCACTGTCTCCTCCCCTGTATGACGGGCCTAACTGCAGTATCTTGTGAATGTGGCTGCCATGCAGACTGAAATGCGATGGGCAGTGTCTGGGTCACAGCAGGCCTTGGATAAATGTGGCCATTTATCTGCCCTGGGCAGGACCCTGGTTTCATCAGGCAGTAGGGCCTCAGTTTCCCCGAAGAGACTGCCAGCAGAGACTGGCAGGTGGCGGGCTTCCTCCTCCCCACAGCTGGCTCGTTACCTTCCATGCTTGGCAGCCACAGAGGCTCAGGACAGGCAAAAGCCTTATCCAGTGAGCAAGTGCTCCTCTCTGATAAGGGCCAAGTGAGCCAGAGGCCTGAGGATCTCACTGGATCAGTTGATCCTGACTACCCAGCTGAGCGCTGGGCCTGCCTGGGGACAGACCAGCAGTCTGTCTGACACAGGAGAGAGAGCACTGGACAGGCAGGTGGGGCCCTGGGTTCCAGGCCGTGGTCTGTCACTCATCGGCTCCTGGGCTCTCAGTGTCCTTGTGGGCACAATGAGAGTGTTTGTGTGTCACTTCTGGAGCGCCCAGTGTTCTGCAAGGTCACAGGAAACAGCTGTGTAAGTGCTTAGAAGGTGGAAAGCTGCTGGTGGGCCCAGGTGGAAAGTCTGGCAGGGACGTATCTCAGGAAGATGAGATGGATGCTCCGGGTACCAGAAGCCATCGTTGGAATGGGCCTGACTGTCTACGCTCAGCCTGGCATCCGCGCTCTGCCTCCACCTTCCTCCTTGCATTTCTGCAGGTCCCTGCTACTCCACAGCCTCAGAGCTGCACCAGGCACTTGCCCAGGCACCTCCCTCCCCATGGAGCTCCAGCTCCAGCTCCAGCCCCTTGGGCCTCTGCGTGTCTACAAGTCCAGAGCCCTCAGGTCCCCCAGACGGACATGCTCTCTGGGGCTGTGGCGTGGCCACAGGGGCTCTGCTGGGGCACCTGTGACATCTTGGCTTCTGTCCAGCTTCAATCAATACTTCTCCGCTTTCTAAAGACAGCCACACACAGGCCCACCCCAGTGGTCTCCCACCTGCCATGAGAGGGAGCGTGCTGTGGCAGGGTTCCAGCACACACACAGGGCAGAGGAAGCCCCGTGGAAAGGACGTGTGTTTTCATGTCCAGCAGATGTGGATGCGAATTCTGACTCTGCCGCCATCACTGTTTCACTCTACCCTTCCTGAGGCTGCCGCCCCTGAGTGGCCGTAAACAAATCTGGGAACTCTCTGGGCCTCAGCTCTCCCCCGGCACAACGCAGCTGTGGTATCTGTGCTCCAGGGGTGCGGCAGTGACGGGCGCTGCCGGCAGCCTCCATGTGGTCCTGTCCCCGGAGGCCCAGCGACAGCGCTTAGTGACTCATGTTCACGCTGTCATGAACATTCCATCACTGCTGTCTCTCCGGCTCGAAGGAGCACGATGTTCAGACCTGGCCACAGGGCGGCTGCCTGGAAGGGGCTCTCCTGCTCAGGTGGGCTGGATTCCTGAGTCCTCTTCTGGAGGGACAGTGGGGGGACTTGTGTCAAGGCCTCTTCTCTGTGAGTGTGCGTGGGGCCTGTGGGACCTGTGCTCAGTGAAGTCCAGCCTGGCAGGTGCCAAGGGGGCTGGGGACCTGGTCACTATGGAGATCTGTCCTCCCACAGCCCACCTGGGAGCAGGAGATGATGTCTAAAACCGGGAGAAAATGAGCTTTTGTTCTTTAGAAAACCAACTTAAAGTGTTCCTTGTGTCTTTCTGCATTTTTAACCTTTCAATGTCGCCTTCAGGAATTTAGAGAAGAAATCGTTTTCAAAATGGTGTGAGTGTTTGTATGTGTGCAGGTGTGTGTGCACATATGTGTGTTCACGTGTGTGCATGCATGTGTATGTGTGTGCACATGTGTGTGTTCACTAGTTTACTCTCCTGGACCTAGTTACCCAGCCTCCAACAGCACTTAGGTGTTGCAAAGTTCAGATACGTTTAAGCTATGGGCCAAGGGACCCTCTAAGAGCGTGGCTGAGGACCTCCAGAGATGCAGAGGGGACCAAGCCACAGGGCTGCAGGTGCCGGCTCCATGCCCTGCCGACTCCCGGGCAGCTCCTGTCCCTCAGCATCCTCGAGCCTCTGTGTTCCCATCTCTGTGAGGTGGGCAGTGCCAGCTCTTCTTCCTGTCATTGTTGCAAGGACTGAATGAAGTGTGAGTGATAGCACTTGGACATGTTTCGCACACTCCAGTGTGCTGTGAGACTATCAGTTAACTCTTCACATTCTGTGCTTCCTACCCACACATAGGTACCCAGTTGCCTGCCTGACACTGCTCACAGAGCCTGTCCCCACCGTGTGGCCATGGCCCACCCTCAATGGAGTCACCCAAGGGACCCACGACAAGTGCAGACCCAGGCACTCTGATGAGGCACCCCAGTTTACAGGTGTTTCACACTAATATGTGATCATCTCGGGTCCAGTGGGTCCCCAAAACACGGCTGAGTTATTTACTCCAAATAGTAGGTGCGTTCAGGGCCTGTCTGTGGGAGTGCATTGTTTGGGAATGGAGGAGACACACAGGGTTCCCCTCATTCTCAGGTCATAAACCAAGTATATAAAGAAGATACAGAGCCAGCCCTGAAATCTGTAGGCTGCGTGCAGGGGCCGCAGGGCAAGGAGACGGGCAGCCTCCTGTCCTGCTTCCTGCTCAGAGAGCACACATCCTCCTAGGTACTGTTCACAGCCCTGAAAGGTCCACCGGAAACTTCTCCACAACCCCGTCTCAGGAAGGCCAGGGACGTAACTCACCCAGGATCTCAGGACATCAGTGAGTGGCGTGTTGGTAAACACTTGCTCAGAAGCTCAAGGTGGGGGAGCCCTGATTCGCAGCTTGCTCTGATTTCAGTGCTATAGCCACTACCCACTCGTCACTGCAGCACAGTGGAGGGAGATATCCACTGCGGGCGCCCACGAGCTGGCGTCGGCCGGCCCCAGCAGCCCGCTGTGCACAAGTGGCCTTCACTCAAGTAGCTGCTCCTAAGCGCCATTTGTGGAAATGCAGAGAGAGTATCTTTTTTCTTTCCTGCTTCTGGTGCCTCATTTTACGAGCACCGGCAATAGGCTTGGCACTCGGAGAAGGGACACCCCAGTTTCCCTGGGGGAAAGGTCCTCGTGCTGGCTGATTTTATCCAGTGCACTGAGGTCTGCTCATGCCAGTCACTGCTGGCCAGGCTGCGGGGTTCTTGCACAGGGCTGCGGTTCTCAGGATGGGGGGGCCTGAGCTTGCTAACAGGGCGCAGGCTGTCAGCAGAGGAGGAGGCACCTCCCAGAGGTGAAGGGGGTTGCGGAGGCTCTGAGGGCTGTGCTTTCCACCCCTACACTTCACCTCTACACTTGACCCTTTGGCTCAAGGACAGAGGGTCACCGCACCTGCACACCTGCCTGCAGGGATGCTGAGCCACGCCAGCCTCCCACCCTGAGGCCGAGGCTGGCAGTGGACAGGCAGGCACACGCTGCTGGGAGCATCAGAGGGAGGCCTCTCCCAGCAGAGGGGACACCCAGGGATGCCATGGCCAGCTCCAGGGTCCCTCCAGCAAGCCCGAGGATGTTGTTGGGGAAAAGGGTGTGGGCAGTGCAGCGGCTGCCCAGGAGACAGCCTGGGGGACCCCTGAGGATATCTGGACCCAGCCCTGGGCCACACAAGGCTCAGCCAAAGGACCCCGCCTGACCTGCCCCAGCTCAGCCCAGAGAGGGAGGGCCATCAGTCTTGGGATGCTCCAGGGAGGGACAGGGGGCTAGGACCTGAAGACCAGAGTCTGGCTTTGTTCATGTCCAGGCTGGGGCAGGAGGCACTGGGGTACCAAGGTGCCCAGGCGCACTCCTCTTATCTCCCAGGGACTTCCCCACTGGGCATCTCTTTGCCACACATGGGGAGGATGAGAGGGAGGTGGAGGCGGAGCCAGAGGGAGCCAATCACCCTGCACAGAAGCCTTCAGGGCTGGTGCTTCTGTGTGTGTGTGTGTGTGTGTGTGTGTGTGTGTGTGTGTGTGTACGCTCGCATCAGCGGGGATTTCTGTGATAGAAGCAGCCAGATGAGAGAGAGAGAGAGAGAGAGAGAGAGGGAGAGAGAGAGAGAGAGAGGGAGGGCAGGAGGGAGGGAGGGAGAGAGAAGGGGAGGAGGGGAAGAACCAGAAGGGAGGAGGAAATTGGGGGTGGGAGAGACAGATTGGAGAGAATAGCAGCTAGAGCTGGAGAAAGGCAGAGAGGGAGGGAGGGGAGAGAGAGAGAGGTGGAGGCGAGAGTAGGAAGGGAGAGCGAGCTAGAGCGAGCGGAGAGGGAGGCAGAGAGAAAGCCAGAGCAGGAGGGTGCGCGGAGCACAGACAGCGCTTGGAGCGATGGGGTGAGGGCGGGAGCCAGCAGAGGCAGAGCGGGGCGGCGGGCGCCCGCCAGCCTGGATCCAAGGGCGCCAAAGGCTCCGGGTTCAGCGGCGCACCGGGGCAAGAGGTGGTGCGCGGATCCAGGGATCAGCCGCGCGCCCAGGTGCCTGCCCCGGTGGTGGCGCGGAGTCCGGGGTGGCTGCGCGCCCGCGCCCAGCTGTCTGCCCAGGAAGTAGCGCGGGGTCCGGGGTGGCTGCCCCGGGTTGGTGCGGTGCTTCGGGTTTGCTGCAAGCTCCGGCGCCTGCCCCGAGAGGTGGCGTGGGGATCTGGCGTGGCTGCACGCCCCCCGGGGAGCCATGGCGGCTGGGGCCGGGGGTCGCCGGGCGGCGGCAGCGCCGCGGAGGGGCTGAGCCGGCAGCAGGCTGCGCCATGGCGGCGCCGGGTTGCGGACCCTGAGCGCCGGCGGCGGGCGCGCACCATGAACTCTTGGGACGCGGGTCTGGCGGGGCTGCTGGTGGGCACGATGGGAGTCTCGCTGCTGTCCAACGCGCTGGTGCTGCTGTGCCTCCTGCACAGCGCCGACATCCGCCGCCAGGCGCCGGCGCTCTTCACCCTGAACCTCACGTGCGGCAACTTGCTGTGCACCGTGGTCAACATGCCGCTCACGCTGGCCGGCGTCGTGGCGCAGCGGCAGCCGGCGGGCGACCGCCTGTGCCGCCTGGCCGCCTTCCTCGACACCTTCCTGGCCGCCAACTCCATGCTCAGCATGGCGGCGCTCAGCATCGACCGCTGGGTGGCCGTGGTCTTCCCGCTGAGCTACCGCGCCAAGATGCGCCTGCGAGACGCCGCGCTCATGGTGGCCTACACGTGGCTGCACGCGCTCACCTTCCCGGCCGCCGCGCTCGCCCTGTCCTGGTTAGGCTTCCACCAGCTGTACGCGTCCTGCACGCTGTGCAGCCGGCGGCCCGAGGAGCGCCTGCGCTTCGCCGTCTTCACCGGCGCCTTCCACGCGCTCAGCTTCCTGCTTTCCTTCATCGTGCTGTGCTTCACGTACCTCAAGGTGCTCAAGGTGGCCCGCTTCCACTGCAGGCGCATCGACGTGATCACCATGCAGACGCTGGTCCTGCTCGTGGACATCCACCCCAGGTGAGTGTGCCTCAGGCTCGCCCCGGCCGGGAACAAGGGGCTCAGCGGGAGTGGGAGGCCCCCACTGGGCCAACGGTTTCCTCCTCCGAGACCAGGCTGAGCAGAGCAGCCAGTGCTTGCGACTTAGAGAGGTGCTCAGGACATCGGCCAAGAGGGGCTGTGAAAGGTGTGGATAGAAATCGGAGTCAGAACTTTGCTGGGCTTCGGAGACTCCTTTGGTGCATTGGCAGATTTCACATTAACCGGCTTGTGGGAAGGCAGAGGGTTTGAAGCGGGCCCGAGAGCTGGGCTAGATGCTTGGGGAACCCCTTCCGAGTTCTGGGACCAGACGGTGCTGCCGCTGTGAATCTTACCTCTCTGGTGGCCCCGATGCCTCTGTCTCCCCACCCCAGTGTGCCTGGGAGTCCCCGAGGCATGGAACTTGGCTGCACCTTCCCCTGTAGTAGGCTGGAGGGGATCAGACACCTGTCACCCTCCCCAGAGAGCATTGTCCAGTGTCCCTCAGATGTGGGGCCCAAAAGCCCCCACGGGAGGAACGCCCCCAGGCTCCAGGGACTCAACCTGCTCTCCCCACTCCCCACAACACTGGCTGCCGTTTGCCAAGAAGGCAGGGAGACAGGCGAGCACACACCTGCTTGGAACCCCGGTCATTCTTGGAGCTTCTCGGAGGAGTGGGGTGGAGGGGATTCCTACCCAGGCTGTCCCGAGCTTGCAGTACCTCTGTGGGGGGATCTGTTCTTACCTCCAGGGAAAGGCAGCCCCCTCCTCTGCTGCCTGGGACCCTGAGTAAGGGGGTTTTGGGCACCAGATGGCAGAAAGTGAGGTAGGCAAAGAGCAGGGACCCTAGATCCAAGGGCCCTCCTGTGAGAGCAGAACCCTTGGGAGCCCAGGGGAGCCTGGGGTGGGGGGTGCTGTTCCCAGGATGTGCATGTCCTCCAGGGCTGAGGGAGACAGGCCAGAGGTGTCTGTCTGAGCCAAGGCTCCTGGCTGAGCCCCTCCTGCTCATGAGCAAGCAGTCCTTGAACTTCACTGTGGCTGCACACAGAAGGGCATGGATGCACCTGTTCACCGTCGCCCTCTGAACAGCCATTCCTGGTTCTGCACTGGAGCAAGCTTCCTGCCACAATTGCTCACACACCTGCTCCAGCTGCATGAGTCTGTGCGTGGTTCAGTACCCAAGCAAACCTTCCGTAGCCACCACTGTAGAGCAGTCCCCTTTCTGTCACCCAGGGCGGGGGAACCTTGTTTCAGAAGCTGCATCCCCAGGGCTTGGGCCGGGACTGCTTTAGAAGATGTCATTGAACTCCGGGGACTTAAAGTTTCCTAGAGAGAAGCTTTCTCTCACCGTGAGTCTAAGGCAGAGGGTGGATAGAGCCGGGAAACAAATCGGTTCTTACTCAGATTGGTACGAACCCCATCCCTGCTCTTCTTCCAAAGCTCAGAAGAAGGAGAGTGGGGACCCTTTTCAGCCTTTGTCAGGTGCACCCAGCTCTGCTCTCCCCAGTCTCTCACAGGCCCCAGGCCAGACACTGTGGACAGAGACCCAGGCTGCAGAAGCAGCCTCCACTTCCTGCCTCCTCGGGCCCTGGACTGTTCTGAACAGCCCCCGCTCCCAGCACCCCAGGACCCTCAAGGGAAGAGTGGGTCTCATTGGCCAGATGTGGGGTTTATGGGCAGGGATTGGCTAGTCCCACAGGCCACTCCCCTGCCCCCCACCCTGACTCCCTGAGATTACAGAATAGTGAGCAGCTGTGACAACCCAGCTCCTAGCCTGCCCATACCTGAGGAATGGCCTCCATTGAGTGAGGGGGTGGGGGGATGGACACGGGAGGGGGCAGCCATTCCACAGGGGCTTCTATCTTGGCTCCATACTCTTCCTCTGTAAAGACGAGAAACTCCCGGGGCTTGGTGCTCTGAGTCTGCAGGGACTGGGGACGCCAGCCCCTGGTCAGCACAAGCCAGGCATCCTTCCCTGGACGGCCCGTGCAGCAGGTGCAATCTGGCCTTCACCAAAAGGGACTTGTTTCCCGTTTTCTGAGGCCCACTGCGGTGTTTGTCATGATGTGTCCAGTGGTGTGTGACTTCTGCAGGGTGGGGAGGTGCCTCCCCCTGGCCTCGCCCTCCACCCAAGGATCAGGGACCCACTCTTCTTAGTTAAATCTGGGGCTCTGAGAGGCACTCCCCACACCTGCTGTGGTGTCTTAGGAACAGTTAGCAGCTTCTAATACTCATCACACACTTGCTCAGGGTGCACAGTTCTGTTTTCCCAAACCACAGCTCCAGACTCCCTGTGGTGCCACCATGCATGGCCAAGCAGGTGGGGCCGGTACAGACATGGGTGACTGGTTCTTCCCAGTCCAGCTCAGCTCCGCACTCACCAGCTCCGGTTAATGATCTCTTAGAAGCAGAATGGTGGTGACGGGGACTTGACAGGGCAGCGCCCTGAGCCTAACTGGGTCCCACGTCTGCTGGGGACCCACGTCTGCTAAGTGCCAGTCCTGGAGGGTGGCAGAGTGGTGGCTTAGGGAGATAGAACTCAACCATGCCTTGGACTTTACCAGGGAGGAAATTGGGAGACCCCAGCGAGGGAGCCACTGGCCTAATTTCAGATGCAGAAAGTGGCTCAAGCCAGGATTCACGCCTGGGTCCTCCCTGATGTTTGCAGACGGAACAATAGAAATAGAGCTGCATACCCTGCATGTGGACTGCAGAGTTCCTAATGAAGTTCACAAATTATCAAGTGAAGCATCTTCCATCTCCCTGTCTGGCAGGTCTATTATGTACCTTTATAAGATCCTGCAAAGCTGGGTTCAGAATGACAGTGCTCAAGCTCCATGGAGGTCGGGCTCACGCATGCTGGGGACAGCTGCACGGCTCACCTGCCTCACCTCCCACGCATGGCTCTACCCAGCCCCACAGGGGCCTCCCGGCTCCACGTGCACAGCACACACATGCTACACATCCATGCCCCTTGCACGGCTGTCCTCAGGGCTTGAGTCCCTCGGGCCTTGAGTCCAACACGCAGGAGGCCTGGTTCACCCTCAAGCGGCTGGACCACAGGAGGTGCCTGCACAAGTTTTGGAAGCAGGATCAGAGTATTTGGGCAAAGAGTATCAAATCCTTAGGGTTTGGTCTGGAATGAAATGGTGGGCTCTGGGTGGAAACTCCTTAGCCCTTTGGAACTCTGCTTTGTGGGAAGAGATGTGGGCCCCCCACTGTGCAGGGCCCAGGGCAGGAACCCCTGTCACCAGATCTGAGGGCGGAACTGCTCACATCTGTGTTCTGAACCCACGAGCAGTCAGCTCTCCCTTAAGGTAAAGCCAGAACACCAACCTGGGTCCATCTGGGAGTGCTCATGGTGTGAGCTCTGGGTCCTTCCCTGGCATTCTTCCCTGGATGGCCAGGGCAGTGAGTGGGCTCTGGGTCGACCACAGTTATCTGGGGGTCACTCAGGACCCGGGCCCAGTGAGGGGGCAGGGAGGCACCTGCAGCTTCAAGGTTTTAGCCGAGATCACACAGAACTCCCCATCCCCTTTGTCTTATTACTGAAACTTACCGGAGTGCATCTCTTTGTCACAGTGCCAGCCAACCTGTCTCCTTTTATCTTACACAAACTCAGGACACTGCAGCCCACCTCCACACTGACACCCATGCCACACCCTGGCTGGACGTCCCTGGCCAGGTAGCCTCGGGGGAGCTATGAGCTTCTTGCCTTCTGTGTCCCAGGACTCTGGGTGCCACCATCAGGCCTGGGAGTGCCTGCAAGTGCTCATCACTCGCTGATCCTGTAGGGGTTCATGGAGTCTAGGGGATGAACATTCCAGAACCCGAGTCAGAATCCCTGGGAGGAGGCTTGGTTCTGCCCTGGACTCGCCGTACCACCATGGGCGTGTCCCGAATCTTGCCGCCCTCCATGTCCCCTTCTGCAGAGGAACGAAACAGCAGCTGTCAGAGCTGCACAGTTCCGGGGAGCTCAGCTCTGCAGAGCTACAGGGAGCTAAGGGCGAGTGCAAAGCCAGCGCCCTGCCTTGTTCTGCGCGAGGGCGAGCTGCTCTCGTGCTCACTTAGGCGGTGACGTAACGCGAGGAAGGCTGTGCTGCTTCCCCGGGAGTCAAGGATGGGTTCGAGCCCTGCCTGCAGTCTGGTCTTGGGTAGGCAAGTTCCTCCCCTCTCTGAGCCTAGTTTCCCCATCTGTGAGCTGGAGTGGACCTCTCATACCACGAGAGTCTGTGCCAGCTGCCATGTGACCGGGCCCATGTGGATGCTGACCCCCAGGCACAGTGCCCACCCTGCAGACACCCTCAGTGCTCGGCATCAGGTCAGGTACTTATGGTTAGGAAACAGCTGTCACCTGACCCCTGAAGGCCCAGAGAGGACAGCAGCGCCAGGCCAAGCGTTAGGACTCCTGTCTCAGGCCTCCTGACTCCTGGCTCTCTCTTACAGTCCCTGGTTACAGCCGTCGCTCCCTCCTAAGTGTCGTGGGCAGGAAGGGAACGTTTGCAGAGGGAAGGAGTCCTGTGGTCTTGGAGCTCAAGATAGCGCCGACATTGAGGTGTTCAACAGAAATTTGTTGAAAGAACAATAGCAATGGAAGGACCATCAGGAGCTGTCCTTGGTACTTCTCATGTGGTAACTCAGCAATCTCAGTGCAACCCCACGGGGGCAGGAGTGCAATATTCTTATCATGCTCACCTGAGAGATGAGGAAGCTGACGCAGAGAGGCTGTGTCACTCACCCAGGGCCACAGTCATTGAGCGTTGGTGCCTCGATCCCCTGGGGTGAGTGTCCGGCCTCACACCCCAACCCTCTAGCACAGCTCGCCTCAGTTGCACAGAAAGTCCATGGAGAAGACTTCATATGAAAACAAATGGGCCTCTGCCGAACAATGCCAAACCCCAGGGTCACCCGCTCTGCCTGGGACTGCGCAGGTGCCAGGCTATTGGGCTTTGGTCTCACTGGCAGGACAGTTGGGGTGGTGTTGTGTGTGGTGAGGTAGCCTGCTGCTCGGGGCTCCTGCATCCCCCAATTTGAGTGCCCGGTTTGAGTTCCGGATACTCTGTGCTTCCTATCCAGCTTCCTGGCAATGTGCCTGGGAGAAAGTAGAAGGTGACCCACGCACATGGACCCATGCCGTTCATCTGGGAGATCGGGACGTACTCCCTGGCTCCTGGCTTCAGCCTGCTCCAGCGCTGGCTGTTATAGCCATGTGGAGAATGAACCAATGGATGGAAGAGCTCCCTCTCCCTGCCTCTGACTCTGGTCATTAACCTTTCAAGTAAATAAATCTAAAAAAAATGCAGGACAGTTAAGTTGGTCCACTCTGCACACAGAACTCTAGGTGAGGGTTTTGCCCTTCCCCCCACCTGCAGCCCGTGCATTACAGGAGCAAAGAGGACTTGGGTGGACCATTCTATAGGAACACAGAGAAAACAGGGGAGTCACCAGCAGTGGCTGTGTGGCCTTAGGCCCCCGGCTCCACTCTGCAGATTTGCTGGGTGCTTGGGGTCTGCCCCCACCCCGCTGCAGTATGTGATGATGCTGACTAGCTGGGAGGCAGCACCCAGGATCCAGGGCCATACACAGCCTGGGTCCTGCCATCACCTACCACACATGGCCGACCGTCCTAGTTTGCCTGTGATGGAGAGGGATTCTCAGAGGTGGGAAGCAGGTCTTCTAGTCCCAGATAAGCTGGGACCGACTGCTCACACACCTGCCTCCACGTGTTGGCCATGTGAGCTCGAGCAGGTTGTTTAATCCCCCTGCCCCTTAATCTCATTATCAGAGAAGTGGGGCCCTAGCCATCAACCCCATCTCACAGAGGTGTGAGTGTGGACTAAGCAAATGCACGGGAACCCCGTCAGGGTGTATGAGGAGGAACATATTGGAGACTCAAGCAATGTGGGTTGCTTTTCCAATTAGTCATTAGAAGTTAATCTGTGGCATTAGTCATGAGCAGCAAGTGCTCAGCCAGTGGGAAACCTGTCTGTGCCAAGGTCAACTCCAATTTCCAACTCTGAATTCCTGGAAAGGCGGAAACCAACAGGGGAAAGGCCCTGCCCGAATCTCATCCAAACGAGTCGGAATCGCCCATCTGTGACAGCCTACGTGGTGAAGAAACATTGCAATTAGGTGTCAGAATGATGCTTCCGCTGGAGAGAGGGGGAGGCTGCCCCGGCGTGGACGGCGCACGTGGCTGGGCTCGTGCGTTCTCTCTCTGCTACTCACTTTCCTCGAACAGCTTGGCCTATTTTCAGAACCGGGTCCCTGCAGCCCAGGCCTGGCTCTGCCAACTTATTCTCACTTCCTGCACAACCCTGAAGTCTTTCTCCCTGGCTGTCTGTGAACTGAACGGTACCAACGCATGCCCACCTTGGGTGATGCCCGTGTTGGGTGCCGTGAGAGGGAGCAGGGGAAGCCTCACAGCTGGGACCCCCCCGGGGGGGAGGGGTGCTGCCCATGCACTTCCTGTTGCTGCAGGCAGAGGGTTGCAAGAGACCCTGTTGTCAGCTGGCACTGAGATGTCAGCTCTGCAGAGTCCCGCAGCAGAATGCGGGCCCAGGGTGCGGTTAGAGACGAGGATGGCTCCCCCTTCCGTCCTCAGAGCTCTGTGCCCGATTCCACGGGGAGTTGGCAGCCGCTTCGTTCTCCAAGCATGATCTCTGGGGGAATCTGTAGCCCAAGACAGGGGTGAGGTTTGGTGATGGAAGATGTGGGGGAAAGTAAGCCATGTGCCACACCCCTCCCAAGGAGTCCAGGTGGCCCCAGATGTCACAGGTCAGCTTGAGTGGCAGGGGCAGGGGTTCAAGTCCTGCCTCCGCTTAGCAGCCGAGTGAATCACGGGGCCGCTGCACCCTCACAGTCTTCACTGTGATCCTGGTCAGTCGTGGTAGGGAAGAGACTCAGAGACAGAGCTGGGAGAGTCGTGCCTGGGGCTGGTGCAGGCAGGCGCGCCATGGAGGAGCTGAGGTGTCCAGAGCCTTCACGTTTCTTTGTATTCAGGCACTGGGCTAATCGCTTTGTGTGTTTCATGCACTGGGTGTCATACATTTCTGTGCTTTGTGCATTTAATTCTCAAAACAACCTTTTGTGGCCTTTTATTCTGGCCCATATAAAATAATGAAGTATACACGAAAAATATGCAGCCTGTATTATGTTCAGGTATGACCTTGAGTCTTGGTGATGTCAGCAGCTCGCTCAAGGTCAGACAGCCAAGACTGGGGGCTGGGGCCTTTCTGGGTCTGTAGCCAAGCGCCCACACCAGGGGCCCCTCTCTGTGCTGTGGAGAGCACCCCTTTCTGACCTGGCCGGGCCACCCGTGACTCCCTCTCCTCTCTCCTACGCGCAGCGTGCGGGAACGCTGTCTGGAGGAACAGAAGCGGAGGCGGCAGCGCGCCACCAAGAAGATCAGCACCTTCATAGGGACCTTCCTGGTGTGCTTCGCCCCCTACGTCATCACCAGGTGAGCTGCGGGCAGGGCAGGGCGGGGGGCTCTGAAGGGCACTTGTCAGCCTGTCTTGGCCACGGCCAGGGGGAGGCAGGGCGAGGAGGTCAGGCAGCCATGACTTCCCCAGGTTCAGCGAGAGGACGGTGCATCCTCCCCTCCCCAGCAGTGAGCTCTTCGGGATTAGCCTCAGAACCAAAAGGTTCTGGTCAGCAGCCTGGGCCTCCTGCCATCGGTGCCGGGCAGGTGGGCCCTCTCGGCCATCGGCGTGGGCGTGGGTGGGCAGGTCGGCGCTGGGAGGCTGTCGTGTTCTCTCCCAGACCTCCCCCACCCCGACCCCGCCTCGCCCTTAGGCTGAGCCTCTCCCAGGCCAGCTTGCTCTAGCTCAGGAGCACCAAGGAAGCATGAAAACGTGGATCACCCAGTGGATCTCGCTGCAGGGAAAATAAAAGCCCCCAGCTTTGTCTCCTCAGAGGCCTAACGGGGAGCTGGTAACAAAAAGGGAACTTTGACGTTCTACTGGGAGGTGGCTGTGGGCGCTTGGGGTGGGTCTGGCAGGTAAGATCCATGCAGAGGTGTGTGTGTGTGTGTGTGTGAGAGAGAGAGAGAGGGAGGGAGGGAGGGAGGGAGAGGGAGAGAGAGATGGGGCGGGTGGGAGGGAGCACAGCGCAGTATCAGCCTGGAGGGGAGCAGCTGTCCCTAGCACACCACAGTCCCCGGAGCAGTGCAGCCACCGTGGGCAGCCATCGTTGTTGGTCCTTACACTGCGGGAGCTCCCGCCCCCAGTCCTGCTCTGGTTGGCACAGGGGGTGTCCTGTGCTCCCAGCACCTGTGGGCTTCCTCCCCCGGCCAGCCTCCTCTTCCCTTCCCCAGCCAGCACCGCCTGCATCTCACTTTGAACGTGGGGCCCAGAGCTGCCTGCAGGGTTCCCATGGGTCTGGCCGGGGCCGAGCACAGCCACCAGTTCTCTCTTCCAGAATTCCTGCTCGGCCCGGCATTGCCGATAGGTCGGTGTTGGGGGCTTGTTCGCTGTGAGGAGCAGTCCTGTATGGTGTAGGAGGCTCAGGAGCACCCGCCAGAGGCCGGAAGCACTGTGCCCCCCCACCCCCCAGTTTTGATGACCAAGAATGTCTCCTGAAGGCGTCATTGGTGCCCTGGGGAGCTGAGGGTCACTGGTCTGGACCCACTGCACCCAGCCAGGAAGCCAGCACTAGCACAGGTCAGGGTTTTCCATGGGACACAAAACCCGTGCAGGAGACCAGGGGGAAGGGCTTCTGGTGCTGTCTCAGGGAGAGCAGTTGTCTAGCAGCGTGGCTGGTCTGCCTCGGCCCCACCCCTCCTGCTGTGCGGCCCCGACCAGTGTCCTGGCCTCTCGGGCCCCTGCAGTGTTCTGAGGGCCCAAGGATGTGGAGCACTGGTGCGTGCGGCCCAGGCCTGGCCCTATGCCCCCCTCCGCAGGCCACAGCTCACATCCTGGGGGAGGGAGAAGCCACAGAAAGAAGGGACACAGACGGTCTCTTCTGGCAGTCCTTGGGGAAGAGGGCTGGAAACCTGGGGCTGTGGCCCCACTCTGGGGTTTTCTCTCTTCTGATTACAAAATCCACGGTAGATTGACAGCTCAATGCACTCCCTCCAAATGGATCCGATGCATCTTGAGGTTTTAAAAGCATTCCCAGAGCTATTCATCCTTGCGCAAGTGGGTGGCAACCTGCTGGGTGGGGAGAGCGCCACCCAGGATGCCTCACGAACACACAAGATGGCTGTGGTGAGACCACTGCCACCAGCCTGCATGCCCTTGTCCTGGGTGTGAAGGAGCCGCTCCAGCCCGGCCTCCTGCAGGTGCCCTGTGCTCACCTCCTAACAGGTGCAGCCTGGTCCTCCTGTCATGTCAGCACACACTGCTCCAGGACCTCCATGAGAGTCCCTGCAGAGGAGGCCTGGCCCGGGGACACCCCGGATGGGGACATTGACCCGCACATAAGACCTCCAGCCTGGCTGGAGCACCCTTTCACAGACAGAGCCCATGACGTGGGCCCCGCTGTGCAGGGAGTGGGACAGTGTGGGCGAGGTCTCCCACGGCAGCCACAGCCACGAAGCATCTGCAAGTGCAGATGTGGGAAACATTGGAAGCCACACCCGGTTTCCCTGACTTGGCCAGAGAAAAACGTACGGACCTAATCACCATTGCGTCATTCCTCCGCAGCGGGAGGCTGCACTTGGAGAGAACAGATCAAGTTTTCTCCTGGAGGCGGCTCCTTCGCCCATCTGGGCCGGGCACGTGCTGCCAGCCAGGGCGTGAAGGGTGCCTGTGCCTTTGCCTCAGGGTGAGTGGTGAACATCCTGCCCATGGCCTTGAAATCATTTAGTCTGGCCCTGCCAAGGCACCCGCAGGAGTGATTTGACATTCAGTCCACACCAGTCTGATTTTTAAGTGGGTAATTGTGTATGACCCTTGGGCGATGTTATAAATACCCAATGGCCCTTGGCAGAAAAAGTTTCCCAGCCCGGGACCTTCAGCTGCTCAGTGACCGGGGTCCCCTCAGCTCCTCGCCCACCTTCCCTAGCCCCTGCCCGGTGTCACAGTTCCCCCAGATGCCTCCCAAGTAGCCGAGTTGGCATCTCCCTCCCTGAGGTCAGGAGGGGACTTGGGGCTCCAGACGGGGCGGGGGCTGGAGGCAGGGAGCTTGCCCCTCACCTGCTCTGGGGTGGAGGTGACACAAGATCTGCTACTAAGCCAATTCAGGAGTGCCCCTTTCTCTTGAAAATTCTGCAAGTCCCTACTCGGGGCCTGAAGCGGGGTGTGCACCCTCTAATATCCCCAATTTCTTAGGGTACGTTTCTGTATTTGAAAGTCAGAGTTGCACAGAGAGGGGAGACAGAGATCCAGCGTCCTCACTGTGCAGATGGGTGACAGGCTCAGGTCCCAGCCTTGCACAGGACCAGGAAGTGACTCAGCCGAGGTTCCAGCGCCGCTGTGAGCGCGGCTGCTCCTGGACACGGCTCTGCGCTCCTCTGAGCCGAGGACACACTTCCCACTTGCTCCCCCAGAGGACTGCAGGGTCCACGAGGCCCGCAGAAACAGAGGTGACGTCAGAGCTGTTCTGATGTCACGTGCAGCCGTTATGGAGCTGTGGGCGCAGAAACTGATCATCTCCCAGCTCTGCGATCTCTGTCCATGTGCGGGCAGCCAGCCCCACTGCCGTCTTGGACCTCCCTGTAGTGGGGGACACGTGGAGAGTCTGAGCTGACCTCATGCAGTGGCCAGGGGCACCGAGAGTCAGCAGGACGGGGAAGCTGAGGCAGACAGGGGGCTTCTGCTGTGACACCTGCCTCCCCTTGGAGCCGATTGAGATGACCCTGTTGGCCAGGGGGGGTCCTTTCTCCTTGCCCCCCATCACTTCACAGCTGCCTGGTAGCTTTCTCAGAGAGGGGAGTGGCTGTCTTGGGTCCAGTCTTTGATTCGACCCTCAAGCTTCCTGGTGACCATGAAGACATTTTAGTCCCCATGCGCACCTGTCCCTAAGTGCACACCTGTCATGCGTCTGGGGCTCCACCGCGTGTCCACGCGTGTCCATTGCATGTCCTGTTGCACCTTGTACAGCTCCTCTGCAGGCCCCACCAAGGTTCAGAGAGGTGACACGAGCTGCCCACAGACGTGGCCATGAGCTGAAGGCCAGCGTCCAGCCACTTGGCTCTCATTTAGCCTCTGGGCCACGCCACGTCTCCAGTGGCACTGGAGACACAGAGGTGTCCCAGGATACGTCTTTGATCCCTCTCCTATGCCGCAGCATCTGGTCAGTGAACCCAGACAGCACAGGCTCCTGTGGGAAAGGCAGACATGTGGGTTTCTCCAGCCAAGGTGCTGAGGTCACAGGGGTCCACCCCCGGTCCCTGGTGCAGCTCCGCCGTGTGCTGGGCCTGAAGACCAGAGCCGGGGGGCACATTCACAGAACTGCATCTTCACGTTCCAATGGCACTGACAGCCCATAGTCACCCAGCTGTGTGCCCGCACGCCCAGAGCATCCCCCCAGGGTCTGCAGATCCCACACCCAGTCTCATCCAAAAGCCTGAATTAAACATTATCTGAATTAGAATTCACATGTCTAGAAACATTTATGAGGCCATTAGCTCTGCGGCAATATATGCTTATAGATAATTACGGTTGTCTTAAATCCTCGGAGCCAACACCGGCGCATCTGACAGCGCTTCATTGTGGCTTCTCAAAGCAAGGCTGGGAGAGGGCTTTGCTTCGCAGGTGGCTCCTGGGTGTCAATATTCTATTAATAAACGACTCCCCCTGTCTCATATCTCATGGGAATTTGAAGCAGCAGCTTATGACTCATAGGTCTTCAAATATACATATCAAGTTGCTCTGAAGTTCTGGGAAGACATCGGGCTGCTTTCCCCAGGAAGGTTCCGTGGGCTGTGTGTGTGTGTGTGTGTGTGTGTGTGTGTGTGTGTGAGGGGTGGGGGTGGGGAGACAGAGTGAGGTGAGGGGAAGGTAAGTGAGACGGGGAGAGGGAGGAGAGCATGGGGAGAGACCCTGGGCGCTAGTTGATTGCTTTAAATTCAAGGTTTGGAAGTAGAGAAGCTGGCGTGCACTCCGGGGCCAGGCGGCTGGCTGGCCAGGCTGTGCTGGACAGAGGAGCCCACAGTGGCTTTGCTGTCGTCTAGCTCTGACCCAGCTGCTAACGGTGTGGAGCAAAGCCAGCTGCTGCGGGCACAGGGAAAGCAGGAAACCAGCCCCCAAGCTGCAGGGGGCGTCCCATGTCCCCCTGGGAGTGGCTGTGTGGGAGCCGTGTCCAAGCCCGCACTCACTGAGCGCGGAGTGACAGAGGTCCTGACAGAGGGGCCGGGCACTGGCTTTTCAGGGGCGAGTGACCACAGGCTACATCCTGGCCTCGTGGAAAAGAAGCTCTGGGAACTGGAAGGGAGCCCAGAGCTCGCTTCTTCCACTCTGCACTGCTGACCCTCAGATGCCAGCGTGGCCTCCAGCGTGGCCGTGGACTGCAGTCACATGGAGAGGTGTTTCCCATGGAGGAGACCCTGACTTGCGGCTCCCCCTGGCCGAGCCTCCACTCCCTCCTCTGTGAACAGGGAGTCATGATCCTCTGGCTGCAGGCTGATTGGGAGATTAGAGTTTGTGCGCCCAGGGCTCCGCCCACAGTAGACCTCCCCTGGGAATTCCATTGCTGCACCAGGGCATGGAGGCCTCACGCGACATCTCTGAGAAGCAACTGCGATTGGAGTTTGCCCTCTTCATCACTCGGAAGCCGAGCCACTCCTTGTGTGAAGTCCGTGGACCCTGCAGGGTTTGGTCTCGCTGACGCTCTGACGATGCTTTGCCTTCCTGCGCTGGATGTCACAACCAGCGAAGACCGACATTCTGGCATCTCTCAGCAGCAATGGGCTGGGGCTGAGTGGTCTCATTGTTATTATTAGAGAAAAGTGCGAAACTCGGGCTTTTGTCCATGTGGATTCATCACTTCTCAAAATAGATTTCATAAGAGGACCGATTTCCCCAATGCCGGCAGCTCCATTTCCCGAAGCAGCCGCCGGAGGACGTGGGAAGAAACAGCCACATCCCCCATGGGGTCGGAGGACAAGGCGGCAGCTGTGCTGAAGCTGAGTAGAGGGGCTTCAGCGTGGACCCCCCGGGGGCTTATTCAGGACAGAGGCGTTTCCGTGGAGGACCACACCCTGCCCACGACCTCGGCTCTCTCTGCAGCCTGCCCGCACCACCTCCGCCCAAGGAAGGCATCAGGAATGTCAGCTAACGTTGGCAAGACAGAGCGACAGCTCAGATCCGATTCTTTCCATACCGGGGCCTCCCCTGGGCAGCCCACTGTGCTGAGAGCCACGCCTGCCTTCCAGACTGCAGAAACCCACGAGCACGGGTGGACAGGGCACAGGTGCTAGACCAGCAGGGCCACGGACTTGCTCCATGACGTTGGGCAGCCCCAGTACCCTGGTCAGGCCTCAGTTTCCCCACTTGGCAGTGGGGGTGAGGGAGGGGGAATTCATGACCTCCTAGCTTCCTCCTGGTCCTCTGGTCTTTTCTGCTAATGTCCAAATCCAGCCAAGGGTAGTGTGCACATGGGGGAGAGGAGAGGAAGCGACTTAACTGCTGAGCCAGGGAACCCACCGGCACCGCAGAGGCCACTGCGAACCTCACAGGCTGACACCGGCCAGTTGCTCGCTGAGTGCAGAGGACGCTAAGAGCTCAGCTCGTGTGACGCGCGGGCTGTGGCTTTTCTTGCCTCTCCCTAGCTGCTGCTGTCATCAAACAAAAAAGAATCTCCCTGCTGGGAGGAGGCCTTCCTGGCGAGAAGCTCTGAGCTTTGAAGAAAGTTTGCAAAAACATTCTGATTCCGTCTTCCCGCGCAGCGTCCTTTGGAGACAGAGCCGGGCTGGAAGCAAGGCTCCAAAAGATGCTTCCAAAGACGAGTTCATTCAACCTCCTTGTTTTCCACGGGACATGCAGGTCCCAGAGTGAGAAGTTTTGGGCCAGGCAGAGCTGGCACCAAATTAGATGCCAGTGTCATGTCCTTAGCCCATTTCTGAGTTGGGCAGACAGGGCGGGGTCCAAGCCTTGCCTTTCCAGCTGACCGGCCAACTGATCTCGGGCCAATGATTTGAACCCTGGCTCATCCAGCTCCCCAGGTGTGAAATGGAAGTTGTCAGACCCCTGGGCGTCAACCAGATCACCCGTGTGAAACAGTCAGCGCAGTGCCCAGAATGAAGAAAGAGGCTGGCGCCGTGACATCCTGTATGGGCTCCACTTCCGATCCAGCTCCCTGCTAACTCCTGGGAAGGCAGCGGAAGATGGCTCAAGTGCTTGGGCCCCTGCACCCACGTGGGAGACCCAGAAGAAAATCCCGGCTTCTGGCTTCAGCCTGAAGCCATTGCAGCCATCTGGGGAGTGAACAAGGGGATGGAAGACCTCTCTTTCTCTCTCTCTCTCTCTCTCTCTCTCTCTCTCCCTCTCTCCTTTGTATCTCTGCCTTTCAAATAAATAAATAAATTTTTTAAAAGAGAATGAGGTAAGCACCTGGTGAATGTGTACCCCCTGCCCCGTCGTGGCTGTAGACGGCTGCCGTCCCCGTCTCCCGCAGAGCGGGTGTTGGAGCAACTGAGGAGTGACCAGGAAGTGGCCCGGGCCAGGCACAGACTGGAGGGCTGCTCTCCAGCTCCAAGGTCGTACCTAACAGTGCCCTCGGTAACAGTCCCCTCTCTCTGCAGGCTGGTGGAGCTGTCCTCCACGGCGTCCATCGGCTCGCACTGGGGGGTGCTGTCCAAGTGCTTGGCCTACAGCAAGGCCGCGTCGGACCCCTTCGTCTACTCCCTGCTGCGACACCAGTACCGCAAGACCTGCAAGGAGATTCTGAACAGGATCCTCCACAGACGCTCCATCCGCTCCTCGGGCCTCACAGGCGACTCTCATAGCCAGAACATTCTGCCCGTGTCTGAGTAAAGGACCATGCCCCCGATGCTGGATGAGACCCCTGCTGGGGAAAAGGAAGGGCAGGCGGGGGGCTGCTGGGTGGACAGCGCTCACGGCCAACCTCCCAGCAAGCTCAGCGATCCCGGTTCCCGGGATTGGAGGGGCCCCGGGCCTGCTTCCTGGCTCCCCACGGGCCGATGTCGACCGCCCCCTTTATCACTGATGGGTGCCGTAGGCTGTGCTAGGGCTCCGTCTGAGACACTCCTTGGAGCTGCTGGACTCACCAGGGCTCCCCGGGGGCTGGCACTCCGTCCAGTCATCACTGTCAAGGATGCAGAGTGCCGGTGGCAGGTGGAAGCATGGTGTCCACCTGCTTGCTGACCGCTGGGTGTGGGTGATCTCCCTGGGCCACTCGGGTCACGCTGAAAGAGGCCAGTGGTGGCCATTCGGCCCCAGATCTAGTATGGCGACTCCTTCCCACATGGCAGCAGTGGCTGCTTCAACCCAGATGCCACCAGCTGGCACCAACTAAACCATTCCCAGCTGCGTTCTCGGGCTCCACTCAAGGGGAACACGTTTAACAATCAGTGGCTGTCCCATCGCTGCCAACTGGTTGTCTTAGAAAGGATGCATTTTGTCACTCTCCCCAGCCAAAAGAGCTAACGTTTGTGTGGACAGTCAGCATGAAAACAGGCTCAGGAGGCGGGTGATCAGCCAGCCCACGGGTTAGCTTCTTGGAGGTCTCTCCGGGAGGCCGTCTGCTTCTGGTGTTCGTGTCACAGCCGCTGGAGCCCGGTCAAAGTAGGAGGACGGTGGCTTACTGGGCTTCCCCCACCCCGTTTGTGACCCGAAACTGCAGGCCGTGGTCCCGCTTGTCTGGCACAGCCTGCGAGACGGGCGGGGAAGAACCGTGGGCAGGGATGTGGCCTTGACGTTCCCTGCGCTGGGTTCCTGCATCCTGGTGGTTGATACCTGCACAGTTTCCCGAAGGACCGACAGACCCAGGGGCTGTCCAATGATCAAGAAAGTGCCCCGCGCGAGGGAGGGGAGATTCTGTAGCGTGCCGTGATGCGTGCCAGTCCGTCAGCAGCCCCCCCCCATCTCGATTTCATAAGAAGCAGGGGAGGGGGCCGTGCTTTCTGCCCACCCATCTTTGCTCACCATTTCATTCCCCAGCCACTCGTGAATGCCAGGAGGAGTCATTCCTCCATTCCCTACTCTGCCGTGCAGAGGATGGCGAGTGAGGCCGCTGCTCCCTGCCAGCTCCGTGGGCCCCAACTTTGCAGGAGTGGGGGGAGGAAGTCTGTTGGCGTGCACTGACAGGTGCCCCAGTGTTCGAGGGTGGAGAAGTGTCTTCATGTCTCTTTGGAACAATGGCATCTGATTAACCCATAGATCCTCATTTAGAAAACAACTCGGCCTGGCCTTGTCTAGTTTCAGGTTTCCATGGAGACCAGGACGTATGAGTACACAGCTTCTGCCGGTGGCTCTGCCGTCTTCCTGTCGCCGTTGGAGGTGTGCTCATACCTTCCCCGGGGCAGCCAACGGGCCGTGTCCCTTCCCGTGTCTGAGTTAGTAGCTTGAAATCAGCCGTGGCGGGAGTTTTTATACCATGAAAATCAGTAAAATCTATAGATCGGGCTTTTCCGCAATGGAGGGGCAGTTGTTAAAGATCCACGAGACTGTGTCCACAGAGAGCCAACACACCACCGCCAGCATGACCGTGTGTCACGGAAATGCCACTGCTCTGGGTCAGAGCGCTTGGGCCACTGGAGTCTGAATGACGGCAGATGTTCTCGTGTGTGCGGTCTTCCTCGGGACAAGCAGTGCTCACCCTCCAGCGCCCCAACACCACAAGGCCCACTGGGGTTGCAAACAGGAAGTCAAGGCAGTGTGCACAACTGAATCCGACAAGAGTGTCTCCCTGTCTGCACAAATACTCCCAGAGCAGGTGGAGCATTGGCGGCCTGGAGGATGAGCTTGGTAGACAGGCAAGCTCGGGTGGCAAAACACATCTGCATCAGTATCAGTGTGTAGGGGTGAGTGTGGCGCATGCTCTCTCTGGCCGCTCTGCAGAGACCACACCCCACTCTCCAGGAACAACTGTGTCTCTCTCCCTCTCCCACAGAGAGGAAGCAAAAGTGATTATCCAGCATCTTTAAAAGTTGCATTTCATAATTTTCCCCCAAACTGCTTAGAAACCAATAAAACCAGTTCTGTTGGCACCGTGGAGACAGAGACTCCAGGTAAGTCCGCTGATGTCTTTATTTGACAGACACAGGCATTAAAACCCGAGGGGAAGTAAGAGGAAAAGCCGCTGTATCAGAAATCAGCACCAAGCAGCAGTACTCTAATTACTTTAGATACGTGTAGGTGTTCATCTCCCGCCGTCCGTAAAGACTTCCCCCAGCTTCCTCGTTCCCAGCTGAATGATCTACCTCATTTTGGTCATTTAATTCACCAGACATCACATGGTTTTCTCAGGTACAACACGTTCAGGCGCCGAGATTCTTAGCGCTTAGGTCAAGGGCATCAGGCACCTGCTTGACTTGAAGCGATCTGAGGCTCGAAGTTCAAGGCCCCAGCGCTGATGAGAATTGTAAGCATTTTAATGATGAAGCTTGAAAGCAAAGCCTTGGGAGGAAAGGCTTTTTGGATTCCTGGAGCCACACGCGGGCTCAGTTCCCACCCCGGCATCATCAGAATCTGCCTTGCTTAGCCACTCTGTGAGCATTCTAGCTTTTCCGTAGGCCTCCTCTGGATGGAAGGGACCTCAGGCCCCTGGGGCTCCAAGGGGGCAGTCCACGCAGTGAGCTTGGGGCAGGCGGCTCATGGGGGTCTGTCCTCCCACGGAGAGCCCACCTGTCTGTACTTAGATGTCAGACTGGGTGGGCGGCCCCTGGAGTCCCATCTCACTGACCGCGTGTCACTCTGGGACCAAGCTCAGCTCCCCGTCACCATGAGCAATAAATCTCTCGCCTCCTGTCTGTGACATTAATTTTCTTTTTCATGGTGCCTTCCTTTCTAAGATGGAAAGAATGCAGCCAAGGTCCTGTCCTGGTTGACGCCCTTGTACCTGGCCGCCTGCGGGTAGACAGCACCCCCTCCGGGCTGGGTTGTGAGCCCTCGGAGGAACCAAAGGCTGAGCCTTGTTAGAATAAGACTCACACACAGGGTCACCTAATCTGCCTGATTTGCATGAGGGTGTTTTATCAGGAGCCAAAATTCTCCCTGCCCAGTTTGTGTCCTTTGAACTGTGAGCAGCACAGGGAAGAAGAGATCCCAGCTCCCTCTGGGGCTCCCACTACTTTCCAGAAGATTCTAGCCATCAGCATGGAGCTGTTGGCTCTTCAAGTTGACACAGGCGTCACCGTGGGAGACAGTTGACAATGCAGATTTTGGTATTCCTTCCTCAGAAGCCAGGACCTGGGGTTCTGTCTTTCTAGCCACCTGTGCCCAGGTCACAAACGTGCATGGTCTTCAAGGGGCTCCCAAGGGCTCCTTGGTCTGAACCTGGTGGAGACTTGGGGATTTTCAGACACCTGAGTTTCAACATTCTTGCATCTTTCCCTAAATCTCCCAAGAGTTCAGCTTCCAGCCTCCCCCCACCCCCAGTGGCTGGGTCATTTTGTTCTGAGACAAAAATTGATCTCTCCATGACGTTTTGAGCAGGCCCTGACGCGACAGCAGGAGCCGCCCACCCTCGCCTGCGAAGGCCTTCACAAAGCAGCTTCGTTCCTCTCTGGGTTCTTGAGGCTGTAAGCGCAGGTGTTGAGGGAGACGCTGGCAGAGGCCGGCAGAGCCGTGGCACCTCGGTAGAGAAAAGTAGCTCTGGCACTCAGAGGGGACCCTTGGGGCACCTGCTTCAGTCTCACCTGGCTGCCAGAGGCGGTGGCATCTGACGCCCCTGGCGCTAACCAGGGCCTTGCCCACCGGTTCCCTCCTCCCCCCACCCCGAGCCCAAGAGCCAGGCGCTGAGCTATGCTGGGGCAGGGCCCAGGAGAGGCAGCTCTGGACGATAGAGTGGGTGTGGGTCCCGAGTTGGTTCGCAGCTTCACCCGGCGTGGCTTCCCCTCCGGGTCCTCCAGAGGGGGGTGATGCTGACGGTGGTCTCCCAGCCGCAGAGCAGGCGCTGGGCTCTGTGCGCATGTTTGGGGCGTGTTTCCATCAGTCGCCACAACAGCGCGATGATGCAGGCGCTGTGCCCAGCCTCCTTGTACCGCTCTGCGGGATCTGGAGGCCCTGAAGGCAGACACTTGAGGGAGACCGAGGCAGGGCAGAGTCTGCAGACGGGCAGGCAGGGAACGCCGGGAAGCGGCCCCAGCTCCACCTGCCGAGGGCGGTTCTAGGCTTGGAGGACATCTTTCTGGTGCTGAGACCCTGTATCGACGCCCACCTCGGAGAGTGGGGCCCTGGGACTCCCCACTGCCCGTCGTCACACTTGCTTGGGAAGGGATCCTCTCGGCTTCTGCTCTGTGTGGGCTTCTAAGGCCATTCTGGGGGAGGGGCTTCGGGGCGCTCTCTGTGCCCAGAATCTGGTTCACGGCCTTCTGACCCACAGGGCTCTACCCACCTGAGCCCCTTTGGTGTTGAGGGCTCATGGCCACCCTGGGCTTTCTGGAAGCTCTGGACCAGCAGCCCCCGCGAGCACCCACAGGAAGCAGCGTTTCCCTGGCCCTGATATGAGCCTCTTCCTGCTCTGCAGCCAGGAGCGCCCACACAGAGGGCCGTGGCGTTGGCTCCAGAACCCAGGCTGAGCCGAACGTGGGAGAGGTGAAGGGGCGCATGGCCTCCCCTTTACTCTCGCAGCTCCCCTGCCTGACCCACTGCTCCTTCTTCCTGCACGCCCAAGTAGCCTTTAGGCCCCCGGCGATGTCGTCTGACCCAGGCCAGCTGCCCCCACTCTGCTGGTGGCTGAAGTCCTGACTTAGCCAAAGGAGGGTGGAGGGACCTCAGGCTTGGGGCGGGGGTGTCAAAGGCCTCCTCCTTCCACCAGCACTGGGCAAGGGTCAGGGCCAGGCACCTTTGGGGGTCAGCTGCCTAGGGGAGAGGAGTTGCAGGTTCCAGGCAAGGGAACTGTCTGACTCCACACGGACATGGGCCCCTGGTGGCTGTGCTCAGCCTGACCCAGACCTCACTGCACAGGGAGCCATTTGCCAGGGGGTCCTGCAGAGTATCAGGTGGCAATCAAAATCAATCAGAAAGGTGACAGCACTCACCTGTTGCTCCTCAGACATTGACAGAGCATCAGGCGCTGGGCTGAGCTGGGCTGGGGACGGGACGAGTGACTGCTCTACAGTGGGTGAGCTGGGCTGCCCCAGGGGTGTTCTCAGTTCTGGGGTGCTGGACAGGGCTGGGGAACTTGACTGGTGGAGAAGGAGGGTTCTGGAAGGCTTCACGGAGGCAGTGACACTTGGACCAGAACGGACAGTGCAGATGAGCACATGGCGAGACACACAGGAGGTGTGCACCTGCCTGGTGAGTGACAGCTTCACAAGTGTCCAGGATGGTGCCTGGGAGCGCTCAGAAGGGCAATGCCTCCCAAGAGAGGGCGCATGTGACCACAGCCGTGGCCAGCGGGAGGGGTGGAGGTCTTGAAGTGGGACGTGGGGAGGATCCACCTATCTTTAGCCACCAGAAGGAAGGAAGAGAAGAGGGGAGGAAAGAAGGGAGACGTGAATTGTGTTTACTTTGAGGAGCATTCGCTTCTGCTTAGGAACTTGGTTCATTCTTAAGAAACCAACCACGTTTGGCCAAGGGACATCTTCCAACAACACCCTGGGTGGGGACAAGGGGCACGGAGGGTCACACGTGACTGTCAGTGCAGGGTCCTAGAGGCCACTGCCACCTCTCCCTGGGAACAAGTGGGAGAACTCACGTGGTGGAAACACCAGTGTCTGGACATGCTGCTTAGAGATGTGACACCCACACCCCTGGCGGGCGTGGGGCACCTCCCTCCTGCGTGTGTCCCATGAATGAGGACCTGGCATTCAGAGCCCAGGGTCACAGCTCTGTCCTAGCAGCACTTGGCTCATCGCATCTACCTGGATTCAAGGACTTTAAAGAGAACTTGAACTTCTGACACAGAAGACCATGTGTGCCCCTTTGGGCATGCATGTGCTCTTAGGAACACAACACGTGCATTTCCTGTGTCCTCTCTCACGCGTGCCCAGGTGTCACACTCACAATCTGGTATGGAAAGTCGGCCCAGCTCCACCTGCCAAGGGCGGTTCTAGGCTTAGAGGACGTCTTTCTGGTGCTGAGGCCCTGTACCGACGCCCACCTCGGAGAGTGGGGCCCTGGGACTCCCCACTGCCCGTCGTCACATCATTGACACATCATTGACAGAACCCAAATCCATCACTTGGTGGCCTCGAACAGCCAGGACTCTGCACCTGCGGGCAGGAAGGTCACTTTGAATCCTGGCCATCAGCGAATCCTCTTCAAAGCCCAGGCGTCAGTTGTCCCTGGGGTGGGCAGAGCTCTGGGTGTCACCACCCGCCTGCTCTCTGCTGATTGGGAGGCAGGACTCAGCCAGAGGGACTGCCCACGCCTGCTGAGACGCCCGTCGCCCACCCCCACGGGCTCCGCTCGCCATCGCCTCGCATTCGACTCATTTCTGACCACATTTCTGCTCTAATTATTAACAGTCACTAAACCCCCTGCTCAAAAACCTTGGAACACTGCATTCCACCCCAAACTGAAGTTGCCAAACCTCAGTAACCGTGTTCTGCAGCAAACAGGTTAGGACAGTCGCTTCTGGAGTGTTGGGGACGTTGGTGGAGCCTGGTGTCCAGCCAAGCCCCTTCTGGACTGCCCCAGTGGACACCAGGCTGGCTCCAGTTCATAGCCTTGGAAGTCCAGTGACAGATCAGAGAGGCGCCTTGCCTCCCCTCGCAACCACCAGGGCCATTTTGCGGGAGTGGGGAAAGGCCGGTCTTTATTCTCTCAGACTCCTCTGGAAGAAGGCATTTAAATGTGGCCAGGCAAGATCAACCACGCCCGTCCACGCCCATTTCCTCATCTAGTGGAGGAGGTACCCTGCCACCCTTACAACGCCTGGGGGCTCAGAGTCACAGAGCACCAAAGTCCAATCCTCTGCATCCCTGAGTGTTCACAGGTGTCACTGTTGTGTGTGTGTGTGTGTGTGCGTGTGCCAAGTGTGGTTGGGGGACTTACACCATCTGTAGCTTGGGGGGCCCAGAGAGTGGCCATTACACAGCAGTAGGGTGTATGCTTTAAGGAGGCCCAAGGTGTGTGTCAGCTCGGCTAGCATCCGCGTGGAAACACACTATCTGCACACGACAAGGATACTTTTGGAGAAATAAGAGATACTTCAGCTCAACGACACAAAGGGCCCGGCGATCGACTGGGTTCTGAACAGCGTTCGCTGCTTAACGTCAGACTCAGAGTGGGGCGCTGGACACCTCTGCATTTGTGTTGGTGAGATGCCGCTCCACGGGTGTCTGCCCACGGGTGAATGTTCACTGACGCACATGGCTGCGCACTGAGCAGCAAACGAACCGCGTCCAAGTTTAGCATCCTCTTATGTTTGCTGTCGGTGCAGCTTCACTTTCTCCTCACTGATCACGTGGAAGTATGGCTGCGTTCGTTCTCACCGATGTCACCAGAACGCCCCTCTGCGTGGCAATGTTACCTGTCACGGAACACGTCTGCCAGCAGCTGTCTTCTGCTGAGACTCCAGCCTTTGAACCCAAGGCCGCTGCCGCCTGCTGTTTACAATGGCTTGTGTTGTGTGAGTCAAATGTTGTACTATATTTTTATGGTAGAATCGATGATTAATACAGGGCAAAAGTATATATTGTGATTCTGTCCAATAAAGCCTCCTGTTCTAAAATCGAATCCACACTTGGATAACCTGGTATGAATACATTTTTCTGTACAAGTCCTGCAGAGATGTGGGCTTTCCCCACATTTTGTGGGCAATAATTTTGTGAAGGCACCGAGGTGTCTATTTCTCCTCTCTCCTGTCTCCCAATACTGTTCCCCTGTTTCTCTCCCATATCCCCCCCCCCCAAGCTGCTCCTGGCCTCACCCAGCCTTCTGAATGGCAGAAGTGGGACCATCTCTTAACTTGCTAAGCCCACAGTAGCCACGCTGTCCCAAACACACATGCCTGGGGGAACTGAGTCCCCATCCCCTCCGGAGCCACGTGCCTCTGTCCAGAGTGCTACAGCAGAATGCCTGTGACCAGGCGACTTACTGCTTCCGGTGCTGCAGGCTGGGCCCTGAGGTCGCGGCTGCCTCTGGTGAGGGCCGGCTCCGTGAGTCACAACAATGGTGGGGCCAGAGAGCGGGGAGGAGACGGACTCGGGCCCGTGTGCAGCTGGCATGAACTCATTTCTAGATCTGCCTGTGAGGCTCCACCTCCTAGCGCTGACATGTGTCGGGGAGCCACAGACCCACACACCTGCGGCCACTTGGGTCAGGTTTCTTAGGCCACATGAGATGCCTGATCGGCTGCTGGGATCTCAGCGCACAGTAGGAGGGTGTGGCAGGAAGCAGCCCCACGTGTGTTGGTTGCTTTTCGTGTACGTGGTCCCTGTGGGGGCCCCCATGTGTCCCTGAGCAGCTCCAGAAGAGGGGCTTCCTCAGTCCGCAGCTGCAGGGGCCGAGCTCAGAGACAGCTGATGACTCGCCCAGACACACAGCACTGGGCCAAGCATCAACACTGGAACCCGGCTGCGGCCGACCTTAAACTTCAAACCCACAGAGATGCCTCCGACGCCACAGGTGACTCAGCCAAGGCCCCTCTTCTGTCAGGGAAACCGAGGCACAAAAGGAAGTGACTTCCCACCCTCAAGTGTCCTGGCACAAATCGGGCAATTTTCTTCCTTCACTCTTCAAAAGTCACGGCTCTTTTCAGGTTCAAATGCCAGACTTGCCGCTTTCCAGCTGAGCCTGTGGCTCTGTCTCGCCCTCCCCAGATGGGTGTGGGGCGCTTTCTTCCTGGGCGGCCTGGGAGATCAAGCAGGCTGCACACACGCAGCTCCGAGCGTGGCGCTGCACATCTGCAAACATTCAGTCCACGGCAGGGCCACTCCGGGGTCTGCGGGCCTCTGCTCAGCCGCGGCTGAACCAAAGCGTGCACTCACAAAACGAACGTCTGAATGCGAGGCGTGGCTAAGAGCCAGAGCACGTGTGATCAGACCGCAGCTTTGCCACCCACTCGCCATACGACCCAGATCAAGGGACTTCACCTGTCCGGCCTCGGCTTCCTCCTCCGGGCGTGACAGTGACACCTGGCTGGCAGCGCGGCCGGAGCAGCACGTGCTTGGTGCTCAGAGCTGCCAGCCTTCAGACAGCGGAAACGCAAGCATCAGCGGTATCATGGGGCCGCCCAGGGCTCAGCGGGGTGTCTACAATACACACTCAGCCACATGGCACAATGGTCACAGGCCCAGCCCCATCCAGACCCACTGTGACTGGGCAGCATGCTTGCCCACCCCAGCGCCCACTGCTGGTCCCAGTCTCACTGGTCCTGAAGAGACTGCGAGGGTGGCCATGGTGACAGGCACTGCTGCAGACAGCTGGCCATGGGCCCCCAGACTTCCTCTTGGGTGGGATCCAGTCCGCTGCCCCAGGCAGCTGGGCCCCTGCTTGCCCTGCAGAGCTGAGCTGAGCACCCCGGCTGCCTCGCCAGGGCTGGGGCGTCCTCAGGAGAGCTGCGAGTGAGCCTCCTGGTGGTCACAGCCCGGCCTCCAGGGTTTCAGGAAGCAGGAAACTGCGGGAATGGGATGCTCCGGGGCCCCTGCACCACCGAGGGTGTCTCCAGGGTCAGCTCCCGGAAGGAAGACCCTGCACCAAGGTGGAGGCCGGCGGCAGTCCCCTGGGCACCTGCTGCGTCCCAGATGCTGCGCTAAAGACTCCACCAGCTCCTCTGCCCCCCAGGGCTCCTGCGAAGTTGCTGTGGTTCCTGGCCTCGGGTTAGTTGAAGGGGAATGCAGCACCCTGGGCAGGATCACGCGGCTGCTGTGAGGAGCCGGCTCCCTCTCCTGACTCCTGCTGGCCGTCCACTGCAAGGCAGGCTGGTGGCTCCTGGGCGCGTTGTCCCAGCCTCGATACCCACGCCATTATTACTGCAGTCTCCCTCCTGGCTGGCTTCCAGCAAGAACTGAAGACGATGTTTACAAGGGCCAGCTCCCGTCCTGGTTCCAACCTCTGGTTTCACCCCACACAAGACTCTATTCCCTCAGCCCTAGGTCGCCCATCTTCATAAAGACAGCTGTGGCCCGAGGGGGAGACACAGAGGTCAGTGGGAAGAATGGAGTCCAGGAGCAGGCTGCACACAGGAGCGCACTCGGAGACTCGTAGCGCATGTTTCTCGAGAACTCGTTGAAGACACCTTGTCTGCTCAGTTGGGGAAGGGGCTGCCGGCCCCGGGTCCCCACAGATGAGAGTGGAGAGTGACTAAATCCACAAGCCCATGCCTGGACCTCCCCACCGTGCCCCCGTGCATTAAGCTGGACCTCATGTCTCAGCGACGACCCACACGTGAGCCCTGAGCACAGACACCTGCATTGACTCGTGCTGACTTTACCACCCCAACCTCCTCTGCACCTGGCCTTGCCTTCCCGCTTTTACCTCCCCAGAAGGGACAGTCACTGGGCTAGAGTTTACTCTGGGGGGGGGGGGCTTCAGATTACAAAAGGGCTCAGCCCTGGGGGGTCAGTAAGCACTGGGTGTGGTCTGGGGGGTTGCCATCTGTCCTGGAAACACGGGGTCCTGACCCCCAACCTGCTTGCATCACGGGTATCAGATGTCATCTTGAACTGCACACTGCATGCCCACACCTGGGCGATGGACCTGTCTATACACGGCTTCTTCTTGTCTCTTCCCCTCTCCCCATATCCTAATGCCCACCACGTGCTAGGTACACAGCAGGCACTGCATAAGTGCTTCTTTAACTGCACTTCTATGACTAGCTACACGGTGTGAATGAGGCTTCCTGACAGAGCCTCCTGTCACTGAGTTCCTGCAGACTCCGGGAGTCACAGAGAGAGGGAATGCTGGATTCCAAGTCAAAGCAGTCACGTGGCACATGGCGTCTGCGGTTTTCCCGGTGCACGTCACTGGCCCATAATGTGCTGGGGAGGAAAGAGAATGCCCCTCGCAATGCTACCAGCAGGGGGCTGAGGGCAGGGCCCTGCTGCGACACGGCCAGGGCACCCTCTGTGACCCACGGCCAGGGATGGGCCGGGGGAGAGGGGCCCAGCTGGAGGAGACCCGGTCAGATGTGGCAGGACGGTCAATGCATCCGGAAATGCCGAGCACCAGGCTTCCAAAGCCCGGGAGGGAAGCAACCCGGAGACCCTCTGGCATCTCCCTGGTGTGTGCCATTTACCACAAAAGAGCTGCGCGCCGCAGAACTCTGCTCCTGGTCTCCTTAGGTGCCTTGCTGTAATTGCAGGCTTTAAAGCCAGCTCAAGGCAAAGTCTCTCGGGGAAATGAAGCCCGAAGAGAAAGCGAACAAGCAAATGCGTGGGAGCTGGATAATTGCACGCCTGCTCTCTGGTGGGGAGCGCAGGCAAGCAGAGCGGCAGATGGGATGGAAGTGGAGGGAAGTGGAAATGGGGCGCCCCTCAGACCAGCGCCAATGGCAGCGAGCCATGAGGACGTGGTGCCAGGGCCAAGCTCAAGCTGGCTCTTGGCTTGGGGTTTACCTGGTGCCTGGCTCGGAGGTCTCTCCCCAACCCCTGACCTCATCTCTGTGCAGCATG
This sequence comes from Sylvilagus floridanus, assembly GCA_949820135.1. NCBI lineage: Eukaryota > Metazoa > Chordata > Mammalia > Lagomorpha > Leporidae > Sylvilagus > Sylvilagus floridanus. The sequence continues at coordinate 73,498,301 of OX463235.1, forward strand.
GGTGAGTGGGGAAGTCATGGGATTTGAGACCAGAACCACCTCGGACAAAGTCCACCGCCTGCCTCCTTCGGGACCTTAACCTCGCAGGACTGTCCGTATGATGGTGACAATGGCAGCTGAGCTGTCAGAGGGATGCAAAGAGCTGGGTGCAAAGTTCTGGCACTCACGCACGTCCCCCGCCTGCCTCCAGTTTCTCGGGGGCCATGGCCGACTCTCCAGGACTTTCAGAACGCGTAGCTTTCTACGCGTTTGATGCTCTGTCCACACAACTGTGACCTTGACCATGGCATCCATCTCTCTGAGTCTACATCTCCCTGGGGCCATCAGCGGTATGAAGGCAGCGACCTTCACTTCCCCAGCTCAGCTGATGAAGCTGTGCTGAGTTCTGGGCAGTTGAGGGAAGACTCTGCTCCAGCCAAAACTGGAAACCCACAAAAGAGCTCTCAAGAGCTGGGATCCCCCGTAGGCTGGCGGCACGACTTCCACGCTGCTGGGGCAGGGAGAAGAGTGACAGCTCTGGGGCTGGCGGCCCCTTGATGGCATTTACCCTCCGTGTGGCTGCAGCAGTGCCCGGAGCCCAGGAGCCTCGGTTTGCTCGCCCATAGTGGGGAGCACGTGTGAAAACGTCCCGTGGCAGGTGTCGGGCAGGTGGCCAGAGGGGGGTAAAGGCAGAGCCCAGCAGATGGAGACTGGAACAGGAAGATGCGGTGGGGGTTGGGGGCCCCCTCCACACACCAAGAAAAGTAAAAACAAACGTAGAAGTCTTCGAGCCCCTCACTTGCCCAGGGGCCTCTATCTGAGTGTTTAAGTCACTTTGCTTTCAGATTTTTCCTTAAAGCTGTTTAAAAGAAGAAAATGTGCCGCATCCGGACTCGGTCACGGTTCTCCCAAGCAGCACAGCTGATACGGATGGAGACACCTGAATGAGTTGGCTCCTGCGACTGTGGGGCGGTAGGTGCAGAAGCTGAGGGGGTCGGAAGCCCAGGTAGCAGGAGCTGCTGCCTTCTAGGATCCTGAGGCCGAACTCGCTTCACCGGGAAGCCTCCCCCTGCAGGACGAGCCCCACCCCAGTTTAAGTCAGCTGAGCACGTCTACACCCCACTTCCACGGCCGGGCATGGTGTTGTCGCAAATCTGTGCTGTGCTCTCCCAAACAAACCAGCCCAGTCCTGACAACGCAGGCTGCTCGCCTCCTTCCCAGGCAAGATCACGGGCAGGGTCATCCTGCTTCAGAAAATCCCGGAAAAGCGGAACTAGGAACGGGCTCGCAGTCCTGGGGAAGCAGAAGCAGCAGCCTCCTCTCGGCTTCCCCAGGTGATTTGCAGCGCCTCTGGAATTCACCCTGCATGGCCTGGGATTCGGAGACGTCTTGGTGCTGCCCCAACAGCGGGCGTCTAAGTGACTCAGAGACATGTTTGCAAGCAGGTGCTTTTCAATGACAAACAGGCGGGGAGCTGATCAAATGCTCCCTCCCACTCTCGCCTCCTCGGGCTGTTTAACAGCACTAGGCAGGTGCAGCCCCTTGTTGGCATCCTCCGGCTTCCTCTAAGGTCAGCCCATCAGCAGCCTGAGCAGAGGTGCCCTGTGGGCCACGTGTCCCTCGTCGCCGCTGAGATGCCCACACAGCTTCCTCCGCGCTCTGCCGGCCCGGCGTGGGCGCAGTAGCTGCTCCCCGCTGTGCAGCCGCTCGCTCTAGACCCAGGGGGAGGGGGCGGCAGGGGCTGTCCTAGGAGTCCGGCCCTCACCCCTGCAGCTGCTCTTCCTGCCACGGCTGCAGACATCAGAAACTCCCCTGTGGCCAGCACCAGCCGGGGATGCGGACCTGCGCCTCTCACGACCAGTAAGACTCCGTGACTGTGGGGAGTGGTCCACCTCCGGCAGTGGACCGCCCCCTGCTGACTGGCAGTGGCCTAGCACTTGACATTCACCTCCTCCTCTTGGTTTCTCCTCTCAGTGTTAGGAGGTGAGGACAGTGCCTGTGATTCGGCCACGGTAGGAGCTTTGAGATTCTCGAGGTCAGGTATCCACCGGACCAGGGACTCCCCCCCGGGGAGCCACGGACCCTCTGGCCTTCTATGAATCTGGGTGGGAAAAACATTTCTTTGTTGTCACGAACTTACAGGACCTAGCATTCCTTTAATTACGAGTGTGGGTGACACTTCGGAGTCGTGTGAGCAGCACCTGTGAATGTGTTGCTAAGAATAATTGCAGATATTTTCCTGACACATTACAGCTGCGGAGTTCTAAAAATAGCATTTCTGCTCATCACTGCTTCAGAGGTGCCACCAATCTGTCGGGTGCCGGCTCTTGTTAATAATAAAAAATTAATATTAACACACAGTGCTCCTGCATCATTCATTTGCTAAAATGCTTTCTTAGCTCCGTATCAGTGTCATAGGTTTCCTTCATCATTTTTTTTTTTTTAAGATTTATTTTATTTATTTGAAAGAGTTACAGAGAGAGATAGAACCAGAGACAAAGAGAGGTCTTCCATCTGCTGGTTCACTCCCCAAATGACTGCGACGGCCAGAGCTAAGCTGATCCGAAGCCAGGAGCCAGAAGCCAGGAGCGTCTTCTGGGTCTCCCACGTGGGTGCAGGGGCTCAAGGACTTGGGCCATCTTCTACTGCTTTCCCAGCCCATAGCAGAGAGCTGGATTGAAAGAGGAGCAGCCGGGACTAGAACCGGCGCCCATATGGGATGCCGGCGCTGCAGGCTGGGGCTTTAACCTGATGCCCCACAGCCCTGGCATCTCCTTTGTCATTCTATGTATATTGCTTTGTGTACTGAAAGATGTTATCCTTGGCGGAGACAAGTTCTTCCCTTCTGCCTTTCATCCACTGTTTTCAAACAGCAGGGATGATCCAAGCAGCTGTGGGCCGCCAAATCAACTGAGTGGGTTTTGACGGCCATTTTTCTTAAGAGAAATGAGCGGCCAGCACCATGGCTCACTAGGCTAATCCTCCGCCTGTTGCACCAGTGCCCTGGGTTCTAGTCCTGGCTGGGGCACAGGTTCTGTCCCAGTTGCTCCTCTTCCTGTCCAGCTCTCTCCTGTGGCCCAGGAGTGCAGTGGAGGATGGCCCAAGTGCTTGGACCCTGCACCTGCATGGGAGACCAGGAGGAAGCACCTGGCTCCTGGCTTTGGATCGGCACAGTGCACCGGCCTTAGCGGCCATTTGGGGAGTGAACCAATGGAAAAGGAAGACCTTTCTCTCTGTCTCTCTCTCTCTCACTGTCTAACTCTGCCTGTCAAAAAAAAAAAAATCCCTACATCCTCTTTTAAAAAAGAGAGAAATGAGCAAAATAGACAATGCCAGAGCATCGTGTGTGCTACGGACTCGATCTAACCTGTTTATAGAGCGGCACCGATGTACTAGTTTGCGAAATGAAGCGTGTTTTGGGCAGCGCTTGTGGCTGCGAGTCTGAGAGCCCCGGTCCCGGACAGCAAGGCTCGTGGCCACAGTCTGCTCGCTGCTGCCTCTCCCTCCAGTGCTCCGGCCATGCTAGGTGCTCGTTAAGCATCTGCAGGCTGGAGAAATGAAGGGCTGAAAGGAAAGAAACTATGACGCCCATCTCCATCAGAAGGGTATAAAGGAGGCGGCAGCTGGCAGGGTGGTGCAGCAGAGCCTGTAGTGTGGTACTTGGGTTCGAGTTCCAGCTCCAGCTCTGATCCAGCTTCCTGTTACTGTGCAGCCTGGGAGGCAGCAGGTGACGGCTCAGGAACTTGGGTCCCTGCCACTCCAGATTGACCTGGATGGAGTTCCCAGCTCCTGGCCGGCCTGGCCCAGCCCTGGCTGTTAAAGGTCCTAGGGAGTGAACTAGTACATGAAAAACCTGTCTACATCTGCTTTTTAAAAAATAGATAAATTTGTAAATGGTTCCAAAGCCATTCAAGAAATACTTCTGCATACTACGGGGGGCCTAGGAGTAAGCCTTGGCAATGGAACTTCAACAGTGGATGGTCAGTTCACCCTTGCAAAGCTTTGAATAATTTTGTAAAGTTTTGGCCAAAAAAGTGGGTGAGTCTCATCATTAGCCACGTGCTTTCTGGGCTGTGCTGTCCAGTTCCCTGGAGGGCCCACAGCCAAGGCCCGGGAGGCCAGCTTGCAGGGCAGACTGAGCTGCAATGCACAAGGCAGGCCAGCAGGGGGCAGCACTCAGGGTGCCCAGAAAGGCACCTGTCACAGGTGCAGGACCTGTCTGACCCGCAATGCACGTGCTCCCCTGGCCCTAGCTCAGGTGCTGTTGTCATCTGGCGGCTCGCTTCCTGTTTCACGCTGGCACATTTCTTGATTTTTTAAATACATTCCAAATATCCAGACTTCCCTAGGTATTTTCTATTCCATCAACTCATCGTTTCTTTTATACTTCATGTCTTCCTCATGGGCTCTCTTTCCTGCTTGCTTCTTGAACTTTTCATGCCCATCAGCAGGTCCCAGTAGGGATTATTTGCTGGCATCAGGTCCAAGAACAGAGTGGGCACTTATGGGTAACATGCGAAGGTAATCCCTGACCCTCATTCTCAGGCACTAACCCTGAACTTCCTGTCCCAGACCACGAGGGCCTCCTTATGCTACGCTCTGGGCACTCACCTCACCTTAGTGCCAGCCCTGAGTGGGAAACATTCTCTATTGATTTATTTATAGGTACTTACTACATTCCTACTCTTTTTAAAGATGCATTTAATTAGTTTCATTTATTAGAAAGGCAGAGAAAAAGACCTTCCATGCACTGACCCATTCTCCAAATGCCTGCATCAGCCTGGGCTTGGCAGAGCCTAAGCCAGCAGCCCCAGAACTCCATCTGAGTTTCCCACATGGGTGACAGTGACCCAGGTCCTGGAGTCATCACCTGCTGCCCCACCCCCACCCCAGTGCACACGGGCAGGCAGCTGGAACCGGAGGCACACGTGGGACCTGAACCCAGGCACTCTGATAGGGATGTGCCTGGCACACAGTGAGTGCTCAGTGACTGACAGCTCTGGTTTTTTACTTTTGATTACTAAAGAGTAGCTGTATGAATTAAGGGAGACCCCTGCCTCTTCAGACATTGTCCATCTCTGCAGATGGGCAGCTCTAGCCCCATGTGAAGGACCTGCCCGTGGCATAGGTGGCCCTGGTATTTAAAGGTGGAGAAGTGTTACGTATGTCTATTTGAGGACTTGTTGTCTTGTTAACTCCTAGCCCCAGGGCCTGGGCTCTGTTACAGCTCCTCATTTAGGAGACAAATAGCCCAGCCTGGCCTAGTCCTGTCTGCCTTTCAGGTTTCCATGGAGACTGGGATGAAGACAGATGTAGCTTCCAAAGCCTTGCCATCTTCCCTGTGCAGTGAGGGGCTCCTTATGAGATCATAGATGGGTGTGTGGTACAGGAGCACCTGCGTGTGTGTGCACACGCACAAGTGTGTGTCACAGACATGGCATTGTAGTGATGCACGCACAGACGCACAGCTGGTCGTCTCTGATGAGACAATGTGCTCCAGGAAACCACAGTGAAAAGTCACCACACATGCCCAGGATGAAGATGGGGGAATCTCCAGGATAGGCTGGGCCCCACCAGACTGGCTGGCGTGAGTCCTCCAGTGTGCGAGGTCTCCCTGCAGAAGGCTGGCTGGGCTACTTGGTGGCTGACATTTGTCGATCTGTTAGCTCAGATGCTAGACTGTGACACGGTTTTATGTATTGAAACGTGCATGGCTTGGGTGCAAGTATTTGGTCTGCGGTGGGCAGAGGTGGGAGCCATGACCTTGGTCTTTTGGAGCCTGACATCCTGCTGTCGCAGGTGGAGGGGCCTGCCCCTCAGTAGAATTCCTCCTGTGGTTTGGAAGAGGAGGCAGAAGGAGGTATCTGCGTGTCTGGCACGCACGTCTCCAGCATACGTTCTCTATCCAGGAATCTCCCCACTCTGAGCACCTGTCCGCTGCCAGCCACATGCCGCTGAATATGATGCAGCTCTTTCTTGGAGGCATTTCACTGTCCACAAAGGAAGGCAGACAAGTAACCCGGGAAATGGAAACCGGAAACCATGGTACTGAATGCTGCAAAGATGTATGGACCCCAAAGGACAGAGTCACGGCTGTGCTTGTGGGCTCAGGAAACTCTGCACTTGTTGGAAGGACCCACTTCGCTCCCTTCTGCAAGGCCGGCTCCTCCCCACACAGGGATGGGACATCACCGTCCCTCATGGGAAGGTAACACGATGTAATCTCTAAGGAGCACATGTTGATAGTTTCTTTAGAGCTTAAAGACAGACCTACTAAATAATCTGCTTTTAGAAATGACAGCACATGTCCATGCCAAGATGTATACACAAATGCTTGTGTACTGCAGCTTTGTCACAGCCCCGAGCAGGGAACGACCCGAATGTTCATCAACACATGGAGGGATACAAACATCTGTGGTTTACCCATCCCGTGGGACGCGACTCAGTAACAAAAGGGAATGAACTATGGATATCCACAACTTGGTTGGACCTCAAGGTCATTAACTGAGTAAAAAAGGCCAGCCTTGAACAGTCATGCAGCGTGATGCCATTCACGTCCATTCTTGAACAGCTACGCAGTGTGATGTCATTCACGTCCACTCTTGAGCAGTTACACAGCGTGATGCCATTCACGTCCACTCTTGCACTGATAAGCAAGGTCTTGCCAGGGGACTGCACGCTGAGACTTGTCCTGCTGGAACATCTGCTCTTGGAGCTCGCTGGCCGTACTCTGAAGTCCAAGTCACGCGGAGACGCCACATACGGAGCAGCCCCACCTGAGCTCCAGCCTATAGCTGGCATCGCTGCTGTCTTGGATCTCCCAGCCCAGCAAGGCCCAGCAGAGCTCCCAGATAGCCAAAGCCCAACCATCATCATATGGAGCAGATGAACCTCCCAGCTGATCCCAGCCAAGCCACAAAATCATGAGACAAAACCATGGCTGGTGCTTTAAGGCACAGAGTCGGCCTGTTTCTGAGTATTCCCTGAGCAAATATCCCAGGGTTGTTTGTCACAGGACTGACGTGGCCCAGTGTCTATCGGTGAGCTGGTAAGGGCCAACCAGCCAGCCCTGAGCGACATGGCCCGCCTTGGAGCTGGGACGGAGTCAGCTCCCAAACAGAACTCCCCAGACTGTGAGTGGGGAAGAGCCCCTCCTAAAGTGCAAACAAGTGTGAGACCAGAAGAACAGTGGATGCAGGGCGGAGCAGAGCACGTGGCAGCCTCATACAGCCACCCACAGGGAAGACCCCCGGTCCTCCACAGAGGGAAGAAACGCGTGGATCTGGCAAATGTGAGGATGTTGACGTAACTACAGCAGGATCAACAACTTGGGAAGATATCACCCTGTTTTCCATTTGAATGCATCATTAGCAGCGTGTGAGAATTCTCACTCCCCCACATCCTTACCAACACTCGCTATGTTAATTTTTTAAAACTTTTAGTCATTCTCATAGATGCGTTGCAGCATCTCCATGGGTTCTAATTTGTGTCTTCCTAAGGATCAGAGATGTTGATTATATTTTCATCAGCATTTTTGCTCTACAGATGAGATATCTTCAAAAATTTCAGAAGATGCATATTATGAAAATGTATGATAAATTTTAAAAGTAGTTTGTAGGGCCGGCACTGTGGTGTAATGGGTAAAGCTTCAGCCTGCAGTGCCGGCATCCCATAGGGGTGCCAGTTCTAGTCCCAGATGCTCCACTTCTGACCCAGCTCTCTGCTATGGCCTTGGAAAGCAGTGGAAGATGGCCCAAGTCCCTGGGCCCCTGCACCCGAGTGGGAGACCTGGAAGAAGCTCCTGGTTCCGGCCTTCTGATCGGCACAGCTCTGGCCATTGCAGCCAATTGGGGAGTGAAGCAGCAGATGGAAGATCTGTTTCTCTCTCTAACTCTCCTTCTCTCTCTGTGTAACTCTTTAAAATAAATAAATAATTTTTTTTTAAAAAAGTAGTTTCCAACCAAATAAGCTGGCCTTTTAATTCCATTTTTTGCACAAACTCATCTTCTTTGGTGAAGATTAATATTTTTGCCCATTCCTTAACTGGGAAGTTTGTTTTCCTATTATTGAGTGAGTTTTTTCAAGTATTCATAATATAAATCCTTTGTAAGACAATGCTTTGCAAAGACTTATTTCCCAGGAATGGGCCATATACTGGCAGAAGAAACAGAGGCTCAAACAGGTGTGGCCTCAGGTAGGCAAATGTGTTTCTTACATATAAAACCAGAGGCGTGACTCGTAAAAACATAATTTAGTCTAAAAATGGTCTTAAAAATTAAAAAATGGTCTTCAGAGGATGATGTTAAGAGAATAAAAGAGCTGGGGCAGGCGCTGGGGCCCAGTAGCTTAAGCCTCAGCCTGAGGTGCCAGCTCCCATATGGGCTGCTCCTCTTCTGATCCCTCTCCCCGCTGTGGCCTGGGAAAGCAGTGGAAGATGGGCCAAGTCCTTGGGCCTCTGCACCCACGTGGGAGACATGCAAGAAGCTCCTAGTTCCTGGCTTTGGATCAGCGGGGCTCTGGCTATTACAACCATTTAGGGAGCGGACTAGCAGATGGAAGACCTTTCTCTCTGTTTCTCCCTCTGTCTGTCTGTAACTCTGTCTCTTAAATAGACACATAAAATCTTAAAAAATTAAATAAGGAGCTGGCGCCATGGCTCACTTGGTTAATCCTCTGCCTGCAGCACCATCATCCCATATGGGCGCCGGGTTCTAGTCCCAGTTGCTCCTCTTCCAGTCCAGCTTTTTGTTGTGACCTGGGAGGGCAGTAGAGGATGGCCCAAGTGCTTGGGCTCCTGCACCCACATGGGAGACCAGGAGAAAGCACCTGGCTCCTGGCTTCGGATGGGCACAGCGCTGGACACAGCGGCCATTTCGGGGGTGAACCAACGGAAGGAAGACCTTTCTCTCTGTGTCTCTCTCTGTCTATAATTCTACATGTCAAGTAAAAATAAGTAAATAAAAAATAAAATAAAATAAAAGAGCTGAGACTATTCCTATTAACTTTGCAGCTGAGTGTGCCAAGTCTCACAAGGACCACAGGATGTGCCCAGTCATCTGGAAGTGAGGCCCCTGGCCTGGGCCTGAGTCTGCGCCACTCACTGCGCCCTCTTAAGCCGTGGTGCACCAGTGTTCCTGAGCGTGCTCCAAGGCCACAATTTCCCCTCTGGAAAATGCAGCCCCCCTCGAAGCCTCCCCGTGAGAGAGGATGAGACACTCGGAGACAGTTCAGAAAGCCAGAGAAGGGAGAAAACACAGGCGATGCATTTTACGGGGAAAGAAATCGCACATCCCAGAAGTCTTCAGAAAGTCTGTGGACAACACATATTATTAAAAGGACATACAAGGAATTAAAAAGTTTTGCAACAAACCTATCTTTTAATTCTACTTTCCATGAGTTTTTTTTTTCCAGTGATAGAGACAGATGGGGAGGGAGAGAGAGAGAGAGAGAGAGAGAGAGAGAGAGAGAGAGATGATAGCGCTCCCATCCACCGGTTCACTCCCCAAATGCCTGCAACAGGTGAGGCCAGAGCCAGAAGCTGGAAACTCCCCCAGGCCTCCCACACGGGGGCAGGGACTGAAGCACTTGCACCTCCATCCGCTGCCTCCCGGGGTCTTTGCTGACGGCAAGCCAGGAGTGGGAGCCGAGGGCCAGGGAGGGAACCCGGCACTCCAGTGTGGTCGGTGAGCAACCCAAGCCTGCCTCCCACACACTTTTCGAAGCACCCTTGTAAGTCAAGCATTTTGTAAACACCATTAGATTTAATCCTTTAATGTCCCTGAAATGTTGGCATCATTCTCCCCATGTCGACGATGGAAACATTTAGGTCCCTCGAGTCTAAGATCTCAGAGCTACAAATATTCCTCGGGACCTCAGGCAGGTCTGAGTGGCAAAGTGAGATGAAGTCCGTGCGTGGCCCCCTGCGTCCCGCGGGTCCTGCAGGCAGCTCGACAGCACTGAGAGAGGCGTGAGTGTGGGGAGACCCTGGTCAGCAGAGACACGCAGAAGCTGCGAGTGACGGGACACAGGCAGGAATCTGGAGGTGCCCCAAGGAGGGCTGGGTCTCTGGCCCTGCTGCCTGTATCTGACACGAAGGACTGGCGATGCTCGGGCTGTGATGTGACTCCGCCCTCCCTGCAGGCATCGCAAGCCAGCCTGGCCCCTGCAGGTGGAGTTCCCCGAGTGCAGCTACACTCCAAGTCTCCTGCTTGGGCCAGAGGGGTCCATTCCCTCCCGGGAGGCCTGGCCCAGTGTGTGCACACCTGGGGCATCCTCTGTGGATCTTGGCTCTCAAACACGGTGCCCAAACTGTCTTCTGTGACCAAACACGGCCGAGCCCCAGGCTCACCTGCTATCACCTGGTTCCTAGAACAGCCACTCCCTGCACCTGCCCCAGGCATTGCCGTGGGGGTCGTGCAACGTGGTGTCCCCACTGCCCAAACCTGGCTCCACCTTTGGTCAGGTCTGGGGAAGACCATTAGCAGGGACAGGAGAAGGTGGACAGAGGACAGAGAGTGACCTACCAAAGATTTGCAAGGGAAGCCCTTGCACACGGTCCTGTGCCGAAGCCCTGAGCTACAGTCACCTTGATTGCAACGCAGTTTTACATAGATGCTTAATTAAAAGAAAAGCCACAGCCAAGCTTTGATGGCAGAAATGAAGTATTACATGCTCAAGGGGTTTTAAACAATTTTGAGAGAGTTAGAGAGAGAGAAATATGTATGTGTGTGAGAGAGAGAGCTAGACACACAGAGCTCCATTGGCTGGTTCACCCCCCAAATGCTTGCCATGACTGGGACTGGGCCAGGCCGGAACCGGGAGCAGGGAGCTGACGCAGGTCTCCATGGGAGTCTCCCACCGGAGCATCTGCGCCCGCACCACTGCCTTGAGGGGTTTGCATTAGCGGGAAGCTGCAGTGAGGAGCCAGAGCTGCTCATCACACCCACGGACTCCGACGTGGGATGCTGGCGCCTTTACTGGCGCTTTACCCCCGGGCCAGACGCCCACCTATAGGCCCCTTCTCTGACACAGACTCAGGAACGAGGCTCACGCAGGGCAAAGGTTCATGCACAGACTGATGGGGTTTGGAAAGAACAAGAAATCGGGAGCCTCTGTGATCTGAAGTCACAGCGTGACCCGGATTGTCATCTGGGCTCGTCCCCAGTCCCCACTGCCCCATTGCCCTGCAGAGTGTTTCCGTCAGGGCCTTTTCCTTTTTAATTTATTTATTTATTTGACAGGTAGAGTTATAGACAGTGAGAGACAGAGAGAAAGGTCTTCCTTCCGTTGTTCACTCCCCAAATGGCCGCTACGGCCGGCGCTGCGCCAATCTGAAGCCAGGAGATTCCTCCCGTCTCCCATATGGGTGCAGGGCTCAAGCACTTGGGCCTCTTCTACTGCCCCCCTGGGCCACAGCAGAGAGCTGAACTGGAAGAAGAGCAACCAGGACTAGAACCCAGTGCCTTTGGAGGCCGGCACCATGGCTCACTTGGTTGATCCTCCACCTTGCGACGCTGGCACCCCATATGGGCACCAGGTACCAGTCCCATCTGCTCCTCTTCCAGTCCAGCTTTCTGCTGTGGCCCAGGAAGGCAGTGGAGGATGGCCCAAGTGCTTGGGCCCTGCACCCGCATGGGAGACCAGGAGGAAGCACCTGGTTCCTGGCTCCTGGCTTCGGATCAGTGTAGCTCTGGCCGTAGCAGCCATTTGGTGGGGTGAACCAACGGAAGGAAGACCTTTCTCTCTGTCTCTCTCTCTCACTGATAACTCTGTCAAGTAAATAAAAAAAATTAGAACCCATATGGGTGCAAGGCGGAAGATTAACCAAATGGGCCACAGTGCTGGCCCCCATCAGGGCCTTTAAGCGGCCCAGGGGAAAGGTCCCCCCAGATCAAGGGGACCAGCAGAGAGATGAGGGCACCGCCCGCCCACAGAGCTGTTCTGTTTTCGAGGGTGGTTAACTTGGGGCTCGGTACAGAGCTCTCCCCACATGCCCAGGGCTGCGTGCCCAGGGAGGGAGAGAAGTTCCCTAGTGGGGCTTCCAGAATATTCCAGATCAAAGACTTGGTGCCTGATGGGACCACAAAGATTACCTGGCTTTGTCAAGGTCACTTAGGGGAACCTGACGCAGCAGCGACCAGATGACGGGTTCCTGCCCCGGGACAAGGGCACTGTCAACGGGGCACTCACACCTTCAGCCTTGCGGGGCCACAGTGACACAACAGTCAGCGGCACTGTGTCTCATGGGCCCCTTTCACAGCCCAGGATTATCGCTTTCTGGGCTCAACACCTCAGGTTTCCCCTGGAGAACCACCCTCCCTACCTCCTACCACTCTGCATCCACTCGCTCAGGATGGGTATCACCTCCCCTCCCCAGCCCAGACCCGGCCTGTGGGGCTGCGATCTCGGTTCAGACACGGGTGAGACGTGCACGAGCCCCCGGCCACCCCACAGGCTGTCTTGGGATTGCTGGGCGGGCGTGCTCTCCGCTCCAGCTCCCAGTGGGATCCAAGTGTGGTGCTGCTAACGCAGTCTCCCACCATGAAGCGACCCCAGAGGAAACCGAAGACAAAGCTCGGAGAGCGCTCTGGAATGGCGTCCTCTGTGCCCAGACCCAGCCGCCCGACGCCCGCCTACCCCGGAGGTTCGGTCATGTTAGTCTCTGAAGGAGCCTCAGCTCTGTAATGGGGACGGCCATCATGTAGCCCCTTACAGTGGGGCTCCCGGGGGCGGGGGGGTGCTTGGCTTTGCAGTGAGGGCGCCACTTGGGTCATCCACCTCCCATATCAGAGTCCTGGTTCCGCTCCTGGGTCCAGTTTCCTGCTAATGCAGACCCCGGTTGGCGGCAGGTGACGGCTTCAGTGGTTGGGTCGTAGTATGAATGAGAGACCCAGATTGAATTCCCAGCTCCTGGCATTCGCCTGAGCCAATCCCAGCTGTTGGGGTCATCTGGGGAGTGAAGCAGGAGATGGGAGCTGTCTGCTTCTGTCTTTGCCTCTCAAATAAATTAAATAAATGGAGCTACCCTTGATGACAAGAAATCAAATCCCCCTAGCTTTTCACGTGCACTGAGACCGCCACCAGCTGTGGGTCCCGCTCCCCTGTGCTCCTCTCCCCACTCCCCGCCAGCCCAGCTCCCAGCCTCTGGTCCTGTGCTCGGGCAGCCAACTCTGTGCAGCCTCCTCTGCCTGTCTCTTTCCCTGAGAACCGTTTCTGGTGCCAGCAGCAGAGTCTGGGAGGGACACTCTCCACTCCTTCTTGGGCCCCTGGGGATCCTCCCTTCCACTCAGCTTCGCTGTGAGCGGAAGAGAATTGGCCAGGAGCAGCATGGAGGTCTGCCACCACTGAAAGGGGAACGAATGTGTGTGCGTGTGTGTGTGCACGTGTGTACCTGTGTGTGTACATGGCTATATGTGTGCATGTGCATGTGACTGTGGACATGTGTGCATGTGTGTACCTGTGTGCACGTGCATGGCTGTATGCGTGCACTGTGTACATGTGTGTGTGCATGTGTGTACCTGTGTGCACGTGCATGGCTGTATGTGTGCACTGTGTACATGTGTGTGTGCATGTGTGTACCTGTGTGCACGTGCATGGCTCTATGTGTGCACTGTGTACATGTGTGTGCATGTGTGTATCTGTGTGCACGTGCATGGCTGTATGTGTGCACTGCGTACATGTGTGTGCATGTGTGTATCTGTGTGCACGTGCATGGCTGTATGTGTGCATTGTGTATATGTGCATGTGTGTAGGGTGCATGCACATGGCTGTATGCACATGGCTGTATGTGTGTGTGTGTGCATGTGTGTTTGAGTGCATGGATGTGTATGAACATGTGTGTATTATATACATGGTATAGAATGCAGTTTTCCACTGAGAAAGGATAAACAGTGGGAATAGCAGGACTTGCAATAAACACAAAGACCCTCTGTTTCCACTGATCCGAGACAAGTGTGGCTTGTTCCTCAGAAGGTTAATTTAAGAAATCGCTGTAAATATGACCTCGGTAATCTCATCTCCTAGAGCTCGTATTTCCCACTGACGGCATTCTGGGGGCTGTAATGGAGTTAAAATGTTTTGAAAAGATTGTATCAGACTCTCAAAAATTGTCCTTTGTTCCCCAGAATTACTGCTGGGGTTTCAGAGGCCTGGGCCTGGCTTCTATGTTCTGGTTCTGCTGGGTGCAGAGAAAGGACAGGAAATATGAACAGAGCTGCTCCTTTGTAAAAAATTTATGTTTTATTTTTGCTTATTTGAAAGGAGAGACAGAGGGAAGGAGAGAGAGACAGCTCACTCCCATCTGCTTGCTCACTCCCCAAATGCCTGCAACACCCAGGACTAGGCCAGGCTGAAGCCAGGAGCCAGGGACTTAATCCGGGGCTCCACATGGGCAACCCCACGTGCCTGAGCCGTCACCCGCCGCCTCCCAGGGTGTCCATCAGCAGGAAGCTGGACTGGAGAGTGGGGTGGGGACTCGAACCCAGGCCCTCCCATATGGGATGTGGGTGTCCCAAGCAGGTCTTAACTTTTGCCCCTAATGGAGGTGCTCCTAATCAGAAGTCACAAACTCACATCCACAAGCCAAATTTGGCCACAGACATTAATATTTTTTTTAAAACAGTGGCCAACATAACAACAGTAAAACTCAGCAGATCTTGGTACCCAGCATGGTGCTGGGTAATCCTGCCAGTTCTGGTTAACTTCCTCCTCTTCCCCCCAGACACACCTGTTTGCTGCCCCTGGCCTGCATCTCAGCTTGATGATGGCCAGCCCCCCCTCCCACCTGCCCAGCCACAGAAGCACAGACAGGGCCCACACTCCTGGGGTGACCGTGGCCTGGGTGGTGGCACACAAGGGGGCACAGTCCTTCCCACAAGGCCCTGCTTCCCCTCCAATCAGCCCTGCTCCTCAGGCTCCCCGCAGATGTGCAGCCAACCAGGAGTCTCCCTGGGACTCCGCCTACTGCTTCCTCTCCCTCCACCCCTGCCTCCCCGCAGGGGGCTTGGCAAGCTGGGCGAGTGCGGGCCCACGTAACAACAGCGCTTGGACAAGAAGGGCTGGGACTGGCCGTTACGATGCCCACGTAGCACCCTGCAGTGCCTGGGTTCCACGCCCGCTCCGGCTTCTGACTCCAGCTTCCTGCTGTTGTGAACCCCGAGGCAGCACGGATGCCAGGGCTGCACTCCTCCGCTGTGGCTGCAGCCCTGGGCAGTCTCAGTCACGGGCATTTAGGAGAGTGAATTAGTGCGTGGAGCACGCGCTGTTGCTTCTTCCTCCACTAAGTGTCTGCTCGTTGAAAGGGAGAATGAGAGAGAGAGAGAGAGAGACAGAGAGAGAGAGAGACAGAGAGAGAGAGAGAGAGAAACAGAGAGACAGAGACAGAGAGAGAGAGAGACAGAGAGAGAGAGAGAGAAACAGAGAGACAGAGAGAGAGACAGAGACAGAGAGAGAGAGAGACACAGAGAGAGAGAGACAGAGGGAAGGGGGTCACTTCCCCTGAAGAACTGCCATTGCAGTGTGGGTGCTGGGCCGTCCTAGTCAAATCATGCTTAAACATCCTAAGGAAAGGCAGTTGCATGGCCCATGGAACAGCCTAGGCGGGAGATCCAACACCACGGCCACACGTTGCTGAACGTGCGCCCTGTGTTGCCCCGTCCTTGAGGCTCAGCGTGGAGAAAAGCGAGATGGCGCCGGGCAGGGCACGGAGCACTGAGGGCTCGGGCCCCGCCTGCCTCCCCATCTGTTCCGTCCTGCAGGGCCCTGGGCCTCAGGGGCGCAGCTCCTCCACCAACAAAGGGTGCCCCGGGAAGAACGTCAGCTCCTCATGCCTCCCACCGCTTTTCTATGCCCGATAAATGGCAGGAACGGGACCGTGGGCCGGCCTCTGGCACGTGCGCTGAGGGGATGCTGGACCGCCACTTAAACCAGGGTAATCTGACAGGCGAACCCCTCAGGAGAGGCACGCGGCCCCGGAACAGCCCGTCTGCAGGACAGAGCTCCTGTCGACACTGCCTTCTGTCACACAGAAACCCGCTTCTGTTTCCTGGGCCATCAGTTGCTCTGCACCAGAAACACTCCATGGCACACGGGACTGCACAGCCAAGGAGCACGAGCCAACTTCGAACGAGCTCTCCGGCCGGTAATGCCACGCGGGACAGACACCGTACTGCTCGCGTCGTTCTGATCCACCGCTGATGCACGGAGAAGCGCCCTGCGCAGAGCCGATTAATAAAACGGACACATGCCCCTCTTCTGAGCAGAGGGTGACTATGTTCCCGCCCCACCCGCACAGAGGAGGCACAGGTTCTCTGCTGCGGACGTCTGAGAGGGGAAGGGGACTCCGCCCTGAAGAGGAGCTCTCACAGCTGCTTACAGCGGCCCCAGGGGCTTGCACAAAGCCTGGGAACTACACCAAAGCAATGTGGCCTTGACTCTGGGTGGGACGGCCTGGGAAGACCCCGGTGGCCTGGCTGATTCCAAAGCCTTGCCAGTCACAGCCGTGGCCTCCGTCCAGTGAGAGGGGAGAGAGGAAGCGCGAGAGCCCACGTGTGGCTTCAGCCTGCTTTCGGAGCGCTCACCAGTCAGGCAACCTACAGCACGAGCCCCTCTGAGCAAGGCCAGAGGGCAGGCAGGACTTCCCTATCCCTGAGGGCTGCGCCCTCCCCGCTCACCTGCAGGGGGGCGGGAGCTTCCACATGGCTCCTCCCTCCCCAGAGCGTCCCCCAACTCTCCTTCCTGCTGTCAAATCTTCCTTCCTGGCCTAGAGAACAAAGGAACTGGAGGAAGACCCGCCTCTGGCCCGTGGCATCCCTCAGCATTCCCGACCCTGAAAGCGTGTGTGCAGAGGGAAGAGGACTATTACGTGTGAACACGCGAACAGCAGATCCCGCCAACCCAGCCAGCCTTCACAGGGGTGGCGCATGGCTCATTCTCCCAGGGAGAGGACCCCGACTCCTAACCCTACCATCCCCCCCCCAAACTCCTTGGAGAAAGCCACACCCATGGAGGGAGGCGCTTACCTCCCGCAGACCACGTCCAGGACGCTCACGTGCACGGTAGCTGACCACGTCCAGGACGCTCACGTGCTCGGTAGCTGACCACGTCCAGGACGCTCACGTGCACGGTAGCTGACCACGTCCAGGACGCTCACGTGCACGGTAGCTGACCACGTCCAGGACGCTCACGTGCTCGGTAGCTGAGCACAACTGACGAGAAGGGGTCTCTAGGGCCTCACCTGACTGCCTCCGCCCGCGGTCCCTTAGCTCCATCTTGTACACACACAGCAAGCCCGCCGGGGCTGGGACGACCCAGAAACCCTACGAATTCCTCCAAAGTGCCATCTGCATGCAGACAGACAGAGCCTGTTTCTCCTCTGCTGTATCCGCTGAGCCCAGCACGGTGCCTGGCCCCGGCAGGTGTTCCGGGAATATCTGTTAAATGAGTAAATCGGCAGCCCGCCCAGCCTCCGGCTCACTGCTTTAGGGTTCCTTACAACCCACAGGGCTTCCTGGAGGTGAGGGCAGAGAATCCTGGGTCTTTGCCAGTCCGCAGGTGGAAAAGGGGGCGTCACGCCAGCTTCTTCACACGCCCTGGTCACTAACTCGGACCCTCCCCTGGGGACCGGCGCCAGGGCCGGAGAAGGGACTTTCTCCAGCTCCTCTGCACTGTATTTCAGGAAGGAAGACCTCATAGCAGCGGGAAGGAGAGCTGTCAGGGGCAAGTGTGCGGAAGGGAGGAGCTGACCGGAACCTCCCCCGCCAGGGCAGGCGCGAGCGAGCGTGAGGGTCTAGCTCGGGGCGGCAGCCGACGGCACACCACTGCACTCAGCTTCACAGCATTCTTGTCGGCAGTGCCCCCACCACCACCTCCAAGAGCCGCCCGGCCTGCTCTGTGCACGAGCAGCACCCAGGAGCCCACCAGGCTTCAGACAGACGCAGCCAGCAAGTGCAGGGGGCTAACACCCTTGGCAGGAAAGCAGCAGGGGGACCAGAGCTCCAGCCCCTGGCCCTCGCACTGACCACAGCTGGGGCATCCTCCATTCCCAAAGATCCCGGCGGCCACGGCCACGGCCACCACGGCTCACGGCCGTGACCTCCTCCTGGCCTCTCGTTCCCCACATCACTCTCCCTGCCTCCTGTGACAAGCCCCCCCCCCCGCCCGGTCCAACACACACACCCAGGACCCCTACACCCACATTCTGGACTCGGATTGTACCTTGGGGGAGCCCCAGAGCAAAGCCCACAAGCGACCTCACTGTGGATTTTCCAGCTCCTTCCCACATACCCTTCCACTAAACACTACGCTCCTGAGTGAGCTGCTTCCTGACAGACAGACAGGAGCTCAGACAGGTTCCCAGCCATCCCCTACCCCTTCCCCCAGCATCAAGATGGGAATGAGCCGACACCTGTCTTCCCCACTCTCTGCTTCCCGGGGAGGCAGCACCGGGCAAGCTAATGCGTGGGAAGCGATTTCAAAGGCACCACACGTGCCAAGTTCAGGTTTGCAATGAAATCCGAAGGCCCAGCCTGCCACTGGCTTGGGTTTTTTCCAAAAGTCCATGTAGCCTCCTTTCTTAAGAACTAAACAATTTTTCCACTCCATTTCTTGAAAAGCAGCTTGTTAACAGGGTTATTTTTAGACAGAAGCAGCCACTCTCTGAATTGGCCCCGTTTCTTCTCAGCAAGAAGCTGCACCCCCTGATCTCTCGGCATCACTTGGGATCACACAGGGCCTTTGCGGAGCGCTCCGTGGGGTGGGGAAGGGCATGGCTTGGGACCAAGAAACCTTCCATACAGCGTTGGCTCCTGTTCCATGTTGTCCATCCTCAAATGGAGCCGATCCCAGCCTGCCAGGAGGCAGCAGAGGGGAGCCAGGGCCCGGGCATTTCTGCCGTGGGACCACCACGGACTCCACATTCGGGCTGTACGGGGGCCCTGTGTGCATCCCGACAGCCACAGGCTGAGGAGGAAGACACAGTGGAGGAGGCCAGAGAGCTGGCGACGCAGTGGAGGGGAGCTCCGCTCGGAGCATAGGAATCCGTCAACGTGATGTGGGGGTGCGGCTCCTCAGCACAGTTCTGTGAGCCGAGCAAACGCACCTGCTCCGCCTGCTCCATCCTCACAGGGGTCGGGGAGGGGCGAGCCCGGCACAGCCCGGCACAGCGCTTACCAAGGGGCTACCCGTCCCCGCTGCCCGCTCCAGCCTCACCGCCCTTGCATAATGGAGAAGACGGCATCCTGCCTCCCCGAGGGCGGGCTCGAAGGAGCAAACACAAGAATGGACTGCAAATCCTCTGTAAATTGCAAAGTGCTAAGCAATGGAAAAAAGAAATATTTACCCGGCATTCTCAGAGACAGGGAGCTCAAGGGGAGCGCACTGACTCGCAGATGTGGATTCACTGAAGAAGGGGCCCCCTGGCTGCCCTCGCTCCGCCAGCCCGGGCAGGGGGCTGCGTCCCACCGCCTCCTCCGCAGGAATCCTGGCTGCTCCACTTTGCAAATGAGGTCCCTGAGCCTGAGCAAAACCCAGGCACCTGCCGGGGGCCCAGAGCAGAGTCAGAGTCTGAAGCCCAAACTGTTCCTCGTTCCAGCAAGAAGACACAGGGCCAACCCAAAGGGAACAGCTGTCTGTCCATCCGGAGCTCGTTCGAGCAGAGGAATCAATCCTAGGGCTTGTGTTGTGCAGAGGCCGAGGGCGAGCCCTGGGCAGGAGGAAGGCGTGGCAGGAGGCCGAGGGCGAGCCCTGGGCAGGAGGAAGGCGTGGCAGCAGGAGAGGGGAGGTCCGTGTGAGCCCTGCCAGGGGCAGTGGCATCAGGTCTCGGGATGGCTGGTCACAGAGACACACCTGACGCGCTCTGGTTGGCCCTAAGCTGAAAGCAGGGACTAGGGATGCTGGCAGTTCTCATCATGCTTTAAAAGATATTTTCTATTTATCTGAAAGGCAGAGTGGCAGAGGGAGAGACAGAGATCCTCCATCTGTGGGTTCACTCCCCAGATGGTCGCAACAGCTGGGGCTGGGCAGGCTGAAGCCAGGAGCCAGCAGCTCCATCCTGGTCTCCCGTGTGGGTGGCCGGGGCCCAAGCAATTGGACCATCATGCACTGCTTTCCCAGGCCATTAGCAGCGAACTGGATTCCAAGCCAAGCAGCCAGGACTCAAACTGCCACTCCCGTGCAGGAGGCCAGTGCCACACGCGGCAGCCTCGCCTGGCCGTCCGGTCAGAGGCACCGCGCTTCCTGCGTGGCCCCTGTCACTCAGCTGGCAGGGCTGGCGCCACAGATCCCGGCTCTGGGTTCAGTTTCCACACGGCTTGGCCTTCATCCATTTGTATCTTCAGCCGCTCTCTGGCCTGACGCAAAGCCACCCCCTTGCAAAGGGGCCGTCTGTTTCCAGCAGGGTTTTAGAACAGGCGGTTTGCTCCAGAACCCAGTGGCCGAGCCCGTAACCAGTCCTCAGCAACGTTGTACCACTCGTCGCCCACAGGAAGCCACTCGCCGGGCTCTTTGTTTACTGCCCAACCAGAAGGGGCACAGCTTCGTTTGGAAAAAGGTTTTTCTCCCCCATAAACACAAAATCGTCCAGGGCCGGTGCAGTGCAGGGCAGCACGTTCCCACCCAAACGCGTGAACGCAGGGGCCCTCCCAGCGAGGTCAGCGTCCGGGGCATTTTCTAATCTTCAGCGGAGGCTGCTAAGCTGCGAGGCGATGCCCAGCGCCCACTGAGCAGCAGCAGCCAGTGTAGCCGGCGCGGCCAGGCTGCCCGGACCCGGCCTCCGGCCCCAGGGACCATCTGAAACCAGAGCTAAGAACGCCCGGGCAGAGTTCAGCATCCGGGCTTCTGGTTTCTGGAGTTCCGGGCGGACCACATGCAAATCTGCTCCGGGGCGCAGTCTCGCTTGTCTGCTGCCGAGGCGGACTTGGCGCTCCACTGAGGTCTGAACTTTAGCCCGTGTCAGTCAGGGCAGCCCTCTGGCCTGGAAAACATAGGATCCTCAGTAACCGCCGCTGAGATGCAGCAGGCTGCACGCGTGCGGGGGAGGACGGCTGAGGGCCGGCACAATGCTCACACCCCAGCGTCGGGGCGGCCTCTCCTGTCTCCGGTTCCAGACGAAGGTCAAACATGGCTGCCGGAGCACCAGCCTTCACGTCCCTGCTGCAGCTCAAGAGCAGAAAGGAGGAGAGGCGCTCTCTCTTCCAGGAAGCCTACTCAGAACTCTCGCCTGTATGTCCCTGTGCAGAACCGACACCCACGTCGGCACACAGGGCGGTACTCCGCGCACGTCCCCGCAGCGTGACGCAGTGACCCCGCGAGCTCAGAGCGCGTGCACAGGCTGCTGGGCTCTCCCGGGATGCGGATGCGGATCCGGCTGCAGGCGGCCCAGATGCCCCGGGGAGGGCCCTGGCCCGCAAGCCGGCCCCATCAGAGGCCCAGCTCTGACGCAGCTGCCATGACCCCGACCCCTGCGCGGTTCGCAGGAAACGTCTCCACCACAGAGCGCAGGCGGGTGAGGACGCGCGGGGAGCGAGCCCGGGGTGGGCGGCACGGGCGGCAGCCGCGGTCCCCTGGGCTGCATCCCCAGCCTGCAGCTCCCTAAAGCCTGTGCTTCCGGTTTCGGAGGTGTCATCGCGTGGGTGTCAGTGGGTGTCATCACGCAGGCGTCATCACGTGGGCGTGGCCGCTTACTAGCTCCGCAGCCCGCCGCAGAGGCTGCTGGGACGTGGGTCTGCGTGTCCCGCTGTGGGTGGGTTTTTCTCCTGGGGTTTGGCGCTTACTCCCCAGAAAGACGCGTTCCCGAGCGCCGGCATCTCAGATGTTGAAATTCCCCAAAAGTCAAAATCCCTAAAGCCTAGAATTCCTAAAGCTTAAATTCCCAAAGTTCAGGGGAAAAAAGGTTTTTTTATTGCTTTAAAATACAGCATTCACATTTAAAGGGGGGATTTATTTGAGAAACATGGAGTCCATCGGGATGTCTCCCCGCCCACGCTATTCCGTGGTGAAACAGGCGAAGGCACTGGTGTTTCTGCAGGCGTGGGCCCACAGGCGGGGAGGGGCTCAGGAGCGGACAGCCCGCAGCGAGAGAGAGAGAGAGAGAGAGAGAGAGAGAGAGAGAGAGAGAGGCGGACAGCGCGCACCCTGAGAGAGAGAGAGAGAGGGAGGGAGGGCACCCAGCGGCCCTGGGATGAGGATCTGTGGGAGGGGGTTTGGTGCCAAGTGAGCCCAAGGAAACTGTTTTTCATTTGAAAGGCAGAGAGAGAGAGAGAGAGAGAGAGAGAGAGAGGGAGCTTTCACCTGCTGGTTCACTCCCCCAATGCCTACAACAGCTAAGGCTGGGCCAGGCCAAAGGCCTGGGACCTCAATGTGGATCCCCCATGTGGGTGGCAGGGACCCGAGTATTTGAGCCCCCGCCTGCTGCCTCCTGGGGTGTTAGCAGAAAGCTGGATCCAGAAGCAGGACAAGTACTAGAACCCAAGGCCTCGGATTCCTGATGGGGTCGGAAGCGGCGTCTCAACCCTGCACAAACGCCCGCCCTGCCCTGTGGTGGGCACAGAGCTGGCCCCTGAGGCCTGGAGACCCCGGACTTCCTGGAGCTAGGAGGGCTCGCACAGGGAACGTGCCATTGCTCCCTGACTGGCCCAGGCGGGGGCTGGCAGCTTCTGCGGAGGAGGAGTGAGGCGGAGTCAGACAGAAACGTCTGGAAAGCCAGATCCATGCAGCCAGGGAGCTGCTTCTGAGCGTCGTGGCTGCGGGTCTCCTGGGCCGGCTTCTGCTTTGTCGGGACAGACCAAGAGAGGAGCGTGCGTCGTGGTGACTGCGTTAAGAACTCACAGGATCTGGCTTCACACACCTCCGTGTGCCCTAAGCCTCCACTTCCTCACCCGAAAAATGGCAATAATAGTAGCGTTCACCTCTAAGTAAATGAGGTATTGCACGGTGACGGAGCACAGTCCCTGAGCAATGCGAACCTGCTCAGCCCCCAAGTGCTCACAACAGACAGATGGGGCAGGCCCTGCCTGCGCCCATCTCACAGATGGCAACACTGAGATCCATGAAGGTTACATGGTTCACCCAGGGTCGCGCAGGAAGTAAGAGGCAGGGCTGGGAGGTGAGCCAGCTCTCCTGGCTCCAGGGATGAGGCTGTCAAACATCTGCCCTGCTGAGCGCTGCGACACAGGCCGCGGAGGCTGGAGCCAGACGCTTTGCTGCCTCCCAGGACACAGCGACACTTGAGCTCTTCCCCGCCCCGGCTGGGGGCTCCAGCAACCGGCCTTCCCTGCCGATGAGGTCTCACAGCCGTTAGCTGCAACGCTGGCCAGCACGGAGCGGAGCTGGCGGCTGGCTCTCCCGAGGTGCGATGCCAGGGCGTGCCAGCTGGTGCTGACTGCCACCACCGGGATGTCACCGCGGTCAGGCCGTCTCCAGCCGACTGGCACCTGTGGGGCAGACGAGCCTCCGCGAGGGGCCTCTGAGCGCCCCAGGGCTGTGCGGTGCCTTTGATCAGCTCCTGGCTGAGACCCGCGTCGCCCTGTCGCATTCATCCTGGAGCTGTTCTTTGCCCTCTGATTCCCGAAATACACCCACCCACGGCCGCGGTGCTTCTGTGGCCTCCTGGGGGCGGGAGCTGCTCCAGAAATGGCAGGCCCTGCAGGCCGAGAGGCCAGACCCAGGGCTGCCCCAGGCCCCAATCCCACCCGTCCAGGGCCTTCAGACGGAAACGTCAGGGGCTTCATGCCCCTCCTGGGGCCTAGGGCTTCCCATCTCTCGGACAGTCCTGGGATGGCAACCCCAGGCGCTCCAGCCTTTGCCCTGCGCGGGCCCACAGCAGGCACAGCTCATCAATCCCAGCATCCCTTCCCCCTGGACCTGGACACAGCCTCAGAATCCTTCTTAAGACCCAGGTCCACGCAGCTACTGCTGATGAATCCGTGAGCCTGCACGAGGGTCTGGGTGCCACCCAGGCGCTCACTGACCTCGGGGCTGGCCTTCCACTCTAAGACCTGCCGTGCTCCCCGTGCGCCCCGGGGGTCCTGGCAGATCCTGTGGCCCCTGTGCTGCAGCTCTCTCGCTGCTGCTTCTACTCCCCGTACCTTGTCTGGAAGCGTGGGGCTGCAGTTTGGAGGTGAGAGCCAGGTAGGAGGAAGCTCCTGGCCACCCCTGCGGGGCCGCGGCTCTGTGGGTGGCGGCTGCCAGCGCCCCTCACCCCGGGGACGGCCTGCTGGCCGTGCGGGCGACGGGGTGCTCCTCCAGGAAGCCTACGGCGCCGACTTAGAACCTGCAGGTCTGGGACGCTGCCTAGCCGTGCCGCTCGCAGCCACCTAAGCAGAACGCCGTTCCTCCTGCCCCACGGCGGCACACGGAGCCGAGGCGGCGTAGTTCTGAAGTTGCATGGAACATCCTCTGTATGTAGACGGAACAGATCCTGGGGCTTCCTGGTGCAGGCTGTGCCCCATCACGCAAGCAAGTGAGCCGCGAAGGCCAGTCCCGAGTGGGGCTTCCCACCCACAGCTTCCGAGACTTCCTGCTTCAAAGCAGGTGGAGTCGGAAGGGCCCTGGCCGCCTGGGGCTGCGGTGGGTGAAGGCAGCCAAGCGGCAATGCTGCGCCAGGAGAGGCACGGTGCTGTTGCCTGTGTCCCGTGGACAAACACAGCAAACACTGGGTGCGAGACTTGACCTGTACAGCTGCAGGTTCTGGGAGAGGTAAGAAGACATTAAATAAATTCAAATGACAGGTTTTCCATGTCTGCGGTCCCACTGTCTTAACCTATAACGGAATCTTTGTTTAAAAAAAGAAAGGCACCACATGGCATTGGTTTGATTCCATAGGCATTTAATGAGCACCTGCTGAGTGGGGCAGGGACAGTCAGGAGGACCTGGTCCTACCCCCTGTGAAGCCTCCACACCAGCCCAGGGAGGACCTGAAGGAGGACTCTGAGAGGCCTGGATGGCTCTACAGACTTGTTCGAAGGCATCAGGAGTCACCATGGTCCTGGGTGGGCGAGGGCTTCCTGGAGGAGGTGGCATCTGAGACAGGCCTAGAGAAGGGGGCAGGGGAAAGGCGGCACATGCAGCGACCTGGGCTGAGCCCCTCGTGCAGTCCCTGGGAGGAGAATCGGCTGAAGAGCAGCAGTGAAGGTGAGGGGGAGAGGGTCCAGGGGCTGGCTAGGATCTGGGCTGGACGCAGAAGTGCCTCTAACCAACGGCACAGAGTGTAGGAAGCCGGGATGCCAGCCTCTGCCAGAAACTATCAAATCCCACAGCCAGCCTGCCCCTCGGAGCCCCGGGGGCTTCGCGCCACAGGAGTGGGTCGGAGACTGTAGTGGCCGCCTGACCCTGGACCACGCGCTGATGGGCAGCGCCAGCCCCGGGAAGCCAGTGCCCCCAGCTGTGGGCCCCTGGCACCTGCTGATGGCTCATCTGCTGACAGGCTCCACAGAGGGGGCCGACTCACAGGAACATGGAGAGTGCACAGAGCTCAACACCGGCATCAAGACCCAGTCATCCCGGCCCGGAGTGCAGCCGGGCACCGAGTGTGGCCCCACCTCCGAGGCAGGCCCGGCGGGGCCCTGACACCCACAGGGTCCCTGCAGATGTGGGAAGAGGCGCTTCTGAATGACAGGGGAGTTTACAACCATAAATGCTCTCTGATGCTGCGAGGGAGAGTTTCCGACGCCAGGCTTCGCTGAGAGCTGCAGGCTCCACTCCGCAGCCCCAGCCACAAGTGGCTCTTGAGAGTTACACTTGAATTCATCAAAGTGACATCATCCTAGAAAGCCACTTTTAAATGGCATCGGCTGCCGCCCAAGTGCTCAGTAGCCAGAGGGGCTAGTGGCTACTGCGTCAGAAATCCCAGACTCGGACATCTCCATCCTCCATCCTCTCCATCAGAGACAACTGTGTCCCAGCCTGCAGGCCAAATCCAGCCACCACCTGCTTTTGTAGATGAAGTCCCACTGGCGTGCCACCACGCCTGTGCATTTACAGATTGTGTGCATCCACGTCTCCGCTGCACGGGCAGAGCTGAGTCCTTCCCACCGGGACCATATGTCTTGCAAAGCTGCAGGTTTTAGTGAATTTTTTAAGAAAAAGATTTATTCATTTGCAAGGCAGAGTGACAGAGACAGAGGGACACACACACACACACACACACACAGATCTCCCATCCATTAGTTCACTCTCCAAATGGTCACAACGGCTGGACTGGGCCAGGTCAAAGCCAGGAGCAGGAACTCCATCCAGGTCTCCCACGTGGGTGCAGGGGCCCATAGCCTCGGGCTGTCTTCTGCTGCTTTCCCAGGCACATTAGCAGTGAGCTGGACCAGAAGTGGAGCAGTCGGGACTGAAACCAGTGCCCATGTGGGTACCAGAGTCACAGGCAGTGGCTTAACCTGTTCCACCACAGCACGGCCCGCATGTGGCCCCTTTTAAGAAGAGTTCACTGCCCCCTGGGACCAGAAAGTTACACGAGGTCTTTCCTCTGAGATGCTGGAAGACAGCGTTTTTTTTAGCCTAGTGCAGCTGACACACCTGCCCGTCTAGGACAACAGAGCGCCGGACTGTGATTCCTGGCTCAGGCTCGGCTCCAGCTTCCTGCTAACATGCACCCTGGCGGGGGGCAGCGAAATCAATCCCTCCCTCTCCTCTCCGCCTTTCAAATAGAAAAAATGAAGGACTTTTACTGAAAGATGCTCTCTCTGGCATCCCTAAGAGACACCAGTGGCCCCAGGCCCCCATCTCTGCTTGGAAGGCGCTGGCCTCATTGCCCCGCTTTGTGGGGTACAGGGTACCTACCCCCAGGCAGGCAGCATCTCTGGGGTGCCCAACGTCAGAGACAGAGGGCACAGTGCTTGGGTGGCCGCGTCTATCCGGAGAAACTCCACTGCAGAAAACGCTCACATCTGCCTGCTTTATTTTTTCATCCATCCCAGGCAAGTGAGGCGGCAGCTGGGATGGGAAGTGAGATGCGGCTGGCCCTTCAGTCACCCTCTCGAACCCAGGATCCCGAATCGCAGGTAGTCCTGGGAGTTCTCCACCAAATTCAGTTTAACTTGGAAGCCTGGCAGTCCACGCATGCCAATGCCTCACCCACGGGTGTGGGGCCAGCTCAGGAGCGTCGAGGTCTTGGGCAGACAGGAGCTCGCAGCTCGGCCTCCTCCTGGCTCTCTGCAGGTCCCAGCCGGCGGAAGAGGCGAGCCAGGCTGTTGTGTGGGCCCTTGGGAAAGCTGGCACTCGGGGAGCCCCAGGGCCTGGGGGTGTCGGGGCCGCTCTGCAGACCGAGCCTGCGCACAAGCCCCCAGGACCGCACCGCTGTCCAGCGTCACCCTCCGATCATCTCAGCGTCCCTCCCCTTTCAGGGACACAGTCTTGTTGCAAAGGGAAACTGAACCCAATCAAGGGACTGCTGATGCTCACTCGGTCACGGAAGCCAGGGCCCCCTGCAGCAGCTCCGGATGTCCTGGGGCCAGCGAGGGGGCGCTCCCAGGCTGCCTGTGAGCATCTCTAACGGTCATGTTCAGGACGGCAGGGCCCGGGGAACGCGGTGTTTTAGCGGTGCTGATTGCTGATGCCCGGGAACACCTGCTGGCACGCAAAGGGGTGGGGGTGGCAGTGGGGGCTGTGCCGAAGGAGGCCGAGGAGGCCAGCTCCTTCCGTCTCTGAATCCCAGGTCCACGGGCTGACCTCTCTCCCTCCCACCCGCTTGTCTCTGCTGCTCTGCCCAAGCGCCTGGTAAATGGGAATAAAGGAAAAAAAAAAAAAGCAGCAGCCTTTGGGTCCAGCCTGGTCACACTCACACGCACTCCTGGGGGGTGGGGGGAGGCAGGGGGCTCTAGGATCACAGAGAAGACACCAGTGGGCGAGGCCACTACAGGACAGCTACTACTGGGGCTGGCTTCATCTGCATGGGTCCCAGGCGAGTCCCAAGAGTGCGCGAGTCACCCGCGCTGCCGTCTCTTCCGTCCCCGCAGCTTCAGCCGCCGGGCTGGCAGGCTGAGGGGCTGCTTCCCGAACCTCTCCATGATCTCCCGGATCCGGGCCAGGTTGGTCTTGCTGAGGGTGAAGTCGCAGGGCGTGGCCCCCATGGCGTAGCCGACCATACAGCTCTTGGTGGACGCGGTGAATCCTTCTGCCTTGGCCGTCACCACGTACTCGCCCGGGTTCAGGAGGCGCCAGTAGTCCCCGTCGCTGGCTGTGAAGAGAGAAGCCCCAGGCAGCTCAGAGCAGCACTCTGCCAGCACCGGCACCGTGGGCCCCTCCACGGGCGGCCTCCCCGCGCAGAGGGGCTCTGCAGCTCCGCGGTGCAGACTCAGCTGCTGGGAAGCCAAGCTGGTCTCCTCTTTGGAAGCTGCCCTCCTGGTTGTAACAGGAAGGGGTGCGGGGTGTGGGCCTCCTACAGTGCTAACACACATGAGCGGGGAGGGGACATCCCTCCCGCCCCTGTGACAACACGAGCCATTCATTATGAACTTGAACTGTGCTCATGGTGAAGCGCCATCCTGAAGAGCCATCAGGCCGTGGCTTCCCTTAGCAAGACGACAATACAGAGCAACGGTTTTTCAGAGAGGTGGGGCCCTGTAACAAGGACCACGTGGCCTGGAGGAGGTCCTGGAACCCACACCTCGTTCCATGGCCTCCATCCGCGGTTGGGGCCGGGGGAGCTCAGAGCTGATGCTGCATGTAGAACCCCCGCCTCGCCAGCTACAGCACTGGTCAGCTACCCAACCGGCACCATCTGGAGCTCTCCTTGGCCTCCAGCAGGGCGGGCTCTCGGCCTTGACCAAGCCCCTCTGAGCACCCGGAGTGGCTTAGTGTGCCACCGTCTCACCCTTCTAAGACATCTGGTTTCCTGCTGGCTCACCTCTCTTTCCCTGCTCAGCTGTGCCAGCTGTGAGCTATGGCCAAGACAGGACCAGGAGGAGGCTCCTACTGCTGAGGACAAGGTGGGCAGAGGGAGTGGCGAGAGACAGGTGGACAGGGAAGGAGGTGGCTCCGTCCACCCTGAATGCCCAGGGCTCTGTGCCGCCCAGAGAGCCGTCTCCCCAGGCGAGTCCCCGTGTGCTTAAGGTTGTTCAATGTGCCTCCCCCTCCGGAAATGCTGGGATGTGCCATTTTGTCTCACGTTGTTACTGAAGGCAGATACAGGGTACAGCACTGAGAAACATCATGTAGCCCTCTGTGTGTGTGTGTGTGTTCATGTGTGTATGCCTGTGTGTGCGCATGTGTATATGCGTGCCTGTGTGTGTCCATGTATATGTGTGTGCATGTGTGTATGTGTGTGTGTGTGTGTGGACCTGGGCCTCTTGTATGGAGTCCTGCTCATCACCTATGGCCTCCACCTGCCTCTGTATTTCCAGTGGCGTCCTGCATTCCTGCATCGCATGGTGCATCTGCAGGAATCAAGGTTATAATGCCAAGTTCAACCTGAGGTTTCAAAGTGTTACCTGCACGTACATGGGAGATGGGTGTTTATACACACATGACAGCTGTTTATCTGTGACATTTATACATGTGTGGTTTTCTTCTATCCCTTAGAAGATTTCAGGACTTGTGCAGACGAGTAAATTTCCCAGAGCCTACTTGGTTCTTGATCAAACCCAACTTCTTCTCGTTACCTGGCACCAAAGCGTTAGACTGGGCAGGACATTCCAGTCGTCACGGTCACTGTGGTGGTGTGGCCTTGGGTGGGACAGAACCCCTCTCTGGGCATCAACTCCTTCATGTGGAAAAGGGGATTAGCCACATGGCCTACATCATGCAGCTGCCTGGAGGGGCTGGGAGTCAAGGCTGGCTCCATCCTCCCCTCCATGAGGGTCCCTGGGGTCTCCTCCCATGTCACATGTGCCGAGGACTTCAGTGTGCACACCAGGCTGACAGCTCCTGGGTGGAGTGGCCTCAGCCTAGGACCTGGGATCATGTGACAAGGAGAAATGGACGAGCAGATGGAGACTGCTGGTAGCCCCGGGGACTCGGGCTATACGGGGGGACCAAGCACTCAGAGCAAAAGCCAAACTCCGGCCGAGCTGGCCCCAGGCGTCCCCCAGCCACACACAGCCTCTGCCTCACTGGCTCTGACCCCTTGTAGCTACTGTCCCTCCGTCTTCAGGCTCCGTGCTCCTGCCCGCAGCGGGGGCGCCCTCCCCAGCCTGTAGACACAGTCCGTGGTGTTCGTCTGCACTTTCCCCTGTGAGCTTCCTAGGTCTCCTGCAGGAGAGCGCGCACTCGTAGTGGCCAGGGCACCCTCAGCTCCCTGCAGTCTCCCCAGTGCGGCACACAGCAGGAGCTCAATGCAGGCTCGAGTCCGCACGAGGGGTGTCAGCTCTGGAACCCGAAAGCCTGAGCTTCAGGAACCGGGGCAGGAGGTCTGGCGGCCTGGCAGGTTCCTGGCTGCCCTTTCCCACGTCCACCCTGAGGCTCCATGACCTCTGCTTCCACCCCGAGGACCAGCAAGGCCTGGAACCAGCCACCTTATGCTGCTCAGGGGCCACCGTGCCACTTCCTGTCCCTGTGAGCCATCAGGGCTGTGCCCACGGGGGGCTGTTCCACAGAATCCCAGTGCAGGGTGGACACACGGTGGGCAGACAGAAGCAGCAGCGTGAGCCCAGGTGCGTTCATTAGCGGCCCAGGTTAGGGTCCACCGAACCAGGGACAGTCCCGGAGAATGCTGGTCAGGTGCGGGCCGACCTGTTCCTATGCATCTCAACGGCGCTCCTGCTAGCTTCCGGGCCTGTGGGCTTCCACTTAATATCTCCAGTTACTTTATGCCAAATCCCTCCTGAAATAAAACTTGTCTGATCGCATAAGCCTCAGGCACATATCAAGGCAGGATTGGAGCCTGTGCTGAGAGCGCAGACTCTGGAACCAATAAAACAAAAAGCCATGTGCAGAGCAGGGGACTCATCTGCCATGAGAAAACGCTGAGAAAGTATTCATGGGGGGGGGTGCCATTTCCCATTAGCTCATCCAAACTGTCTCCTAATTACAGGGGCTTGAGTTTCGGAGCCCATGAGCCAAGGCGTTCTCATCCCCCGCTTAGGGGCCCCCAGGGCCTTTTTCTCTCCCACTCAGTTTAAGACTCTTATGTTTTCTCACATTGCGAATGAGGCACTAAATGGTCCCAGGAACGTTCCAGGCTCTTCCATAAATCACTCTTTTTAGAGGTGCTCGTTTGCAGTGTTTGAAATCAAATCCCACACAGAACCAGATCCAGGAGCCTGGATCAAGCCACAGGCGCTGAGTTAGCGGATGAGTAAGTAAGTAAATGAGCAGATGGACGCCCGCCAGGGGCCACCACGCACAGAACACCGTGCTGTAGAGTAGGAAACCTCGTGGTCTACGGCCCTACGATCGGGGCCAAATGGCAAGAATTCTCAGAAAATATCATGGGGCTGGTGGTTACCCTGGGGTGTAAGACATCCTCAAAGCACCCCTGACCTCTGTCCATACCTGGGGTCGACCCCCCGCCCTGGCTCCTGACTGCAGCTCCCACCAAGCAGATCCTGCCAGGCAGCGGTGAGGCTGGAGCACCAGGGTTCCCGCCGGCCACACGGGAGCCCTGGAGGGGCCTCCTGAATCCTGGCTTTGGCCTGGCCCAGCCCTGGCTGCTGTAGGTATTTGGGGAAGTGAACCAGCAGATGGGAGATTCCCGTCTCTATCCCTTTGGCTCTTCAATAAATAAGAATAATTTCTAAATAATACTGAGTAAAAAAAATTGGTAACTAAATGGGAAGAACGCAAGTCACAGCATGACACAGCAGCCTGCCACTCTGTTTCAGACACACTTAAACGACTGGCTTCTACACCAGGCATGCCGACCGGCAGCCTGGCACAGAGCAGTCCATGGCGCTGGTCTGAGCCTGCCTCGCCTCGTCCTCACGTCCCGGCGTCTCTCTCTCCAGGCAGGTCATGCAGGCTGACCTGTTGGGAGTTTAGGATCTGTGGCTACAGAATGCAGAGAGGGGCCTCGGCTCCCTTGAGAATGAGCGCGGGGATAAAGGACCAGAAACTAGATTTGGGGTCTGAAGCCCTCGGCTCAAATCACAGCTCTGCCACTCAATGTGTAGCCTGGAAACATCACCTCAGGTCCAGTCATTCATCAGCAACAACCATCTACTGGGCACCCACTGCTTGTGAGTGGCCACGTGGTATTGCAGGTAACACGAGGGGTCCTGACAAAGTTCACGGCAAAGTGGGATTAAATGATAAGTCTGTTTGGGTGCAAAAAAAATTGAAGCTCATTTATAGTTTTTCATAATGGGCATTTTCCATAAAATTTAAAAACTATATTTACTGAGATAACATTATTTTTTTTGACAGGCAGTTAGACAGTGAGAGAGAGAGACAGAGAGAAAGGTCTTCCTTCTGTTTGTTCACCCCCCAAATGGCTGCTGTGGCCGGCACTGCACCAATCCAAAGCCAGGAGCCAGGTGCCCATCCTGGTCTCCCATGGGGTGCAGGGCCCAAGCACTTGGGCCATCCTCCACTGCCTTCCCGGGCCACAGCAGAGAGCTGGCCTGGAAGAGGAGCAACCAGGACAGAATCTGGCGCCCCAACCGGGACTAGAACCTGGGGTGCCAGCGCCGCAGGCGGAGGATTAGCCTAGTGAGCTGCGGCGCTGGCCTGAGATAACATTATTTTTAATACTCATTCTATTCAAAGCTTAATGACTCTACTAAGTAAATAGTTCAACAACTAAGAAGTAAAATAAGCAAGAAAACAGGCAAGGGCTCTACACAATAATCAAATGAAAACTTGTTCAACTTCATTCATAGAAAATCAATTTTAAAACAGTCGCAAAACCATTACTACCACGGTAGTATAGAATTCCTATTGACAATACTGAAAGTTTGAGAAAACACCATATTTGCAATAAAACTGATACACATGGCATTTCTTTCCTCCCTTCCACCTTGCCTCTCTCTCTCTCTCACACACACACACAAAAGGGAGAATATGTGTAATTTGTCTTTCTATGAGTTTTTGAAGAGCTCTTGTATACATGCATTTCAAAAATGTTTTGCACCAAACTAAACTTATCTTTTAATTCCATTTTCCATGAGGATTTGAAGCCCCCTTCTACAACCTTGTATTTTTTTTTTTTTAACATTTTACTATTTATTTGAGAGTAGAGTTATAGATAGTGAGAGATCTTCCATTCGCTGGTTTACTCCCCAAACGGCTGTAACTGCTGAGCTGGACTGGCCTGAAGCCAGGAGCCAGGAGCTTCCTCCAGGTCTCCCATATGGTGCAGGGGCCCAAGCACTTGGGCCATCCTCTACTGATTTCCCAGGCCATAGCAGAGAGCTGGATCGGAAGAGGAGCAGCCGGGACTCAAACGGCGCCTATACGGGATGCCGGCACCACAGGCAGAGGATTAACCCACCCACAGCGCCGTGTTCCTGACAGTGGGGACACACTTTGAGATGGACCTGTCAGGAGACTTGCTGTGGCGCAGGCACCACAGAGGGCATTTACACACACTGTGGTTGCTGGGGCAGCATAGGACCACCACCACACATGCAGGCACACGTGTGCTCACGTGTGTGGTCACGTATGTGGCTGCTGATCACTGTGTGGCTCAAAACTGCACATCAAAGAAGGAAACAAAGACTTCTCAGCGGAAAGGAAGGCAGCTTCCCGCTGCAGCGGGAGTCGGACGGGAAGTCAGGCCCTCTCCTCTCGGACCCGTTCTCACTGGGTCCAGGGCCCTCTTCGCTTGTTCCTCGCCTGGATCAGGGGAAGGCAGTGGCCGGCCTCCTTCGCAGAGTGAAAGGGGAGGGAGAGAGAAGCTGCAGGGACGACCTCTGAGAAAGGCCACGTGAGGATGAGCAACAGCCCCTGCCACGCTGCGTCCCGGCTGCTGGAAGCACATTGGAAAACGCGGCGTTGCGCGTATCTTAGGAACTGGAGACTGAGCGTGGCTCCTAAGACAGGAGTCTCGCAATCCCTTTCTGCGACAGTAAGGAGAGTTGGACCGCATCTCAGCAGTGCCTTTTAAAGGTCTTCTTCCTATCCGCAGATTCTCCAAGGTTCTAGAATGTTCTGCCCCCCATTCAACTGGGAATGGTGCGAGCCACCACCCCCACCTTTGGCCCCTTCCAGTGGGTGGGAGCTGTGACACTTCTTGGGCTTCATTTCTTCATCTAATGAGCATCTCAAGAAAACAGGACTGAGGCCAGGAGTAACCAAGTTAACACAGCTAAACGCAGCGGCAGGCTTAGCCTCGTCCGGACTGCCGGCCTATGCTTCACATGACAGACACCCAAGTCTTCCGAACACATCCCACACCCGAACACGTGAGCAGGCTCCTCTGATTTCAGGGAACGCTCTGGACGGGCACTCAAGGCGCGATCCCAACCGCCTCTCCAGTCGGCCCCTGGCTGCTGTGCCCTGGAACTCCTCTCCCAGCTCTGATCTGGCCCCCCAGGACCACAAGCACCGCCCTGCACAGCCCTGACTGACAGCGTCTTCCTCTTGGGGCACCCTGCTGCCCTCTCTCCCCAGTCCCTCTATTCGCCTGGTCCAGGAGCTAAGCCTCCCGTGCATCTTGCAACCCCACAGAGACAGAGCACTTTCGTCCATTTCTCAGAAACTTCCAGTGTGCTGGAAGTCAGTCGGCTGCTCCATGTGTGCTCCAGGGAAGGCTTGGGAAGCCGAGGCTGGAAACTCACTTCCAGGGGTCTCTGGAAAGCAGAGTGTGCGAGGAGGGAGACACTCATTCGGCTCTTGGCAAGATGCTTCCAGCTCTCAGTTCCCGAGCAGAACCCAAACGAGATACTTCAAGAAAACAGACATTCTTTACCCAGAGACAGTGGAGAAATGCGTGGTTACCTGTTCGGACGTCGTGGTTGACCCCTTCTACGGAGATAATGGCATTTGGAATTCCTTTTCCATGGGAATCTCTCACCATGCCTTTGATGCCGCGGTGAACCTGCTCAGCAAACACAGAGAGACCGGGGGTGAGGTCTCTGCGTGGCTCTGCACACAGCCAGCCCGAGGCAGTGCCACCAGCCCAGTGTGGGCCCGGTCCCCACCAAGGGCACCCACAGCCTCACATCCAGCTCAAAAGGCTGCCTGGCTCTGCGAGACCTGCACATAAACATCTGCCTGCCTTCTGGGGTTGTGCTCCGGAGGGCTCCCCAGGGGGATTAAAATACTCCAGAGGCCTAAAGAATTAATTAGACTCTGAGATGTCACAAAAACACATTCCCTGACAACAGGCATTTAATTTTATAGGCACATTTACTTTTATTTTCCTAGGCTAGGAGGGCTTAATGACTTCAGAGCCAGAGAGGAAAGAAATCAAAGAGATTTTCCTGTCAATGACAACCCTAATCCGCTCCCACGCTGACAGCCACACCCACAGCCTTGGCTAGCCCCTGCTGGCAGCCGCGCCCGGGCCGTACCTGCTCCATGAACACAATCAGGGATTCCCGGTTGTTCTCCCACTCCTCGGGCAGCTGGCTCTCATGTGGGTATTTATCACAGCCCACGTAGATGGAGAGCTCGAAGCAGTTTGTGTGAAGGTAGCTGAAGTCGTTGAGACCTGCGAGCCAACAGGAACACCATGTGACTGCACGATGCAGCAGGGGGCACGGGGAGGCAGAGCCACGGCCGAGGCCAGTACCACGGGGAGGTAGAGCCACGGCCGAGGCCAGCACCACAGGGAGGCAGAGCCACGGCCGAGGCCAGCACCATGGGGAGGCAGAGCCACGGCCAAGGCCACTACCACAGGGAGGCAGAGCCACGGCCGAGGCCAGCACCATGGGGAGGCAGAGCCACGGCCGAGGCCAGCACCACGGGGAGGCAGAGCCACGGCCGAGGCCAGCACCACAGGGAGGCAGAGCCACGGCCGAGGCCAGCACCATGGGGAGGCAGAGCCACGGCCAAGGCCACTACCACAGGGAGGCAGAGCCACGGCCGAGGCCAGCACCATGGGGAGGCAGAGCCACGGCCGAGGCCAGCACCACAGGGAGGCAGAGCCATGGCCGAGGCCAGCACCACGGGGAGGCAGAGCCAATGCCGAGGCCAGCACCACGGGGAGGCAGAGCCACGGCGGAGGCCAGCACCACGGGGAGGTAGAGCCACGGCAGAGGCCACCACCACAGGGAGGCAGAGCCATGGCCGAGGCCAGCACCATGGGGAGGCAGAGCCACGGCCAAGGCCAGCACCACAGGGAGGCAGAGCCACGGCCGAGGCCAGCACCACAGGGAGGCAGAGCCACGGCCGAGGCCAGCACCACCACTGAGACAAGTGTGCTGAAACACTAAATCCACAGTGTGGGCACAGCAGGCTGTACTGCTCCCAGCGCCGGCATCCCATAAGAGCACCAGTCCTGTCCGGCCTGATCCACTCTGCTCCAGCTCCCTGCTGACACACCTGGGAAGGCAGCGGACAACGGCCCAAGTGCCTGGGCCTCTGCATCCATGTGGGAGACCCAGATGAAGTTCCAGGCTCCAGGCTTCAGCCCGGCCATTTGGGAGTGAGCCAGAGGATGGAAGATCTCTCTCTCTCTCTCTCTCTCTCTCTCTCTCTGTGTGTGTGTCTTTGTAACTTCTTCAAAGAAATAAATCTTTCTGAAAAATCCACAATGTTGATTTTAATGATAGCTTCATTCTAACAATGGGCGTGAAACTGGGTTTAATAAAATGAATGTCGCATCCCTATGCCAGCCTTGTGTCAAAGACGCCCTCGTACTGGGCTCCATCCTCGCTGCAAATCTTTCCATTTGCATCTTCTGGCTGCATCTCCCCAGCCACACACCCTGGCTCTACTGTTCAGCTCTGTCTATGGTGGAAAGCCCCCACCTCCCTGTTGACAGGAAGTCCTGTGAATGTTCCAGAACCTTTGTGCTGCCTCCCAGGGCCCCTTGCAGTGCTGCCTGTCTGAAACAGCCCCAGAAGCAGGGCGCCTCTGAGGATCCCCTGGGCTGGGGCCTGGGCTCGGTGCTGACTGCGAGTGAAGAGCAGGTTTCCTGGCCTCCACCAGCCCTGGCCTCCCTGCCCTGTCGTTCCCTCCTCGCTTTGCTGATGAAAGGGAGCCTCTCCAGGCTCGTCCAAGTGTCTGGGGTAGAGCCCGGGCCTTTGGCTATCAAGAGCAGCTCGGTCTCCATCTGCTGCCCCATCCTTGACATCTGTGGCTAAAGGGTGCCAAACACAACACCCGTCCCGGCTACCGGATTCCAGACTGGAGCCACTGACGTCGCCGGCACAGCTCTTAGGAGGTCACACCTGGGCTCCAACAAGAAAGCGTGGGACAGGCCACACCTGGCCAGAGCGTGGCTTCAGGAGTGAGCCTTTACCTCCTGTGTGCAGCACAGGTGGACAAGGAGCTGGGGGTGGGACCCGGCAGTTCCTTAAAAACCTCCAGGCTGGGCTGGGGGTGGCCAGAATCACTTTGTGCTCCCTCTTGGGACGGAATCCTGGTCTTGTCGCCAGCCCAGCACAGAGTCACAGGTTGCTTATGTGCTGGGGTCCCCAGGCCTCACCCTGTAGGCGAGGGCACAGGACGGTAGCCGAGGAACAGAGCGAGCCCAACACACACCCCTGTGAAGGATGTGAGTTGAAACGTACTGAACCCCGCTCCCGAAGGCCCCTCCGCGCTCTGCCAGTGCCTGTGGGGCCCAGCACTAATGAGTGAGAAGGAAGAGAACAAAAGATGCAGAGGCGGGCGGGGGAGGAGGGAGGAAGCAGAAATCGCCTCTCATTAATCTCCAAAGAGAGGAATCTGCAGATCTGGCCACACTGCGGGAAGAATGATTACACAGCCCGAGCCGCCACATGGCTGCGCCGCCAGGTCCCCGAGATAACCGGCAATACAACCGACAGCAAAACAACCCAGCACCGCCCATGCGATCATGTGAGGCCAGCGTTTCAGGACCTTGCTATGGACCGGTGCTGGCGAACCCAGCTGTCCCCAGATGCAACCTAGAGACCTCTGTGGGTAGGTTTTTTGGGCTCAGTCAGGAAAATTGATAGATGATAGATGCATCTGACAGCTGCAGATTTACATGCATTTATTTTATTCCACACAGAGCAAAACCACGACAGAGCAGGCGTGAACGCCCCTGCTCGGGCTGTCACCGAGACGAGACAGCGAGCGTCTGTTGAGAGCTTTGCAAGAGCCAGGGAGACAAATCTTTCCACGTTTTTCCTTTCCTAAGGCTGGAGACACACTTGAAAAGTATGTGAGGACTGAATTTCCAGCAAGTAAGCTAACATTCATTAGCATGCTGACACAGAGTGAGGACATGCTTATAAGAGACGCCGTGGAGAGCAGCCTACGCGAGAGGGAGACGCTAGAAGCCAGAATCTACGACCCAGGGTCCCTGACAAGCCCCATGAGCACACCCCAGTCCGCCACCTTTGCAACCCTCAGAGCACTGGGTGGGTGGTACACACACCCCCGTCCCCTTACAGGTGGATACAAGCCAGGGAGCAGGGAGGTAAAGTAACTTCCCCGGCCTCATCCCACAAAGAATGATGGGAGGAGTCTCTTCTACATGAACACTTCTCAGATTCACCCCTGGCTTGCACGACCCTCAGAAAGTCAAGGCAAGAAGCAGAGAGCTTCATGCCTGGGGGCTGAGTGGACGCGCCATCTCCACCCCTCCTGCCCCCGGTGTCCTGGGCTGGGAACAGCCTGAGCCAGGAAGCAGAGGCTTCCCTGACCTGCGGACCGTGGGGTTCTCTGGCTGCTGCAAAGCCATCCCTGGAGTCTCTCCCGAAGTCTCTCCAGTCCTAGGGATACCAGGAGCAAACCTCGAATTGCACGGTGCCGGGTCTGCTTTGACCCCTGGAGGCCTGGCCTGACCGTGAAACAGCAAAGATGCAGGAATCGGCCTTCACACGTTGGGTCTAGGACGCACTTGCAGCTCGGGGTCACTTCACACCTGGGCTGGGGATCCAGGCCGGTCTTGCAGACTCTCAGCATGGGGCATCCCCTCAAAGCAGAAGGGCTCTGGGTAAACATCCCTGCTCCAACGCCAGGACCACTGTGCTCTCTGCCCCTTCTCTAGGTCCCCTGTGGGTCCACTCTGGCCACCAGGTCTTACTTCCCCCATCTCTGATGCGGTAAAGTCCCATCAGCCCAGTGCAACAGCACAGAGGCAGCCCCCAGCTCTCGCCCTGCTCCCGTGAGCTGTTTTTTCGAGCCTCCGAATCCCCAGTATCTCAGCTATAAAATGGAGTGAACACACCCAGCCCGGGGACTACTGGGCACAGAGCTCGCCCCACAGCTATTACCATGACAAGGCTGGACACCATGGAAAGGACGACGGGAGGGGCACTGCCCCAGTGCCTGATGTCTGTCGCTGGGCAGGGCAGATGGCACTTACTTCCCGCGACGGTGTGCCAGGACGCCCCGTTAACCGTGCCCTCCTCCTTCTGGAAGTCCTCCGTGTGGCACACCCTCCGGCGGGCGTCCGTCATGAGGCGGTGGGTGGAGGCGTAGGAGTAGGCCAGCCAGCGGAACACGTGGTCGTCAGGCGTGGGCGTGTGCTCCTGTGTCTTCCACAGGGAGCGCACCATGTCGTAGGGGTAGGCCACCACCAGCTCGCCCCCCTGCAGGTTACCGCCCAGCACGAAGGGGATCTTTTCCATCCAGGCTATGACCGCTCTGGTCTCCACGGCCACCTGTGAACAGGCAGAGCGGATAAATACGAGGAGGGAGAAACCGCTTCCCTCCCTAGCTCTCGAAACAGGGACATGTGTGAAAAGCCACGCGTTTGATGGACCAATGCTGACACATTTAGCATTTTGAAATCCACCCTGGGAGATCCAAGTGGCATCATTTTGCAAGGCCAGCGAATTAATGGGCCAGGGCCATTCATTGCCAGCTACACACAGCACAAGGAGGAGACACAGCCATGCACACCACACTGGGCCGCCAATGGAGGAACACACATCCACACACAGCAAGGCTGACTCTGGAACATGCGTCCACACAGCAAGGCTGACTCAGGAACACACGTCCACACAGCAAGCCTGACCCTGACCCAGCCTCCAGCCCAGGCATCAGCAGGCAGTGAAGAACCAGACAGGAAACGTTCCAGGCTGTATGGGCCACGTGGCTTCAATCAGGACTCTCCAGTTGTGCCCTGACGCGAGCTCCCTAGGCAAAGCCAAGTGCAGGCACGTGGCTGTGAGCCAGCAAACCACCACTGACAAAACAGGCCCGGGTGGGACGTGGCCCTGGGGTAGGGCAGCTCCTGCTCTATCCGGGCCAATTTACAGGAAATTTAGAGGAACGAGCTCATGGGCAGCAGGAAAACGCTTCGCTGTTAGAGATAAACAAGAGCATCAATCGTAGGGGAAGAACAGAAAGTAACAGAGAGGAAACCGACAGATCGATCCTTTAAATGAGGCTTACCAACCAGCCCAAAGGAACGGGCTTTATTAGGATGCTGATTTAAACCCCGACGGGCCGCGGGGGATGAGAGAGAATGAGAGGCTAACTCAAAACCCAAACACGGACACTGAGTGGCTGTTATGAAATGATAACAGTACAGGCTGAGCATCCCAAGTCCAAAAACCCCAAATCTGAAACTTTTGAGCACAAAGATGATGCCTCAATGGGAAATCGCACAGCGTGGGACTTTGTTTTATGCACAAAATTGTTTAAAATATTGTATAAGATTACCTCCAGGCTGTGTGAGGTGAGTAGGGAACATCAATGAATTCTGTTTATACTTGGATCCCATAAACATGAAAAACAGAATACATATATTTTGGTCCCAAGCATTTTGGCTGAGAGACATTCAATCGGCCATGATCTATGGCTTTAAAGGAGTATCTACATTTTCTAAAATCACCTTGTTTTCTAAAAACATTGTTAAAATCAATAAGTATTTATAAGTATCAATAAGTATTTATAAGTATTTATAAATGAAACAGTGAACTGCCTGGTATTTCCTTCGCACCTGAAGGCGGGGGGGCAGGGTGCTGACAGTGCATGAGCAGATGCGTCCGAGGCCAGACAGGCCCCTTGTGGGCCTTCACAGTTTTTCTCTGATTTTTTTTAATGCTGGGTACTTTTTTAATGATAAAATGTGAAGGAAAACTCTTAAAAGCTAACATTGGAGGGGCCAGCGTTGTGGCGCAGCTGGTTAACGCCCTGGCCTGAAGCGCCGGCATCCCATATGGGCACCAGTTCTAGTCCTGGCTGCTCCTCTTCTGATCCAGCTCTCTGCTGTGGCCTGGGAAGGCATTGGAAGATGGCCCAAGTCCTTGGGCCCTGCACCCATGTGAGAGACCCAGAAGAAGCTCCTGGCTCCTGGCTTCGGATTGGCGCAGCTCCCGCTGTTGTGGCCATCTGGGGAATGAACCATCGGATGAAGACCTCTCTACTTCTCTCTGTAATTCTGTCTTTCAAATAAATAAAATAAATCTTTTTTTTTTTAAAGCTAACATTGGAAGGTGTGAGTTGTTCAACTACTGGCCAATGAATCCAGTATCTCTCATAAATGACAAACCCTAAGTGAATCATTTCAGCAAGAGGAGAGTGACAATGACAGAGGGAACTCTGGGAATCACATAACAGTGCCAAGCGGAAGATGGATGCAGGGACGGAACGGGCTTGTTGGGATCCGCTACGTTTCCTCTTGGTTTTTAAACACATCAGGGCCCTGGCTTGGGCTAACCCAGAACTGCTCACCTGGTCTCCTCACTGGCCTGTGACATGCTTCCGTGTAAGAACGAGCCCCTGTGAGCCACCCTCCAGCCCCCAGGGCCAGCTGCCATTGCTAACTTCCGTGAACCCACGTGACTCCACCCTCCCCTCCCTCGACCATCAATTCCATTCTCTCTCTTATGAATTGGCCTAAACAGGCATCTTTGAGTTAATTTGCTTTTAATCTAAAGGGAGGCAGGAGGGTGGCTCTGATTTTTTTTCTGCAGCTTGGTTCTCTCCACCCAGTGCCACGTAGGAGTTGCCTCTGTTGAACACAGCTGCCCTAAAGTCTTTCCTACTTCAGTATGAAGTATGATTGACGTGCTGGGGCACGTTCGGTCTTTTGCCGAAGGGAACAGCACTGCTTGGAACTCTCTTGGCCTGCCCTGGGGCACACGTGTGCTGAAATCTGTCGCAGAAGCAGAATCGCAGCATACAGCCTACGTGAAACCCACTTAATAAGTTGCCCTGTTGATCCGCAGTGCCCACGGTGGGCAGGAGACCCACCCTCCCGTGCCCCCTCCAGCCTCGCCCATCGGCAGATGTCACAGGCGCTGTCATTGCGTCTCCCCAGTGGGAGCCAGGGGCAGCATCTTTCACGCTTATTCACCGTCTGCTTCCTCCTCCACACGTTGCCTCTTCACACTTTTCGCCCATTTTGCTACTGAGCTCTTTATATTTTTTTGTTATTCTTTACGTCTCTCAAAATTCTAATCCTTTCTCAGTGATGCAATTT
Organism: Sylvilagus floridanus; assembly: GCA_949820135.1. Classification (NCBI taxonomy): domain Eukaryota; kingdom Metazoa; phylum Chordata; class Mammalia; order Lagomorpha; family Leporidae; genus Sylvilagus; species Sylvilagus floridanus. Next base: position 73,540,668 of record OX463235.1, read on the forward strand.
GAGAATATCTTCTCCCAGGGTTTAGCCTGTCATTATAGTTCTAAAGTCTTTTACTGAACGGGCGTTCTTATTTTGGTGTGGCTGAATTTATTAATCTTTTATTTTATGATTAATGCTGAGTGTATCGTGTTAAAGTAGTCTTCCCGGCCCCAGAAGTGAATCGTTTACACTCTAAGGTTTTACTAAGATGCTGTGTGGGGAGTGATTATTAAATTCTTCCAAGTGCTTCTTCCTGCAGGCAAATGACTTCATTTTTTCTACCTTTTCATTGATTTCTCTTCTTACTTTTTAATCAATCTTTCTACTTTCTTTGTATGTCTTCTAGTATTTTCTATGTACTTCTTAAGTTAGTTCATTTTCCGCCTTTCTTTAGCTGTTTAATCACTGAAAGGTACAAGCTACTCTAAGGCACTTTTTTTTTTTTTTGCTGTATTCCACAAATTTTGTTTGTAATGCTGCCATTATCATTCAGTTTTAATGTTTTTGTAGTGGCCAGTCCCGTCTTTCCTTTGACCCGTTTGTTATTTAGAAGTTTTAACATCTTTTCTGAATACTCGGCGCTGTTCTACATTAGCCCTCTACCCGTCTTTCAGTTTAACTGGACAGTCACGGAGCCGGGCTCTGTGCGACTCCTGTCCCCTGAGGTTTGCTAGGATCCCTAGTGGATCCGCAGGTGTTGAAAATGCGCCCCGGAACTGATCAGCAAACACATCTGTTCTCTAACTGTTGGTCCCAGAACTATCAAGGCCCCCTGTGGAGCCTGCTCAACTTCTTATCCCGGCTCCCTCTTTGGTGATCTCTTGGCTCCCTAGCACGTCCCTGACTGGGAACGGGAGCAGGGCGAGCAGGTGTGGGTGATGTCTCCCCCTGTTCTAGAGAACGAGCTCCACAGCTGGATTCTAGTCTTAAAGCAGAGACTGAGAACAGGAATCCCACACAAGTGGCCGGAGCGCCAACTCCAACGGCTCATCTCGTGCAGCCTCAGGATGTGGAACGCTGGCCACCAAACCCCAGTTTCGGTCCCGGCACTCCCCAGTGATAACAGATCCTGAGTTCTCAGCTTTGCAAAGCGTCATGAGGATGACACCCGGGGGAGAGGGGGGGCCCTGTGCGTTGGAAACAGGAACCATGAGGAAGGGTTCGGAGCACGCAGAGCCCCGAATCCCTCACCCCCATGAGCCGCCCTGAGTGTCCTGAGCAAACCACCCTGCGTTGCCGTGGCTTGTCCCCCCCCCCCCCCTCGACTGCTGGGATGAGGGAGGGAGAAAGCGAGATCTTCCGTGTGCTGGTTTACTGTCCAATGCCTGCATACGCCGGGGCAGGGCCAAGCTGAAGCAGGGAGCCAGGATTCCCGGTGGAGTCCCGGTTTCCCACGTGGATGATACGGGCCCAAGCACTTCGGCTGTCATCGGCTGTCTCCCAGGATGCAGCATTCGCAGGAAGCTGGATCGGAGGAGCCAGAACTCACACCTGCACTCCGAAAGGGGACGCGGGCATCGCAAGCGCAGCTCAGCGCACTGCGCCACAACGCCCACCCCACGGCTTCTGAGGGCCTGTGTGCCCCGGCCCGGGGCCGCCGGGGTGAGACCGCCCTCATGGGCCCTGCCGTGAGTGGCGCCCACACTGCTGTGCCGGGCAGAGCCTCACTCAGGAGCTGCTGCCTCCTGCAGCTGCCTCCCTGGATCAGATGCCTAGCGAGCGCCGTGTGGGGTTTGCAGCACGCGTGCCTGAATGTGGCCTTTCACTGCGGCGGCACCATAGGCCGCTGAACTCAGGCCAGTGAGGCCTGGGCAGGGGGCTCACACAGAGGGTCTCCTACAGGAAACTGAGCAGTCTGAGCACCCTCCTCTCTTTAAAGCCCTTTCTCTCCTCTTTCTCCGTGGACAAGACAGCTGAGCACTGACTGCCACCTTGGCTTATGGGCTCGATGACAGAAGTCCCAGGTCGCCCGGCGGGGCAGGAGGAGACAGGGATCCTGGGTTCCCTGATGGTCACCGACCTTCTCTGGCCAGCCCTGTCTTCAAGACCCTTTCCTGTGAACAAGGCAGCAGTTGTCTCCCTTGTTAAGCTACTCATTTTGATGTTTCGGTTGCTGCAGCTGACCCTACCCTAACTGATGTGCCCCCCGAGGCAGACCTGAAGTTCACGGACGGCCTGGGAGTCAGGGGACGGAGGTGAGTGGCTGTGGGTGATAAAGGCACGGGCCATGCCGTGAGCATCGCTTCTTCTACAACACATTCTGTGTGAGACCAGACCCGAGAAATTTTCAGAAAACATTTCTCATCAATTTCATTTTTCTTTCCAAAGGAACACCACACACAATAATCCATGGAGACTGCTCATTAAAATGAAAATAACACAGATCAAACAATCCGTGTGGGCTGAGGACAATTTCACAGTCGCATAATTGACAACGATGAGAATCATTACGATAGTGATGCACACACAATTCAGGGGGTGTCGTGTCATTTTTGAAGCACTCGGTGGTTGCAAAAAATATATATAATTCAATGATTTCTATGAAGAATTTCCCAAGGGTCAGTCTAAAAGTTGGTTATTATCCAGCACACTTTGCTTCTGGAGAAAACGAGAAAGAAAAACTGGTTCTGTCTCGCTCGGAAATGCCACGCCCCTTGGATATCCCCAAGGCCCCTGCACATCCCCCAGGCTGCTCTGCGCCCCCCACAGCTCTGCACACAGCACTTGTCACTCACCGTGGCGTTCTCATGCAGAAACCACTCAGGGATGGGGATGTGGTGGTTGGGAACCTTCTTTGGGACTTCCTGCCGGTCTTCTGCCTCCCAGAGCAGCGTGTTGAGGTCGGGGAAGTTGTTGCTGATGTCAATCCCGTCGTGGGTCCAGCGCCCCAGAGACCAGCCTCCCAGCTCCGAGCCCTAGTAGAGAATGCAGCGTGAGAAGCCCATGGTCCACAGGGAAGACCCAACACCCATCCCCAGGGAAGCCCCATCCACCGCTAAGCCTCTGGACCCCCCGGGGCCCGACGATGGCATGCCAAGGGGACACCGAGAAGCCTGCTGGGAGCTCTTGGCGGGTTGGCAATATAAGCCCACCCCTCCAAGGAGGCATCCAGACAACCCCGCGGCCACCCAGCCCTACTCAGAAAGATGGGGCTCCCTCCTTCCTTCTTCCTTCTCTCTTCCCCACCGGCCGGCAGAACCGCCCATTGTAATAAGACCCTACCTTGTAGTATCAACACACCTGTTTCAAGAGAATACGAGTGCCTGGCCTGGCCCTGCCCACGATTCTGGTTCACTACTCGGCACTGCCAGTCCCTAACCAACTATGTGCACCCATGAGCACAGCCGTGTTTCTGTATCATAGAGCTTACATTCGATAGGCTGTTTTAAGTACAGCGTTCCATTCTCGGCTCCGATACTGTGATGCAGCACTGCGGATATGCAACGTGACCCAACACTACCTTGCTCTACACATCACTCTCCACGTACATAATTCTACTCTATGCCTACCTATAACCTATGCAAACTCCACACCCTAATTATCATAATACTAACAACTCTCCTCGGAGCACTGATGAGAGGACGAAGGTTATAATTAGGGTCCACACACGCCGTGATTGAGCGCTCAGTGTAAGGTGCTGGGCCACAGTTGGCTACCGTCAGCGCATACGAGGGTACTTCAGTATGTGGGAGGAGCTGGCGCTGTGGCGTAGTAGGTTAAGCCTCAGCCTGCAGCGCCTGCATCCCACATGGGCGCCTGTTTGAGTCCCGGCTGCTTCTCTTCTGATCCAGTTCCCTGCTGATGACCTGGGAAAGCAGCAGAAGATGGCCAAGTGCTTGGGCTCCTGCACCCATGTGGGAGACCTGGAAGAAGCTCCTGGCTCCTGGCTTCAGATTGGCTCAGCTTCAGCTGTTGTGGCCATTGGGGGAGTGAACCAGTGAATGAAAGATGTCTTTGTCTCTCCCTCTGGCTGTAACTCTGCCTCTCAAATAAATAAATAAATCTTTTTTAAAAAAGTACATGGGAAACAGAATTTATTTTAAAGCAGAAAAGTTTTGAAAAATCATGGATGCCAGGGGTCTTCAAAAATTTCATGGAAAATGCATCTAATGAAAAAACCTCATGGATTTCAATTTTTTTTTGCACTAAAGTTTTCTCATAATTCCAGTTCCCATGCCTGTTTGGAAGAGCCTGGCACCTGCCACGCTGTGACTCCTGGTCTCGCCTGTCACTCAGCAGGCGGGCCCACCCCTCGGGGTCCTAGGGATTCTCAACTCCACCCTGCATCTCACAGACCTTGTGGGCTTCCCCGCCCCGGCAGACTGCCCTCCTGCAAGCCAGCTTGGGAGGCAACTGAGCCAGACTCCTGGCTGTGGTGTCGCCCAGCACGGGGCCCAGCTGCCAGCAAGGGGTAGGAGGAGCGGTGCCAGTACCCCCTCGGAGGCCTTCTCGTAGCCGTCGGGGTTGAGGGACGGGAGGATGTGGATGCGGGTCTCCTCCACCAGGTGGACGACGCGCTCGTTGCGGGCCAGGTACTCCTGACACAGGAACTGCAGCAGCAGCAGCAGCAGCTCGCGGCCCAGCACCTCGTTGCCGTGGGCGCCCGCGATGTAGTGGAACTCGGGCTCACCTGCGCTCAGAGACAGACACACAGACACACAGGCCCTGGTCGGGATGCCGGGAGCCGGACCCGCTGGGGCAGGGCGAAATCTCCTCGAACCAGGAACTTGCTGTTTCAGATAAACCTCTGGAATCATACCAGGACAACTTTCTACTCTCAGTGAAGTAGAAAAGAAAATGTGTGGAAGAATCTTGGGTGACCTCAGCCACAGAGTAATAATGGTCACTATTAAATTCACAAGAACAGTTAAAATACAGGCCGGCGCTGTGGCGGGCAGGCAAAGCCACCTCCTGCAATGCTGACATCGCATATGGGTGCCAGTTGGATTCCCAGCTGCTCCACTTCTGATCCAGCTCCCGGCTAATACACCTGGGAAAAGCAGCAGAAGATGGTCCAAGTCCTTGGGTCCCTGCACCCATGTGAAGCTCCTGGCTCCTGGCTCTAGGCTCCTGGCTTCCATCTGGCCCAGCCTTGACCATTGCAAGCTACTTAGGGAGTGAACCAGTGGATGGAAGACCTCTCTCTGTCTGTCTCTCTTTCTCTCTGTTGTGTATGTGTGTGTCTCTGTAACTCAGCCATTCAAATAAATAAATAAATATTTAAAAAAAAAACAGCTAAAATACAATGCTTCGGGGTAACCACTCCGCAGTTAAACACGAGCCATAGCAATTATTTTTCATTTGGGGGTCAGAGGACCAATTACTTTTCTTAAAGGAACTTCTTGTTAAGCTTTACAGGGACACGAAGTGAACGCACACAGGCGGAGATGGCCCAGCGGGGTCAGTCAGCAGAGACACGGTTTTGCAAAGGAGGCATCTGAGTATTTCTCTTTCGAAGCTCAGCTTTTGAACTTCTAGGGCTGCTAACGAAGTAAGTCGGGGGGTGGGCAGAGTGTGTTTGGCCTGGTGGTGAACATGCTGCACCCCCACCCAAGGGCCGGGGTGCACGGCCCAGCGCTGCTCCTCAGTCTAGCTTCCTGCCGATGTGCGCCCCGGAAACAGCCGCTGACAGTCCAGGGCTGGGTCCCTGCCGCCATGTGGGAGATCCACACTGAGTTCTCAGCTCCCGGCTTTGGCCTGGCCCAGTCCCAGCCCTCGCAGGCATTTGGGGGAGCAAACCAGCAGATGGGAGAGTCTTCTTTGTCTCTCTGCTTCTCAAATGAAAATTAAACTATTTGGGGTGCCAGGATCCAACGTGGTGTCCTTTCAAAATCTGGGTTGGGACCTGAGAGAAAATGTGAGTTTTAAGAGGTGGGGCCTTTAGGGAGTGATGTCATCATGGGGGTGGAGCCTCTGTGAGTGGCATTCAAGCCCCTAGAATGGGGCTGGAGGGACCCAGAGGGGCCCCTGTGCCCTCGTGCCTCCTGCCACGTGAGGACAAAGAAAGAAGGAGTCTCATGGGGAGCAGGCCTGCCCGACCCTGCACCTGCCGGCACCTGGAGCGTGGACCTCCCGGCCTCCGGGGCTACGAGAAACAACCTCCGTTCTTCATAAGCCACCCCATCAGGGGCAACACAGACAGAGAGACAGACACAGGGCTCATCAGTGCCAGCGTGAGTGAGCTGCTTGCTCTCCCTCGGCCCCAAAGCTTCTGCCTTGGAGGATACTGATTTTGCCAGCAGAGCCTTGGCCTCACCGAGCAGCCCCCGAGAAGGACCCTGAGATACCCAGGGCCGTTCAAGCTGAATGAGTGCGACACCTCTCTGCCCCCGGACAGCCCTGGATCTGCACTGTGCTCCCAGGTCGGCCCATCGGAGCGCGGGCTGGGGAGGGCCTGGGCACAGGAAACGCTTCAAAGCAAGGCAGAAGATTCTTCTAAAAAGAGGACTGATTGCTGTTAGTGATCGCCTGAAGGAGGAGACAGTTCTGTCCTGTCTCAGCCCTGTCCTCTCTGGCCGTCAGCACTGATCTCGGGGCTGGGGCCAGACCTGAATACCGCCCATCTGGAGAAAGGGAGAGATTCCTGCTTCAGTAACCCCGCAGCGCCTATCACCAGACAAGGGGTTCAAGGACGGAGGCGTGCAGAATCTGCGCATGAGGCCACTGCTGGACCGGTCCCGCCCTGCTTCCTCGCCGGGCCAGGGCGGGGGAGGGGTTCCCTCACCGACTTCGTGTTCCCCCGGGTTGTCCGAAATCTCCACGGCGTACAGCTTCAGGCCCTGGTGGCTTTTGCCGATGTTGTAAATCCTGGTGATGTTGGGGCACATCTCGTTCACAACCTTCATCAGCTGCAAAACGAAGACAAGCCACGGCCGGGTACTCAGGGGCAGGGGCCGCCGAAGGCAGCCCTGGCTGAACGCGCCGGCCCGCCTCACCTCCCGGCTGCTCTCCCTCTCCTGGTGCCCCCCCACCCCCACCCCGGGGATAGCACAGACCTCCCTCCTGCACCCGCCCTGGGGTCAGCTCCTCTGGGAAGACTCTCCCGGGCACTCAACTCCTGCTGTGGTCCACAGCTGTGGCTCCCCCCAGATGCCCACTCTGACACCCGATTCCCAGGGCCAGGGCACCGAGAGCGGGTCACGAAGGCGGAGCTCCAGTGGAATCAGCATCCCTACAGCAGAGACGACACCTGCTGGGATGCCCGCATCCTTATCAAACTGCCTGGGCTCCAGTGCCAGCTCTGCCTCCCGCCCACCAGCTCCTTGCCGATACACCCATCAGCACCCCTGGGAGGCAGCAGCTGAAGGCTCGAGTATTTGAGTCCCTGTCACCCATGCAAGACCCACATGCAGTTCTGGTCTCCTGGGCGTCAGCCTGGCCCCAGCCACAGCTGTTGTGGGCATCTGAGCAGTGAACTAGAAGAGAGATCTCGTTTTGTCTCTCTAAAATATAATAAATAAATAAGCCCGAGAGAGCGTGCCTGTCCTTCCGCCACGTGCAGACACAACGAGAAGGTGGCATCTGTGAACCACAGAGCGAGGCCTCACCGGACACCGAATCTGCCAGGACCTTGGCCTTGCACTCCCCGGCCTTGGAACCTTGAGCCACACACTGCTGTCGGCCCCAAGCCTCTAGGTCTCTGGTTTTTTCATTACATCAGCCTGAGCAGTTTAAGACACTGTCCTCCCTGACTGTGGGCGTCACCTCCTTCAGCTGGGGTTGTCACCTTTCCACTGGGACTTCCTGTTTTCTTACTGTCCCCTCACTAGCCTGCAGGTCCTCAAGGGGACAAGGCTCTTACTCCATCCCTGCCCAGATAAATATTCCGTGGCGAATGTCAAGGTTTCGTCACAACATGAGGGTCACCTGCACGGCCAGGCGGAGGAAACAGGCCCCGCCCTGCCTCCGGGAGCTTCCAGTAGGGCACAGAGACTCGCTGTGGCCCCACTCCCCGGTGCTGGGTGAGCAGAGTGCGGAGAGCTGTGGTTTTAAACCACAGGGGAGCAGGTATCAGCGAGGAAGTGAAGTCAACGTGTGCTGTTCTCTGAATTCTGCTCTCAGAGTTTGCCAGTAGGACTGACAGCTGTGGGCTGTGAGAACAAGCCAAGAGCCAACGGAGGCACGGAGCTCGCTTGTCACAGGCCAATGAGCTGTCCCTGGAGGCAGAGGACCAGACACGCGCTGCCAGAGGCTGCTCTGCCTCCCAGCGCTGAACGGACCTGTGAGTGAGTTCTTTCTTTCTTTTTCTTTTTATAAAAAATTATTTTAAAGGCAGAGTGACAGAGAGAGACAGAAAGAGACAGAGAGAGACAGAGAGAGAGAGAGATCTTCTATCTGCTGGCTCTCTCCCCAGATGGCTGAAGCCAGGAGACTGGAATTCCACCCAGGTCTTCCAAACACTTGGGCCGTCTTCCACTGCTTTCCCAGGTACACTAGCAGGGAGCCGGACCGGAAGCAGAGCGGTTGGGACTTGAACCAGCGCTCTGAAATGGGACTCTGGCATCAGAGAGTAGCTTAATCTGCTGCACAACGCCAGCCCTGGGTTAGCTTAGATTTGCTGAGTTAACTGTGTTCAGCGATTCCCAAGGGAAAGAAGATCTGATTCGAAGGGCATCTATCCTTCCATCCATGTTCACTGATGCACCTGCTGGTCCCGAGGCACCAGCTGAGGTGCCCTGCTCCTGGCAGAGCCTGGGTGTTAATGGGACAATTTCATGACTACGGTAAAGACACTCAGGCACCGTAGGGCCAGAGGAAAGGTGTCCCAGCAGGTGAGGGGCAGGCAGGTGCCCCTTGAAGATGAGCTGATGGGCGGACGCAGAGCAAAGAGACCTGACTGTGCTCAAGTGATCTTCCAGAAAAATTCTTGATCTGCCAAATCGTCCGTCAAACGTCCTTGCACATTGTGAATAGACAAATCTGTTGGTTAAGGTCCACGAGACTGTGCAGCACAGATGACGTGGCAGGGTTTGGGTGCCACGTGCTTTGGGGGCCTTTCACACCCTGGCATTGGTCACCACTGGGCGGGGGGGGGGCTTAAGGGGCATCTCCGAAGCAGTGCAGAGATGCCCTGTGCTGTGGCTGGCTTCTCTGATGCAGCTACCAGGACGGGCAGGTTCAGCTTGGGCGGGAGTCCAGGGGCAGTGGTCCTGGGGGAGCGCGTGGCCACATCATGAGAACTCACCTTGTGTCACGCACTCAAGTCAGAGGAAATGGACTATACAGGCCCCCTGCTTGCAAGACAGAGAAGCCCACCAGAAACAGAAATGACACACGGGGGAGACGTATCTTCTACGTCCACCACCACAGGGACAAACATGACGGGGTGGCTGGACAAGTTAATAAAAGATACGGTAAGGAAGCCACCCACGAGGTTGTCCAGAATGCAAGAGTAAGGACCGCTTCTCTGTTGGATCTCACCATGAGCGCAGTAGGTAAGGCAGAAGGGATTCTGCCCATTCCACAGACATGGAGACTGAGGCTCAAGGGGAGACATGAGTGTCACCCAGCTGGCACAGGTGGAGCCAGGACTTGGGACCCTCAGAGCTGTTGCCATAGCCCTGTCCGTGACGGTGTAATGGAGTTATGAGAGCCAGCAGGTGTCATCTGATGCTGCTGAGAGATGACCATAGCAGGCTGTCCTCTCTGAGGCTCCATGGACTCCTCCTAGCTGGGTCACAGTCACTCCTCCCGGTTCCCTCCTCCTAGCTGGGTCACAGTCAGTCCTCCCAGGTCCCTCCTCCTAGCTGGGTCACAGTCAGTCCTCCCGGGTCCCTCCCCCTAGCTGGGTCACAGTCACTCCTCCCGGGTGCCTCCTCCTAGCTGGCTCACAGTCAGTCCTCCCGGGTCCCTCCTCCTAGCTGGGTCACAGTCACTCCTCCGGGGTCCCTCCTCCTAGCTGGGTCACAGTCACTCTTCCCGGGTGCCTCCTCCTAGCTGGCTCACAGTCAGTCCTCCCGGGTCCCTCCTCCTAGCTGGGTCACAGTCACTCCTCCCGGGTCCCTCCTCCTAGCTGGGTCACAGTCACTCTTCCCGGGTGCCTCCTCCTAGCTGGCTCACAGTCAGTTCTCCCGGGTCCCTCGTCCTAGCTGGGTCACAGTCAGTCCTCCCGGGTCCCTCCTCCTAGCTGGGTCACAGTCACTCTTCCCGGGTCCCTCCTCCTAGCTGGGTCACAGTCAGTCCTCCCGGGTCCCTCCTCCTAGCTGGGTCACAGTCACTCCTCCCGGGTCCCTCCTCCTAGCTGGGTCACAGTCACTCTTCCCGGGTGCCTCCTCCTAGCTGGCTCACAGTCAGTCCTCCCGGGTCCCTCCTCCTAGCTGGGTCACAGTCACTCCTCCGAGGTCCCTCCTCCTAGCTGGGTCACAATCACTCCTCCCGGGTCCCTCCTCCTAGCTGGGTCACAGTCACTCCTCCCAGGTCCCTCCTCCTAGCTGGGTCACAGTCACTCCTCCCGGGTCCCTCCTCCTAGCTGGGTCACAGTCAGTCCTCCCGGGTCCCTCCTCCTAGCTGGGTCACAGTCACTCCTCCCGGGTCCCTCCTTCTAGCTGGGTCACAGTCATTGTCAGCCCCTGCATGGACCTCAGTAAATCCTGAGAGGTGGTGACCACTGTCTGGAGGCACAGCAATGACCGCTTCTGCAGACAGGAGCCAGGGGAAGGGATGCGAGCCCTCGGCTGAGGCCTGGCGTCCTCCCGCACTAACCTTCTCTTGCAAGTATCGCAGGGGCAATGCAGTGCCAGTGCTGGAGGCCATGCCCATGGCACTGGAGGAAGACCAGGGTGCTTAGCCACGGATACTGGGAGACACTTGGAGCACGAGTCACCAGGATCAGTTCTACCCAGCACACTTTCCCTCCAACAGCACAGTGACAGTTAAAACATCAACCGTGTGTCACTGTGTCACTGCAGCACAAACATTGTTTTTCCAGGTGAGACATGATTTGAAGGTCCTTCATTTTTTTTCTAAAGATTTATTTATTTATTCGAAAGGCAGAGTTACAGAGAGAGAGAGAGAGAGAGAGAGAGATGGAGACAGAGGTCTTCCCTCTGCTGGTTCACTCCCCAGATGGCCACAACAGTCAGAGCCATGCCAATCTGCAGCCAGGAGCCAGGAGCTTCCTCCAGGTCTCCCACACAGGTGCAGGGGCCCAGGGACTTCGGCCGTCTTTTGCTTTCCCAGCCCTTAGCAGAGAGCTGATTGGAAGTGGAGCAGCCGGGACTAGAACCAGTGCCCATATGGGTTGCCAGCACTGCAGGCAGCAGCTTTACCTGCTATGCCACAGTGCAGGCCCCTGAAGACTTCTTTATGAATGTTCTCTACATTTTTTTTTCTGTGCAGGGGCCCTCTGGAAGGCCAGGCAGCATTTCTCCATGGCCACCAGCTCCCTGACGTGGATCACCCACGTTGCTCTTCCCGGCATGGCAGCCATGAACGTCACTGGGAACGAAGTCCCCCATTCAAACCCAGCTCCTTCTCACAGAAAACCGCTGAGAACAGTGAACTACTTCTCCTCTGGGGTTGGGTCTTGATGGCTCCAGAGAAGCCATGGACAGAATTTCCATCTGGCCTCCAGCGTGGATTCTAACAGGTGGATGAAAATGGGTTCTGCTAGGGCCAAATCATCAGAGCTATGACAATGCTTTGTGGCTCCAAAACTCAACTCTATCCTTACGGTGTGATCTAATGGAGGGGAGAATGCTTCAAGGGAAAAAAAAAAAACTGTTTCAAAGGGCTTGGTAGGGAGGCAGTGAGGCAAAACAGGCTGAGCGACACGGCCTTCGAGGGCACCGGGCTGCAAGGCTCTCAGCCCCCAAGGGTCCTGTTCCTGCCGCCCTGAGATGGGGATCACCCTGCCACGCAGCTCTCTGCTGGGTGCTGGGCTCCCTCTTCCCACCTGCGCTAAGGAGACGGAGTAGAGGCTCTTTCCTAGTAATCGGTATTAGGAGGGAGTTATCCATAGGCTGCTGAAGCCATATGCATGGTGACACCTGCTGTGGCACGTTTCCTGCTTTGTCAGGACTCATGAAGAGTTGGGAGAGAGCCAAGCAGGGCAGAGCAGGACAACCGCTGAGTTACTGGGGTGCAGCCACTCGCCAGAACATCCCACAGTACCACACTCACGGCCACGTGGAGAGCAGGGAAAACCACCAATGATCCATCAACGGAGAAACGCGGGGCAAAGACGAAGCTCCCTCCTGATCAATAAATAAGTCATCCAGTGGAATCTGATCAGAGACCAGCAAAGCCTCCAGGGACACAGGCTGGCGTGGTCTCCCCAAATTCCTGTGTGGGGACCCCAGACCCAGCACATCACTCTCTGGAGGCAGGGCTTTTAGGGGGCGATGAAGGCTGGGGTTTTGTTGCGGCAGTGTGGGCTGAGGCTCGGGCAGAGGCAGTGATGCCTGATGATTCCTTTGTGGGTTCGTGAAGGACTCACCTTGAGCCTTCGGTTTGCACTTGACGTGGATACAACCTCACGTGTCCAGTGAATGAAGATGTTTACAAAGGAGAAGGCAGAAGAGAAAGCGGTCTCAGCCATCACCTTTCTCATTTGCCTAAGAAATGAGACACCGCCCCTGGTCCAGCGAAGGGGAAGTGGGAGGAATCACTGCGCAGGGCATCTGGTCTCGAGTTGCTGTGTCTGGGTCGCAGGCTGTGTCTGCCTTGCCCTGGCCCCTTGCCACCATCGCCCACCCCAGGTCAGGCTGGGTGGGGAGCAGGTGGGCAGGCTCGGCTGCTGTCCCACAGCCTGGTGGCTCTGGCCGTCCTCAGCTGTCCAGGATCCAGCACCAGCTAGCCACTCTCCAACCTGGGGCTCAGTCCTTCTTCTGCCTGCATCCACTCCCTGCTCCCTCAAACCAACCAGCACCGATCCAGAGGCAGGCCGGACCCCCTCCACCCCAGCTCACTCCAACAGGGGCCCCGTGAGCAGCCACCACTCCTCCTGCCCCTCCTCCTCCAGGCCAGGGGTCCCTCGCCTGGGGACTACTGTGCACTTAGCACTCCACTGTCCACTGTGCACTTAGCACTCCACTGTCCACTTCGCTTCCAGAAACACAGCACTGCTCGCAAGGAAGAGACCGACTGACCTCACAATGGGGACGAGGCTCGGGCCAGCAGGTGCCAAGGACATGCCTGTCCTCTCTGAGGGGTACCTTCTCTCCATCTCTGCCACCAGAGCCCCCCCAACCCCAGCCAGGGCCACCCAGACCAGCCACCTTCCCCCCTCACCCCCATGGCCAGGCACAAACTGGTCAGTGCCAGTACTGAAGAGAAAGTGTCAGGGTCTCTGCCCTCATTATGCCAAGTGAGGAGGGCAGCCCAGGGCAGGTGAACAGCCGCCAAGCGACTCCAAACCGGGCACAGGCTATGGAGGCTTTGTGGCTCCCCGCACAGCACTCTGGCCCCGCCACACGCTCTCAGCGTGGGCACAATTTCTCCTTCCTCTCCTTCTCCCTTCCCCACCCCCACTGCCTGCATCTTCCCTCCGCCTAGCGCATCAGGGCTGCCAAGACACCAAACACGACCGTTGCACGTGTTCTCAGTACTGTCCCCGTACAACGCAAGGGGCTTCCCCGCGGTCTCTCCTGGCTCCCTGCTGCTGTCTCTCCTGTCTGTTGTGTCCCGAATGCCTCTTCAGGAGAAGCTAACCACGTTTCCCTGGGTAGACAGATTGGTGCAGTAACCTAGCACACCCCATGTGGGGGAAATGGCCGAAACATGCTGTCCTCTGCCCCCTCCCGGGAAGCCAGGAACTCCAGTGGCAAATCACCTCCGGCTGGAACACTTGGCAGGACGGACAGAGGCTGCCCTGGGCTGTGGGACCTCTCGGGGGTCACCCAGGGTCACCTGAGCACAGACAGCTCTGTGTCTGCCGCGTGACCTGAGGCACGTTGTGCTAGCTCTCGGCCTCCTAACGGGAGAAGAACTCCAAGACTTCCACGTGGGACAATTATTCAAAGCTACAGCTCTCCAGACTCTCTCTGCTCATATTCAGCACGCTTCCGTGTATTGCTCTTGACATTAATTGCACCAACCGAGTTGTTATCTGTCTCATTTCTGGGCGCGAGAAGATATTCTGAGAACGCACACTGAGCAAAGCTAAGGTAACACAGCAGTGCCCAGACAGTGGCGTGGTGAGCACCAGCATATAAATACCCGTGAATGTGGAGCAGCAGGCGTGAGTCACAGGCCTCGCGTCTGAACGCATTATCTGCATCTCTGAGCAAGACAGCAAGCTCGCGTTAGCACATCCCACCTCCAAGTCTGTGCCGACAGGTGCCTGGAAGCCACACGTGAGTGTCTCAAGTGAACTGACACCGAGACCAACCGAGCCCGTTCATCCCGCGGGGCCGGGCGCAGCCTCACTGCTCGACCTCAGAAGCATCTCCACCACTGGCCCGGCACCTGCCAGCCTCCCCTGAGCCGCTCTACAGTCCGCTGGCCCTCGGAGAGTCCTGGTTCGGCACGAGTGTTGGTGGGATGTTGCCGCTTGTTCTCTACTCAGTGTCTTGTCTCTCCACAGATCTCACATTCGCCTGCACCTCCTCGTGCTTTCCAGCACACGCTGGGGGTGGAAATGGAGCAGGAATTGGGAGGCAATGCGCTTGGCAGGGGGCCGCATTTCAGATTGCCCTAAAACCCTGCAGTGCTTCTCCCTTCGGCCCCCACCACGCGGTGCTGCCAGGTGCTCAGAGCTCCTGGTCTCCGAGATTAACACGGGGCAGTTCTTCCGGCTGTCTTTTCTTTCCAGTGGACTGAGAGCCACACGACACGGAGAACGACTAATTGTTATTATTAGCCAGAAGTTCTGAGACCTGGCTGAAGAAACAGGAGGAGAGCTTTGCAAAAACATGCCCCCCCTCCCCACCCCCAGCTTTTCTTCTAAGGATTCTGCTTTAACTGGTCTGAGCTGGGTTCAGGCACAAACACAGTTATGAATTCCCCCAGTGATGCTAATGTGCAGCCCAAACTGAGATTCCGAGGATCTGAGTAATACGACTTAATTATTATTCAAATAATTATATGAATATGCATATGAATAAGCTGCATAATGACACAGCACACAGCGCCTGGGGGACGCAGTTCCCATCTGCACTGCCATCCTAGGGTGGTTAAGCAAACGCAACCCAGGAACGTGGGCAACTGCTGAGCACAGCGCCGGGTCCCAGTGCACGCTTCCTGCTAGGACCATCCGTGTCGCCCTCAACCCTTCTACAACTCAGCCTATGACTGACACCTGTGTTATAGCAGCGCCACGGCTCAGACACACGGCGGTTCTTAAGAACTTGTCTGCCATCTCCATCCAAATTCTGCCTCGCTTCTTTGATAGCAAGGGAGCCTTCTGCTGGTTACTGAACCCCAGTGAGGCTCCCTCAACCTCTGAACCACAGATACTCTGTGTGTCTTCATGAAACTAAATGGTCGCTCAGATTTCTAGCACATCATCCTAATTTCTTTTAAAAACAAAATTTCAAAACTCTTAGGGCACGTGACACGCTTCTCAGACAGCTTCTAGAATGGATGGGACTTGCGGTCCGGGTCTCACCTGACGCATCTCCTTGTAGTTGTGGTGCTTAAAATCCAGGTCGTCGGTGGTGGTCATTTCATTCCGCCGGTGGTAATAGTTATTAGGATCTAGGGACAGAAAGATGGGTTTGAAGTCACTCCCACACCCCGCCACTGTGGCTTCGTCAGGGCCTGAGCCAGTGGAGCCAGAGTGCCTGGTTCCTGTCTCTGCTATCCTCCTTGGGCGCAGTGCCCGTGGGCAGGACACCTGAGCAGTCCTCGCCCTCATTTTCCACCCACCAACAGGGGAGACAGTGCTGCCTCTCTCACTGGTTCCTTCTTGGTACTGGATGGCAAACTGTTGGTGCTACATAAATGCATGAGAAGGAACACTGCATGCAGCAATGTGGACTTGTGGGAGTGTGGGGATACAGGCTCTTGGCCAGCGCCCATCCCCTGCCATCCTCCCTACAGACGCCTGTGCTTGGGAGGCCCCTCTTCTCACTTCCAGAATCCAAGACGCCACGGTTCCCCCATGGCTGCTCCGGGTCGCCCAGAGCACAGCCTCCCTCTGTTACTCTACCTGGTCCTGACTGAAGGGGAGGAGGGAGGCGGAGGGAGGAACGCCCCTCCCGGAGGCAAGATGGCAGACACACTGCCCAGCTGCTGCTGTGGCCATCTGACCAGGAGGAGCCAGTCCAGGGAGCCTGCAGTGGCACGGTCAGCTGGGGGCAGAAGGCAGAGCCAAGTCCACCGCTACCAGGAGTTCCTGGACCAGCCCTGGAGCCCAACCTTCTTCTCGGGACTTGTGATCACACAAAACAAGGGACCCCCGGATGGGGAAGAAGGGGGCGTGAGCTGGGCTCCCCCGTGGGCGCTGCAGCACCAGTGGCTGCCTCGGGAATGCGCCAGCGGGGGTGGCCCTGGGAACTGGCCATGGAGACCACACATCTGCTCTCACTCGACTCTCTCCTGTACAAATTGATTTTTCCTGCTTTCCTTCCTATAGGCCTGGATTATTCCTGCAATCGAGAAAGAAAGCACACACAGAGAGAGGAGAAGACACGGAGGAGGCAGAGCGAGAAAGAGCAGAGCAGGGAGGAAGCTCGACGGCCCCAAGCTCCTCTTCTGAGCACAAGAGGCAGAGGCCCACTGTGCCCAGCCGCCTGCAGCGTCTACACCCGGGCAGCTCGGGGCTCCCTCCACTGGGTGGAGACAGTGGCGCTTAGCTAGGAAGGAACGCCATGGGCAGGGCAGTGGCAGGCAGGCGGGAGGAGCACCCTCTCCCTGAGGGACTCCGCGGGAGTCAGGAGGCCTGAGGACCAGCAGTGCGGGCTGTCTGGCCAGCCCAGGTCTGCTGAGGCACAGTCCACATCTGAACAAGATTCCAGAGGCTCCAGCCGACTCCAGCTTGAGCAGCACTATCGGAAGGATGCTGAACCTGACAGCTGACAGCTACGTCCAGGCTCAGCTGACCCAGCCATGTGCCTGCTTCCCCCCACACCCCAGGCACACCGGCCACGGCCCACTGACCAGGGCTCCCTTAAAGACGGGATACCCTGGAGTACCGTGGCCACCGGCAGCAAGTCAGAAATCACGAAAGGTCAGGCTGCTCAGTAGTCACCAGAGGTTTTCCAGTAATGCTGTTAGCAATGGGCGGGGGACAGCAGGGGGCAAACTGGCCTCGTGTCCAAACCAGAGCCAGAAGCACCCCTGGTCACTTCCCCGGGACCTTCCCTGTGAGTGCGGGCTGACCACACTGCCTTCCTTTGATCTCCAAGCCTGCAGGCTTCAAAGTGAAGGTCAAGTGCAGCTGTCACATTGGTGGACACTCACTTGCCCGCTGCTCCGCTCCGAGAGCTGCCCGTGGCCCCCAGCCACGCGGGTCCTCTCTCCAAGGGACCTCCTGAAAGCCCCTTTTGTTTCTGAACACAGCCCCGGGAGGTTCTGAAAAGGCCCGGAGGAGCCTCAGCGCTGAGCACACAAACGGGCTTTGTGTCTGGCCCTGGTTTTTTCCTTCCTGAAGACCAGCTCGCCAAGGGACACGGGTGAAAGTTCCAGAACCGGCTCCGAGCCACGGGCTTTGTAGATTGTTTGACACTGTTCAGTCTCGCCCATTTTGAACGAATACTCCCCTACTTTCCCTTCATTCTGCGTGCACTGTTTTACGGAGACCCTCCTAGGAGCCCATCATTCAGGCTCAGAGCCAGCGGGCACCGAGCCCAGTGCCCGCAGACAGATCCAGTCACTCACGGGAGCCGCTGGCCTCGTCTTCCTTGAATGGATGGAATTCTTCTCCCCAGGAGCAATCAGCTCCAGTGCGGCATGGACTTGCCCTGCCCAGCGCACGCGGGTGTGAGCCTGAGACTCAGTCTACGCATCACAACGCACTTGCTCTGGCCCTGGTCGCTGGCTCAGAAGACCTCCGGACCCAGCCTGGCCCCATCAGCTCTTTTCCCCCAGAGCTGTAGGATACTCGCCTCCTACTGCAGTCACCGGGATGGGAGGGTGTGAATTTGGGGTGTCAGAGGCAAGAGAGGGGACCCTGACCCCAGCAGGAAGGCCCAAAGCTGTCATCCCACTCTCGCCTCAAGCCGAGATCAGTAGCCTGGATTTCCATTTATGTGACCCAACGTGATCTTTCTTGTTCCATCGGCTGATCTGAGTAGGACTTGCAACATCTACAACAGAGATGCTGTGATTCAGTCTGGGAGGCCTCACCCTCGCAGAGGGAGCTGTGGCAAACCCAAGTCCCCCAGCTTTGGTGCGCCTGGCTCTGCGGATCCCAGATGCCGAAAACCAGCCAATGCCTCGGGACAGCCTCAGTGATGAGCCCACCAGCTCCAGATGTGGGGCGCTCAGTGGCCTCGCCGGACTCGCACCCCTTATTAAGCCCCTCCAACATTCTCCTCCATCCCAACTGGTCCACTGATCACGTCCTGCCAGGGTCGAACTGTGCACCCCACACGTGCCCCTCCCCTCAAAAAAGATATATTGGCGTTCTAACTCCACCACCTCAACACCCTGGCCTTATTCGGAGGTAGGGTTTTTTGTTTGTTTGTTTTGTTTTGTTTTTAAACTGGGGTGATCAAGTTACAACAAAGGCACTAGGGTGGGACCTCACTCAGGAAATCTGAATACAGAGACCCAGGGAGCAGCCCTGTGAAGAGAAAGGCAGAGAGCTCGGTGACTCCCTCCAGCCAAGGAAGAGTCCAAGACACCACACAGGGGAAGCTGGGAGTGGGGCTGGCCCCAGGGGCGCCCTCCCAGCCTCGAGTGGCACCACCCCTGCTGACACTGTGATCAATAAGCGTCTTTTATTCTGAGCCACCCAGGATGGGGTTCTCTGCCACTGCAGCTCTGGGAAGCTGAACAGTGTTGCCTCCCCTCTGGAGCACCTGTTACGCATGCCCTGTCCACTCACCAGGACCTGCGCAGCCTCAGGGACCTGAGATCCCAGCCACACTGTAGACAGCAGCTGCTGGTCACTGTCCCCTCAGTACTTCCTGGCTCCTCACACATGGACACACACACACAAATCCTTAAGTCACCAGGCTGCCCTCCATCTCCTTTCAAGAAGAATCTATTTCCAAGTACAAGGGCACAGCACGAAGCCCATGGAATTAAAAGACCATTTGTTCTAGTGCAAAATATTTTGAAATCCAGGCATACCAGGGTATTTTTAAGGATTAAAAAAGTTCATGGTGAATGCATATTATAAAAACACTATGCATGGGGGCCGGCACTGTGGCTTAGCGGGTAAAGCCTCTGCCTGCAGTGCCAGCAGCCCATATGGGCGCCAGTTCTAGTCCTGGCTGCTCCACTTCCAATCCAGCTCTCTGCTATGGCCTGCGAAAGCAGTAGAAGATGCGCAGCTCCAGCCATTGCAGCCACCTGGGGAGTGAACCAGCGGATGGAAAACCTCTCTCTCTCTCTCTCTGCCTCTGCTTCTTTGTAATTCACCTTTCAAATACATGAATAAATCTTTAAAAAAAAAAAAAAACTATGCATGGATTTCAAACTTTTGTGCAAAATTAACTTCAACACTCCTGAACTTCCGGAAGTGCCCTGTGTCTCTGACGCGAGTACTCTGGGGCCCCCCAGAGACGAGCAGCTCATCCCCCACAAGGCAGCCTTCCCTGCTATTCCCAGGCCCACTGCTGGAAGTGCTTCCCGTGTCAAGCTGAAGTGCGCCCGCCCATCTTCGCTGAACCCCCTCCAATTGTGATGACGAAGGCGTCTCCCCTCGGAGCACGAAGATCCCACAGCTTCTAAACAGAGTTGCCATCGCTGTTCCTGGCCAAACCCCATTCCTCCCACTGTCCTCACATTGATTTCCACGGCTCTCACGGCCCAGGCTCTCCTCTGTAGACACTCACAGCTTGTTGGGGCACCCCCAGCCCACGGCCCTTAGAAGTAAGTGCAGTGTCTCTGACGTATCGCCTAGGCACAGGCAGGTTTGCCCGGGACCGTCTTGGTGTCAAAGCTAAAGCTGTCGTACCCTGGGAAAGCTCCCTCCCAGGCAGATTAGCCTGCTGGTCACCCTGCTGGTCACCCTGTCCAGCCAGCCCAACCGACAACAGGAAGCACTGCTCCCTCTGGGTGGCAACCGAATTACGCAGCTTGAAATCACCCCGACTGCTCGAGAAGCACAGATTTGACTCACACCAGCGCCGTGCATACGATGTTGTCTGCCTTTTAAAAAATCCTTAATTGGCCAGGCTGTTGTTCTGCCACCTTAATTGTCGCGGAAAATGAGGGCAACCTCATGACCTCATCTTTAAGGAGACGTGGCCCAAATCTGGCCAAAGGCCAGTGGTTTAGGAAGATGTAGCTTACAAATAAGTAAATATGTATTTATTTATAAATAAATTGAAAGTTACACAGAGAGAGAAGGAGAGGCAGAGAAAGAGGTCTTCCATCCGCTGGTTCACTCCCCCATTGGCCCCAATGGCTGGAGCTGCACCAATCCGAAGCCAGGAGCCAGAAGTTTCTTCCATGTCTCCCACATGGGTGCAGGGACCCAAGCACTTGAGCCATCTTCTACTGCTTGCCCAGGCCATAGCAGAGAGCTGCACTGGAAGTGGAGCAGCTGGGTCTCAAAATCGCTATGCCACAGCACCAGCCCCGTAGCTTTAATTTGAAGCGAACGGCCTGCACTGACTTCACATCGTTGGCTGATCATATGCTATGCGCCCAGAGCTGCACAACGCTGGGGACACGAGAGCCAGAGAGGCAGGCCCCATGTGCCAGCCTTGCTACTGTAACAAAACGCCCGGGGCCAGCTACTTCATATAGAAAGGAGTTTCTGCTGGCTGGTCTGGAGGTGCAGGCTCTGGAGGCCTCGTGCTGACAGGTTTTAACTGGCGGGTCTTGAGGCAGGTGGAGCACCCATGGGGAGCATGTGTCTGCACCTGTGTGGTCTCTCTCACTGTCCCTACAGCCACTAGGATTCAGTCCCTGGACCTGCACCTGAATGACCCAAGCAAATCACTTCCCAAAGGCCCCGCCTCTACACACCACAATCAGCTTCGGCTCCACCCTCTTAGCACCATCAAAGTAAGACGCTGGGGTTGAAACCCCTGCGTGAGTTCAAGGGCCCAATTCCACACACATCCTAGCATCCCAGCCATGGGCGGCGCCTGCACGAGCCCGGACACGTCCATCCCAGCCTGGCAAGGCCGTGCTCCTCTTGGAGGACACAGCGGGGCCTTTGGCGCAGCTGCCTTGCCTCCAGCCTTTGGCATCTACTCTGTGGCTTCCAGCAGCTTGAGCAGGAAGCGGCGAACAATTCGCCATTCGCAGTCCCTGGGCCACATCCACACGTGCTTAGGGGAGCCTGCCTGGGACAGGTGCTCCCAAGTCTGAGCATGAACAAGTGAGTAACTGAGTAGATGGATGGGTGGATGGATGATCTAATCCCACTGCCTAGCATGGCCAGGTATGAAAAAAGTGCAGTCCTAGGGCCCACCTGATGCTGTGACACCGTCACCCCACTGCCCGGGAGAACAGAGGACAGGGCTGAGAGGCTACAGAAAGCCACAAGGGATCCAGCACCGGGGTGGAACGGCAGCTGGTGCTGGGTCTGTCTGCGCATGCGTGGTCCAGGACTGTGTAGCAGAGCCTGCACGCCGGGCAGCTCCAACACCAGAGACGTACTCTCGCACAGGTCCCAAGGAGAGACCTCAGAACGTTGTTGTGGGCAGGGCATGCTCTCTGCGGGCTCTAGGGAAGGGTCCTTCCAGTGCTCTGTGGCTGCGGGCAATCCCGCCGCTCCCACTGCTGTCCCTGTCACCCCGGGCATCCTCTGATGGCCTCTGGGTCTCTGTTTTCTCTCCATAGGGAACACCAGTCAGTCTGACCTCACCTAACTCACGGTCTCTCTGAAGACCCAGTTACTAGGTATTTGCGGTTCTGGCTGGACACGAATTCTGGGGGAGCGTATTCAGCCAAGCCCACCAGGAACCCCCCCCCCTGCGATTCTGAGCACAGTGACTTCTGTTCTGGGGTAGCTGAACCCAGGCCTGGAGTTTCAGAAGAGACGGGAAGGAAATCTGTGGTCCGCACGTGCCCTGCCCACTCGCCCTGCAATCCCAGAGTCCCCTGCACAAGGGAGGCCTTGGGGGGGCCTCGTGAAAGCAGAAGTCCAGCCCCATCGGCACGTCACACACAGAGGACAGAAAGCAAAACCAGGACAGGGAAGTGGGGGCGAGAAGAAATAACATATCTTCCTTCTCCTCCGCTCCCCTCAGGCGACCGTGACCTCCGAGGTGCGTCAGCCATTGTCAGAAGCGTCAAACCAAGGGCATCGGCAGAGGAAGGAGGAAGAGGGGAGGGAGATGGCCTTGAGCACGCACGACGGGCAGGCCCTCTACAAACAGGGCCGCCGTCACTCTTCACAGTGTCTACAGCTCAGGAGGGAAGCAGCTGCCGAAAGCTGTCTAAAACGAGAGCGGCCTCTTGGCACGCTGCGGAGCAGCGGGGGCTTCTCACAGAGTCCGTGGCTGTGACAGGCAAGGCACCAGCCAGCCGGGACGGGAGAAGGGACAAGGTGGCAGCTCGAGGTCTAACCAAACAAAGCCAGACCTCGCACCCGTCCTGCCACAACCCAGAAGCCCATGAGACAGGAAGTGAGAGGCAGGAGGGACAGAGACCAGAAGTGTGGGAAACAGAATAGAGACGTGGGTGGGGGAGGGTTCAGCCTTAGCAATGGGGGGGGGGGGTGGCAGCAAGAGGAGGATTCCGTCTTCTGGGACGGGGAGGGTCTTCCGGAAGAGAAATGTTGATTGGCGGGCCTGGGGGTGGGAGTATTCCTGCTGCAGGCCCTAACGCCCCTCTGGGATCCCCAGGTCTCTTACATGCAAACCGGCCTCAGCGGAGGCTGTTCTAGAATCCAGAGGAACCGGCAGGATGGCCTACAGTTACGAAGAGCAGACGTAGAGGACGAGTGGGAAGCAGGGGCAGGAGGAAGGCAGCCGGCCCAGAGCTCCTGGGGACCGGGGATCCTCCACGGGCGGCGCGAGCGACGGCAGGGGCTGTTAGGAGAGGACGACCCCAGACGCGGAAGGGCTGCGTCACGGTCCTCCAGGAAGGCGTGAGCTCCGTGTCACAGCAGAGACAGCAAAGCATGGCGCATTTCCTCAAGTCGCCCGAGGCCGCCATGGAGGAGCAGACGCAGAACCGGAACCACCTGGACCTAAGCCGAAGCTCACACCCTGTCTGCCCCCAGGCTTCCCCTGAGACGGCAGTGACCTTTTGACCTTTTCTCTGAGGCATGGCGATTTACTCTGCAGCTCAAAACCCTCTGGAAAGATTATTCACAAAGTCTTAAAAAGCACCAGCGCCCTCCTCTGCCCCCAACAGAGTTCGCAGGAAGACGGGAGCTGGGGCAGGCGCAGGACAGAGAGCTGCAGCACAAAGCTGCGCGAATTCTTCACGAGTGTCCCAGGAGCACGGACCCCAGGCAGCTGTCCTGAGACCCCAGGTCGCCCCGGGTGAGGGCAGCTGAGTGGGCTGGGCCGCCTCTGCCTTGGGCCTTCTGACGTTTGATGAAGGAACCTCACCTGTTCAGGGGCGGGAGCGAGGCTCACTTGAGCCTTGGGACCACCCGGGGCCTCAGATGCCAGCACCGTCAGCACCAGGCAGCACGTGGGAACGGCCACCCCCTCTGGGCACCCCCACACTAAGGAACTTCCAGAATAACTAGAGGGTGGAAATGGAACCGCGCTGAGTCCACAGCTGAAATCCCCCCGGGCCTCGCCACGCGGCTCTGTCTCCGGAGTCTCCATCGCCCTCTGGACCTCTCTCCAAATGCACACCAAGAACATCCCAGGGAGCTGCTCCTTCCCTGAGACCCCCCAGGCTGTTCCAGCCCTTCAACCACAGCAGGGGAGCCATGACCCTGTTCTTCAGAGCGCGCAGAGCGAGACAGGCTGAGCAAGGCAGGGCAACAAGGGCAGAGCCCCTGGGGACCTCCCTGGGGACACCTGCCATCCCGAGTCTGTGCACACGGAACCTGGGAGAGCCCCACAGGCCCAGCATGGCTGCAGGCCTGACACCTGCCACCCCGAGTCTGTGCACACGGAGCCTGGGAGAGCCCCACAAGCCAGCATGGCTCCAGGCCTGACACCTGCCACCCTGAGTCTGCACACAGAGCCTGGGAGAGCCCCACAGGCCCAGCATGGCTCCAGGCCTGACACCTGCCACCCTGAGTCTGCACACACGGAGTCTGGGAGAGCCCCACAGGCCAGCATGGCTCCAGGCCTGACACCTGCCACCCTGAGTCTGCACACGGAGCCTGGGGGAGCCCCACAGGCCAGCATGGCTGCAGGCCTGACACCTGCCACCCCGAGTCTGCATACACGGAGCCTGGGAGAGCCCCACAGGCCCAGCATGGCTGCAGGCCTGACACCTGCCACCCCGAGTCTGCACACACGGAGCCTGGGAGAGCCCCACAGGCCCAGCATGGCTGCAGGCCTGACACCTGCCACCCTGAGTCTGCACACGGAGCCTGGGAGAGCCCCACAGGCCAGCATGGCTCCAGGCCTGACACCTGCCACCCCGAGTCTGCACACACGGAGCCTGGGAGAGCCCCACAGGCCCAGCATGGCTGCAGGCCTGACACCTGCCACTCCGAGTCTGCACATGGAGCTTGGGAGAGCCCCACAGGCCCAGCATGGCTGCAGGCCTGACCTGAGGCTGCAGTCCCCACGCTTGGCCGCCACAGAGGTGCCCAGATCCCCGGGCTCTCTCGCACCAGCCCTGACTACACGCCCGTCCTTCGCACCTGCATGCCCACTACCAGCATCTAACCTCAGAAACAGTCGTGGACATGCACGCTCCACGTGAAGACTGGCCACGGCGGGGGCGGGGCCACTTCTAGAACCAGCACGCTGGAAATTGCAGCCCTTCCAAGTCCTCCAGGCAGATTCCAAACTCACGGTGGCACCCGTGGGCCGGAGGGTCTCTCGCAGCGTTAATGACGTGCAGAACGTTCCGCAGTCTCCTAAGCTCAGACAAGACCCATGAAAGTGCGTCTGGTGTGCGGGTAACTAGGTAGGCAGGCAGATCTTTCTCACAGACGCAGGGTCTGGTTCTGCATACCTGTGGCTGGCAGCGCACGGCCATGCATGTCACGGGGACTGAGGGGACGTGACAGTGAAATCTGCTTGGAGAACGCAGCAAATGTAAGTTCATGGTGGGGAAGGGGGTGACTACAGAAATGGCATCCGAGTTGGAGGTGCCCTGCCCCAGGCAGTGCTGGGAAGGACTGGAAGACCCCAGGTAGCCAGGCCACATCTCACATGAGGCCGCAGCACCAAGGCCTCCCTGGCCAAAACGCCACTCCTTGTGCCCCACAGCCTGGCTGTCGGGGAGCAGGGATGTGCAGGGTCCTGTGGCCCTGATGGGGGCCTCCCGGCAGATTCTCAGCTGAATGCCGTCCCTGGAGATGTCTGGCCAGCAGGGGACAAGAGGGCACAGACTCATAACCTCCGAAGCGCTGGACAGAGCAAGCCTGGAGCCAGGCCATGCTGGTCCTCTCAGAGCAGACGCTGGCCTGGACCCCAGTGGGCCGTGGGGATCCACACCCCTTTCCTCCTGCCTCCTTGTGGCTACACCCAGACACCCTCTTGCAAAACTGGACAAGGGGCATACCACCATCTATGCTGAGACACAGGCCACCGAGTACAGCTATTCAGAGAGAAAGAGACTATAAATAGCCAAGTTTAAAACAAACTCTTCCCACCACCTACCAGAACAGTAGATTCTGTCAAGGACAATTAAACGTGTTTCCAAAAGCCTTTAAATAATTTTCCTTGCTCACTTCTGAGTGGCACTGTTGAGTGAATTTTCAACCTTGAAATAGGCATCATCCTAGAATCACAATAAGCCAACCTACACTTGGCAAGGGACTTCACCACCCCAAATGTTCCCAGCGCTTCTGGGTAGATGAGGAGAAATTTCTGTTCCTTTTCCTTTTGGCTCACCTTGGTTTTCACAATACTCTTCAGTAGTCATAGCCGTGCACAGCTAGGTGAACGGATGGATGAGCAGATAGACGGCAGGCAGGTAGGCAGACAGACAGACAGACAGACTGCCCAATGGATTTTTACAGAAAACAATTGCTTGGTTCACTCTGACTCACCTTGGCTAGGCTACTGTTTCCCGTCGGCACCCCTCCCCACGCAGGGCGCATGGGGGTGAACTCACCTGGCAATGGGCAGCCAAGGATCTCCATCCTCATACAGACGCTCCCGTTGTCAAACCAGGACTGCGGGTTCACACGGATGTAGCGGGCCACCATGGGCACGGGCAGCATGTTGAGAACCGGGATCTCCTTCTCACTGTTTCCTTCAAATATCTATTTGTGCTCAAAGGGGGAAAAAGGAAACTTGTAGAGCTCGAGTGTCAAGGGCTGAGTCTGTAATTCACCCGTTCACCAGGGTCTCACCGAGGACCGGGCAGCGCGTGCTGGGTGCCGGGGGAAAGGGAGAAAGACACTGGGCCTGGGTCCTGTCCCCGAGGAGCCTCGGTCTCTGCAGGAGAGGCCATCAGGGTCTCAGCCAAGGGAGGGCCACAGAGCTGGGGGGTTTTGGAAGAAGAGGACTCCGGGCACAGCCTGGGGAGGAGGCGCAGTTCAACCCAGCGTGGAAGGAAAACTGCTCAGATCTGCTGGGACGGAGACGTTAGAGAGGAGGGACAGTGACGGGCGGAGACAGGCAGAGATGCAGAGCGGAGGGCTCACTTTTCCCAAATGAGGCAAGAGGAGAAAGAGGCTTGGAAAAGGAGCTACAGTCAGACCAGGCAAGGCGCTGGGTGCCACGCTAGGAACACACGCTCGAGGATCTGAGGAAGGGCCACACAGTCAGAACCGACAATGCTGGAACTACTCACAGAGATAAAAGTCGGGAAACCTAGAATGGAGTGGCCGCGAGGGCCCCAGCATGTCCTCCGGGCCACACGTCCTCCCAGGGCTAACCTGGGCTCCATGCGAGAGGGTTTATCCCAGCAGCTCTCTGACAGAGCAAAGGCTGTGTTTGACGTCGGCCCAGATCTAGGCCACCTGGCGCCGAGCTTCAGGGCACGCAAAGGGGGTCACTGTCCACCAGCCTCTCACAGTTGGCTGGAGTGGCTGCAGAGCTGGCCACTCTCCCAAGCACTGGGCAAACGTCGCCTCTGTTTGCAGTCCCAGCCAGACAGGCCCCAGGACATGGCCAGGGGGAGAGGGGCTCACCATGTCTCCAGATCCATTCTTGACGGTGACCCAGGTGTGGCTGTCATTGCTCACCATGACCTTGTAGGAGGTCACCCAGTCACTCCTGCAAGAAAATAAAACACCACTGAGACCACGCACGCTGAAAGAGCTGTGGAGGCGAGAAGAGTGGGTGCCAGAGGTAGACAGCGTTGGGTCGAACCCGGGCTCCATGACACTTCCCAGCTGTGTGACCCTGGCCAGACAAATGACTCATCCACGCCATAGTTTATTCGTCCGTAAAATGAGACATCATAAAAGTGCCAGCCTTAAAGGATTAATGTGCGCATTTAATGGTTTGATGCCCTTTAAACCTTCCAGAGAATTCCTAGTCCCTTGGAAGCACGGAATGTTGATCATACTCATAAAGACAAACGTAAGTGCATCCGTCGGTCCTGGACAGTTCCTCACACATGACAGAGGCTTAAGGGAGTCCCTTGTGTGACAGCAATCCCAGCAAAGTCTGCAAAATGGTCTTGAAATTGCACTTGGGAAACAGATTTGGGGATGTGAACAACTGGATCGCACCGGCCACCACAGTAGAAGCTGGGATCTACAGAAGACGCTGGCTTGCTCACTGGCTGTCACAGCCATGAGGCAACTCCCACACCTGCCAGAACCTGCTGACGGCTGCACCTGCAGCTGGATCCCTGTCACCACCACGTCCCACGGGGGCAGCCGCCCTGTGGAGATGCCACCTCAGAGGCTGGGTGTTGGGAGCCACTGTGCTGGTTTCCCTGTCTAGGCCTTTGTTTAGACTAACCTTCAACTGTGTTCCTGTAAGGAGGGTTCACTAGAAAATTCCATTTGTACAGCTCACTGATATGGTTAGTGCTTGGCCGTCTGGCTTCAGTGCTCATTCTTGTACCCCGATACGCACGTCTGGTAGCTGCAAGACCTCGCTGTAACTCCCTTTGTCAAATCTATACTGATTCCTGTGAAGTTATTCCTTTGAACTATGTTGTAAGATGATCCCTGCTTACCCTCGACTGTTACAATCCTTGCCTTGTACTATATAAGCTACCTCCTTCTCCAGTAAAGTGAGACCTTGATCAGAGCACTGTCTTGGTCTCCCTTCTCGTGTCTGGTTTGTCTCCCCATTCAGGTCTGCCTCCTCATGTCCTAGTTGACTACCCCACAGGCCGGGGCAGCTGGGCTGATGGGTTTGGCCAACGAAAGCAGCCTTCACATGGAAAATCCCTCCCCACACCGCCTTAGTTATTTATAATATAAGTTATGAACAACATAAAAGTCTTCCTGCATAGCCCCTTTTTAGTTTCTAAGATGCTGGCTCTAGGCCCCAGGGTGCTAAGTCTTTCAGGAAATTCTGCCAAGCGAGGAATCCGGAGTCCTTTTCCTCCTGTGAGATGTGTCTGGTCCCGGGATCCAGACCATCCCCGAAGGTTCTGAGTTTCCATTCTGAGTCAAGATCATCGAGTAAAGTTTATTTAGAGAGAGCAGCTGCTTCTCTTCACTCGGGTTCATCCCACTGACTTGCCACAAAAGTATTCTTAGGTGTTTTGCATATGCGTGGAAGCTGACCCTCATCTCCTCTCTTTCTTTCTCCTCTCTCTGTGTCTCCCAACCCCACCCCCGCCCGCCCAGCGCTGGGTGCCCGCCAGAGGCTGGCATCAATCAAACACCACCTTCCCCCTGAGCATCACCACCGAGCCCACCGCGCACAGAGCCGCAGCAGCCTGTCTTCGGAGAAGTTCTCAGCCGTGCGCGTGTCCTTTGCATTGGAAAATTATCCTCACCCAAAATAGCAACCTGCTCCCCACAGCCGCATCCCTCCCAGCGACTGTAACCCAGCCCCCACTGCCGCCTGCTGTTCTGTGGATAATGGTGTTCTGGAGAGCTGACCGCAGCAGGGACGGAGCTGTGCCCACCGGGGAGGAGGCTGTGCCCACCCAGGGAGAGCTCGAAGGTTGAGGAAGCCCCCCATGCCAGAAGCATGCGAACAAGACGGGTGGAGACAAACGTGAAAATGAGCTCCTCAAAGAAAGGGAGACAAAGAGGGAAAAACCAGAAAAATGAAAGCCAAGCAACAGTTCCTTGATCTTGAGAAACTGCACACAAACAGCGCCCTGTCCGTGTGTGCCGGCAGCGCCTGCTGGGCCTGGCCTGGACCCCTGCTCTGGACCTCTGCTCCACCTACCTGCACCGCCCCTAAAATCTCAGAGCCCGCTCCTCTTAACCCACCCCAAACCAACAGCCTCGCTCCTGCTGTGTGCACCCCAACATGGCAGCCTCAGACACGGGGGACAAGGCGACCCCCAGAGTCTCCCTTGGCACCAAACCTGCCTTCCTCCCCTATACGCCGTCCGTCATCAAGTTCTGCCAGCTTTACCCCTACCGCTTCCTAGAAGGTCTCCAGTTCTAGCTCGATGACCGTGAAGCCAGCCCACCTTCTCCGTCCAGGACTCCTGTGGTCTCTGGCGAAGGGTCGCCTGGCTCCCCGCCTCTCCTGTGGCCAAGACCTACTTTTCTAATGAAATGCTGTCCTATCACCCTCCTTGGGGTATTAAGCATCTTAGATTGAGTGCACTCTTACCATAGGATCTGTACCACATCCTCATGGAGTTCTAGGAGGCCCTTGCTTGGCACTTGTTTTCTGTGTCCTTTCCTCCCCCTCGGACACGGACTGTCCCCTGCCGCCTCCGGGGCTCTCACACGCCATCCCTGCTGTCTGCATTCTGCCTCTGCCCTCCCCTAAATCCAAATCACGCAACCTTTGTCAAAACCCCATCGTCAACCCTCCAGCAGAGCCAGTTCCTTTCCTGGGGGTTCCTTTCTTTGATAGCATAATTCATTTTGCAACTCTAAACCCCTCACTGGGACCACCCAAGAGTGTCTCGTCCCCCACTGGAGTCGATGCATCTTGTAGACTGAGCAGGGATGGACCAGAGGACAGCAAGGAAGCTGATGCCCCAGGGAGACGAGGTGAGGGCCGTGGCGCAGGGCCCAGGGGTGGTGGGCTGTGCCAGCTGTTTTCTTAATATAGACCAGTAAATCAGTGTTGCTTTATGGTTTTCTGTTATTTTTATTAAAAATTATTTTATTTTTTTGAAAGACAGAGCCACAGAGAGGTAGAGACAGAGAGAGAGGTCTTCCATTCTGCTGGTTCACTCCCCAGATGACTGCAATGGCTAGAGCTGAGCTGATCTGAAGCCAGGAGCCAGGAGCTTCCTCCGGGTCTCCCACATGGGTGAAGGGGCCCAAGCACTTGGGCCATCTTCTACTGCTTTTCCAGGCCACAGCAGAGAGCTGGATGGGAAGAGGAGCAGCCAGGACTCGAACCAGTACCCATATGGGATGCTGATGCTGAAGGCTGAGGCTTTAAACAGCTGCGCCACTGTGCGGGCCCCATGCTGTTTTCAATAAATGCTTGCCTGTTCCAAGATAATAAAGATATCCACTTGTCTTCTCCAGAGAGCTTTATTGCTTCCCCTTTGCACAGGTAGATCTGCAGTCCGTCTGGAGTTGATTATTGATGGCGTGTGCTAGGGGTCGAGACACATAGCTCTCCGTGGAGTCGTCTAAGGGAACCAGAACCGTGTATATGCTTATTTTCTGGCTGCACCTCAGTGGCACGTTCGCTATAAATCACGTGGCTGTAGACGCTTACATGTGTTTCTGGACAATCTAGTCTGCTCCTTCTCTACTTCCTATCCTGAACTCGCCTGGTCCACGTCTGCACAC
The DNA here is from genome assembly GCA_949820135.1 of Sylvilagus floridanus. Classification (NCBI taxonomy): domain Eukaryota; kingdom Metazoa; phylum Chordata; class Mammalia; order Lagomorpha; family Leporidae; genus Sylvilagus; species Sylvilagus floridanus. The sequence continues at coordinate 73,571,608 of OX463235.1, forward strand.
GTACGTTTCCCCACTTTAAAGTTCCCGTGACTACTCTCACTCCTTTGAATTATCACATTCATCCTAGAACCCGCCTACATTTTCCCAAAAGAAAAACAGTCTTCTGTATTTTAACTGGAATGGCAACAAATATACAGATTGGTCTGGGGAACCGACATCTTTACAATATTAAAACTCCTAAGCCATCAACCTGGCGTATCCTGTGGCTTATTTAGGTCTACTTTTGTTGATCTTTTGCTATATGTAATCCTAGATTGTTGACATTTTTGATGATTTTATATAAAATACCACTTTGATTTTTTTTATTTGTTGCTGGTAGGTAGATATGGAAATATGTGGTGTGTTGACTTAGTATCAGGCTATCTATTAAAGAATTAGTTAATTGATTAATTATAATTAATTACACAATCTGGGACAATGACAGTTCTCTTTATTTCCAATCACTAGGTCTTCTGTTTCCTTTTCTCTCCTTCTGATTCTGGTTAGGATCTCCGGTTCAGTGCTGAATGGAAGGCACTAGCAGACATTCCCAACTCCTTCCTGCAGCTAAAGGAAAGATTTCTCAGGCCGGTGCAGTGGCGCAGTGGCACAGTGGTGTAGTGGGTTAATGCCCTGGCCTGAAGTGCTGGCATCCCATATGGGTGCAGGTTCTAGTCCTAGATGCTCTTATTCCCATCCAGCTCTCTGCTGTGGCCTGGGAAAGCAGTAGAAGATGGCCCAAGTCCTTGGGCCTCTGCACCCACATAGGAGACCCGGAAGAAGCTCCTGGCTCCTGGCTTTGGATCGGCTCAGCCCCAGCCGTTGCAGCCTTCTGGGGAGTGAACCAGCAGATGGAAGACCCCTCTCTCTGTCTCTACCTCTCTCTGCAACTCTTTTTTTTTTAAGATTTATTTATTTATTCGAAAGTCAGAGTTACACAGAGAGAGAGGAGAGTCAGAGAGAGAGAGAGAGGGGTCTTCCATCCGCTGGTTCACTCTCAATTGACTGCAATGGCCGGAGCTGTGCTGATCTGAAGCCAGGAGCCAGGAGCTTCTTCCAGGTCTCCCATGTGGGTGCAGGGGCCCAAGGAACTGGGCCACCTTTGGCTGCTTTCCCAGGCCACAGCAGAGAGCTGGACAGGAAGCGGAGCAGCCAGGTCTCGAATCAGCGCCCATATGGGATACTGGCGCTTCAGGCCAGGGCATTAACCCACTGCGCCACAGGGCCAGCCCCTCTCTGTAACTAATTCAAATAAATAAAATAAATCTTAAAAAAAAAATTCTCACCACCAAGCAAGACGGCGCCTGCAGAATTTTTCTTTCTTGTTTTTCTTTTAATCAAGGGTGAGTTCATTCCTCTTCACATGACAAGAGAGTCTGGATGCTGCTGCTGCTGGCACGCACGGGGCGGGTGCCTGGGCCAAAGCTGACCTCAATCTATGTTCATTTTTCACAGCTGTCACGTCAGAGCTCTACGCCGTGCCGCAGGGAACTCAGGGCACGTTCATCCTGCATATTTCTACCAAAGGTCCAGGGAGAACTTCACTTTTCACACTTGATCAAAGTTCTAACAAAACATCAAGACGCAGTCACTTGCATGCTTCTTGCCTTAGGCTGTAAGACAGCTGCTTCGGCTCCCTACCGCAGAACACCCTGAAGGAAGTCCTTCGGGTCCTATAAAATCGCTTCCTATGAAGAATGTGCACCGTCTGTTGTTTGCACTGCCTCAGTTTGCTTTTTCCCAACATGATAAAAACCTCTAGTTCTTGAAATGAGCCGGGAGCGCAGGTTCTGACGTCCCCGAAGGAGCCCCGACCAGACACGCAGGACGTGTCCCGGCCGCCTCCCCCACCCCTGCGTGAATGCAAGAGACCTACACCTCTGCTTCCTTTGGGAGCCGCTGGCTATACTCTACCCCAAGGTTTCTGTCGATGTCTTTCTTCAGATTAAAGAAGTTCTTTAAACTGGGAGAAGGAGAGAGATCCATCCATCCACTGGTTCAACCCCAAATGCCTACAACAGCCAAGGCCGGGCCAAGCTGAAGCCAGGAGCTTGGAACTTAATCCAGGGCTCCTACATCCACCCCTACTTGGGTGGCAGGAACCCAAGTACTGGAGCGAGCACTGGGCCTGCCGTGATGTGCACTAGCAGGAAGCTGGAAGCAGAAATGGAGCAGCTGCGACTCAAGCCAGGCAGCAACTTAACCACCCGCATCCTGGGTAATTCTGTTTAGGAAAGGGTGAGATGATGAAGACCACACTGGCAGACCATCCACATCAATCTGCAAGGAAAAAATTCGTCCCACCCAAGCCTGAACCGAACAGAGTGGACAATAAACAGCAGGAACAGCAGCCGACACATGGACATCTGGGCGGGTTCAGCTTGCACGGTTCTGACGTGTTCAAGTGGAGCAAACGTTCTCAGCGGCTGCCAAAACTGTTGCTCTCAGATCAGCTGCACGCAAGAGCAGGGCTCTGGACGGAAATGCAACACGTGACATGCGATGCCGACGCGTTCCTTTGAGGAGCTGCATCAGCAGACGACACGTGGCTTTGCAGTGTGATCCTGGAGACAAAGCCAAATCCAGGCCTCCCAGAGGCAGAAGTGGACCTTCCAGAGCGAAAGTGGACCAGTCGAGAGCCAAGGTCAAGAGCCAAAAGGTCAACAGCAAGGGTCATGACAAGAGTGTCTGGGGTGCTCAAGGCATTTCGCTTGTTGACTTTCTGGAGAGCCAGAGAATGATATCTGCTTACTAGGAGAGTTTGGACAAAGTTAGCGCTCTCAGGAAAACACCCGGGAAAGACCAGAGAGTTCCTCACCACGGCCGTGCTCAGCTCACTCCTCTCCCGGGACAAGGGAACCTGCGCGAGTGTTCCTACGGGGTCAGCAGGCATCGCGGCATCACCCAGGTGGCCGCAGCGGCCTGATCTGGCTCCTTTTGGCTTCTTGTTTCTGATCTCAAGAAAACCTCTTGAGGGCAGCCATCTTAGTCCATCAAATCCCAGGACCTGCTGCTCCGCAGAGGAACTCCGTGACATCAGTGCCGACAAAAGAGTTCTGGACTTGACAGAGATTATGCCGAGAAACAAACTTTTCCTTCTTACTTTTACCTTTAATTTCATTTTCTGCAAACTTTTTCAAGTCCCTTGTATATTTAAAAGATTAACAGAAAATATTTGTCAACCTGTATTTCAAGGATGAGTGTGATGGTCGGCACTGTGGCACACTGGGTTCAGCTGTCACTTGTGACACCAGCATCCCAGCCTGGAGTTCAGGTCCTGTTCAGCTCATGTCCCTGGGGAAGCAGCTGCCGATGGCCAGAATGCCTGGAACCCTGCCACCCATGCACAAGACCAGGATGGAGCTCCTGGCTCCTGGCTTTGGCCTGGCCCAGATCTGGCTATTCTATTTCTGTCTCTCTCTCTCTCTAATAAATAAATAAATTTTTTAATGAATGTGAAATAAAGGTACTCTTACAAAATAAAAAAGACGAGCTTCTTACCATCATGCCTTTCCTGCGACCTTCAGAAAGACTTTGCACCAAAGAGACAAAAGTGACTCAGAAGGGGGTCAGTGTCTGAGTTCATTACATCGGGTTATTCACCACTCAAGAGCCAACAATGGGTAAAGAAACTGATTTTTAGGCAAACTTGAACAAATATTCTGTGGATTGGAAGTATATGGAAGAGGACGTCAAAGCATTTGTGGAAAATGGAATTAAAAGATAAGTTTATATTGTGCAAAATCCATTTGAAGTCTATGCATAGTATTTTCATAACACACATTTACACATTTTCATGAACTTTCTGAAGATTCCTTCATGTGAAAGGAGGGATTTAAAGGTTAAAAGACTAAACTACAATATCGGATAAGAATAGCATGTAAGTGTGGGAGTAATACAGAGTAATACAGTAACATTAATTAATTACCTACTGGTAGAAGTGTAGTGAACAGTTGGCCCCGCGGCTCACTAGGCTAATCCTCCGCCTTGCGGTGCCAGCACACCGGATTCTAGTCCCGGTTGGGGCGCTGGATTCTGTCCCGGTTGCTCCTCCCAGTCCAGCTCTCTGCTGTGGCCCAGGAAGGCAGTGGAGGATGGCCCAAGTGCTTGGGCCCTGCACCCACATGGGAGACCAGGAGGAAATGCCTGGCTCCTGGCTTCGGATCGGCACAGCACGCGGGCCATAGCAGCCATTTGGGGGGTGAACCAACTGAAGGAAGACCTTTCTCTCTGTCTCTCTCTCTCTCACTAACTCCTGTCAAAAAAGTGTAGTGCACCTCACCGCTGATACAGTGTTGCAGTGTCCCAGGCCTATTCTAAGACAGATGGATACAGGTATCTATTCGCGTATGAGATATGCACTGTTCCAGATACAACCCTAGCCAGCCATACATACACAGATCAGAGAGACATATAGACCTTACACGTATCTATTATCCTGGTAATACTATGAAGCATCATTATCTTCCTTTTACAGATGTAGCTGAGGCACCCCGGAACTCTTATTGACCAGAAAGTGTTAGCATACTAAGATACTAACTTTTCAATTTTGATAAGTATGCCTGGTAAAATTTCAAGATCAAAACTGACACAACACAGTGTGTTACTTTTTTTAAAAAGATTTATTTATTTATTTGAAAGTCAGAGTTATAGAGCGGGAGAGGCAGAGAGAGAGACAGAGAGAGACAGAGAGAGAGATTGAGAAGGAAGTCTCCCATCCATTGGTTCACTCCCCAGATGGCTTCAACGGCCAGGCTATTGAGCCAGGCCGAATCCAGGAGCTTCACCTGGGTCTCCCGCATGGGTCCAGGGGCCCAAAGTCTTAGAACATCTTCTGCTGCTTTCCCAGGTGCATTGGCAGGGAGCTGGATTGGAAGTGGAGCAGCCAGGACTTCAGCAGGGGCCTGTATGGGATGCTGGTGCCGCAGGCCATGGCTTTATCCCCTGTGCCAAAACGCCAGCCCCAACACAGTGTGTTACTTAAAACCAGTGTGATAAAAACACTGGGAGCACGGGGGTGCGGGTGGAGGGGATAAAAAGCTACGTAACACAATAAAAGAACAAACCACAGAAATATTCCTAAGTCGACTCATAAAAAGCTACGACGATCAATGTAAATAAGTCAGTTAAAAGACTGGCACCAGCAGGTTGGATTAAAAGTTCCGAGTATGTATTCCAAGCTATTTATAGGAGGACAGAGCAATCCTGATATACGGAGGCCGAGAGGCGAGGAGAAACAGCCCACGTGAGGCCAGCGCCGAGCGAGGACTGGAGGAGCTGCGGCGGCCGCAGACGAGGTGTGCACCGAGCTGCAGGCTCCTCGGGGCAAAGCCAGGCGCCCAGCCACAGGACAGCCCCTGTTTCAGGACCAGGCATTTTCCATGGTACACCCAACGCGGGGGCCCCGGAAGTGTAAGCACAAGGCAAAACAGAATTCCAAGTGCAAACCGGAAAATCCATCCCCACAGACCTCTCTCAGCGACCGACAAATCAAAGCTACATGGACACGCAGGACTCCAGTCACACAATAGCCCTAACGGAACAGACATGGCGAACTCCGAGCAGAACAGCAGAACTGGAGAGGACTCGATTCTGAGGCGCATGCAGACCGCTTGCCAGAGAGACCTTGCAATGAGCTGCAGAGCTGAGAGTGCTCCCAGGAATCGGCACAATACGGTCACGGTCTCAGAACACAGCCCGTTAAGTTAGAAATCCCGTGACAGATCCATTCTAAGCGTTTAGAATCTGAAGATACAACATTTCTAAATAACTCCAAGGTCAGGGAAATACTGATGAAGTATTAGAAATATTTGGAATCGAACTAGTGCAACGATAAAAGGAAGTGCAGCAGTTGAGGACTGAAAAGGAATATTGACCTTATTTCAGAAGATTTAATTGCCTACGAAGAAAAATGCAGGACAGACATGTGGCACAGCCTAGAGAAGCCCTTGCTTGGGATGCCCACACCCCGCATCCAAGCGCCTGGGTCTGCTCTCCTCTGCTTCGGATCCAGCTCCCTGCTCACATGCACCCTAGGAGGCAGCAGACGATGCACCAGGACCTGGATGGAATGCCCGTCTCCCGTAGGCATCTGGGGAGTGAACCAGCTGATGGGAGCTATTTCTCCCTCTCTCTGTCACTCTGCCTTTCAGATAGATAATGATAAATGAACTTTACAAAAACAAAGAGAAAAGGGAGCGGCATTGTGATGCTGTGAGTGCAGCTGCTGCCTGCGATGCTACCATCTTAAATGAGCGCCGGTTCTAGTCCTGGCTCCCTCACTTCCTACCCGGCTCCCTGCTCATGAGCCTGGGAAAGCAGCGGAAGACATTCCGAGTGCTTTGGCCCCCACACCCATGTACCGGACCTGGATGGAGTTCTGGGCTCTTGGTTTTGGTCTGGCTCAGACCTGGACAGCACAGCCATTTGGGGAGTGAAATAGCAGATGGAAGATTAATCTCTCTCTGTCTCTGCAAATCTGCCTTTCAAATGAATAAATAAATATTAAAAAGATAAAATCCCGGGCCAGAGCTGTGGTGCAGCAGGTTAAGCAGCCGTCTACAGCACCGGTCTCCCACATGGGTGATGATGAATCCTGGCTGCTCCACTTGGATCCAGCTCCCTGCTAATGTGCCTGGGAAAGTACCAGAAGATGGCCCACATGCTTGGGCCCCTGTACCCACGTAGGAGACCTGGAAGAAGCTCGTGGCCCAGCCCTGGCCATTGAGGCCATTTGAGAAGTGAACCAGCGGATGGAAGATCTCTTTCTCTCTCTTTGTAATTCTGAGCTTCAAATAAGGAAATAAATGTCTTTAAAAAACAGTAAAAAAAAAAAAAAGATGAGAAAATTTATCAGAATGGATCAGAGCTCAGTAAAATGACTGGAGGTAAAGTCAACATACACACATTAAGTACAGTTCTGACCCCAGCAGCCTGTGCCTGGCCCGCCTGCCATCCCCATCTGCCATCTGGGGTGTGAGTTGCCTTAAGAAACTCTTCCACGGAGCTGTCATCTTGCTTTTCCATCTCTGGATCCCTACTAAGTTCAGGGAGCAAGACCCTGTCTGCCCCGCCCACACTCAGGCCGGTCAAGATACCAAGGCTTACCTTCAAGCATCAGTAATCAAGGCACTGATCACGGGTGCAAACTGATATGCGGAACAGAACTGGGAGCCCAGAAGCAGCGCCAGGCCAGGAACACAGAGACTTGACAGCGTGCCTCATGCATCATTGGAAACACTGAGCTATGAAGTGACCTCAAGCCACCTGGACATCAGTATAGACAAAGCCGGAAACTGGAGCACAGGCCTCACACTTTCACAAAGACCATTTCTGAGTAGCTTAGCTGTTTAAACCCGAGAAGTCAAACTTTTAAGGAAATTGAAGAACACTTAGGAGAATAACTCCAAAACCGTGACAAGGGGATTTTGTAGGTAAGACACAACCAGTCGAACCGTGCAAGGCGAATCAGCTGAAGTAGGACATCACAATCCAAACCTTCTGTTTTTTCCAAAGATGCCATAAATAAAGCAGTAAGAGCAGCATTTAGCTGGCAGAGTGCGTTTGCATAACGGATTATGTGTTTACATGACAAAGGACTCGTGTTAAGCGCATCTTTTTAAAACTCTGTAATTTAACAATAAGAAAAATGTACAATATAAAACTTGAGAAATACGGCAAATGTTTCACGGCAAAGGGAACATAAACGCCAGGAAACACGGAGAAAGGCGTCCAACCCCCTGTTGGCTAAGGAGATGCAAGTTTCCCAAAGGACTCCAGTGAAAGACATGGCCCTACCCCTTCGCCCTGAAAACCGAGAACAGCAACGGCCAGTGTCAGAGGAGGAGCAGCGGGAAGCCCCAACAGCACTGCAGACAGAAGACGCGGGGCCACCGCTCTGCGAGGCCACTGCCATCGCCCCGGTCCACTCACCATTCACATTCCCTCCTACCCAGCCGGTCTGCATCTGTGACTGGGTCTCGGGGCCTCCCGTGCACACAGGATCCGGGAGACACGCGAACGCTAAGACAGCATTATTCTTAAGCGCAAATTACAACGAAGAAGAGAACAGTTAAAGCCCCATCAACAAAGAAAGTAAACAATGGGATACTCACAAGGTTAAGCCCCAGTTCACACAGATGAGCTACAACTACAGGCAACAGCACACACGATCCTTTGAGGCAGAGCCGAGTGGACAAAGGCAGACTCCAAAAGCTACAAGAGCTGGCATCAGCCTAGCAGTTACGACGCTCACAACCCTACTGGGCGCCTGGCTCCTGACTCCGGTTCCGCCACTGCAGACCCAGGCAGGCAGTGGTAACGGGTGGAGTGGTCCCTGCTGCCATCATGGAAGAGTGGATTGCACCCCGGTGCCTGGCTTTGGCCCAGCCCTGCCCCTGCCACTGTGGGTATTTGGGGGGGGGGGGTGAACCAGCAGATGGGAGCTCGCTCTCTTGCTCTCTCTCTCTCTCTCTCTCTCCCTGCTTCTCAAATAACTGATACAAAATTTTAAAACAATATACAGTACAAAACCATCTATATAACGCCCCACATAAGAGAGTAGTTTTTCATGCATGACATATACTTGACAAGACTATTTTTGAAAGGCAAAGAGATAATAAATCCCCAACAAGGCGAACGGCTCCATCCTGGGGGAGGAAGCAGAAGGCAGAGCAGAGGCAGAGCAGTGCCTGAGCTCATCCGAGGCGTGGCGTGGCATGGCGTGGCGCAGCGTGGCGTGGCGTGGTCACGAGCGCCTGTGTGCCTGCGTCCCTGCCACATCCATTCCTTCCTGTGCACCAGCTGGTACATCATGAGAACCATCAACTCTTCGTGTGATGTTGAACCACAGGCTTTCGCAGGGGAAATGCCACATGAAATGAATGTAGGTGAGGATACCACATCATCTCTGCACGACGTATTTGAAGAAAAGTGCACTTCCGCTGTCTTCCATACACTCCTGCTCTCTCCTTAAAGGGCAACCATCACCCCCCGATCTCCAGCAGGGACTCCAATGATATTCAGTAGACAGCACGCTTCCCCTGCACCGTCTCCCTGCATCTGAGCAGGGCAAGCCAAGTTCATCACGCGGGCCGTGGTTGCTACTGGGGTCTGGAGGAGAAACGCCCCCCACCTCCTGCTGGCCTCCTCCTCCTCCTCTTCCCCCCGGGCTCTTGGTACAGGATTTTGGTGTCACCCAGAAGTCACCGACCTATGGGGTAGCGAGGCAGGTTCTCTGCAGCTGTGCACAATCAGTGCTGGCTGCTCCCACTCAGAAACGCTCACCCCTACAACTCCCAGCCAGCCCCTGGCAAGCTCCAGCTAACGGGGGTGGGGAACTTCCGGTCTGTGAAATCGCCAAGGCAACCGCAGGTCGGGCTTAAAGCTCAATAAATCCATAGCAGACTAATTTTCAAGTTGATAATTCTGTAGGGCCCATGAATGGTTTATAAATATCCAAATGGCTCTTGGGGGGATAAATGCCCCCCCGCCCCCGCAACACAGGGCTGCTGCCTCATCACTACAACAGCCATCAGAACCTAAGGAATGGACACGGGAAGCATCAACGACGCATAAAATCTAGACCTCAACGAACATTTCTCATGACTGTTACATAACGTCAGTTATCTTCCATAAAAAGAAGAATCATAAATAATTGAAGATGAGCCAGAAAAGGTTGTGTCTCAGCAGACAATCTGCTTTTATGACATCCTCATGGAAATGCGGGTCAGTGGGCTCGACCCTGTGGCCTTCGAGGGTCCCCTCGCCACTCCCACCCTTCCACGTGATCCCTTTGGAGCAGGTGCTACACGCAGTGCCACCCTGCACCTTGGCCCAGGAGGAACAACCTGCAGGTTGGGTGCCCCACTGAAATGAAGCCAATCATGGTGCTTCGATGACGTGAGCCCAGCTGACAGGCTTACCCCGAACTCCTGACCTGCGCTGAGCCGACACATCCTTCCCTGGGGCTTGGGATTGGAGAGCAGGAGGTAGCTGCAGCCCTAAGTGAGACCTTGGTGAGGACACAGTTGCATTCACCATCATGGCGCTGGGGATGCAGAGAGAGGATGAGATACAGGAGGATGAGACAGAAGCTTGGGGCAGAGATCCCCAACATGTCAGACCCCAAATTCTGGTGGGGGGAGCCTGAGCCCCACCTCCCCTCCCCTGGGGCACCTGGCACACCCAGCGGAATTCCAGACTTTTCCCTTCCAGCCCGGGAAGCCCGGCTGGAAACCTTCAATGAAGGTGCAAGGACCCTCAAACATGGAACTTGCTCGGTGTGAGTGAGGCAGAGTACGAACCCACCCTGGGAAGCTGGGAACTGCAGCTTTGTGGGAGCAGAGCAGTGTAACCTCTGTATCTGTATTTCCTGCCTCAGGCCATTGTTCCAAAGAGGCCAGAACAGCGAAGCAAAGGGAAGGATGCTGGAGTGGGTTGGCTACATCTCCTAGCTTAGCTAGCACATTTATCACAAGGGGAGACAATTTCCTGTCTAAGCAGATGCCCTTGGAGACAGATGAGGAATAGCGGGGGGAGGGCAGGGTGCTGTGAGGAAGCCCTGCTGGCCCCAAGCAATGAGTCACCGGAGACCCAGGAGGTCCAGTGGAGATCCAGGAGGTCCAGTGCAGCCGAGGTCCCCACTGAAGTCAGAGGGAAGCTGGGGACTTAGGGGGGCAGTGACGATTGCCACTGTGATGGGACTGTCTGAGAAGAGGCAAAGAATCAGGAGCCCTGCTCCTCAAATCTCTCCCAACACCACACACCAGGCTCTCCGGCAGAACTGAGTGCAATCAGCCCAGCTCAGCACCCGTGCTCCACTGCAGCTCCTGACATTTGTGACCATTAAGTGGGGTCCCAGCACACACGCGTCGACCCTGGTGTCCAGGGCAACAGTGGTGCACCACAAACACGATCCCATCCTCTGTCAAGCTTCTTAAGAAAAGTCATGGACCAGACGAGGAATCAGAAGGTCAGGAACTGGAACAGGGGGTGTGCATTGTAAGCAACGGGGTACCAGGCCTGACAGCTAACCCAGGACCTAGCCTTCTGCTCGGAGCAGTCACATCTCCAGCCTGCCAGCCTCTGCATTTCATATCACACACGCATGCACACACGCATACACACACATGCACATGTACCCAGTAGGCACAGGGTTAGTGTGTGAGCCGAAGCATCTACTCACAGCGCCCCCACTTCGGGTTTTATGTCTGCTGGATTCTGGCTTCGACCTCTGAAGACTCAGAGTTGGATGAGTCTCCTGTGCCTGCTATGACAAACCTCCACACTGTGGCCTAAAACAACACAAATGTGTTATTTCACGGCTCCGTAGCACACGGTGTAACGTGGCTGTCCTCGGGCCGAAGCCAGGGCGTCAGCAGCGCTGGTTTCCTTCTGCAGCCCAGGGAGGACCCTCTCCCTTGCCTTCCCCGGTTTCTGGAGACCACCCACCTGCCTCGGCTGGTGCCACCTTTCTCCAGTGCAGCCCCACCTCGCTCAGACACCACAGAAGCCACATTCCTTCACCCATGACCAAATGCTTGTCAGTACCAGGAAGCAAGAATGTGCCAAGAACTGGGGCACAGCAGCCCTCAAAGAAAACTCAGCCCCAAGGGCCCGGGAGTTCACGGCCCAGTGAGGAGAGCAGAGGTTGCGTAGTTAACTATGCAAAGGTACTTGTGGAGGGGCAGGCATTTGGCCCAGCAGTTACGATGCCCATGTCCCCTGTCAGACTTCCTGGCTTTGACACCTGGCATCTGACTCCAGCTTCCTCCAGACCCCAGGAGGCAGCGGCGATGGCTCAAGCGATCGAGTCCCTTCCACCCATGTGGGAGACCTGGGTTGAGTTTCCAGCTCCCAGCCCGGGCTCCCCAGCTGGCCAGTGCGGGAATCTGGGGAACGAGCCAGCAGGTGGGAGCTTGCCAGCTGTCCCTCTCTCTCTCTCTCTCTTTCTCTCAAATAAAAAAAAGTTAACAAAAAGTAGAATTAAAGATAAGCTTATTTTGGTGCAAAATCTTCGCAATTCGTGCACACAACAGGTCTTCAAAAGGTTCCTGGGAAATCCAGGCACAGGACAGGTCTTCAAAAGTCCACAGTTTCATGAAAAGGAAAAACTAGGCAGGGATTTCAGAGTAAGTGTTGAATCAAGCATTCAATTATGTGTTGAACTGCAAACACGAGAAGAATATGCGGCCGGCGCAGTGGCTCAGTAGGTTAATCCTCTGCCGGTGGCACCAGCATCCCATATGGGTACCAGTTCGAGCTGCTCCACTTCCGATCCAGCTCTCGCTATGGCCTGGGGAAGCAGCTGAAGATGTCCAAGTGCTTGGCCCTCTGCACCCACGTGGGAGACCTGGAGGAAGCTCCTGGCTCCTGGCTTGGGATGGGCCCAGCTCCAGCCGTTGCAGCCATTTGAGGAGTGAACCAGTGGGTGGAAGATCTCCCTCTCTGTCTCTCCCTCTCTGTGTCTGTAACTCTGCCTCTCAGATAAATAAATCTACAAGAGGAAGTACCGAGTGCCTATAAAGGAAGTGCCTATAAAGTGCCTATAAAGGAAGTGCCTATAAAGGGGCCGACTTAGCTCAGTGTTGCTGAGAATGCATTTCTGGAGAAGGTGGTGAGTGAAGAAGAACAGGAAGTAACTCAAGCCAGAAAGAAAAAAAAATAAGAGATTCAATATGCAAATAATAATTCCAAAAAGAAGTAAGCGGGAAGAAACGGAGCTGAGATTTAAAATAATAATAGAATTCCCAGCAGTGACAAATACAAGTTTCCATATTTCAAGGTCGTGTCACCTGCCAGCTACAATAAGGCACAAGCCTGTCCAGCTCCTAGCACAAGGGATTTAGAAACACCCCAAGGCTGCACTGAGGGGGAATAACTCCAGGGTTGGCGGTGCAGCCGCTCTCAGACCTCCACCTTGTGTCACTGCAGGCAGAGGCAACGCCGAAACACTTCGAACACTTCAAAACGTTGAGGGAGAGCAGGTGTGGCGTTCTCTCTGGATAATGAGAGCGTTCCAGAATTGGCTGCAGTGAGACTGCACGACCTGGGAACATGCTAAAAGCGCTGATCAGTCTGCCTCAAGTGGGTGGACTGTGCAGCGCGGGGATTATGTCCCAGTAAAGCTGTGAAACATTCTTAGGGAAAAGTATTTCCGAACTACAAATCCAGAGGGAGGCCGCTGAAAATGCATCTTCAGGCATCCATGGAATCCAAAATGTTACCTTCCAAGATCCACAAGCAGAAGTGCTGTGCTACCACAATGAAAGGGAAAACAGACACAGTAGCTAAGAAACAGATCACAGCTCGGGAGAGGGGAGGAGGGCTTGAAGGCGAGGGGTGAAGGGCAAGAGCTTCGCAGTCAACCTGCCACCAAGAGCTCAGAAGCCAGACACTCTCACGGAGAAAACGGGAGGGCGAGCGGCTGGTGTGCACTGAGCCACTGTGCACACACCCAGACCCCTGCCCTACACTGGGCACTGTGCACACCCACACCCCTGCCCTGTACTAGGAATATGCACACCCACACCCCTCCCTGCACTGGGCACTGTGTGCACACCCACACCCCTCCCTGCACTGGGCACTGTGCACACACCCAGACCCCTCCCTGCACTGGGCACTGTGCACACACCCAGACCTCTGCCCTACACTGGGCACTGTGTGCACACCCACACCCCTCCCTGCACTGGGCACTGTGCACACACCCACATACCTCCCCTGCACTGAGCCACTGTGCACACACCCACACCCCTCCCTGCACTGTGCACTGTGCACACACCCACACCCCTCCCTGCACTGGGCACTGTGCACACACCCACATCCCTCCCCTGCACTGAGCCACTGTGCACACACCCACACCTCTGCCCTGCACTGGGCACTGTGCACACACCCACACCCCTCCCTGCACTGGGCACTGTGCACACACCCATACCCCTGCCCTGCACTGGGCACTGTGCACACACCCACACCCCTCCCCTACACTGGGTCACTGTGCACACACCCAGACCCCTGCCCTACACTGGGCACTGTGCACACCCACACCCCTCCCTGCACTGGGCACTGTGCACACACCCACACCTCTGCCCTGCACTGGGCACTGTGCGCATCCACACCCCTCCCTGCACTGGGCACTGTGCACACACCCACACCCCTCCCTGCACTGGGCACTGTGCACACACCCACACCCCTCCCTGCACTGAGCCACTGTGCACACACCCACACCCCTCCCCTGCACTGAGCCACTGTGCACACACCCACACCCCTCCCCTGCACTGAGCCACTGTGCACACACCCACACCTCTGCCCTGCACCAGGCACTGTGTGCACACCCACACCCCTCCCTGCACTGGGCACTGTGCGCATCCACACCCCTCCCTGCACTGGGCACTGTGCACACATCCACACCCCTCCCTGCACTGGGCACTGTGCACAAACCCACACCTCTGCCCTACACTGGGCACTGTGCACACACCCACATCCCTGCCCTGCACTGTGCACTGTGCACACACCCACACCTCTGCCCTACACTGGGCCACTGTGCACACACCCACACCCCTCCCTGCACTGGACACTGTGCACACACCCACATCCCTGCCCTGCACTGTGCACTGTGCACACACCCACACCTCTGCCCTACACTGGGCACTGTGCACACACCCACACCCCTCCCTGCACTGGGCACTGTGCACACACCCACACCCCTGCCCTGCACTGAGCACTGTGCACATACCCACATCCCTCCCTACACTGGGCAGTGTGCACACACCCACACCCCTCCCTGTACTGGGCACTGTGCACACACACACACCCCTCCCTGAACTGGGCCACTGTGCACACCCACACCCCTCCCTGCACTGGGCACTGTGCGCACACCCAGACCCTTCCCGTGTCATTCAGGGGGAGTTTCTCGCTTATGGGATGTGGGGGAAGGATGGGGTGAGGTCCATGGGAAGGCGCTGAGGAGGAGAGCTCATCACCCCAGGAAAAGCACTCGGCGCCAGGTGGGGAAGCGCGATGGCGGTGCATCGGTGATCCAGCCATGAAGACCATGCAGCCCTGAGTGCCGATGTAAGGGAACCCTTAACCCAACCCTTGAGGAGGAGGAGGGAGGAGAGAGGGAATGATGGAGAGGGCGAGGGAGCCAGGCAAGGGACGGGAACGTGTGCAGGAGGCAGGTGAGTGAGAGGTCCTGGTTCCCGCCTGTCTTAGCAAACGGGGCAGTAACAGGGGATTTAAAAGAATCCAAAGTAGTGAACTCATTGTATGCAGAGGCAAAGGTTTAGGAAAAATGATACAGAAGAAACAGCCGAAGGGCTTGCGGGCCTCAGGCCGGGTAACCAGGCATCTGAACGGAGGGTGTGACAGGCGCTCCTGTTGCTAATCCCAGGCACTGCTACCGGGCTTTGAAACCAGCAAAGAATTGAGTAATTACATCACAAACACACGTCTCTGCCCGCCCCCTTCCACCGCAGGGCTCGCTGCAGGGTCGCTCTCTTCCTGTGAGAATCCAGGCACCCAGAGCAGGACTGAGGGCGGATCTCCTCCTTCCTCTTCCTTTGTGGAGGGGAAGAGCCCCACCAGGGCCCTGGAGGGACCAGGGGACTGCGTGACAGCAGCTGGGGAGCGGCCGCTCGGCCTGCCCGCGCTCTGAACCGGCTGCCAACTGGCTGCTCTGTGCCTGCCCTCGCGTTACTTTTCAGACGGACTCGAAAGACAAACTGGAGATGAGAAGGATATTTGCAAAGAAAAGAAATTAGCAACTTCTGTGAAGCTTAGCAAAGATTTTTCATTTTCAACAACGTGTGGAAAACTCGTGGGCTCACCCCTTCCTTCAACCCGGATTGAAGCTCCTATGGGACCCCACAACTCTCCCTGGGGAGACAGAGATCTTGATAGAAAATGGGGAGCTTCCTACCAGGCACCCAGGGAGCAAAACGCACCCGGAAGAGCGGTTGAGAGGCCTGCGCAGGGCAGCCAGCCAAGGCAGCATTGTGCAGGCAGAACGGGGCTCAGAGACCCCCCAGGAGCAACGCCGCCTCTGGGGGCAGTGGTTCTCGGTGACAGAGACCCCCCAGGAGCAGCGCCGCCTCTGGGGGCAGCGGTTCTCGGCGACAGGGGGCACTAAGCCCTAACTGTCCGGGGTGACATGGCACCGCAGCAGGTGCACGCCAGGGGCCATCTGCATCGTGGACCTTCACAGCGACACTGCCATCTTCCCGTCTGAGTGACACGCGGCAGCAGGCGCTCAGGAATCCAACTGTCCCTTCGCCAGTACCAGGGGAAGAGCCAGGCCGAGCCTGTACTTAGGGGAACTGTGTTTTTCCTACTGGAGTTTCTTCTCCCCAAATCAGAATGTCCAGATGTGGTTTGGAAATTTCCACTCATGTGGCTGGACACTGACCAGGACCTAGGATCTACTGGACCTAATTCTGCCTGTAGCATCAGTCAGAATTGACCACTTAATGTGCAGAATCCACTGGCTACGTACCACGTGGGCTTCTCACGCCGCATGCCCCACCCACGTACACAGGGGGTACGTGTGTGCTCACTGGAGGTGGGGAGGCATGCCAGGAAGGAGAGCAATAGTGCCAGCATAAGGCCAAAGGCATCCTGGCTCCTACTGGAGGCTTGCCTGGCTTGATGGTGTTTGTGCCACTGAGTGCCGGCAGCCAGAGGGAGAATGCTGACTCAGCTGAATGCGGAGGCCACGGGAGAAGACAGCACAGTGCACAGTGCCCATTGTCCCCCCTCCTCCCTCTCCACTTATTCTCCCCCCTACCCCCTCCGCTTCTTCTCCCCCCTCCCCGCTTCTTCTCCCCCCCCCCTCCACTCACCTGAGCCACGTGCTCAGCCTCAGAAGTGCTGACTGCCCAGCTGTGTACCATCTTTGTGCAAAAGAACAACTGGAGCAGCCCAGCAAGCCGCCCTGGTGGCACCCCATTTCCCCAAGGCTGGCAGGTGCTCACCCTGCCCCGCCTTCAGGCCCGTCTACCCGGTCCCCACAAGCACGACACAGCAGCCACAAACCTCCCAAGCCCCTGCACCTGCGGAACAAGGCAGGGTGCTCTGGGTTCCTGAACTCAGGATGGGACCATGCTGAGCTCTGCACACGCCTTGATGAGCGTTATCATCAGTGTCGGGGTGTCCTGGCCCAGAGGCCTGGGTCCTGTGAAGCCTGCTTGAATGAGCTTCCTCACCTCCAGTGTGCAACTCTGCAGGACAGGAGGGCGTCAGACTGCAGAAGTGGACCTGCTGGGGGACAGGGCTCGGCAGCATCCCGTGGGAGCAGTGACCTGATGACCACATTCCCTGCACAGATGGGTATCAGGGCCATCAGAGTGTGACCGTGGCCGGTGGCGAGGTGCCGACGCCCGCACACAGAGCTCTCACCACCGCACTGGCTTCGGTCCACTGAATCAGCGTGAAGGGATAAGCACGGGATTGCTCCCATTCCACAGATGAGGACGGCGAAGCACACAAACACAAATCGCACACTCTGTGTCACACAGAGCCTGTCCAAGTTCTTTTATTTTTTTTCTAAGCATGCTCCTCCCTTTTCTTTAAGGTTTTTTGATTTTTTTAATGGATTTTTTTTTGTTATTTGACAGGTAGAGTTTACAGACAGTGAGAGAGAGAGAGAGAGAGAGAGAGAGCAAGGTCTTCCCTCCATTGGTTCACTCCCCAAATGGCCACAACAGCTGGAGCTTTAAAAAAGGAGGCCGGCGCCGTGGCTCAACAGGCTAATCCTCCGCCTTGCGGCGCCGGCACACCGGGTTCTAGTCCCGGTCGGGGCACCGGATTCTGTCCCGGTTGCCCCTCTTCCAGGCCAGCCCTCTGCTGTGGCCCAGGAGTGCAGTGGAGGATGGCCCAGGTGCTTGGGCCCTGCACCCCATGGGGAGACCAGGAAAAGCACCTGGCTCCTGGCTCCTGCCATCGGATGAGCGCGGTGCGCCGGCCGCAGCGCGCCGACCGCGGCGGCCATTGGAGGGTGAACCAACGGCAAAGGAAGACCTTTCTCTCTGTCTCTCTCTCTCACTGTCCACTCTGCCTGTAAAAAAAAAAAAAAAAAAAAAAAAAAAAAAAAGGAAAAAAATGCTCAACACCACCCACTATTAAAGATGCAAGTTAAGACTGTGACGAGCTATCCCTGCTCACCTACCAGAACAGTTAGAATAAAAGCCAGTGACAGAACCAAAGGCTGGTGAGGACGCACAGTAACGGCTACGAGAGGCACAGCCACTCAGGGACACATCTGGCAAGCTCTTACAAAACTAAACATGCAGCCAACACAGAAATGCATGAGACCCACATGGGAAAAAATCAGTTTTTGGAAACTCAAAACAGTGTCAAGGAGCATTTGAACAAAGGAAAACAAATGCCAACCCTGTGTCCTCACAGAGCAAGACTCTCCGATCTCCGGGATCCCCTTGCTGCCCCTTCCCCAAGCTAATCCGGTTTCCTAACGCAGCAACAGAAGCTCTTCCCGGGATAATCTGGACTTTACAGGAGAGCTCATACACAGAAATATAGAGCAAGAATAGCCCAGCTGGCGCCGAGACTCACTAGGCTCATCCTCTGCCTGCAGCGCCGGCACACTGGGTTCTAGTCCCGGTCTGGTCACTGGATTCTGTCCCGGTTGCCCCTCTTCCAGTCCAGCTCTCTGCTGTGGCCCAGGAGTGCAGTGGACGATGGCCCAGGTCCTTGGGCTCTGCCCGGCATGGGAGACCAGGAGAAGCACCTGGTTCCTGCTTTCGGATCAGCGTAGTGTGCTGGCCGCAGCGCACCGGCCGCAGCGGCCATTGGAGGGTGAATCAACAGCAAAGGAAGACCTTTCTCTCTGTCTCCCTCTCTCACTGTCCACTCTGCCTGTCAAAAAAAAAAAAAAAAAAAAGAATAGCCCGAGGGATGAGTGTTTGGTGCTGCTGCTAAGACACCACGTCTCATACCGCTGTGCTTCTGATCCAGCCTCCTGCTAATGCACGTCCTGGGAGACAACAGGGTGTTTGGGTCCCTGCCCCCCTCCAGGAAGACCTGGATTGAGATTTGGGAGTGAACCAGTGATGGAAGATCTTGATCTCGACCTCCCTCTCTCTCTTTCTCTCCTGCCTTTCAAATCACTCACTCACTCACTCAATCAATAAAACTTAAAAAAAAAAAAAAAAAAGCCAGGGAACTAAGAAGGAGGAAGAAGCAAGTTTACAAGATAATGAACACATGCTCATTATAAAAATTACAGCAGGATGATTCTGGCACATAAAGACAGAGCAACGGAATGGAATACAACAATCCGGACGTAAACGCCACAGTGGCCAGCAGTTCGGGATATCACGGAGGCAGCACTCTGGCTGGAGAAAATCAGATGATAATAAATAATTCTGAGAGAGCCTGATGCCCAGCTGACCTATTACTTACACTCCACACCCGAATACATTCCAGATGGCTGAAATACCTCAGCGCTGACACGGGAATCATGAAGATGCTAGAAGAACGTAAGGGGTCTTATCCGTACGGTTAGGAGGAGTAAGTTGGACACAAACCTTAAGACTGATGATGCCAATTGTGTGAACCTTCAAAGTTTTTGCACAGGCAAAGGGACCCTAAGCAAAGCGCTGAGAAAGCAGCCAACTGGGGAACATGTGAGGATCTCCAGGCCCAGAGAACTAACTCCGGACAGACACAGGTGCTACCGTCTGTTCCCACGGGGTGTTGGGGTCATGAACAGACTGACGCATGGGTCCTGGCGCTCTTGGGACTGGACTGCTTACAAAGCAAGGCCGCCCCTCATGTTCCACCTCTTCCCAGGCTCCACTGTTCTTCCACTTTGGGAAGTTTCGAGAGTTGAAGCAGAACGAGGCCCTGGCCAGACGCACCGGCCTCCTCTGCGACTCCCCAGCCTCTTTCCCACTGCGAGCATTTTGCTATAGCAACAGAAAGCCCACTGAGCCCCAGGCAAGACGTGGGCACCGTGGGGCACCGTGGGGCACCGTGGGGCACTGTGCTCCGAGCTTCACAGCACCTGGCCTCGCTGGCTGAGTCCACACAGCAGAATGTCCCCAAATTCCCACAAGCAACAGCCGTGGGCTCCAACAAACACCACGAGAGGTGGGAGACGAGCAAAGCCCAGCACGTACACACTGAGCAGCCCTGCTGGGAAAATTCAAATTCAGAAATGCTCCAGACCCTGCATCTTTGAATGTCAGCACAGGCGGAGAATCCCACACTTGCCCAGTGGGATGGGTCACAGTCAGATGCAGGTGCCCTGGAAACACTGCGTGAAATCACCCGCAGGCTGCTGCAGAAACCTCTATGAGTCACAGCCATGTTTAGACCCGGGTCCATCTCCAGCAGGCTCGGTTTGTTCTCGTAAGCGCAAATTTCTCCAAAAAATAAACAACCTGGAACTCTTCTGGCCCCAAGCACCTGGGATGTGGGCTCTCCAGCCTGCGAAAGAGCCGCTGATCGCTCCCACCCCCCACTCGTGAGCACCACGAGGGGCTGCCCTCGCCCACCCCCACCAGGGGAAGCCAGCATATCTCTGCAATCAGAGACGGAAGAGCCCAAGACGTCTTCCTCCTCCTGAGGCCAGTTCTCCATGGGAGCGGCGAGGAGGCTGGCAGCTTCCCCTGCCCGTCCGTCACCACCTGACACGGCTGCCATCCAAGAGCCTGGCAGGCTCAAAGCTTGCCCGGGGCTGAGCTCTGACTTGAGACAGGACTGCTGATCCCAAGAGGTCTAGACTTGCTGTTAGCAGCTTCTGGAAACAACATGTGGAGAGCAAAGTGATTTTATCTCTTGTCTGCAGCGAGCACAGGCACACACCACACTCAAGAACACGAGTGAGTTTCGTCCTCACCCTCCCTCTCTCGCTGGAACCGTCACCACACAGCCAAGTGCTGGGCGCCGTGTGACACATCAGCCCGTTGATTTATCGGATTTTTGCACTTTGGACCAGTTACCGTGGCTTTTCCAGAACACAGACCCTAGGAGGGAACGTCATAAACTTAGAAATGTTGTCTATTTTCCGTTACCTCCAGCAGAAACATCCACCAGGGAAAGAGGGGGCGGACATGCCACTTCGGGAGCCAAGTGGCAATAAAGCTGGGTACCTGGCAAAGCAGCTCCCAGTGAGGAGCTCAAGGCACAAGGAGCAGCGAAAGTCTGCAGATCTGGAGCAGTCACTCGAGGGACGGAGGACAAAGCACCAAGGGGGAAAAAGCCTCTAAACTCTGAAAGAATGGAGTGGAGAGCTGGCCCCGCTCCCGTTCCAGGCCTGGCAGATGCTGCCTACGGCTGGAGGCGCCAACGTGGCTGACCACGCGGCACATGGGGCTGGCCTGGGGCCAGGCTGAGCGGGCCACGCCAGGGCTTTCGTGGGTCCTGGACACTGTGCACTTGCGAGGCACAGTTGGTTTTCCATGGCTGCTGCAAACTGGCTGATTTAAAACCGCTGTATCATCACCCAGCTCCAGAGGTCAGAAGGCCTAAAATAAAGGCATCGGCCAGGCTGGGTCCCTCAGATGGCCCCAGAGCAGGATCCATTTCCTGGATCAACAGTCAGAGGCCTCCATACTTAACTCACCAGCCCCAGAAACACAAGGGCGAGCCTGATAGCCCTTTGCGAGATGCTGTTTAATTCCAAAACACCACCCCCGTGAGCTCGAAAATTAACATCAAAGAAGCGGCTCCAGGCCCGGCCTTAGACTTGAACTTGGAGACCTCCTTACTGAAGCTCTCCTATCGCCTGACACCAGGAAACCACCAGGAACTGGCATACTTCAAAGCGGTTAGGAACTGTCTCTCCCCGCCCCTGCAGGTTTCAAGCATTGCTCTGCACCTCTGAGCGAGGAGACAGCGCGACACATTCTGGAAACACACCGCCCTCTCTTGCCCAGGACCGAGAGGCCATGGGGCGCCTGCAGGCCTCCCTCTCTGCCCTGCTCCAGGGGGCCTGGGCACCCTCCCGCACTCCTGGCCCAGCCCCGCGCCCCTGCCCTTCCCATCTTGGCAACAGCCACTGTGCCAGGGAGGCCGTGGGCGCGGAAGAGGCCAGGATGGGTCTTCAGGGAGCGGAAAGCCAGACCCGGCTGGAATCCTTCTTGCTGTGGAGACAGACCCTGGGCGAAGGAGGGCGGTGGGCAGTCCCACTCGGCCCCTGGGCCTGGACCAGCCTCAGCCTCTTCTCTGTTTTCCTTCTGCCGCAGACACTGCCATCTCTCCAGCTGCCTCCTCAGCCCAGGCCTGCCCGGGGGCCCTGCATTAGGTCCTTTGCTGATCTTGGCTCCGACACCCTTGGATTCCTAGGCGCCTGCTCCTCCCTCACCTGTGGCCTCTTGCACCCTGACCCCACTGTCACCACCCTGGAACTGCTTGTGCTGTTCCTCTGTCCTCCATGGCCAGGCCTCCCCCAGGGGTTCCCAAATTGCCCTCTGCAATTCGCACCCTGCCAGTCCCAGACCCCAGCCCTGCAACGCTCGGCTCCTAATGCAATCTGTGGCACCTCCAGCGCCCTGGTCCCTTGATGCCCTCCAGCTGCAACCCCACGGACTCCCTGCTCTCTAGTGGACACACTGCCTGGGTGCTCAATGGGACAACGCGCCCAGCTCCTACCGTCCTGTGCACCTGGACAGAGACCCTCCTGTGCTTTCCATCCACACGGATCTCACATCCTCTAACTTCCCAAGCCCCACGCCCACCACACTCTGCTCAGAACCTCTCCTCCCAGACCAAGATCGTGCAACTGGGGGGAGGCTCCAAACCCACCCAGCACCTGCCCACCTGCACCACCGCAGGGAGCGGGCGGGCCCTCCACTGGTGTCACCTTGCACCCTCAGCCAGCCCCTCTCCCTGGATCCTCCCCTCCTGGCTCTGAGCAGCACGGAAAAGATGGACCTCATTGTCCTGCCTCCGGGACCTCACCTGCTCCGTTGCTTCCCCGCCAGATGCACAGAGGATGAGCAACATTGCAAGACTCCACCCACACTGCGAGACTCCACCCACACAGGGCTTCCTGGTGCTCAGCTGAGTGCCCCACCCTGTGAATGGGGCACCAGGCCCAGCTGTGGCAGGAGCGCCCCCTCCCCCCTGCTTAGCCCGACTCCTTTCCCAAGGTCAGTCCACGGTCAGCCTTCACCTGCTGAACCCACCGCTCAGCTGCCGCCGCACACGCAGGACCGATCTGCAGGGCCTCCAGGAGAGCTGTGCTGTGCCGTCTCTGACAGCCAGAATAGGGACGCCGGCCACTTTACGGTACCTGTATTTCTGCCAGGTCGTTAGAGCAGCTAATCACCTCAAGCACAATAATTAACTCTTCAGTCATCACGCGGTGGTACTTGTAACACTCGTATGTAATATATTCTGTCACTCAGGAAATTAAAGATTGGTTTTTACTGGGATGCTAACTTGCCACTAAACTGCAGTGGCATGAGCGAGGTAACTTATACTGGTGGAAAATATAAATGAGTCCATGTTGTAAAAACAATTGTATTTTATCACTTTCAAGTAGCGTGAATTCTCTGAAGAACTGTTAAGTCTGGAACTGTGGATTTAGCATCAGCTTGGCTAGGAAACTCTGAGGGGCCAGTAACCCCTTTCCTCCCCACTTCTGCAACATCACTAATGGGGCCAGCGCTGTGGCTCAGCAGGTTAAAGCTGTGGCCTGCGTGCTGGTATCCCACATAAGCACCAGTTCGAGACCCAGCTGCTCCACTTTCAGTCCAGCCCCCCGCTACTGCACCTAAGGAAGCAGCAGAGGACGGCCCAAGGACTTGGGGCCCTGCACCCATGTGGGAGATCTGGAAGAAGCGTCTAGTTCCTAGTTTCAGCCTGGCCCAGCCCTGGCTGGGAAGTGAACCAGCATATGGAAGACTTGTCTTTCTCTCTCTCTGTCTCTCTCTCTGTGCGACTCTGCCTCTCAAATAAGTAAATAAATCTTTTTTTTTTTTTTTAAATCACTAACTACAGGCAACACTCTCTGAGATTAGGGCCCTTTTGCACACCTAACAGGAAAAAGCAAATCCTAATTTTCCAACTCTGCCATTGCTTGTGTTGAATTCCACACCGGCCCGGGGCCCTGCAGGATGTGGGAAGCAGTGATTGGCTTTCAGGGGAGTCGGGGGTGGGGGGTAGCTGCCCGGTCCACTTCTGCCCACCCACACTTCCCTGGACTTGTTCTCGGGGGCAGTCCTGTGAGAGGGATGTGGGGCCGGGCAGGCCACGCTCCTCCTACCCCCAGATTTGCACGAGCAGCCTCACCTGTCCGTGTTGTCTCAATGTTCCCAAGAGATACTGTGTCCAAGAGATGGATCTGTAGCTAAAATAAAGCTGTCTAGACACACCCAAGGAGGGTGGAGGGGAGGGACCCCCATCTCCTGAGCACTAATTACCACCTGCTTCTGACGTCCAGACTTGATAACAGAATCTCAGCCAAGCCCCGCTACACCGTTCTGTGACATGGAACTGTTACCCCATTTTAGGGAACGGAAAACCGAGGTTCAGAGGAGGGAGATCTCATAACCAGCAAGAGCCAAGAGCCCTGACATGACTCCAAAGCCTGTGCTGCTAGTGCCCTTCTCTGACGTCTCCGTGAGCCCCCTACCCTCCTCCCCCAACCATGCTCACAGCATGCACTGTCACACGGTAATTAACCCACTGCCGTGCAGCGTGAGGGGGCCTGTCAATGAGTCACTGCATGATGACACCCAGGCAGTGAGGAGCCACTCACAGGGCCTTTACTGGATCCCAGGGACACAGCCTCTCGTTAAATGGAGACCAAATGTGGGGCCCTGCAGGTTGTGCTGGCTGGGAAGTGAGGCGGTAGGGCTGCAGCTGAAAGGAGGAGTGGCTGGGAGGACGCATGGCATCCACTTCCGGTCCAGGGGAGGAAGGTGCAGGTCCCAGACACACCCTTGCTGCATTTCCTGCTCGTCGGAGTGGAGACAGCAGCATCCCAGGAGGCGGGGACGGCCCTAACACAGGACAGTCTTTTCTTTGTTCCTGCTGAGTCATCTGACTTGCAACAGGGCCAGGCATTAAAGAAACACTCCGGCTCCTGAAAGTAATTCCGTTCCTTGCCTCGTCGAAGTTCCCGTCCCAGCGAAGCCGAGGACAGACGCTATTCTGGGGGTCCTCGCGTGCCCCAAGCCCTCTTGTGTTTCTAGTCGACGTGGAACGTCCTGCATCTGCTTTCCTCTGATCTTCTAATCCAATAACAGCCTGACTCCTGATCGCTAATCACCGTGGCCACTCAGGCTAATCCCAGGCACTAAGGCAAAACCCCGGCCTTCCCCGTGGATCACCCCAGACCAGTCTTTCTTGCCAAGTCTCTCTTCTCCTTGAGCAACTCAACTCCCTCCTGCCAAAATTCTTGCTTCTCAGAACCCAAACAGTGAAAATATTCATCATGGTAATAAGCGACTAATTAGAGCAAAATATATTACACAGCAAAAACCGGCATAGACGAACACATACGAAATGGGATACACAAAGTGGCATGAACACATAACCCAGCGTTGCCAAAATGCACAGTTCATCTCAGCTCGGGAAATTTTATTTGCAGTGAGAACAAAACGGATGAAAATGCTTCCTGCAACATAACATGCAGCAGCAGGGAACTGGGACCGGGATGAGGGCCAGCCCTGAGCACCAGCCCTGAGCGCCAGCCCTGAGCGCCAGCCCTGAGCACCAGCCCTGAGCGCCAGCCCTGAGCGCCAGCCCTGAGCGCCAGCCCTGAGCACCAGCCCTGAGCGCCAGCCCTGAGCACCCGCCCTGAGCACCACTATGAACAACACGACCTGCGCCTTCCAGGAAGAGGAACACAGCTGGGTATGTAAGATGGGCGCAATCCGTGACATCTGCTCATTGTCACACAATATACGTAACAGAAAAGTAGCATTGCAACCACGGCAGGTGCACAGCTCTGGGCTCCGGGCACCTTCACACCCATCTGCAGCCATCACCACCTTCGTCTCCAGAACGTCCCATCTTCCCAACCGGAACTCTGCCCCCACCACTCTAGCTCCTCACCCCTCTGCCCCAGCCCCTGGCAACCGCCCATCTCCTTCCTGTCTGCAGCACTGTCTACTCCAGGTCCTCCTGTATGTGGAATCATGCCCTATGTGTCCCTTTGTCCTTTTCTGTCTGGCTATTGCACTTGCCACTGTGTCCCCAAGGGTCACCCAGGTGCAGACCTCCCCCTTAGGGAGACTGACCTTCCCCTGTAGGGCTGAAGAACACTCCACTGGATGCACAAACCACGAGCTGGGGCGCCTCAAGGCTGCAGCCCCCTCTCTGGAATGACCATCAGGGACATTCTTGCCACTGACCCTGCCTGGACCCCAAGCTCAGTTCTAAGACATGGGCTCTGCCACATCCCCAGACCTTGGGCTGGGTCAGCCTGCACTCGCCCGGCTTCCCCAGCGGCCCTCCATTTGGGAACCTGCGCAGGCTTCCCGGCCTCTTCCCCACATCCAGGCGTCCACATCTCCACCCCAGGACTGCCCTTGCTGCTTGTCCAGAGTTCCCACCATGGCCCGTGTTCAGGCTGCCAACAATCCACCACGGATCCGAGACGACAGCACTGTTGTGCCGCCATCGGCCGGTTCCAGCTAACCTGCCAGGTGGGTCCTGCGTTCTGTTGCTGCCCAGGGGAGGGTGGTGCTGTGAGAGACGCACTTTCCCAGCCATACTTGGGTCCACTCTGAGTTCAGCCTCCTCTCCCCATCCCGTTTTCTTCCCTTGACTGTCTCCTGCTGGGTAGCTGACTGCAACTCACCTGCGCCCAACCAAATCCTCACACATACACACACACACCAAGTCATGGAGTACGAGAGCTCAGGTCAGGCCCACTTACAGCCAGAGCGAGCTCCTTCCTTGAGTGATGACGCCCGTGAATTTGGTCAGGCGCCGGGCGTCCACCTCCAGCCACTGGTGCAGGTCACTGCGGCCGGCGCACCACGCCCCGTCGTAGAAATCATTCTCATTGATCCCGGCCTGCAGAGGGAGACACGGGTGCTCTTCAGAACCCCTGCAGGGAGGAACATGCACACAGATCCTTCCAGGAGGGTGCAGAGGCGAGGGGGTGGAGAGCAAATTGAGAAGGGGGAGAGAAAAGGTCATGGTGCCCTGACCACCTCATTCTGACACACGAAGGGGGCTGCCCTGCAGGCGCAGCTTGGAAACACTCCCTGGGGGTTCTTGCCCAGTGTGAGACACGAACTTTTTAAAAACTTGCATTTATTTGAAAAGCAGAGCGACAGAGAGACAGGGAGAGATAGAGAAAAAAGAAAGCTCTTCGATCCACTGGTTCACTCTCCAAATGGCTGCAAACAGCTAGGCTGAAGCCAAGAACCTGGAACTCCATCCGGGTCTCCCACGTGGGTGCAGGGGCCCAGCACTTGGGCCATCTTCTGCTGCCTTCCCAGGCCACAGCAGAGAGCTGGATCGGAAGTGGAGTAAATCAGCACTCAGGCACAGGATGCCGATGTCTCCCCTTCTCCACCACGTGGGTCCCACGGGAGCTGAAATTTGATGAGTGCCCCTAGTACTCATCCCCCTGACCACACACATGGCCTCCTGCATCCCCGTGCACACTCGCCAGGTGCTCGGGTGCAAAGGTGAATCGCCCCCTCCCAGAACCTTACCACCCAGGCAGGCAGGCAGGCACTAAGAGATGAACCAGAACACAGCGTGGCGTGTGCTCTTCCAGGAATGTGGGCCAATGCCACAGGAGCTTTCAAGGATGCCACACCTACCTGAGACTGGGGAGACTGGGCCTAGGAGGTCCCAAGGCAAGGGTGATAGGTGAGCTGGGTATTGAAGGGCAAGTGTATCTGGCGAGTATTTT
The DNA here is from genome assembly GCA_949820135.1 of Sylvilagus floridanus. Classification (NCBI taxonomy): domain Eukaryota; kingdom Metazoa; phylum Chordata; class Mammalia; order Lagomorpha; family Leporidae; genus Sylvilagus; species Sylvilagus floridanus. Next base: position 73,599,428 of record OX463235.1, read on the forward strand.
TTTTTTTTTTTTTTTTTTTTTTTACAGGCAGAGTGGACAGTGAGAGAGACAGAGAGAAAGGTCTTCCTTTTTGCCGTTGGTTCACCCTCCAATGGCCGCCGCGGCCGGCGCGCTGCGGCCGGCGCACCGCGCTCGTCCGATGGCAGGAGCCAGGAGCCAGGTGCTTTTCCTGGTCTCCCCATGGGGTGCAGGGCCCAAGCACCTGGGCCATCCTCCACTGCACTCCTGGGCCACAGCAGAGGGCTGGCCTGGAAGAGGGGCAACCGGGACAGAATCGGTGCCCCGACCGGGACTAGAACCCGGTGTGCCGGCGCCGCAAGGCGGAGGATTAGCCTGTTGAGCCACGGCGCCGGCCTTCTGGCGAGTATTTGCTAACGTTAAAGTCATCGCCATGACTCTTGCTACCAAAATTCTTTTGACTTGAATTTCCAAGGCAAGTGGGTAAAAATCTGGAGTTTTCCCTCTCTCACCACCATCTGGAGGGCTAATTCCATGAAATACAAAGGCCATTTGGCTCCAAGGCAGAACTCGGGTTTCCAAAGCCCCTCTCTGCACCAATCCCATTCTTCCTCGGTTATTTCACCAGGATGAGACCAGACAAGAAACAGCCTGAGTGAGAACAGTGAGGCCAGTCCCTCCCCCCAGCTCTGCGCACTGCTCAGCTTTTTCATGATACACATTTCCTGCGGACGATCTGAAGACCCCTGCTGTACCCATTCCCCATCCACTCCTGAACAACCCTAAAGGCACTTGGAGGGCGAATGTCTGAAAGCCAGCACAGCCGTCTTCTGAAAGTACTGCCGGCTCACATGACGGTGGGGACAAAGCGCTACAGCCAATGTCCCTCAGAGCCCCACCGTGCCTGTCACACGGACCTGGAGGTGCTGCACGGCCCGTGGCTCAGGGACGGTGCCTCCCTGTGCAACAGGGTGTCTCGGTCCCCGCCTGGAGGCTGCGATGATGCAATCACTCCTGCTGTCCCCACGGGCAGTCCCTCCCCCCAGTGACAAGCAACGTACAACTCATTAATAACTGATAACGTCGCAACTCGTCTTCTTTCCAGAGCCGCCATGTGCACTTGTTTTTGGTTGAGGATCCCCTTGTCTTGGAATCACCTGCAGAGACTGGTGCTTGGCAGGGCTCCACCCAGGAAGAACAAGGAACCCCTGCCGTGGCCGCATGAACAAGATCTACCTGTGGAAAACGTGCAGCCTGTCGTCCCTGGGCTCAGGAAGGGCCAGTGGCTGCAGGGCATCGTGCAGTCAGCCGCCCCAGTGTGCGGGTGAGGGCTGCACTCTGAGCTCTCACAGCCACCGGAGCGTCCCAGGCTGCATAACCCCCAGGCAATTTGCCCAAACGCCTGAGTTTCCCCATCTGTCAAAGCGGAGGCGATAGTCATTTGTCCTTGAGTGCTGACTGCGCTGGCACACAGCTGCTGTGGGCTCCAGCACTGAGGGCTCCATAGATGTGTCTTATCAGGACGCTTAAAACAAAGAACCAACGGCACCATCTGCAGTACAGGTGCCGGGTGAGTGATTCCAGGTTTACGGAACTCGGGGGGCCTGTGACAGTATTCTAGTTAGTCGGGGTCACTTCCTACAACTCCAAGTATCTCGAGCAGAGTCACAAAGGAGACCCATCGTCACCTGACGCTCCCGACACGCATCCCAGCCGCCCTACCCCAAGCAATGTCGGGACTCATTTTGGGTTGTCCCACTAGGGGAGGGCGTGCTGCTGGCTTCCAGTGGGGAGAGGCCAGGGATGCTGCTAAACATCTCACGATGCACAGGAGACCCCACCACTGAGAACTGCCTGACCCCAGATGTCAGCAGAGCCAAGGCTGAGAATCCCCGGTCTACAGCTAGAGCTGCCACCCCCGAGATGTGGACTCCCGGGAGCTGCAGGGAGCCAGCCTCACACTGCCCACCAAAGCCCGCTGGTCAGGATGTGGAAGACAATTTAAGGTTCCTGCTTCACAAGACTGGACATTTTGCCTCTGCTGCCAATCTCGGCTCTCTGAGCACACTAGACAGTCAATTAAGTGCAGGAAAGTGTCAGGGCAGTGGCAAGCCCTTCCGAAGATGAGTCACCAGGAAGTGACAGCCATCTATGCAGAAGCAAGGGGGAGCCCACAGAGCACACGCTGGGGAGGACCAGAGGGAGGGAGGGGCCGCCCCAGAGATGTCACCAAGTTACCGTCCGTGCAGTCAGCGACATGGAGACAGTGCCTCTGAGAAACCAAGTATCATGCATCCCCTTCTGCAAAATACAGAGGGAATACTTAACAAATGTTGACGAGAGTTCAATTAAAGGTATTGAAATAAAAGATCCGACTCCATAAAGGGCAAACTGGTCTTGAAATTGTCACTAACACGGAATGACTCTTTCCAAGACGGCAGCAAATACACGGAGAATTAATACAACTTTTTCAAGCCAGTTACGTTACATGCATCATTTCTTTACCTAAGGAAATAAAAATACCAGCAAACCTACCAGACTCGATTTTGCATGAGATAAATGTGGAAATTATTAGTCCATAACGAAGTGAAATCCTGGTACTATTTGTTTAATCAAATGGGATTTTTCTGTTTCAAGATGCTGGAGAAAATGTGCTAGCTTTCTGTGTTCTTGTCTCAACGAGTTCCATAAACAAACAACAAGCAAGAGACAGAAACGCAACCTTGGTCTCTGATAAAACTCGGAGCCGTTGATAATCCCTAAGTAACAACAGATGGAGGCTGGAATGCGATGGAGGAGCCCTGGGTGACTCAGCAGCAGCAGGAAGTGCAAGAGGCAGAAGGCGAGAGGCAGAAGCCACGCAGTCCCTGAGCAAAGCCCAGAGCCTGGACTCCAGGCATCCCGGAGCGGGGACCGAGACACGGGGCTGCTCCGAGTCTGCACAAGACGACAGTCGGGTCCCCACAGCCCACGCTCATGTCACAGAGGACCTGGCATTTTTCTTAAAGGAAAGTCACCCGCAGCAGCTCTGGATCTGGGACATGGAGCGGGGGAGGTGTGCAGTGACAGCAACCACAGGGAAGTGACCACCTAGCCGCCCTCCCCGCCCAGCCAGAGAGCAAGGTAGCCAAGCTTATAACAAGAAAGAAACGCAAATAAAACAGAGAACAGGGGGCCGGTGCTGTGGCTCACTTGGTTGATCCTCTGCCTGTGGCGCTGGCATCCCATATGGGCGCCGGGTTCCAGTCCCAATTGCTCCTCTTCCAGTCCAGCTCTCTGCTGTGGCCCAGGAGTGCAGTGGAGGATGGCCCAAGTGCTTGGGCCTTGCGCCCCATGGGAGACCAGGAGAAGCACCTAGCACCTGGCCCTTTGGAGGGCTCCTGTAGACACAGAGGAGTGGGCAAGAAGCGGCTCAACAGGCTGAGCCCTACAATCACACCCAGGGGATTTCTAAGGTCCAGAGCTTGGGCCGGCGCTGTGGTATGGTAGGCTAAACCTCTGCCTGCATTCATGTCCCGGCTGCTCCTTTTCCAATCCAGCTCCTTGCTTATGGCCTGGGAAAGCAGTGGAAGGTGGCCCAAGAGCTTGGACTACTGCGCCTGCGTGGAAGACCCAGAAGAAGCTCCTGGCTTCAGACTGGCCCAGCTCTGGCTGTTGCGGCCATTTGGGGAGTGTCTTAGCAGTTGGAAGACCTCTCTCTCTCTCTGCAACTCTGCCTCTCAAATAAAGAAAGAAAATCTTTAAAAGATCCAGACCTGCTGCACAGAGTGGCGAGGAGATGTTTCCAAAAATCTAAGCAATTCTAGGAAAACAGAAAGCTGTCAGGAAATGATAGAAAATTAACATTTTTGGCTCTAAATTATATTTCTTGGCTCAGTAGGACATATTTACACAGTCATAATAATAAAAACCTCGAATATAGATGTACCCAGATATTGAGAAAGTAGTAGAGGCATCAAGGAGGGATAAACAGGAGCTGAGAATCCTCATTTTCTGTAACAAGAGTTCCCAAAACCGGAAAATGCGTAATCAGTACAGGTCAATACACGCGTATTCTTTAGAGACAGGGACTGAAAGTCCCGCAGAGACAATGGAAAGCGCTTAGTGTAGTTGCTCCATCCACAGTGCCTGCCAGCCGGCACGGGTGGAGCACAAGGTAGGATGGATTCCCAGACCCACGTTTTCTGTTGTCATCCTTTTGCTATTTTGGTTTCTGTAACAACTGGCTTCAAACAAATTAGAATAAATGTTAGTTTTAAAAAGCAAAGGGGTTCCGGTGCATGGGACAGTGGTGTAAGTCTCCGTCTGCAGGGCCAGCAACCCACATGTGTGCCAGTTCAGGTTCTGGCTGCTCTGATTCTGATCCAGCTCCATACCAACGTGCCTGGGAAAGCAGCAGCGGCTGGCCCAAGCCCTTGGGCCCCTGAAGCCATGTGCGAGGCCTGGAAGAAGCTCCGGGCTCCTGGCTTTGGCCTGGCACAGCCCCAGCCATTGTGGCCATCTGGGAAGTGAACCAGCAGACGGAAGATCTGGCTCTCTGTCTCTCCTTGTCTCTCTCTAATTCTGCCTTTCAAATGAATAAATAAATCTTTTTTTAAAAAATTAAAGAAATAAAAAGCAATGGGAAGGCGATGCAAGGATATGGAGGTGACTGGCATAAACCTGGCATTTTTGTCTTTTGCTTTCCAGGTGTCTACAGAATACCGACTACGTGCCAGGCATTGTGGAAAGCACTGGAGCCTGCGGTAGGAACAGAACACAGTGCATCTCAGCATGACAGTGCTGTAGCAGTCCCTACCCGCACGGCGCATAGTTCAAGTTCTTGCTCTGCCACTACACAGAAACAGCTGGAGCAAATCAAAAAGCCATAGCCGAGGACTGTAACTATTTAGTGATTCTACAAAGATTGACTTAAGCTGCCACTCTGCAGACACAGCCCGGGGCTGTTTAGAAAGAGTCAGAATAAAGCCATAGTTATTTTAAAATAGTTTTGAGGGAATAAAAAGGAAAAGTTGATTTTGGGACTGCAGTGCCCCATGTGGGTACATCCTATGTGGGTGCCAGTTGAAGACCCGGTTGCTCCACTTCCTATCCAGCTCTCTGCTATGCCCTGGGAAAGCAGTAGAAGATGGTTCCAGTCCTTGGGCCCCTGCATCTGTATGGGAAGCTCAGAGGAAGCTCCTGGCTCCTGGCTTCGGATCGGCGCAGCTCCGGCCATTCCGGCCATCTGGGGAGTGAACCAGCGGGTGGAAGACCTCTCTCTGCCTCTCCGTCTCTCTCTGTGTAACTCTGATTTTCAAATAAATAAATCTTTTTTTAAAAAATAGAGTTTTGTGACTGTATATCTTAAATGGCATACTTAATTCTGTATGTTGCTAGAAAGTCCCTATCAAATCCTACTATGTGCTGTGATGACATTATTTGATAAGCCCCCGGTTCGCCCATAAACACGCCCAGATGCAAAGCAGTGATCCTGATGCCAGTAACAGAGCACCTGTCCCTCTGCCAGCCCCAATCAAGTCAGTCACAAGAAAACACTCGCTGTTTTAAAGCCATTTTAAAACCATAACCAATCTGCTCATTATTTCCTTGCATCAGCCAAGGACTAAATATTTAGAGTTTGAAGCTGGAAATATTTAAAAGTAAAGTCTATGCACTGGTCCATAAGCCACAACTTGTCTTAAGAGGAAAGATACACATGATTGAAAAGCAAATGGGGGCCGGCGCCATGGCTCACTAGGTTAATCCTCTGCCTGCGGTGCCAGCACACCAGGTTCTAGTCCTGGTCAGGGCACCGGATTCTGTCCCGGTTGCTCCTCTTCCAGGCCAGCTCTCTGCTGTGGCCCGGGAGTGCAGTGGAGGATGGCCCAAGTGCTTGGGCCCTGCACCCGCATGGGAGACCAAGAGAAGCACCTGGCTCCTGCCATTGGATCAGCGCGGTGCGCCGGCCGCAGCAGCCATTGGAGGGTGAACCAAAAGTAAAGGAAGACCTTTCTCTCTGTCTCCCTCTCTCACTATCCACTCTGCCTGTCAAAAAAACAAAAACAAAAACAAAAACAAAAAAAACAAAACAAAAAAGAAGAAGAAGAAGAAGGGGGAACAAAAGCAGATGGGAGTGCTCTCCAAGCAGCATCCTAGTTCTCTCCAGCTGAAAGCCGGGACGCTCTCCTCCCAGCACAAGCGTCCATCTACTGAGAACATTCAATTCTCAGAGTAAGCCATCGCCGCCTCACGGGCCAGTGGTCCACGCGAGGGTGGGGTGTGCTCCCACACCCCAGCAAGGCAGCACGGCATGGAGCAGCCTTGGGAGCTCCACCCAAAGTTCAAGTGCTGGCTCTAGGGCTCATTATCTGCACGCCTGCGGTTAGCTCAGAGGCCTGTGAGACAGGGACGGGAGCTGACTGCGAGGTGGGACTGGCGGACGGTCACAGCAGCCACCACAGAGCATGCGGTGGGGTGCCCGGCACGGAGCTCACACTCTGCAAATGGAAGCCACAGGGGGCACAAGCAGACTCACGTTGTCTTAGGGATGCACCTGCTGTGCTCTGTGACTGAATTAATGTGATGCCCCCATCTGCTAACGGGTGAGCTCGGTCCACGTGGCCCTGGACAGATGTGCTGAGTCAGTCATCAGCTGTTCTCAGAGAGTCTATTTTCACTGCTTCTTCTTTGCTTTCTTTAACTCTTGACCTGTTTTAAGGAAATGTTTCCTCTGAAGATTTTAAAGGATTGTATCTTTGTCTTGATGATTGATTCTGTAACTGTATCTTTTTATGTAACATACTTCATTCTATATTTTAGGAAGTACCTATTTTTTTTTTTTGACAGGTAGAGTTATAGACAGTGAGAGAGAGACAGAGAGAAAGGTCTTCCTTTACTTTTGGTTCACCCTCCAATGGCCGCTACATCTGAAGTCAGGAGCCAGGTGCTTCCTCCTGGTCTCCCATGGGGTGCAGGGCCCAAGCACTTGGGCCATCCTCCACTGACTTCCCGGGCCACAGCAGAGAGCTGGACTGAAAGAGGGGCAACCAGGACAGAATCTGGCACCCCAACTGGGACTAGACCCCAGGGTGCCGGCGCCGCAGGTGGAGGATTAGCCAAGTGAGTCACAGCGCCGGCTAGAAGTACCTATTAAATGCCGACTATGTACAGTGATATCATTATTTCTCTACTTCACCATTTAATTTCAGTTATCTCATTATTCTTAGTGTTCATTTCTAAAACCCTAAACCAGGGGCCGGTGCTGTGGCGCAGCGGGTTAATGCCCTGGCCTGAAGCGCCGGCATCCCATATGGGCACTTTTGCAGATTCACGGAGACCAAGATGTACCACGTGACAAACTGGCCAGGAGGTTCTCTGCAGCCTTCCCACACATGTCTTCCCCCAAACATAGGTTTTCCTGTTTTAAATTCCGTGGAAATGAACTACTCTGCTCCATCGGTCATTCTTTGCTCAGTTTCACGTCTGGGAGGTTCAGCCACGTGACAGCACGTTGCAGAATGATGCTCCTCGCACTGCCGTGTAGTGTTCCGTTGTCTGCGTGTGCAGATGCCTTACCCATGCACTACTGCTGAACATGTGGGCTGTGTCCACGTGGGGGTTATCATGAATCATGCCTCTGTGAACGTCCCTTTGTGTGTCTTTCTGTGCATGTATGAATGCGATTCCTGTTAGGTCTATGAGTGGACTTGTCATGGCAACGGTACAAGGTTGTTCAACTTCCTGCCAAGTGGATTTCCAAAGTGGCTGTTCCACCTTATATTCCCAAAACTGCATCAAGTTCTCATGGCGGGGCCGGTGCTGTGGCACAGTAGGCTAAGCCTCTGCCTGCAGCTGCCCCTCTTCTGATCCAGCTCTCTGCTAATAACCTGGGAAAGTAGCAGAGGATGGTCCAAGTATTGGGCCCCAGCACCCATGTGAGAGACCAGGAGAAGCTCCTGACTTCGAATCAGCCCAGCTCCAGCCTCTGAGGCCATTTGGAGAGTGAACCAGTAGATAGAAGACCTTTCTCTCTGCCTCTCCCTCTCTGTGTCTATAACTCTAACTCTCAAATAAATAAATGTATTTTTAAAAAAGTTCATGAGGAACCACACATTTTCAAATGCTCAATATATTGCCTCTTTTTTAAAAAAAATTATTTATTTGAAAGACAGAGTTACAGAGAGAGAAGGTGAGACAGAGATCTTTCATCTACTAGTTCACTCCCCAAATGGCTGCAATGGCTAAGGCTGGGCCAAGCCAAAGCCAGGAGCTTCTTCCAGGTCTCCCAAGTGGGTGCAGAAGCCCAAGCCCTTGGGCCATCCTCCACTGCTTTCCCAGGTGCATTAGCAGGGAGCTGGATTGGAAGTGGAGCAGCCAGGACACAAACCAGCGCCTACATGTGTGGCTTAATCCACAGCACCACAGTGCCAGCCCAATACTATCTTTTTAAAGAAATCATTCTGGAGACCAACTCTGCAGCGTAATGTGTAAAGCCACCACCTACAATGCTGACATCCAATACAGGCACTGGTTTGAGTCCTGGCTGCTCTACTTGTGACCCATCTCCTTGCTAATAGCCTGGAGAAAGCAGTAGAAGATGGTCCAAGTGTCTGAGCTCCTGTCACCCAAGTGGGAGATCTGGATGAAGCTCCTGGCCCCTGGCTTTGGCCTGGCCCAGTGCTGACCACTGCGGCCATCTGGGGAGTGAACCAGCAAATGGAAGACCGCTCTGTCTCTCCCTCTTTCTCTGTAACTCTTTCAAAATAAATAAATATCTTTGTAAAAAGTCATTCTGACAGCTGCATGTCCTGCCTCGCTGTGGGTTTAATCTGCACATACTTGACAACCAAGGATGCAGAGCACCGATTCCTAACGTCCGTCGGCTGTGACATCATCCCAGCATCACAGCATCCCTCCAGCCGCACCTGTCTGCTCTGGCCCCTCAAACACATTAACATTTCTCAGCACCACCTGCCTTTGCTCACACTGTTCCCTTCCACCTGGAATTCTCTTCCCTGCCTTCGCCAACCCTTTGTCTGAGAAAGTCTTAGCTTGTGCTCCTGTTTCAGATCCTAGCCCAGCCCCCCCCCACCCCCCGGGATAGTCTGCCAAGCTCCAGGGTAAGGCAGGTGCAGGGAGCAGACAGAGCTATGGCATTGATTTGTGGTCCCAAAAAGATGTTCAAATCCTACCCCCTGGAGCCTCAGGACGTGACCCAAGGTAATTAGCTCAGACGAGGTCAGAGGGGATCGAGTGGGTGCTTAATCAAGAGGGAAGGTGACGCGGAGGCTAGGGCAGAAGCCAGGCGGCAGGGAGGCTGGGGCGAGAGTGATGCATCCACAAGCCCTGGAGCCCCAGCAAACACCCAGGGCCACCAGAAGCTGGGAGGGGCGAGAGGACCCCTCCCCTGGGGTGCTTTTCTGAGTCCCCAGGAAAACTCAGGCACGAGGTCCCCCGGCGAAATGTGGTGCCCTGGTCAGCACTCGCCGCGAGACCGCCAGGCACTTCCGCTCCCTGCTACGTGACCTCGTTACTGCAGCTGCAGGTAGAGCAGGCGCCGCAGCCTTCTCTGCCTCCCTTTAATCTCCTCCCCTCACGCCTCGTCAGGAGGTCCTACTTTCAAAACACCCCAAATCCAGTCCTCTCTCACCAGCTGCATCCCTCCAGCCTCGGCCTGAGCCAGCACCATCCCGAGAGGCCTCCCTGCTCTGAGCTGCTCCCTGAAGTGGACAGAGCAAGCCGGCCGATACTGTTCATGTGGATGTCAGAGCAGGTCCTCCCTGCGCTCAGAGACTCCCCACAGCTCCCATGACACACGGGAGAAAGCCAGGAGCCTCCCATGGCTGCTAGGCCTCCTGGGACCCCAGCGCCTGGGTCTCCCTCTCCCCGGGGGGTGCTCACTCAGCTGCTCCCAAGCAATGCTGAGCCCGCTGCCACCCCCGGTCCACTGCTCCAAGCCCCCTTCTCCCCCAGCACCTGGCACCCTGCAGTGCCCGAGGAAAGCTGTGCGCCCCACATTCCCTGCCCCGATTCAGACAGCGAGGACTTGCTGGGTCACCAAGGCAGGTCAAGGACCCAGACCAGGGCCCAGCACCTAGCAGGTTCCCAAAGAGGATTTGCTAAATGACCAGGGATGAGTCCTGTGTGCTCAGCCTGGTTCCCCAGGTCCTACGACAGTGCCTGGCACCTACGGTGTTCCCAGGCCTGTGGGGTTTTCATAAAGAAATTAACACATAAAAGAACACACTCTGTCTCCTTCCTCCCGTCCTAAGCTCCGTCTCCCTCTCTTCCTTCTGCTCCCCGCCCTGGCTTGCTCTGCTTGCACACTGTCAGTCATGCCCTTGAAGTCCCAACACACAACAGCCTTGGCACCTGAGTCCAATGCACATGTGCAGAGACAGCCAGCTTGCCTGTGAGGGAGAGGTCACCCAGAGGGGCCCCTCCGCCTCCACACACACCAGGAGGCCCATTCCAGAGGGCACAGGCAGTTAGGACACATGAGAGACACCCCCGCTCCATGCCAGGGACCACCGACCACCATCATACTTCTTAGGCTCCTCCAGGACATGGGCCAGGGAGGTCCTCAGGGCAGCCCAAGCCTGGGAGATAAGTCAGGGAGCTAAGGCCCAAGAGGGGGCAGAGGAGACCACGAGCAGGTGCAACCGCCTCGTGGGCAGGAGAAATGGCAGAGATGGAGCGCACCTGCAGCCGGGAACCGGGGCCAGGGCACGCAGCCTCGGTCTGCCTTCAGTGTCCTGATCTCTCCACGGGACTATTCCTGAGTGTGTTCCAGATCAACTGAAATACGGAAGCCACAGAGCACGGGGGACAGGCTCCACACCTGACCCCGCGGATCCTGGGTGACTCAGGAACCTGGGCTCCACGGCCGGGCGCCCTCCGGTTGCCGTGCCCCTCTCCTCCTCTGCTGACACCTCGCTCTGGTTGCCGTGTTCCTCTGACTGTTCCCGCATTTATGACGCGAGTGTCCTGAGCAAGAACAATACGTCATCATCGTTACGGTAACGACACGCTGCGTTTTCCAAGAGAGTCATAATTTAAAGTATTTGGTTCTGCTAGACCCATAAAAAAATTCCAAATAGCCCGGATTCCAGTGCTCTGGCATCCAAACACTGCCTCCCAGACTGCTGCTCGAGGCCAGAGGCAGAGTGAAAATCCTTCTATCGGAACAGGCACCGCGCTCCTGGGTTTGGGAACAGTCCGCAACCTGATCCCATTTTCCTCTGCAGCACTTGGCATTTGGCAGTGTCCTGGAAGGACTGGTCGAGTCCCAGCAAGGTTCACACAGGCCAGAGAGACCGGAGGCCGGGCACCCAGAGAGCGGGGAAGAAAGAGATGGGCAGGAGGGCCAGGGCCCGGGTGCAGGGCCCGACCACGGGCATGCGTGGGACACACGTGGCGAAGCCTCAGAAGGGGCTGCCCGGGTGCACCAGATGCTTCCTGGTGGGGGAGGCGTGGCCTCGGCGTTTGGGCGGTGGTGGGTGGCGGGTGTCCCAGGAGCACCAGTGCAGGGAGCCCAGCCCGTGGGGTGTGCCCAGGGACCCGAGCTGTGACTCCAGGGCAAAGCTCAGTGGCTTCACTGTTCCACACCCAAGCTCCCCCTGACATGCAAGAGAGAGAAGAAGTCACAGGCAGGGCCTGGCCTACACCTCGCTTCGGGCAAAATGGGGATCCCATCGAAGGAGCCAACCAGGGCCCACAAATCAGCACCTAGCGCCGCTCCTTGGACCTCCTTGACAGGAACGACTGAAAAAAGGAGAGAGGCTCACTGCGGCCATGCTGGGGAAGCGCCCGGACAGGTGCTGTTACTATCCCCGGGCATTGCCCGACGCAACAGGTGTATTGCTAAGGGCCAAACCCAGAGCCATTCCCGACACACCTGAGACAAGCCAGGGACCAAAGTCAAGCCCCGTGACCGGGCTGTTGCACAGACACGGAGCGCGTGACAGAGCCCTGCCCTTTTTCTGGTGGCCTCAAAACATCAGCTCCTTCTTCTAAGCTCTGACCCGAGAGCCAACTTGCTTACATTCTTTTTTTAAAAAAATATTTATCTATTTGAAAGTCAGAGTTACACAGAGAAAGGAGAGGCAGAGAGAGAGAGAGAGGTCTTCCATCCTCTGGTTCACTCCCCAATTGGCCGCAATGGCTGGAGCTGCACCAATCTGAAACCAGGAGCCAGGAGCTTCCTCCGGGTCTCCCACGTGAGTGAAGGGGCCCCAAGACTTGAGTCATCTTCTACTGCCCTCCCAGGCCATAGCAGAGAGCTGGATCAGAAGTGGAGCAGCTGGGTCTCGAACCAGTGCCCATAAGGGGTGCTGGCGCTTCAGGCCAGGGCGTTAACCCACTGTGCCACAGCATCGGCCCCCTTTCTTACCTTCTTGATCACAGACAGGAGTCCAGGTGATATCCTGAGTCTCAGCTGCATACTGTGGGCATTTTATTCCTTCTGCTCATATGGTGGCCCTTCCTTATCATAGCTTTATTTATTTAGGTTTTCATTGATTTGAGAGACAGAATGAGAGAGTAAGAGACAGAGAGACAGAGCACTCGGTCTGCTGGTTCACTCCCCAAATGCCTACACAGCAAAGACAGGGCCAGGCACAATTCAGAAACCAGGAATTCAACCTAGGTCTTCCATGCGGGGGGGCAGGGACCAGACTACTTGAGTCATCACCCTTGCTTCCCAGGGTGTGCGTTAGCAGGATACTAAAATCGGAGTGGAGCTGGAACGTGAACCCAAGCACTCCAGCATGGGATGCAGACTTCCCGAATGGCGTCTTAACTGCTAGCCCAGCACCCACCCCTACCATAACTTCCAAGTCTCAAAATAAAGCTGAACCCCCTCTGAAATGGCAAGTGCCACCATGACCTGCCGCAGGCGTTCCAGCTAAGGCAGCGTCAGCGTTGTGACAGAGCAGGGACAGGTCCCTGAGACAAGAGTGCCATCCCTGAACCTCCCTCCCCTCTCAGGGCCCTCGGGGTGGCGTCAGATGGCCCACCTGGGCACAGGTTACCCCCTGAGACTAACCACAGGCAGAGGACCCGAGTTCGAGTCTAGTGGCCACGGCTAACACGTTCTCTTTGAGACTCACAACACTAACTTCCAGCCTGTCCACTCCTGTCTCAGAGCTGGAGGGACCAGAGTGAGGGTAGAAGGACCCCGGGCACACGGAAGAAGGATCGCAGGTGAGAGACCACCCTTGGCCATTCTGCTGTGCTGGGCTCTTCCTTGAGTTCTGGGAGATCCACCTTGTCCCAGGGTGCTGTGGAGCAGAGTGCTGGCTGCTTCTCCGAGCTTGTCTTATTAAGCTAACACAGAAAACTTCTTGGGGGAAAAACAACCTATAAGTTGAGTTACAAGGGTTCTTTCAAAGTCCTCTGCTAACAGCGAGGTAAAGAGAGGCAGGTGTTTCTGCTATAACCTGCCAAATCCTCTCCAGGAAAAGCTGAGTCTGAAAAATTATCCACTACAGAAACGGAGTTCTGGGCAAACCAGGGGTCCTGCCAGACCCTTCAGCATCCATGCACTTCAGTACTCAGAAGGCTGAAGACCATTCACTTCAAAAGGCTTTAGCAGTTAAGACAACACACTGAATTAAAAAATGTTAAACGCCATGGTAATTATAGGGTTTGACCTTACCGAAAAAGAAAAAGAAAAAAGAAAGTAGTGGTGATAGCTAAGGGAAGGGAATTGTATCAGCCCATTTGGGGAGGAAAAGGTTTATTTTGGCTTATAGTTCAGAGGTTCACAATTCAGGATCAGGCAGCCGCATTATCCTGGCATCTGGTGGCCGCTGGCCATGGCAGAGCAGGTGCAGAGGAACAATCATGGGCCAGGCAGGAACAAGAGAAGCCAGGGCAAACTCAGCTAACGTGACCAACTCTGTCTTGAGGATGACCTTCCAAGGCCAAGCCCCCAGTGACCCAAAGACCTCCCACTGGGCCCGCCTCCAAGGCTCCATAATGAGAGATCTCTACCCTAATCCACCAAGCATTAGCACAAATCAACTGTTAATAGAAGACAGTGGGGTTTCTGTGTCTATGAGTTTGGAGACCACATCCTGCTCAATCATAAGAGGGGTGGAGGGCAGTGACGTTGCATGGTGTGAGGTCAGGGCAAGATGTGCCGAAGAATTGGGCAATCGGGGCCGGCGCTGTGGTACCGTGGGCTAAGCCACCACCCCCAACGCCAGCATCCCTTATGGGCACTGGTTCGAGACCCAGTTGCTTCACTTCTGATCCAGCTCCCTGGTAATGCACCTGGGAAAGCAGTGGAAGATGGCCCAAGTGCTTGGGCCCCTGCACACACATGGGAGACTCAGATGAATCTGCTGGCTTAAGCCTGACACAGCTCCAGCCATTTTAGCCATCTGGGGAGTAACCAGTAGATGGAAGATTTCTGTCTCTCCCTCTCTCAGTAACCCTACCTTTCAAATAAATAAAAAGTAATAAATATATTTTTTAAATGTTGGGCAATCAGGGCTGGTGCTGTGGCGGAGCAGGTTAAGCCACCGTCCGCAGTGCCGGCATCCCATATGGGCACCAGTTCGAGTCCTGGCTGCTCCACTTCCAATCCTGCTCCCTGCTAATGTGCCTGGGAAACAGAAGATGATGGTCCAAGTGTTTGGACCCCTGCACCTATGTGGGAGACCTGGATGAGGCTCCTGGCTCCCAGCTTCGGCCTGGCCCAGCCCTGGCCATTACAGACATTTGGGGAATAAACCAGTGGATGGAAGATGACGATCTCTCTTGATATCTCTCTCTCTCTCTCTTAATCTCTCTCTCTCTCTCGCTCTCTCTCTCTCTCTCTGCCTCTCAAATAAATCAATCGTTTTTAAGCATCATGGGCAGTTGTTTTTTGCAGGTTCTATTTGCACACATCCTTAACAGCTTTTATTTTTAAAAAGAAAAACACTATTTCTAAATCACCAGCGCTTTCACCGAAGTTGGTTCTGGCAGTGTGCGGCCTGGGGGGTCTGAGGTCCTCCTGACGCGGTCAGGTGGGGAGGGGCCCTAGGAGCAGGAGCTCGGGGTCAGGGCTCAGCCAGGGGCCCCCAACCCATGTACTCCCCGGGCAGCGACCTCAGCCGCTCTCACCCAGCTCTCGGCACAGCGGCTGCCCCTGGTGCGCTTACGGTGACCCCTTGGGGGAGGGAGGGCTCCACCCTGCCACTCGGAAGCTGCTCCCATTCGGTTGGGTGTTGTGGCACGGCAGACCAAGCCCCACATCCCATTTCATAGCAAAGCCTAGAGCTCCGCTTCCTGCTAAGGCATCTGGGAAGGCAGCAGACAATGACTCAAGCACTTGGTCCCTGTCACTCCTTTGGGAGACCCGGGTGACTTTCCAGGCTCCTGGCTTTGCCCTAGTCCAGCCCCGGCTGTCGCAGCATTTGGGGAGTGAACCAGCAGACAGAAGCACTCTCTCTGTCTCTCCCCCTGTCTCCCTGCCTCTCAAATAAATCAATAAACAACGAGCCATTTTCCTGAGTACAGCCCCGCTAGCATGCTCGCTAGAGCCACTGCATGTGTGGAAAGGGTGGGGAAGCCACGCAGGGCCGGAGCAGCTGGGGGAAGACCAGAGAAACGCAGCACTCCTGGGAGAGCAGCTAGCGCAGGACGCACAGAATGCTGGGCGGAGGAGGACTGAACGGGCAAACGCCAGTGTGGGAGGGAAAGGCATCGGGCGGAGCTGGGGCTGCAGGATCACAGCCCCGCTGAAGGGGTCCACGTCCCAGTCCTGGGACCTGTGTGGCACGAGGCCACGTGGCCCAGAGGAATACAGGTTGTCTTGGTGGGCAAGGGGACCTGGGCTTTCCAGCTCTGCCCCAAGTCATCACAGGTCCTGAAGACGCCATCGAAAGAGATGGTGCCATGAGACCTCAACCCACCGTGGCGGCCAAGAAGGAAAGAGCCATGGGCAGGGAGTGGGTGACCTGCAGAGCTGGGAGAGGGAGGGAGACAGAGCCTCCAGGCAGGGACGTGGCCCGGCCACACCTCCACGTGGACCTGAGACATCTGTCCCCACGTCGTAAGCGTAAGTGTGTGCTGCGTAGGAGCCAAGTGATACTCAGTTGTTACAGCAGCAACAGGGACTCAGGCCAGGGCTCGGCAGCCAGGGCTCACGCTGCCTGGGCACAGAGAGGAGAGAGGAGTCCCAGGCAGCTACACCTGCGTCAGAAAGGACCCGGCTGGTGTGCAGAGGGCGTGGGAGGAGCTCCCCTTCCCGGAGCAAGACCTGGACTTCGGATGATGGAGAGGGAGACTTGGAAGGAGCAAGGCCCCAATGCCAGACAGGATGTGTGCAACCTGGGGGGACACAGCAGAGGGAGCCTGGAATAGGTGTGTGTGGCAGAGACACAAAGCAAGGGGCGGGCAGGCAAGTGGGGACCACCTCCGTGTCCCCCATCCCCACCAGGCTCTCAGCCTCCCACTCCCATGTCTGTGCTCTCCTCCCGTCCTCTCCAGGCCTGCAGAGGGGAAGTGCAGCCACCTGGGGCCGGGCCCCAGCAGCACCACCCTCACCAGGGCAGTGCCTGCAGAAGGCGCGCCTCCTTTGAGCCTGTGCTCTCTGCCCAGCAGGGGCGATTCAGCGATGCCTTCTTGGCCATGGAAACTGGGGCTAAGGCCTCCGAAATGCCACACACAGTGCCTGCCCCAGGCTCAGCGAGCCATTGCCTTGGCCATCCTGACCTCCATCCCGGTCCGCAGGCGGGGCCTGTACCTGGATGTTGAGCCTCCCGCGGTGGGCTCCCAGGCCGTAGCGCTTCACCGTGGACGCGTGCAGCTGGAAGTCCGTGATTTTTAAGGTTTCCAAACCGAGAGGTGGGCAACCTGGAAAGAACAATGCCCGTTAAAAAAAAAAAAAAAGGACAGGGGCTGAGAGGGGCTCCTGATTTTCGGAACCAGTTCTCCTGCGCCCCCAGCCACCAGTGTACCTCCCCACCCCACCTGCTCACCCAGTATTTCCGGACAGACAGGGCAATCTAACTCGACACCACGCCAAGTTCCTGCTGTCAGCTCCTGCTTTCTGGGCACTTTGGCCTGGACATTCCTCCTCCGAGCCGCCCGTGCTACTGTCTGAGTCAGCTTCCAATTAAGGAGCCATGCACAGTGCATCTCAGTCAGGGAGCAGCAGCCCTGGTGAGCGATTTCACAGCAAGGCCACGGCGGAACTCTGCAAACGTACCAGAACTCCGGCTGCCGCACTGCGTGCGCTAACAAACACAGCAACATGCGTAGAAAAGCCACTTCACCTTCCGCTCTTGGCAACGCTGAACAGTGTGTCCTTGGGAATCAGACGCCAGCGTATGGGCAGGCCCTCGGATAAGAGCACCAGGGCAGCCGGGCCGGACCCAGGCCGCCTGCTCCTGGGCTGTCCTTCTCCCCGGCTGTCCCTGCTGTGGGGCTGGGCCGTCTCAACAGGACGCCACCACCTCCACACATCCAACTGGGTGAGACACAGCCCCACAGAAGACACGAACAGACCCTGTGCCTCCAGGAGTCACAGAAAAGCCCCAACATAATGGGACAAAGTTCTTTTTCTAAATAAAGATTTATTTGTTTATTTGAAAGGCAGAGTGACAGAGAGAGGGAGAGACAGAGAGAGATCTTTTCACCTGCTGGTTCACTCCCCAAATGACCGTGACAATCAGCATCAAGCCAGGACAAAGCTAGGAGCCAGGAGCTCCATCCGGGTCTCCCACATGGGTGCAGGGATCCAGGTAAGTACCTGGATCCACCCTCCGCTGCCTTGCCAGGCACATTAGCAGGGAGCTGGTGTGGAAGGGAGCAGCTGGGGCTCAAATCACCTCTGATACGGGATGCCAGGACAGGCAGAGGCTTAACCGACTGCGCCACCGTGCCGGCCCTAGAACGAGGCAAAGTTAGACAGTCTCACGGGGTGCTGCAGAGACGAAGTGTCCCAGAGGCCCCGGGGCACCTCAGGAGCTCAGAGGAGCAGACGGAGCAACCACCAGGTGCTCGCAGGCAGCCGGGAAGAAAGTCGGTCCAGGAGCTATGGACAGAGGAACTCAAGGCCGTCACTTCCTTTATCTGAGTTCTCAAAAGAGGAAACTGAGGGGCTGCCATTGTGGCGCAGTGGGTTAAGCCACTGCCTGCGATGCTGTGCCTGTGCAGGCGCTGGTTTGAGTCCCAGCTCCTCCACTTCCGATCCAGCACCCTGCTCACGGCCTGAGAAAGCAGTGGCAGGATGGTCCAAGTCCTTGGGCCATGTGGGAGACCCGGAAGAAGTTCCCAGCTTCATCCTGGCACAGCCCTGGCTGCTGTGGCCGTTTGGGGGAGTGAACTGGCAGATGGAAGACCCCCCTTCCTCTCTCGCTCTGTAGCTCTGCCTTTCAATGAAATAAAAAAGCAAATTACAAAATAAATAGAGGAAACCGAGGTCCCAGACCTTATGTGAGATGCCCAAGGCGTGCCTGGCCACGGCACAGGGAACGGCGGAGGTGGCGCTCCAGGCCTGCACAGAGAGTAGCAATGTCTCACACGGCCCCTGAGACAGGGAGCCTGGCACAGGGCGACCAGGACCCCTGCAGCAATGGGAGGGGCTGCGCACTGAGCACTCAGAACTGGGGGGGGGGGGGCTGACTGCAGAGGGGAGTCATGTTGCCATCGCCTTCCCTCGCCAGGGTTCACCCTCAGGGCTCCCAGGTTGGCTGACTCATGACTCTGACCCCTCCTTCCTATCAAAGCTGCTTCCACAGTCTGACAACCTATCAAGGGTACTTCCTATATCACCAACTCGCAACCCCCACTGCCAACCAGCCACACGCCCCGTCCCAGGGCCTGGTAACGCTGCCACAACAGCAGCCCTGCCCTGAGTTCTCAGGGGCCAATGGCCCCGAGCCCAGCGATGAGCCCCCAGCCCGCCAGCCAAGAGGAGTGGGAGCCTGGCCCCTGAGCCTCCCACCCTGACTTCAAGCCATGCACCCTCCCTCGGGTGCTGCACACCACTGCAGGTCCTCAGCCCCTGTGGGCAGTGGTGCTCCCGGGGGCCCTGGTCAGGACTTGGGCAGTCTGAGGGCTAGGCGCACTGCCGGCCAGGGAGGCCAGACTCCAGGGCATCCTTCAACCTGGCCCTTGGTCTCAGCTCCGACTCCGGTCCTCCAGCCTCTCGGGTCTCAGCTCCCGTTCTCGAGCGCCCGAGCAGCCCCTGAGTAGGGCCCCCACGCCATGCTTTCACCGCCGCCCCCATTTCTCCTGACCGTGGCTCTTCTTGTCACCAGGCCCCACCCAGCCCCCCGGCTTCAGTGCCAGCGTCCTCAGGGCCACACAGCCTATCCTGGGAGATCCCACCTGCTGGCCCTGGCCCCTGACACCCCGCTGGCTTGGCAGTGGGTTCTGTTTGGGGATCACTCATGTTTTGGGCATAGCCTCTTTTCTTCTCCACATTGCCAGTTCTGGCCTCAGACCCCAAGGGCCTGGGTGTCTTAGACCATGCTGGCGAATGGGACCTTGGCCCGTCCTCCACGTCACAAATCTGTGACTCTCCCACCCAACCAGTGCCAGAAATCCAGAAAGGACCCGGGTCACAGCCACACTGGAACCCTTCCAGCCCCCAGGGCCTTCCGTCTTAGCAGAAAATAGCAACTGACAAATTCCACGTTCCTCTCGTACCTCCACAGCAGGAGGGGCCGTCCAAGTTTACCAACAACATGTATCATGGAAAACCAAGTGTGCATTTCAGAATCTGTGCATCGGAATAGCCTTATCTTTTAATTCCATTCCCACATTTAAGTACCTTCATACAGCAAGATACACAGCCAGCCCGGTGGACAGGGACAGCCAGCCCGCTGGACAGATATATAGACATGTTCTTCATCAGCTCAATACAGCAGCAATGATTGCTGTTCAAAGCATTTCTTCCAGAAAATAACATTTCTTTTGCAAATGGCCATTTTCACTCAAAAAGGACCCCCTGAGCCACGTCACACCTTCATCTAAACCGCTTTTCTGTTATCCACAGAGGCTCTGCCACCTCCTCTTGCTGAGACACACAGAGTGAAAAGGGGGGCCCACATCTAAGTGTCTGGTGGGAGCGAAAGCTCAGCATCTGCCCACAGGCTGGGCCATCGTGAGTGGAGCTCACAGCACCGTCAGCTGCCCCGTCCGACAAACACACACCCTTGTCCTCTCTTGCAAGAGTGACCCCAAGGTAAGCCCGAAAATCCACTTCCTCCATCTGCAGCACAACCAAGAACCGCGGCTTCGGTGCGGAGCGCAGGGCAGCCAGCGGGACGCGGCAGAGCAGTGCTCCGGGATGCCAGGCTCACACACAGCGTCCTCCTCCCTGCCAGGAGACGCGGTCTTCAGCGTTGCAAGTGGTGCCCTGGAAGACTTCTGCATCGTCCACGCCTTTTACAAAGAAGCTAGAGATGGCTCTGCACCAGAACACAATGGCCTTGAAAGGTGACAGTCACACAGTCTGTGAGGGTACTGTGGCTGTAAGAGTATGGGGGTGGAAGTGGGAGTGGGGGTTGGGGATGGGGGACAGTGCTGCAGCTTAGCGGGAAAAGTCGCCACCTGCATATGGGTGCCAGTACAAACCCCTGCTACTCCATGCTCCACTTCTGATCCAGTTCCCTGCTAATGCGCCTGGGAAAAGCAGCAGAAGATGGCCCCAGTCCTTGGGCCCCTGCACCCACGTGGGAGACCCAGAAGAAGCTCCAGGCTCCTGGCTTCAGATTGGCCCACCTCTGGCCATTGCAGCCATTTGGGAAGTGACCCAGTGGCTGGATGACCTCTCTCTCTTTCACTCTCTCTCTCTCTCTGTCTCTCTCTCACTCTACAGCTCCACCTTTCAAATAAGTAAATAAATCTTAAAAAAATGAAAAGTGCAACAGTAGCTGAGGTAAGCGGGCAGGGGTCCCTGCAGGGACAGCAGGAAGCTCGTGGCGGGACAGGACGAGGCAGGTGCAGCGCAGGCGCAAGACATACAGGTGCGGGACAGGGCCCGAGAGCCGCGTATCCTGAGAGGCCGTCAGCACTGCCCTGTGAGCTGTCGCAGCAATGGACTTGTCCCCGTGCAGTTTCCCAACCCCACAGCCCCCTCTCAAAGGTCTCACGTGGGCTGAAATGCACCTGACTCGCCCTGCCCCCACCCGCCCACCGGGCCCCAGGGTGCTGCCTGCAGAGCGAGGGGAGGGGATAGCGGCTGGGCCAGTGGAGCTGCCTGTGAGCACTGGGGCTTCTCCCAGCTTCCCCTCCCCCAGCCAAGCCCTGGAAGGCCCACTCTGCCTCCATCACTCCGCACCCTTGGCTTCCTTTCCTGATTTCTGCCCTCCACTGTCCAGCTCCTGCCTCTGCTCCCAGGGGCGCTTGTCACTCCACGGCCAGCGCCACACCTCGACCTCTTCTGCTCTGGGCCCTGCCGTTTGCTCCTGGTGGCTTCTCCCCTCGAACCCTCAGTAGCACAGAGCTGTCCCTGCACCCTCACACCGGCAGTGCATCATGGCTGGGTCCTTCTTGTCCATCCCTCTGCCCAGGACAGCCGTCTCCCCTGCAGCACAGGACTGTCCCCGCCCTCACTCCCTGGAGAGCCCCTGCCTGCCCCTGTAACACTCCACACCGAGTGTCACCCAAGACCTCACAGACACCGTCCACACAGGCAGGAGTCCAGGCACACCTGTCACACCCACACCACACCCCCTAAATCCCCACACCCACCACACCCCACCACACCCCACCATGCCCCACCACACACCACCACACACCTACCACACACCACCACACACCACCACACACCTACCACACACCACCACACCTCCACCACACCCCCACCACACCCCACCACATACCCACCACACACCTACCACTCACCTACCACACCCCACCACACACCACCACACACCACCACACCTCCACCACACCCTACCACACACCACCACACACCACCACACCTCTACCACACACCACCACACCACCACACACCAACCACACACCTACCACACCTCCACCACAACTCCACCACACCCGACCACACACCACCACACACCACCACACACCTACCACACACCCACCACACCTCCACCACACACCTACCACACACCACCACACACCACCACACCCCACCACATACCACCACACCTCCACCACACCCTACCACACACTACCACACACCTACCACACACCACCACACACCACCACACACCACCACATACCACCACACCTCCACCACACCCTACCACACACCAACCACACACCACCACACACCTACCACACACCACCACACCTCCACCACACCCCACCACACACCACCACACCTCCACGACACCCTACCACACACTACCACACACCTACCACACACCACCACACACCACCACACACTACCACACACCTACCACACACCACCACACACCTACCACACACCACCACACCTCCACCACACCCCACCACACACCACCACACCTCCATCACACCCTACCACACACTACCACACACCACCACACACTACCACACACCTACCACACACCTACCACACCTCCACCACACACCTACTACACACCCACCACACCTCCACCACACACCTACCACACACCACCACACACCACCACACCCCACCACATACCACCACACCTCCACCACACCCTACCACACACTACCACACACCTACCACACACCACCACACCCCACCACACACCACCACACCTCCACCACACCCTACCACACACTACCACACACCTACCACACACCACCACACACCACCACACACTACCACACACCTACCACACACCACCACACACCACCACACACCTACCACACACCACCACACCTCCACCACACCCCACCACACACCACCACACCTCCATCACACCCTACCACACACTACCACACACCACCACACACTACCACACACCTACCACACACCTACCACACCTCTACCACACACCTACTACACACCTACCACACACCACCACACCTCCACCACACCTCCACCACACACCTACCACACACCTACCACACACCACCACACCTCCACCACACACCACCACACACCACCACACACCTACCACACACCTACCACACCTCCACCACACCTCCACCACACACCTACCACACACCTACCACACCTCCACCACACCTCCACCACACCTCCACCACACACCACCACATACCACCACACACCTACCACACACCTACCACACCTCCACCACACCTCCACCACACACCACCACACACCACCACACCTCCACCACACATCAACCACACCCCACCACACACTACCACACCCCACCACACACCCACCACACCTCCACCACACCCTACCACACACCACCACACACCACCACACCTCTACCACACACCACCACACACCACCACACACCTACCACACACCTACCACACCTCCACACCTCCACCACACACCACCACACACCTACCACACACCTACCACACCTCCACCACACACCTACCACACACCTACCACACCTCCACCACACCTCCACCACACCCCAGCACACCCCACCACACCTCCACCACATACCACACACCACACACCCACCACACACCTGCCACACCTGCACCAAGCCTAAACACAAGACACCACTTGCGAGCTCACTTGGACGTCAACCCACTGATGCCAAGCAGGCCCAAGAAGCCTCACTGGCTCCCGGAAGCTGCATCATGGCTGGGGCAGGGAGCCCAGTTCCCTCCCACTGATTCACTCCCCAAATGCCCACAATGGCTGGGGCTGGGCTGGGGCTGAAGCCAGGAGCCAGGAATCCAGCCCAGGTCTCCCCACATGGGTGGCAGCAACCCAGTCACTTGAGCCATCCCTGTTGCCCCCAGGGTCTGCATTTATCAGAAGGGGAATTAACCAAGGACTCGGATGCAGGATGTGGGCATCTTAACCACTGAACACCCTCTGCCACCCCCTGGGAGCCCCCTCAGCTTCCTCCCCCATGCACCTGCTTCCCACTGCCTCACCCTGCTTCCAACACCATCCACACAATTTGCAAAAGTGCTCGCAGGCCTCACCTGGGGCCCCAGGTTCTACAGTTCAGGACTTAACCAGGCTCAGACAGCATTACCTGCTGAACCAGCTGGGAGGTGCTCGCCTTCCCCAAATCACATTTTAAGACATTGTGCAATGCACAGGCATAAAGTAGCTGGAACACAAACTCTAGCCCTTGATGCAAAAATGAGCCGGCAGAAGCTCCTAGGCCCACATTCATACTTTGACTGAAGGTTTGACAAAGCAATGTCCATGTTTCCAAAAAGGATCTTCCTAGACTGAGGGCCAGGAAAATAAAGGCCAGGAAAATTATCTTTTGCATCAAAGATTCTAAATTAATTCAAACTGCAGAGTACTGAAATCTCTGCATCAAACGTTCAGCTGATAAACTTCAGCGTTCGTCATCCGGGCTCATTTCCCTCCTCTTTCTACCCTGAGAACATCAAGCTAAGGATCTGCAGTAAGTCCATGGAACGGCCCAAGAGAACAAAATGGGAAGCTCCTCCCCTTGGGCTCACAGTCAAGGGGAGAAAACTCTGCACTGAAGAGAATGACCCAGGACAGCTAAACCTGCTCGGCCACTCTGCAGACAAAAAACTCGACACAGCGCAGTCTGGAAGCCTCACTGGCGAATGAGCGAGCCAGGAGTTTGCGTCACCAAAGCACCCTCAGCCATCGAGGTCCCCAGGGCTGCAGAGGCTTTCAAAGGGGCCCAGGGCCATCCCCGTTCCGGCCACACCTGCACTGGCAAAGACCAGAGAAGAAGAGCATTAGCAAAGCACCAGATGTCCCCAAGGGGGCATCTCCAGAACTTCAGTCCCCGGCTTATGGGACCCCAAAGGCAGCTTCTCTGGGGCCACAGCAGCCAAACAGTCCCCCGACCCCCAGCACAGACGGACAGGCTTCCGGGACCCTCCACGTCTTCACAACCTGAAACCCAGCAGGGCAGCGAGGCGGAGATGGGTCCTGGCTCGCCTGTGGCTGTAGCTCCCACAAGGGAGCGCTCAGATGAGCAGGAGTCTTGCTGGCTGCTCACACGTCCAGGGCTCCAGGGACCGGGAACTGAAATCTGGAACCCATCACCAGCTAAACTGTCACGGACAGTCAAGGTAATTAAGAGCATGTTCAGACACGCACGTGCTCCAAATGGTGTCCCTCCCTCCCGCCATAACCGTGGACCCTGGGTGACAGCTGCTGGCTGACTGCCAAAGGCGCACAGACATACAGGCACCCGAGAACTTCGAAAGCAACACAACGTTGGAACAAGGAGTTAGAACGCCTTTGGTTTCAAACTCTCAAAGCTTCTGATCCCCGTCCAGGGACCTGTCAATCACCAGACTACCTCCCAACTATTGAGCGTTCTGTCCACCCTGCAGAAGACACGGCCAAGGAAGATGGGGGTTGCTGCACTGATAACCATTGCAATGGAGGGGAAGCAAACAATGTTTCAAAGCTGAATTTAAGTATTCCTCATCAGAAAGTTGAAGAAATCGCGGTTGGACTGCAGGGCATTTGTGTTGGAATGTCAATGAGGAGATAATGGCCAGGCTCGAAGCAGGCTTGGTCACCTGCTCAGGGCTCTCCGCCGCTCGCCACGTCCTGCCGAAATCGCAGCCAGGCTGCCAGGAGGGACCTGCTCCAGCAGCAGCCGTGACACCGCCTGTGTGCCCTCCCACCAGCACACAGCGTCCCCAGCCAGCAAGTTTCCACTGCTTCTGGAAAGAAAAGGGCTCTCGTCCTGAGAGGCACGGGGCGAGCCGGACACAGGGAGAGGAGTGAAAAGCAGCCTTGAGGGAAGATTAATTAGAGTCTGAGCTGTGTCACAATGGGCAGGAGAGGAGAGTGACGGTCACTCTGGGGACATCCGGGCAAGCAGGGCACTCTCTCCCAGGTGCTCCACTCCCCAGGGGGTGCTGATGGGTCCCTGTGTTGTTCTATCCCAACAGATGCACACACACACGCACACACACACATGCACACACACACACATGCACACACACACATGCTCACAATCAGACCCGTCCCCTCCTGGCATGCCCTGCACTACACAGAATGGACAGTAGCTCCCTGGTGTGTGTCGACTGCTCCCTGTAATCATTATCACCACCATCAAGTGCCTCGCGTGCACATCAGCTCCTGGACACACTCCAAGTGCCCCCACCTTGACACCGGGGGTCTTTGAGGGCACGCTGAGAACCTAGCATAGAAGGTGGACTCTGACTCAGGGGCCAGTACCAACCCCCAACCCTAACATCCCTAGGCCATCCCAGGAGGTGCAAGGACAGCCCCCTCCCTTGTTAGCAGAGTCAAGTGCCAAAGACCACTGTAAAAGGGCAGCGACCTGGGAGCCATCTGGCTAACGCCAACGAGTACGCCCCTCAGGGCCTTGTGGCTGGCTGCGGCCACCTGCTGGAAATGGAGCCGGGACTCTCCAGGACCCTGAAGGCACAGCCAGGGACAGATTCAGTCTCCCTCAGCCTTCGCTCTCATTGTTGCCTGTAAACCCACCAGCTAGCCAATCCGAAGCCAGGAGCCAGGAGCTTCCTCCAGGTCTCTTATGCAGGTGCAGGGGCCCAAGGACTTGGCCATCTTCTACTGCTTTCCCAGGCAGTAGAAGTGGAGCAGCTGGGAGTTGAACCGGCACACATATGGGATGCTGGCACAAGCAGAAAACCTACTGCCCCCTCCTTGACCTTCCTGAACTCCCTTCTGACCAATGAGGCGGGGGAGGCAGCCCCTGCGCACTGAGGGGCACTGGCAGGGAACCCGCGTGTCTCAGGCGTGCTGGCTTCAGGCAGATACCAGCCTCTCCCTGGGTCCCGAGAAGCCTCTGAGCCAACCTCGGCCTCATCCAGTCTCTCTTGTCCAAGGCGGCCCTTCAGACCCCACCCCCACCCCCCTACTGGACCAACTCCCTCCTGGACCTACTGGGTTAGCCTGCTGTGACACCAGAATGCTAGTCCTGGCACAGAGCAAGTGCTCGGGAAACACCACTCTTAGCAAACCTGCTGCCGACACAGGGCACACCCAGAGACCGCTTGTGCAGGGCCCAGCTCCTGGGTATTCACAGCCCATCAGAACCAGGCCCGGCATAGAGACCACTGTGGAGTACGGGGCCTGGGAGCAGAGAGGCCCAGGAAAGTGACGGCGGTGACCAGGGAAGGCTTCCTGGAAGCAGCACCTGCAGAACACGGAAGCTGCCGGGCAGGGCCTGGCCTGTACGAGGGCCAAAGCTGACCCAGGCCCTGCGTTTGCGTGGCCCCTAAGGGTGGGTTTTGTTTGTCGTCTTAAGGGTTACGTTCTAAATGGTTACATAAGTCCTTACCTAATAGCCTCGATCTTGCCTCTTGGCCAATAAAGCATAAAATATTTACGACCTGATCCTTTAAAAGTTTTCCAATCCTTATCCTAAGACATAAAATCCTGAGACAGAATCGAAACCACAGCGGTGGTGTGCAGAGAGCCGTGTGCTGTGCGCCCCGCTCTGCAGACACCGTGGCGTCTCACGGTGCACCACGAAGGGGACGCGCTCCCCACTTTGCAGGGGGTGCGGTAGCCAGTCCCGAGCAGGGGCCGGTGGCTTGTCAGCACGTCTCAGCTCAGATACTCGCGCTGTCCCCTTGGGAGACTGACAGCAGGGGACGCACGTGGAAAACCAGCTCCCATCCGACTGGAACGGAGGGCAGCAGAAGCCAGCAACAGACCGAGCCCTGGTAGGAAGCTCCGGGTGTGGCATCACTCTGTGACCGACGCCCAGGGACGCGGGCACTCGGGAACTTCACCCCACGCTGCTCCTGGCTGCGAAAGATTGAAACCAGCTGAGAGCCCATCTTCAGGGCGCCAAACAGTGGCTCCTCTGATGGACAGGAGGCTGCCAACCTTTTAAAAAGGGAGGACACCGGGGCGCTTCGCAGAGGCCACGGCAACGAGTATCATGCAAATGTGGGGGATGAAAAACTATCGCAGATTTCAAAAATCTTTGAACCAAAATGAACGTAGCCAATCCGCCCATGAACTTTCGACGTGCCCTAGTATTTATTCACCTCTATCGCTGCGCCACAACCCAGCACAGACAGCACGACTCACACGAACTCTTCTCTCCTGGGTGTCTGGAGATCGCGGGACTCAGCGGGGCGGCCCTAGGCTGCAGGTTGGGCCGCTCATCGCTTGGACCCGTGGCCCAGATGCCACTGGAAACAAGCAGAGGCCCCGGAGCCCTTGGCTCAGCACCGGCACATGGCCACTTCTCACTCTTCTGGCACGTGGTCACATCTCTTCTCTTGGCCTAAGCAAGGCACAGGAGCGGTCCAGCCAAAGTCCAGTGACTCTCATCTTTCAAGAAGGGAACTGAAAAGCTACACAGCCAAGGATGTGACCATGGGAGAGATGAAGCACTGGCCCACAACCACAGACTGCTGTAGAACAATCCCCAGAAGTCGGGATGCAACACCGCCCCCTCATCACAGCGACAGCTGGGCGTCCACTCCTCAGAGAGGACGTTCCCCAGGGGGAGGTCCACATCCAAGATGAGCCTTCAAGGCCACCCACTCCCATGCCTCTGTGTGGCTGGCGTCTGTATTGTCCACGACTCTGACCACAAGGGGCTGACACCTGCACCCTGACAGATGGAGCTGACATCTCTGCTACCCTCCATTCTGGGAGTGTCCAGGCTGAGAGAAGATGGACTCCAGGTCCCGAGAATTTCCCACCATGCACCTGCAGCCTCCTGTGCTCAGCACCACACCTACTCAAGGCTCCTCATTTCTGCAGGCCCCAGGTGTACCCTCCATGGCCATCACTGTCCCAAACCTCCCATATCTGTCCCCTGCCCTTCTATGTCATATTTTAAAAATATTTTATTTTATGTATTTGAAAAACAGTTACAGAGAGAGGTAGAGACAGACACAGAGAGAGAGAGGTCTTCCATCCACTAGTTCACTTTCCAGATGGCTGAGCTGGAGCTGAGCTGATCAGAAGCCAGGAGCCAGGAGCTTCTTCCAGGTCTCTCATGTGTGGGGGGGGGGGGGGGGGCAAGGACTGGGGCCATCCTCTGCTTCTTTCCCAGGCCATAGCAAGGAGCTGGATTGGAAGTGGAGCAGCTGGGACTTTAACCAGTGCCCATATGGGATGCTGGCATTGCAGGCTGGGGCTTTAACCCATTGTGCCACAGTACCATCTTTCCTGCCCCCTTCTATTTCTTTTAAGACAAGAACTTTTAGTGGCTGAAATCATATCAAAGGCATCCAGTGGGTCAGAGCCTTGACGGCTCCATCCTGGCAGAGCTGCGAGGCCAGGTCGGGGGGACGTCCGAGAGTCAGGAAGAGCTAGGGGCATCCATGGCAGAAAGTTCAGCATCAACACACGCATGTGTGGTGTGTATGGATGTGTGGTGTGTGTGTGTGTGTGTGGTGTGTATGGATGTGTGGTGTGTGTGTGTGTGCATGGTGTGTATGTATGTGTGGTGTGTGTGTATGCGTGTATGTATGTGTGGTGTGTGTGTGCGTGGTGTGTATGTATGTGTGGTGTGTGTGTGTGTGCGTGTATGTATGTGTGGTGTGTGTGTGTATGTGTGGTGTGCGTGTGTGTGGTGTGTAAGTATGTGGTGTGTGTGTGTGTGGTGTGTATGTATGTGTGGTGTGTGTGTGTGTGTGTGGTGTGTATGTATGTGTGGTGTGTGTGTGTGCGTGTATGTATGTGTGGTGTGTGTGTGTGTGGTGTGTATGTATGTGTGGTGTGTGTGTGCGTGTATGTATGTGTGGTGTGCGTGTGTGTGGTGTGTAAGTATGTGTGGTGTATGTGTGTGTGCGTGGTGTGTATGTATGTGTGGTGTGTGTGTGTATGTGTGGTGTGCGTGTGTGTGGTGTGTAAGTATGTGGTGTGTGTGTGTGTGGTGTGTATGTATGTGTGGTGGGTGTGTATGGTATGTATGTATGCATGGTGTGTGTGTGTGTGGTGTGTATGGATGTGTGCTGAGTGTGTGGTGTGTTTGCAGTGTGTATATATGCATGGTGTGTGTGTGTGGTGTGTATGGTGTGTGTGTGTGGTATGTGTGTGTGTATACGTCATGTATGTGTGTGTGTGGTGTGTGCATGTATATGCGTGGTGTGTGTGTATGTGTGTGTGGTGTGTATGGTGTGTGTGTGTGGTGTGTATGTGTAGTATGTGTATGTGTGGTATGTGTGTATATGCATGGTGTGTGTGTATGTGTGGTCTGTGTGTGTATGTATGGTGTGTGTATGTGTGGTGTGTATATGTGTAGTGTGTGTGTATGCATGGTCTGTATGTGTGTAAAGAAATGGACCTTCAAAAATCTTTCTGTAAACATCTCCTAAAATTTAAAGACAATTCTGGCAATGAAAAGTAAGAAAATTCAGACTAACCCTTTGGCTGAAGCTACTGGACAAAAGCCTGGACAAGGCACGCTTCTAAAATACGTTTCAGAATGAAGTGACCTCCAGGCCCAGACTCGATGGGGGGTGAGGCCGGCACTGCCAGCCGGCAGCCCTGTGCCATTTGTTCCTCAAGAAACAGCTGGCGCTTAGCAGCCCGTGTGGGCAAGGGACAAAGGGCCCATGTCCAGGACCTGCGCCAGGTGGGGCTCCTGTCACCACCCGGTCAGCGGAGACCCCAGAGGGCCACAGAGTCAGCGTGACCAGCAGAAGCTCAGCTCTGGCATGAACCATGGACTCGAGACCCTCCTAATAATACACTAAGCCCCTGGCCCCCAGCAGGCAGGGGAGCAGGCCACGCCCCCCCCCCCCCCCGGAGATGGACGACCCTCCCAGCTGGTAGGGGAGAGGGCCACACATACACACACACACCCGAGATGGACAACCCTCCCAGCTGGTAGGGGAGTGGGCCACACATACACACACACACACACACCCGAGATGGACAACCCTCCCAGCTGGTAGGGGAGTGGGCCATACATACACACACACACACACACCCGAGATGGACAACCCTCCCAGCTGGTAGGGGAGAGGCTGCAGATCTCAGCGCCAGTTTTGTTCCAGCTGCACGCTCAGCCAGGTCTGTGATGTCCCTGATGGTGAGGTCGCGGTTAAAAACACAACCCCACGGCATTACCTGTGCCTAAGAGCATTGCGATTCCCTTTGCAGCAGTCAACCCTGGGACACGGCTCACGGCACTCACGGCTGCCTCTGTGGCTGCAAATGGGGCATTGGGGCTTGTTTTCAGCAACTGGGCTCCTGAGCAAAAGGGCTAGGACAG
The DNA here is from genome assembly GCA_949820135.1 of Sylvilagus floridanus. Taxonomy (NCBI): domain Eukaryota; kingdom Metazoa; phylum Chordata; class Mammalia; order Lagomorpha; family Leporidae; genus Sylvilagus; species Sylvilagus floridanus. The sequence goes on from OX463235.1 coordinate 73,630,588, forward strand.
AAAACGGTGCCTCAGATCCGTGTTTCGCTCCTTACAAGCCGCAGGACCATAGGCAAATTACCCATATTACCACGCCTCATTCCCTTCATCTGTGACATGTGGGTGGTAATAATGACGATGGTGATATGAAACCCGGAGGGGCACTGGGAGACGACAAATATAAGGCCAAGTGCCTGGCAACCACCTAAGCGCTAATAAATGACTACTGCTAATATTAGCAGGAATGAGACCCATGGAATAATGAAGACACAGCACTAATGGTAATAGCTAATAATAATGACAACTGTGGTTAATGGGCCAGAGTTATGGATGAGTCTAGAACCAATGGTTTTCAACATTCTAAAATAAGTAATTAAAGGAACGATATTTTCATAGGACTGCAAGACTCCAGGGCTAACATCGCATATTTTGGAAATAGAAGACTTGGTCTCTGACCCCAGAGGCCCCTGGGGCAGGTTGGGAGATAGGAAATGCACACCTGGGGCCTGAGCTGTGGCATGGCAGCTAAAACAGCCTCCAGCAACAGCAGCATCCCATATCAACACTGGTTCGAGTCCCAGCTGCTCCACTTCTGATCCAGCTCCCTGCTCATGGCCTGGGAAAAGCAGCAGAAGATGGTTCAAGTGTTTGGGCCCCTGCTACCCATATGGGAGATCCAAAAAAAGCTCCTGGATTCTGGCTTTGCCCTGGCTCAGCTCCGCCCATTGCAGCCATTTGGGGAGTGAACCAGCAGATGAAACATCTACCCCTGTCTCTCCCTCCCTCTCTACAACTCGGACTCAAATAAATAAAGAAGAAGGAGGAGAAGGAGGAGAAGGAGGAGAAGGAGAAGAAGAAGAAGAAGAGGAGGAGGAGGAGGAGGAAGAAGAGTAAGAAGAAGAAGAAGAAGAAGAGAAACACACACCCGGGGCTGTGGGCAGCTAAGAGACCCCAGAAGAAAGGAGGTGCCCGTGTCTTCAGGGAGGGAGCAGAAGGCTGTCCAGAGCTCCAGGAAACCCAGGAACACATGGAGCAGAACCAGCCAGGACGGTGTGGCTGTGAGTTGGGCTCTGTAGGAGCGTGAGCCACCGTGAGTGTTTTCCCCCAGGATGGCCGAGAGGCGGCAGTCGCTCGCAGCCCCACACCTGCCCAGCACATCTGCACTGTGCTGCACCAGGGGCCTGCACCCCCAGCCCTCGCTGGACAGGGGCTGGAACAGGGGAGGGGTGGTTCTCGAGGGTCCCACTTACTCTCTCTGACGTCATCATGGCCCACGGGGACACCATGGTCGTCGCTGGCGGCCTTCTCAGAGCTCCTGGTCCTTGAGCCTTTTCTGTGGCCATTTTTACCTAGAGCGAGAAAGACGGCGGGCGTTACTGCCACAGACGCCACAGGTGCTCCAGACAAGAACCAGCCGCTGCTCCGGCATAGCAGCGTCTCCACCTCTGCCTCCTTTGTCCAGAGGAGCTGCCAAGACACCCCGGGACGAGGCCTCCGCTGCCTCCACCCCAGCGCTGCACACCTGGATCATGTGACATCGTCACTGTGATGTGACTGCATCTGGCTCTGCTCTCGGCCATCTGAGAGTCTGGTGCACATCAGTGTGTGATCGGCGAATGAATGGATGAACAGGAGAAGGCGCCAGTGAGTGACGGGATGCACCAACAGGAGGCAGAGCAGGTCTGTGCAGAAAGTCACTGAGTTTGGACTTGAGAAAGTCAGCTGAGGGGCAGGTGCTTGGCCTAGTCCTTCCCCGGGGGGAAGCCCCCCTCCCACATCAGGGTAGCTGGGTCGAAGCCCCAGCCCTGCTCCTGGTTCCGCTGCCTGGACCCTGGAAGCAGTAGGGACGGCTCCAGGAATGGAGTCCCTGCCACCCGTGTGGGAGATGTGAACTGTGTTCCCATCTTCAGCCACCGTGGGCAGCTGGGGGAGTGAACCAGTGGACGGGAGTCGTCTGTCTGACTCTCTCATTCTCTGCCTCTTAAAAGTTTCTGTAAAGTTGGAAAACCAAAAGCAGACAATGGATGGAGTCAACAAGCAAATTCATTTCAGCTGATTCCCCAGTCAACCTCCCCCCATAAAACAAATCACAAAATTGAAGTCGCCAGTAAACCACAATGTTCATAAAGGCTGGGGGAGTAAGGCTGACCCAGAGACCCAGACACGTCCACGGCTGCCTCCGTGTCTGTCTCCATGGCCCCGCATCCGTCTCATTTCTGAGGGCAAAAATGTAGAAATGTCCCGGTTGTAACCACCCATGATGCCTGAGTGGGGGCCGCAAAGCCCTTGGCCAGCATAACTTTGGACGATGCTCAGTCTACCTTGGCAGAAAGCCATTTTACAAAATATATGACGAATAAGCCACAGTCCGGGGACGAGTGCTCCATCCCAGCCCCCCACCCCACACCAGGCATCCAGCAGTCACACGTGCCCATGAGCAGCAGGGCCAGGCTCTGGCCCCAGCTCCCTGAATCCTGAACAAACTGAACCAGGTGCTGCCTACAAATCTGTGCCATTAGAGACTGAAATGAACACGGGAAGGTGTTCCGTGCCCTGGCATCCACCGCACAACGCCCGGTGAGTAGTTGGTTGGCTGCAGAGCAGTTATGGTCATGAGCTCATCCCTGCAGCCATTCAAAGAAACGCGAATTCTATGGGCTTTGTGGTCCCACAGCGGCAGCTGAGGTGGCAGGGACCGGAGGGGGCCACAGAGGGCGCAGCCACACCCGACAGCTTGGGCTCCACTCAAAATTCTACGCTCAGGTGCCAAGCTGCCTTTGTCTCCGCATCGAAGGCATCACTCCCCCCCCCCCACCCCGCCCCAAAATCTGGTAGTCACAGGCACATGGGGCACACAGGGAAACACAACAGCTAATTTTAAGAACTGCAGCATCCCAAGCTGGCTTCCCAGAGCTGGGAGTATCCCCTCCCCTTTATACGTCATGTACAAGCCCTGGTTTCTGGAACCCTGGGCACGGGCAGGAGCATTAGCTGCTGACGTTGGACAGTATTCTGGAAAGGAAGGTGTGGTCTCAGAGCGCGCGGAGTTTCTGCATGACGCCCTTGCCTGGGTGGTGTTTACCTGCATCACCAGGAAGGCAACGCACGCCTGATGCCAAGGATTCTCGCTCACTGTGGAGCTGCGCTCATTGCACCGTGGTGGTTTTTCAAGACACAAGGGGATGGGGGCCAGCAAGGTCTCCCCGCCAGCCGTGCAGCACAGCATGGGAGAAGACCCTCCACCCAACTCCAGAAGCTGCCAAGCGCTCAATAGAAAGGGCTTTGTCTGCAACCCAGTATGCACAAATAACAGCTCTCTGCCTGCTTCCCCCATCCCAGGGCACAAACCAGCACAAAACACAGACTCGGGGATTCTGGGCACAGACGTCCAAACACACGTGGCTCGCTGCCCACTTTGCAGATTCCAGGCCCAGGACTCTGGGCATGAGGCGCCTTCTCACCCCGAGCGTGAAGAAAGCAACAAACAAAGGAACTCGCAGGAGCACAGATGCACCCACTGCGTCTCCGAGCCCGCCAGATGCCACGCGGGAATGCAAGGGGAGGAACACGGAACCTTCGATCACTCACTCGAGTCCCGATGATTATTTGGTTTGTTTCCAGGAAGAACCACAGCCAAGTGGAAGGGGAAAGGCAGGTGAGTCATTGGCACTGGTTTACTTCTCCATGGCCACAAACCAAGTCATCCACTGGGAGGTGGCCGCAAAGTCGGTACACCCCAAAGTCACTGCATACCCAAAACACGGCTCCTTCGTCTTATTCTTCACTCTGGGAGAGTGAAAACAGGACCTGGGATTCAGTCCCTGAACCCCAAAACCTTCCAATTGTGGGGATCTGGAAACTGTTGAAAACAAAGAGAAACAGCTGAATAAATGGAATTACAGAGAAGTAGCTCTCAGGTCCACATGAGGAAGAGTATTCGGGCCATCCAATGAACAGGCAGCCTTGCGGGGACGGGAGCCCTTCGTGCTGCTAAAATCTCTCTGTAGCCTCAGAGGAGGTTTCCAGGTTCTGCGCCCAGACACGAGCCACTGGTGCTTCCAGGAATCCGCACAGGTGGTGGGGAGGCTGCCAGGAACACACGGCCCAGTGCACGTGTTAACCAGTGAAATGTGTGGGCAGCGTCAGGAACGGCCACAGCATCGTCCCAGTGACACTTTCCTGATTCTGATTCTGTACACAGCAGACGGCCAGCCCCCTGGGCCCGGGGGAAAGGGTACCACTGGCTTCCAGTGTGTCAAGCCCCAGAGTGCTGCTCAGCACCCTACAGCGACGCTGTGGGAGGAAGACTGCCACCCCCTAAACTCAGGTTAGTCCCCAAAGCCTTTTTTTGACAGGCAGAGTTAGACAGTGAGAGAGAAAGAGACAGAGAAAGGTCTTCCTTCCATTGGATCACCCCCCAAATGGCTGCCACAGCCAGCGCTACACCAATCCAAAGCCAGGAGTCAGGTGCTTCCTCCTGGTCTCCCATGCGGGTGCAGGGCCCAAGCACTTGGGCCATCCTCCACTGCCTTCCCGGGCCACAGCAGAGAGCTGGACTGGAAGAGGAGCAACCAGGACAGAATCTGGTGCCCCGACCAGGGCTAGAACCTGGGGGTGCCAGCACCGCAGGCAGAGGATTAGCCTAGTGAGCTGCAGCACCGGCCTTTTTTTTTTTTTTTAAGATTTATGTTTATTTTTTGAAAGGCAGAGGGACTGAGCTCTTTCATCCTCTAGTTCACTCCCCAAATAGCTGCAACAGCCAGGGCTGGGTCAGGACAAAGCCAGGAGCCAGGAGCTTCTTCTGGGTCTCCCATGTGAGTGCAGGGGCCCAAACACTTGGGTCATCTTCCACTGCTTTCCCAGGTGCATTAGCAGGGAGCTGGATCAAAGTGGAGTTGCCCAGACTCAAACCTGTGCCCATATGGGATACCAGTGCTGAAGGCGGCAGCCAAGTCCAGAAGTTCACATTCAACACCCCAGGTTGTAGCCCCAGGGTGCCTCCCTCTGCGAGCACCTTCCCAACAGGCTCTGACACCTGTGTCCAAAAGAGCCCAATGCAGAGATGAACATTCCCTGCACGTATCACCATCCACATCAAGCCACCACTTTTGAAGTGGGAAAAGTAATCTGCACTCTACAGTAACTTGCACCCTACTGTACAGAACGGCTGTGACTCCCTACGGAAGCTCATTCACATACCAGCCTCTCCTGCTCGGGGTCCAGACAGGGAGGGTCTGCTGAACAAACACCAAGAAAAAGGTGCATTTGGCCGTGACTGAGAGCCCCTCTTGGGGGGCCCACATCCCGTCTCAGAGAGCCTGGGTCAAGCCCTGGCTTCTCTTCCCCTGAACCAGCTTCCTAGTGAGAGTACCCTAGGGGCAGCTGGTGATGGCTCAAGTACTTGGGTCCCTTGGGGACAGTGCTATGGCACAGAAAGCTAAGCCTCCACCTGTGGTGCTGGCATCCCACATATGTACCAGTTCGTGTCCCGGCTGCTCCACTTCCCATCCAGCTCTCTGCTATGGCCTTGGAAAACAGCAGAGGATGGCCCAAGTCCTTGGGCCCCTGCACCCACGTGGGAGACCCAGAGGAAGCTCCTGGCTCCTGGCTTCACATCTGCCCAGCCCCAGCTGTTGCGGCTATTTGGGGAATGGACTGGCAGATGGAAGATGGATCGATCTCTTTCTCTATCTGCCTTTCAAATAAATAAATAAATAAAATTTTTAAAGAAAAGTGCTTGGGTCCATAGCACCTACTTGGGAGATCTTGATTAAGTTCTGGCTCCTGGCTTTGGCCTGGCCCACTCTAGCTTTTGCAGACATTTGGGGAGTCAGCCACCAAGGAGATCTCTCTCTCTCTCTCTCTCTCTCTCTCTCTCTCTCTTTCTCTTTATGACTTTGCCTATCAATTAAAATTTAAAATCAAACGAACAGGAATGAAAAGTGTGCCATAAACATCACAGCTGGTTTATCATCCTGGGGTGAGGGGAGCTCTGCAAAGCCCCCCACAATTCATTAGGAATGAGGCCGAGACAGCAGCAGGCGGGGAAGCGATGCTCTTCCACCCCAAACCCCTAACCCGTGCAGGCTCTGAGCCTCACAGTTTCGGTTTCCCGCAGGAGCAGTGCCTGTTCACCAGGAACACACAGCCCCCTGACTCCACGGCGCATCTCTGCCTGGAAGATGCTCTGCAAAAAGCCATCAGCCCTTCTTGGCAACTCAGGAGGCCCCCTCTGTCTCCTTCAGAGTCCACATCCCGAGGCTGGCACGTGCTGATGCTCCAGAGAGACCAAGGAGAGTCACCTGCCCATCGCAGCCCTGGATCCGCAGACACGTCAGCCTGCGGGCACTGCGGAGACCTGGCCTTGACCTTCTGTGCTGTTTGCCACGGGGAAAGCAAGCTTTCTTGGGAAGAACGGCTGGCTGCTAGTGAAGCCCCCCACGATAATAATGCCAACTCCCCTGCCATTGTCTGGGAAGCACTGCCAAGCCGCCCACTCATGTCCTGAACACCCCACGCTGCTGCACAACCCTCAACACACCTGCCATGACCTTCTCCAAGGCCCCCTTCCGGGGACTTCATGAGGCAGGGGCCAGGCTGTCTTGCTCTGCCCCTCGCCCGCACCCAGCACCTGGCACCCGCCACAGCTTCCTGATAGAGACCCGCGGGATAAAGGACGGACTCGCCGGAGCATAGCACAGTCCAGGACGCCAGCATGCAGAATGCATTTGCAGCTACTGACAAGGTAAAGGGAGGAGGCAGGCGTCGGTCCCCTGTTTGCAGAGGAAGAAGTTACGATCAGGAGCCAAATCCCAGGCCCTGGACCTTGTGCTCAGAATCCCACTCCAGGCCCCCTGCTGCACCCCAGTGACTTGCAGAACCTAACACACATGTCCCCCACCCACCCCACCCTACCATCCCCACGCCAGGCTAAACACAGAGCAGAAACGGAAAACAAAACTGCATGTGGATTTGATTCAAGCGACCAAACCAAAAAGTTAAAGAGGAGAGGGGCTTGCGAATCTTCCAAGTCCTTGAGCAAGTAGGATCGTCTCAGCCCCGGTTCTTCCTCAGTGTAAACGCCACCCAGCACCCAGAGCCACGGACAGAAGGAAAGGAGCCCACGGCACACGGAGCTGCCGGCACAGCCACGGTGCCGCCTACCGACACAGCGTCTCCAAGCTCCCGCCGTCAACCCGCGGTGGCCGGGCCACCTCTTAATCTCCGTAACTCCCAGGAACAAGGGAGCATCTGCCAGGTGCTGCTCAGGTTGCACCGCCCACTGAACCGCTGGCTCAGGATGTCCACAAAATGCAACAGAGCAGAGCTGTGTGTGCAGAGGGGGAGCCCTCTAGGGCACCCCGCGTCCCTCCTCCTCCCCCTCCTGCCGCACTGCACTTGCTGTTCGACCACAGACCGTTTCCTCGCCGGGAGCTCTGTGACAATGCCACACACGGGCCTTGTTTCAGGGAGGGCCACTGCCCAGCGGGGAATTCAGCTACAACCCTGCTCACTCCCCTCCCTGGAAAAACCGGGGTCCCAGCCCCCTGCAATCCGGGCAAAGCACCATTAAGAGAAAGCCTCACTTACAAGGTGTGTAATAAACCAAGTAGAAGCCACTTCCCCAGGGTAAGGCCGGCAGAAACAGAACAAGGGTGTGCGAAGGGTGTGCGACCGAGAGCAACCCCACTGGGCTTTCCAAGCCGCCTGCAGCCAAGTCCACGTGGGCACGCCCAGGGCAGCGATCCTCCAGCAGGCAAAAGATTGAAACGACCTACTGAGAGCTGGCGGGAGGGGATCCTGGCTGGGCCACCGCTGGCTGGCAGAGCTTCCCCCAGAGCCACCTGCCAAAACAGGCCAGCCCGATCCCCTGGCCAAATCGGAAATGCACTGCCCAGGAGACGCCAAGCGTGAAGGCTGAAGAGGCAGGCAGAGAAGGGAGAGGTGTCCTGTAAAAAGAGCCTTCGCCCAGGGCACCGGCCGCCCAGCTCGCCAAGGGGCTGCCTGTGGCTCCAGGAGCGAGAGCCCAGATGCAGATGCGGTCAAGGTTAGCACTGGGGAAGTGCAGCTGTGGTCTCCAGGGAAGGGGGCGCAGGGACTCTACGGGACTGCTGCGGGGAGGCTCGCTCCTGCTCACACTCATCCCAGACACAGGGACAGAGAAGCCGCGCCCCCTCTGCCTGCCCAGCGCCAAAAGCTACTTGCCTGGTGATGGCGTCTCCGGCGCCAGCTTCTCCCTCTTGGGAGTTTTCTTGGGCTTGGTCGCCCTCTTGGGCAGCCTGGGTTCGGGCGGATGCGGCTCGCGCTCCTCCGCCCCGGCCCCTGCGGGCAGCGGCGGCGAGACGGGCTGGAGCTCTGGCTCCGGGCGCGCGTAGTAGGGATCCCTTGTCCAGACATCCTGTGTGTAGTAGCCGGGCTCCTCGAGGGCTGCGCCCTGGGCTCCCACCCAGGGCAGGGCCACCGCCAGGAGCGCCAGGGCCAGCGCCGGCGCGGCGGCCCCACGGCGGGTCATGCCCACTCGGCCCGCGCCCTGGGCAGGTCACCGGGAGCTCCGGACGGGACGGGCGGCGGCCGCAGAGGCTGCGCGGGCTCGGGCGCCAGGCAGGGCAGTGCGGCGCGCGCTTGGGACAGGCCCGCCAGGCTGGGCTGGGACTGGGAGGGCTGGGCCAGGGCGGGCAGGGGCGCGCCCAGGCGCAGGGCGGGCACAGGGGCCCCGGCCCCGCCCTTCCTCTCTCCCTCCCTTTCCCCTGCAGACCCTGCGGTTACTGGCTCTGGGAGGCAGGTGTTGGAGTCCTTCCACCCATGGGCAGTGTCCAACCTCCCCTTCTGGGCTCCCCCCAGTGCTGGCCAGTGTGTGGGCCTGCTGGGCGCCTGCTTCCCCTGAGACTAGGAGCTCCAGTCTTGAGAGGAAACCTGGGGGCCCATCTGTTGCATCATTCATTTTGCAGGTAGAGAACCTGACCAAGCAGAGACTCCCCAAGGTCCTAAAGCAAACAAAGCCGAAGCCCCGCCCCTCCCCCCTCTCCCCACCCCCACTGCATCCCCCAGCACCCTGGCCCAGCATCAGACAGCATCGCTCCACCTGCCAAGATCCTGTTTCAGGAACCATGGATGAGGAATTCCTGGAGTCCCCAGGGTTCCGGGGAGTAAAGTTCCACAGAGGTGGGGCTCCATGGCCCGGCAGGACCTGGCTCCAGCCTGAGGCTGTGATCTGGTGGGACCTCAGGAGAGAGGGCGGAGTTACCCCAAGGGCTGCCATCCTGGTCTCCCAGGAGGGCACCGGCTTCACACAGGGAGCAGTCCTGGCCCGGAGGCTCTGGGCTCACTCCCTGCCTGACTGTGCCTTCTCACTGGAGCCCCAGCACAGCCCTGCAGTGCCTGTCCTCCAGGCTGGGAGTTGGGGAGCCAGGGACTGTACTGGTTTTCTGTTGGTGCTGGGACAAATGACACAGGCAGTGGTTTAAATTGGCACCTACTTGTCCCCCACAACTCTGCAGTTAGGCGTCTGAGGCAGGGGACACCAGGCTCAAGTCGAGGTGCCAACAGGACTGGGTAGTCTCTGGGGAGGGAGCCTCTCCCAGGCATGTGGGGCAGGGGCTCAACTCCGTCCCTGGCAGGCGCAGAGCCAGGTGCAGTGTGTGTGCTGCCCGTCTGCTGGGGCCAGTCTGGGTCCTGTGCACTGCCTACGCTGCTTCAGGGGTCTGGCCCTCCTCGGCACGTGGGCCCTACCTCTTGGAGCACTGGCAGGTGAGTCCTCCCCATCTTTAAATCGTCTTCCCTGTACCACGTTTCCTCCTCCCAGCTAGAGAAAGTCCTCAACTTCCCAGGGCTCTCGTGGTGAGAGGAAGCCACCCAGGTACTCCAGGATACTCACTCTTAATGTGGAGTCCATATTACCAACCACGCAGCCTAATTTACTGGAAGGTTCCAGAGATTCAGGGTGGGAGTTGGTGGGGAGGGTCCATGATACCTACCCCAGGGACAGACTGAGCCACAAGACCTTGGTAAGACCCTCACCTTCCCAGTCCCGTCTGCGATACAACCCCATAATGCCACTGGTCCAAACCTGGATGTTCCAGTGTGGAAAGACACATTTCTTAGGGCCGGCACCATGGCTCACTTGGTTAATCCTGCACCTGCAGCGCCGGCATCCCATATGGGTGCTGGGTTCTAGTCCCGGTTGCTCCTCTTCCAGTCCAGCTCTCTGCTGTGGCCCGGGAAGGCAGTGGAGGATGGCCCAGGCCCCTTGCACCTGCGTGGGAGACCAGGAGGAAGCACCTGGCTCCTGGCTTCAGACCGGCATAGCTCCAGCCTTAGCAGCCATTTGAGGGGTGAACCAACAGAAGGAAGACCTTTCTCTCTGTCTCTCTCTCTCACTGTCTAACTCCATCTACAAAAAAAAAAAAAAAAAAAAAGATATTTCTGAGAGCCCAGCCCTGCAGGGAGCGGGCTTGGGCCAGGACAGCGGCCATGCTCTGCCCTGGCCTCCCCGATTTGCCACCTTGTTTTTCCTCTCCGTCCTTTGAGGCCAGTCTTCAGAGGCTCCTGGGTTGAAAGCCACAGCAGATTGGCCAGAGTGAGTGGAGACTGAAGGCAGAGTCTCCCGGAGCCCCTTTGGGAGAAGCAAGAACCTCGGAGCTGGCTATCAAAGCCCCAGGACATTCCAGAACCAAAGCCAGCAGAGGCCTCCAGAGTGAGAGGCCAGGAGGGCCCCTCCACCTCCCATCGCACTCCAAGAAGGCGTGGGCCCTGCGAATGCATCCACCTCCTGCAGGACAGATCCCAAGGGCTCGCTCACGGGGCCATTTGATCTGAGCACAGAAGCTCCAGGCAACAAATAGATCAGCGCAGGTTTCAGCAGCAAACTGGAAAGGCCCAGCAGCGAGCGGAACACCCGAGACTCCAGCTGGCTGGGCAAAGCCTAACCAAAAACCCACCTGGCACCCTGGCCACAGGGGCTACAGCAGCTGCCCAGGCCCTGGGCTGTGCCCGGCACCACCTCCCTCAGAGCCTTGAGAGCCAGCTGAGCATGCAGACAGACCCCAGGCCCACCCAGACCTACAGGGCCTCCGAGGGCTGGGCTCAAGCAGGCAGATGGCTGGGAAGTAATTTTGGAAGCAGCAGGACTTAAGACTGATTTTCCCTCTCCCATTTAACAGGGAGAACTGATCACGCCAGGACACGCAGGGAACTAGTGATGGTCAGGGCTAAACCCTGCCCTTCCACCTTACCCACAGGTAGGAGTCAGGGACCCCAGACCCATAGGCTCTGCAAACCCTGGACAGCTTTCCCGGCCCCTCTTAGTAAACAACCTATCAGACACCCGCCCTGCAGCATCTGGGAGGCAGCCAGAGAACGCGCCACCCAAACATGGAGTCGGTCGGGAGACGAGTGCCGCTCATCCGTCCTCTCCCCCTTACTGCTCGCTTGTTTGTTTTCCCCGGAGAGGCAAAGAGCTAAAGCAAGCAAATAGAACAAGAATTTATTGCACTGATGCCAGTTCTCCCAGCACAGCAGCCCACGCTGGTTCCTGCCGTGCCCCTTGTCTGCCTCTGACTCCCTCTCGCGGGGGCTGCAAAGCTGGAAGCTTGCTGGGCACAGAGTTCACGGAGCGGAGGAAGACCAGGTGGCAATGCCATGCTCTTCCTCTTGGTCTCTGGGCTTCCGCCTGCCTACCTAGGAGGGCACCCAGATCCCTCAGCTTCCCAGGTGAAGCCTTCTCCACTCTCTTCCGATGACTCCCGATGCATCCGTGAGTCCTGTGGCTTCTCCTGGTCCCTGCTCTGCAGCTCACCTCTTCCTGTGTCCCGGCTGCTGGTCTCTGTGGTGTCAGGCCTGTGGGTACTTGCCCAGCAGGTGCCCCTGCTTCTGGCCTGACTTGGAGTCCCCTCTGTACTCAAGGCTCCAGCGAGTCACCTTCAAACACCCATGCTCAAGGTCAGCCTCTTGCTCACCCAACCCCCAGCCCTTCTTGGGGAGAGCCAAGGCTTAGCTTCTCACCCAGACTTTTCACTCCCCAAAGGGCAGCAGTGGCAAGGCCTGCTCCTCGTGACCCCTTGTACACCACTAGATGCTCTTTATAAACATGGTTATTATCATCGGTTAATCTTACATCCTCCCCAGAAACCAACAGGGTACAAGGAAGACAGACAATTCTCAGTAACTCGTTGTGTGACAACAACATTTCTCATAACATCAAAGATGCGCTTCCTTCCAAGACCCTTCTGTTCTGAACCTAAGCATTTTTCTGTTGGCTTCCACCTGGGACCTTCTCGAAGAGCTTGGTCAAGTGCTGCCTCTCCCAGAGCCTTAGCCATGCCATAAAACCAAACCCCAAGCTGGGAGCTGCAGGTGGCCACACTGGGAAGCAAAAGGACAGCCCGGGGCCCCTCCTGATGTCTGAGTTTGTCCAAGGATGCTCTTTAAAGAGAACTCATCGCTTACTTCCCTCGAGAACCTGCTAAGCGGGTTTCTGTTGGGCAAAGTGAGCTGCTGTTTGTCCATCCACTCACCCCCGGATTCAGGGTCTGCTGAGCCAACTTGTGTTACACAACATGAATGCGTCCTGGTCAAACCATCCCCAAACAGCCAACACAGCCAACGGTTTTTCAAATATGTATGAGCCCCACAGAGATTTATGTACCGTTTGACAAGGGCAATAGAGTGCCCAGGTCCAGAGCACGTCCTGTTGAAGCAAATACTGTCATGGCGTCGACACATTTTTCATTATGGGCTCTCACACCTGCTCATTTCCCTAATTATCCCTGAGACTCTCACACCTGCAGAGAGAATGAAAATGGAAATCTAGGGGGAGGCGGGGGGAATAAGCAATTTGAAAAATTAGCTGCTATATAAAGAAAAATACACACTCGGCACAGCGATTGCTAAAAATACAGTCTCGAGGTAGATGCTCCGGGAGAGAGATACTAAGTTGTTATGGCAACTACGACCCTAGTGACAAAGCCAGAGGGTTTTCCCTCCTCGCTGCCTTGTTGAGATGTGGTGGTTCAAACAGCAGTGTCCTTCCTAATGTCCTCAATCTCACTGCCACATAATTACCTCTTCACATCCCATATTACCGCTGACCCCTGTCGGTTCTGTGTCTCGGGTGCGTCTGACTCTCCATTCAAGCACCTGCCCCACCCCAGCCCCTGCAACTCAGGGCCGCCCCTCGCTGTGCCTCTGCGCTGTGATTTCATTTTCAACGCGACCTCTGGGAAAACTCGCTTTGGCACGAGATTTTTCCAATTGCAAACAACAAGATGCTGTTGTGAAAGCAGTCAGGACGCCACACCCACAGACACTTAGGGAGACACTGAACTTAGAACAGCTATGCCTGCAGAGGGTCCTCAGACACCAGCATTTCTTGGACACTTACCATGTGCAGGGCGATTTATGGAAGCGATGATGCTTCTCCTATGTGCTGGCTTTTCTCCTTGGGCTCCCTCTGGGACCTCCACTCCCCCCCAAGCCACCTCTGTACCTGGGGGCTGTCCCTTAGGGTCACAGTGTCCTTATCCTCTGGTTTCTGTCTGGGGCTGGACTTGGGAGGAACTAGCAGGAAACAGACAGGTGAGGAGAGAGAGAGGTCTGGTTATTCTTCTCCCGGCAGCTGCCTGGCATCCAGCCCCATTTTGGCTCCCAGGGTCCTGACATGGCTGCATCCCTCTGCTGCCTTGGGGCACTGCCTGGGCTCCTGCTCTGCAGGCCTGGGGTGACAACGACATCACTTTCCTCTTGTGCCTCGATATCCCCTGTTTTTTCCCTCCTCCCTGCCCACACTTCTGCACTTTGGTTAATCTGCCTGCGTTACCCACATGAGCCTCTGCTTCCTGCTGGGTCCCTGGCTAATACAACCCACCTGGAGAGCCTTGTGGGGGCAGAGGAAGTGTCCCCTCCCACTGTGCAGGACACTGGAAGGGGTTACGTCCCCTGCTGAAGGTTTTCCAATTCACAAGCACTTGACTCAGTCCAAAGGTTTGGATCCAAAACTTCTGGCTCCATCAATCTCAGGCCATAGAAAGTCTGGCCCATTGTATGGCCCAGGACGCATTTAGGCAGAGTGGCAGAGGAGGTGCCACGTGGGCACCCACACGGGGGATGTGGCCGGGGAGTGGGAGGAAGCCTTTGGCCCCTGTGGATCTCTGCTCCTCCTTCCAACAAGAGTGCTTGGGCGCTAAGTCCCTCAAGTCAGAGACTCAGGGCTGCTGCTGTGGTCGCTGTGTGTACAAGGTCTGAGACCAGAAGCACCGATCTCTGCACAATGAGAAACAGCGTGAGAAGCCGAGGCAAACCCAGGAGGACGCTGCTGTGACCCCAGCCTCCCACAGCCACAGGAGTGGAGCCTGGGCCAGAACCAGCAGAGAGGACCCCCGAGGCCTGAAGCTCATGTACTCCTTGCTGTCCCCTCCACCAGGGCACCGGGCCTCTGAAGCCACAATACCAGGTGCCACACACTTGGTGAGGCCCAGGGCTAGGAAACATGGTCCATGTCCAAGGCCACTGTCAGGCCACAGAACCGCAGCCCAGGGTCCCACTGAGGTCTCTGAACAGAACCTCTTCCCCTCCCCCCCATGTCTGGATAGGGAGGGAATGCCACAGGACAGAGATCAAGCCCACGGGGTAGGATGAACCCAACTAGCGGGACATCCAATCAACTCCTAGAGCAGACACAGGACAATGGAAACCTCACAGTCGGTAACATTAAAGGAGCCGAAATGGGAGCAGACCACCTGTGTGAAAAAGTCCCAGGTGAGTTTTTGGGGTAAACTCACCAACCCTTTAAAAAAGCTAAAACTGGCCGGCGCCGTGGCTCTATAGGCTAATCCTCCGCCTTGCGGCGGCGGCACACCGGGTTCTAGTCCTGGTCGGGGCGCCGGATTCTGTCCCGGTTGCCCCTCTTCCAGGCCAGCCCTCTGCTGTGGCCCGGGAGTGCAGTGGAGGATGGCCCAAGTGCTTGGGCCCTGCACCCCATGGGAGACCAGGTAAAAGCACCTAGCACTTGGCTCCTGCCATCGGATGAGCGCGGTGCGCCGGCCGCAGCGTGCCGACCGCGGCAGCCATTGGAGGGTGAACCAACGGCAAAGGAAGACCTTTCTCTCTGTCTCTCTCTCTCACTGTCCACTCTGCCTGTCAAAAAAATAAATAAATAAAAATAAATAAATAAAATAAATAAATAAAAAAGCTAAAACTCCTCTCTCACGGACATAGAAAAGGTAAAAGCTGCTTAGGTCACTGTTTGAAGTTAAAATAATCTTAAGTCTAAAACCAGAGAATGAAAATACAAGAATATTCAAACATTACGAACATCTTAAAACATCTTAAATCAAACATTAGCTAACCAAATCCAACAACTGTCTTTTTAATGTGGTGTAATCAAACAGGCCTCCTTATAAGAGTACAAGGATGGTTCAACAGCAGAAAGTCCATCCATGTAATTCAACACACAGAACCAAATCGGTGCATACTTCTGAATCAGAGCAGCGTTTCAGGGGCTAGCGGTTAGCCCAGGGCGGTTAAGACTGGGTAAGATGCTAACACCACTTCACAGGGCCTGGGTCCTCACTCCAGCTTCCTGCCGATACAGACTCTGAGCTCACTCCCGCCTCCCCAGAAGGCCAGCTGTCAGCTGTTCCGGGCTACGCTGGCTTGGGTGCAGGTCAGAAGCCCCTGGTGGAGCAGTACAGCAGGTCTTTTGCTGCTAGGGTCTGGACACTCCTTGATTTGTTCAGAGCTAGAAAGACACCTGTCAGGCAGGGAGGGGCTCGATTTCCTGAGTTCCATTCCTGTCTCGGAGCTGACTATATGGAGATGAAGGATTTATACAGAGGGCACAAGGAGAGCAGGCAGAGAACATGCCAGGAGGTGATGGCGCAGTGTCAGTATCCAACAAATTAATACTCACAACAGGAAGCAAAGAAGAATCCCAAAAGAAAAATGAGCAAAGGGTAGGAATAGGCTATTTACAGAAAACATGAGCAATGATCTGGCTCCTTAATAATCAGTGAAATGCATGTTTGCAGGAAGAGGCATCAGGTGACAACTATTAGCAGGGCAAAAATCAGAACGTCGTATGGTGCCAAGAGCAGGTGACAAAGTGGGTGTATAGGAACCCCTGCACCGCCCACGAGCAAGGACTCGTGCTCCTGAAAGCCCCCTCCGTGTGCCTGCACTGTCTGAAGCTGAACCTCCCCTCCCACGGGCTCCACAGCTGTGGATTCAACCCAGGGAACATGGAAAATATTGAAGAAACCCTTCCTTCTTGTAGTTATATCCTCAACAATACAGTGTGACAACTATTGGCATAGCGTTAACATTGTAACAGGCATTGTAAGTAATACAGGGATGCTTTAAAGTATGTTGGAGGATGTGTGTATAGGCAAATACGATGCCATTTTGTTCAAGGGATGTGAGCCTATGTGGATTGTGTTTTCCACGGGGATTCCTGGACTCCCCAATGGTTACCAGAGGATGATTGTATTCATAAACAACATTAAACATCATCCATTCAAAGCAAAAGAAAACTTGAGCTAAGTCGGTTTCCTGTTAAAATTGTGCCAATAGAGAATACTGCGCTGACCCAGGACACAAGCCACTACAACCATTCCTCACGCTGCCTTTCAAAACGCCTCCATCAGCTGACCTGATTTTCCTTCTTTGCTGCTAAACCTAATAAACCAGCCCAGTTTCAGGGCACTGCTTTCTAGAGTCAGCCCAAATTAGCACTCTGGTAATGCAGATTAACATTTTATTCTTCCATAGATTTCCGATGCTTTTATAGAGTGAGAGAAATACAGAATAAACAAACAAATGCAGCACATTAAAAGCAGTTGTAGGGGCCGGCGCTGTGGTGCAGCAGGTTAAAGCCCTGCCCTAAAGTGACGGCATCCCATACAGGCACCGGTTCTAGTCCTGGCTACTCCTTTCCAATCCAGCTCTCTGCTATGGCCTGGAAAGCAGTAGAAGATGTCCCAAGTCCTTGGGCCCCTGCACCTGCGTGGGAGACCCGGAAGAAGCTCGTGGCTCCTGGCTTTGGATCAGCTTAGCTCTGGCCGTTGTGGTCATCTGGGGAGTGAACCAGCGGATGGAAGACCTCTCTCACTGCCCTTACCTCTCTCTGTAACTCTTTCAAATAAATAAAATAAATCTTTAATAAAAAAAAAAGCATTTGTAACGTCTCCTGTTTGCCATCCCGGCACTGTGTTATATAAATACCCCTAGAGAGTGAGAAAAATAGATGACCAGTTCTTAAACTACAATTACCTGACCAGGGTTAGGGCGCTGAGCAGACCCCAAGCACAGCCACAGCAGGGCATTAAATCCAATGAAATTACACCTGCCCCTCAGGCACACAGCAGGAAGCACATTTGGTTTCTAAGTCTTGGCATCAGTCTTCACACTGGATACACTGATGGCTGCCTCCGTGCTGTGAAGCATACTCCAAGCGCCAGCATACTGGGAGTTGGTGGGAGCGGCAGACCCCTTGTCTGCCTTCTAAGCCCACTTCCCCTGTGGGTGAGATGGAAACTGGTTCTCCCATCGGGTTACAAACTCTGTTGTTAAGAATCCATTTCTATCCATAAGAAACATAGATGCTTAGCCTTCAGGATGTTCAAGGCTGAACATCAGAAGCTCTGGGGACCCAACCCACATCTGCAACCACTGTATCAGGCCGCACCGAACCCTTGCCTCTGGGGCTGGCACTGTGGTACAGCGAGTTAAGCCACAAGCTGCAATGCCAGCAGCCCATATGAGCGTGCTTCAAGTCCCAGCTGCTCCACTTCCAACCCAGCTCCCCGCTAACGTGCCTGGGAAAGCAGCAAAATGGCCCAAGTGCTTGGGCTCCTGCCACCCTCACAAGAGACCCACATGGAGTTCCAGGCTCCTGGCTTCAGCCTGGCCAGCCCTGGACATTGAAGCCATTTGGGGGAGTGAACCAGATGGGAGCTCTCTCTCTCTTTCTCTCTCTTTCTCTATGTAACTCTGTCTTTCAAATAAATAAATAAATCTTTTTAAAAAATTAATCTTTGTCAAGCCTGAGCTTCCAAACTGCAGTGGAAAAAAGAGAAAGCAGTTTGGTTCCCACTCTTTCCTTCTTCTTGGAAGAGTTAAAGCTTAGCCTTTAGTGTCCAGGCAGCCTGACACCCCTGCCCCCGCCCCACCCCAGGGCTCTCCCAACCAGGGAAGCCCAGCAGGGGAGGTGCAGTGGGCAGGGGGACCAGGCAGTCAGCCCAATGGGGCCTGGCTCACCCATCCTGACCCCACCCTCACTGGCTGTGCCGCCCAGAGCAGGGTGAATGCAGACCCCAGCCTCAGTTTACACATCTGCAAAGTAAGGCAATCCTATTCTGACCTGGTGAAAAATAATTTTTGAAAGGCAAAGCGACAGTGAGAGAAGGAGACAGGGATCCCCATCCTCTGGTTCACTCCCCCAAATGACTAAAACATCCAGGGCTGGGCCAGGCTGGAGCCAGGAGCCAGGAACTCCATGTAGGTCTCCCGTGTGGGTGGCAGGGGCTAAGGACTTGGGCCATCTTCCACTGCCTTCCCAGGTGCATTAGCAGAGAGCTGGACTGGAAGCAGAGCAGCCAGGACTTGAACCAGCCCTTCAGTATGGAATGTCAGTGCCATAGCATTGGCTTAACCTACTGCACCACAACACTGGCCCCCAGCCAAAAAATAAAAAATTGTATGGATAATTTAATAATTTAATAAAAGCAATGTGTTCACAGCTAAATGGACATCTGGGCACAAGGAGTCTTGGTCTCTTGGGCTGCCACTGGGTGGCTACTGAACAGCAGAATTGTAATTCCCACAGCTCCAGAAGCCGGGGCACACAATCGAGGCACAGGCAGAGTGGTGTCCAGTGAGGACCGGTTTCCCCTCACTGAGCAGGGGGCAGATGAACACCCTTGGACCTCTTTAAAAGGACACAAATCCCACTCCCAAGGACCCCTCCTCGGTGAGCTAGTCATTCCCCAGACGCGCTCCCGACCCCACAGGTGAATTCAGAGCACAGCACACGGCAGGGGCACACGGTAAGGCCTCTGCACCCACGTGGGAGACCTGGAAGAAACTCCTGGCTCCTGGCTTCAGATTGGTGCAGTTCTGGCCTTTGCGGCAAACTGGGGAGTGAACCAGCGGATGAAAGACACCTCTCTCTCTCTCTCTCTCTCTCTCTCTCTCTCTCTCTGCCTCTCCTCTCTCTGTGCAACTCTGACCTTCAAATAAATAAATAAATCTTTAAAAAAAAAGAAAGAAAGGAAGAAATTGCCTCTCAGGTGCACATGGCCTGCACTGCACTTCCTCCCAGCGTGCGCTCCCTGTCCGTGGCTCGGCTGAGACCTGGGGTGCCTGCCTCACTCATCCCTCCCCAGGCCCTCCCCCGGACCCCAGGTGAAGAGACCCTGGGGGTAGAGAGAAGGCCCTGCTGTCCCCATGGGACCGCACCTCTGTCGCCATCCTCGGGAGGCCGAGGAGCTTTGGGAAGCGAGGTGCCTCCCTGCCTTCCAGGGCCCCTTGAAATGACGCCGTAGTCTCGTCTCCTTCGGAGCCAGAAACGCTGTGGCCAAACCAATCCGTCTGCTCACCGGCGGCGAGATCCAAATCGAGCCCGCGGTCCGCCAGGTGGGGCTGCAGCCGGACAGAGGAGCAGGAGCACCCGCCGTCCAGGCTGCGTGGTGGGCCCGGGCCTCCCCTGTCTCCGCAGAGCCCTCTGTGAACTCTCCTCACTCAGCGAACGCCGGCGAAGGGCGTCGGAGAAAGAGCCGGTGTGCCTTCAGAAAGGCGAGGGAATCGCTGACCAACACCAGTCAACGACATTTCCTTCGTCCCATGAGCTTGTCTCTCCTCTTCCAGGCCTTGGTGTAAACGTGACCTCCGCAGACAGCCCCTTCCAGAAAATTCTGCCTCAAGTAGGCCTGGCCCCTCAGTTCCTGGCCTGCGTCCGGTTCCTTCTCTCCAGGGCGCCCGCCCCCACCTCACTGCCCCCCGACCCCGGTGTCCAGCCGGGGAGTGGGTGAGGGGTTCACAGATGAGCGTCTGTCTTACCGGCTCTGGTCGCACCGCCCCCAGCACAGCCCTGGCACGGGGTTCCCCAGACACCAGTCTTTAGCTGTGTCCCAGAAGCCCCCTCCCCACTGCTCTTACACGCCCACACCCTTCCCAGGGCACGCCAAGCGTCTCCCTCTCCTCCCTCCCCATTGGGGCTGTCCAGCGCCCACCACCACCTAGCCGCACCCATATCCCAGCCTCCAGCCCTCTCCCTCCACGCACCCACCTGAGCCTCAAGCACTGTGTCTACACCTTCCTGAGGCCTGGGCGCCTGTGCATTGTGAGGCTGCAGTCGCCGAGGGTCCCCTCCGCAGACACCCTGGGCCAGGCAGGTGGCAGGGAGACGCGGGGCCACGGGACAGAGCAGGCTTTGCAGCCCCGCTGGATGGTGCAGCCCCCACACAGCTGTTTCCCTGTGGGCTTTTCCACCGGGGGTGAAGGGAAGCGAGAACAGGATGAGCCAGCAACATGGCCTGGCGGCCGGGCTGTTTCCTGACTTACTGACCCTTCCGGAGTGACTCGGGAGCCCTGGGCTACGAGGGCACCAGCTTCTGGGCAGGCCACAGCTCCAGACGGAGCAGTACCGGGCCCCAGCCCTGTGCAGGAGCCACTCCGTGCCTGAGCGGCCCCATCTGCAAACTGGGCAGTCAGGCAGGGGATCCTGGGCTCCTCCCCCCAGCCCCTGACTCTCAGAGGTGCAGTGGCCATGCCCCTGAGGCCCGTCTGCTCCTTGTCCCACCCTACTGCCCCTGCACTAAACCCCCTCCTTGTGAACCTGGGGGTCAGCCTGTCCAGGAAGCACCACCACAGCCCCACCCATGAGGGCGCACAGCCCACTGCCGGGGCCTCACCAACTCCGGGAAGCCCCTCCTGCTGCTGCTCCCCCGGCGTCCCCAGCCCCCTCAGAAGCTTGACATATGGGCAACATGGCAGGCACTGTGCCAACCTCCTTATTTATCCTTAGCCTCAGTTTCCTGACCCATAAAATGGGCCACTTACGTCTCCCTAGCTCGGAAGAAAGATGGAGCAAAGTTGCTTCCCCAACTGGAAACACTAGCAGAGGTCAGGCCCGGACGAAGCAAGGCTATCCAGTCCCCCACGCGTGTGCTGTGGCCTCTGGTCCAGTGGATGTGGTCCCCTCTTCTTCCTCACAGCGACAGGATCTTGATGAGTCGCTGAACACCTGCTGGGAGTCATGGCAACCACACTCAGCCGCTTCTGAGCCCGGGTGCGGGTCTGTGATATCAGAGTGACATCTAAATTAAACCCAGAGCCGTGACACTTCACAGAAATCAAACTGCGAATTCCCCACCATGGATAGCAGACTCAAAGAGTAATTTTAAATGAATACTACGCTACAGCAGAACACACCCAGACCTGGCCCCGAGAGATCTGGCCCTGCAGAGATGGGGAGAATCTGTGCCAGAAGCCAATCTCCTTTTCTTGGGACTCCAGCAGTTTCCATGCATTTTCCCAGGAGCAGCGCATGGATCATTGTCCCAAATCATCAAAGACCAGGAGGATGGAAAGACCCCCCAGATGATGCCAGGGAATAGATTAGGGAGGGTGTCTCCCTTTCGCTTTAATTTATTTATTTTATATACTTGAGAGGCAGGGAGAGATCTCCCAACCCCTGGTCCACTCCCCAAATGCCTGAAACAGCTGGGACTGGGACAGCCTGGAGCCAGGAGCCAGGAATTCCATCCGGGTCTCCCACGTCGGTGGCAGGGGCCCAGGTGTTCACGCCGTCACTCATGCCTCCCGGGTGCACATCAGCACGCAGCTGGGGCCGGGGCCCAGAGCTGGGTTGAAACACAGGCCCTCGATTGGGTAGGGAGCACCTAGCCCTGCAAGGGACTCCCGCCCAACATGCACCCAAGGCCTCATGGGGCTTAGATGCCAGTGTGGGGCAGGAGGGGTGCTAATCACACTGATGAACCAACCAACACAGCCAGCGTCTGACAGACCGGTAAGAGAAAAGGCAGGGAGGGCTGGGGGAGGGGAGTGAGGATAGGAAAGGGGGGAGGAAATGGAAAAGGGGGGAGGGAGAAAGAGGGTTGGAATGGGGTGGGGACGCGACAAGGGTGGCATCTGGGATTTGAGGGAAAGCAGGGCAGGTGAATCCAGCTGGGAGCCACTCTGCTGTCCAGGGCAGAGAGATGCTGGTGGCTTGGACGGCTGGGGACAGGGACCATGCAGACAGAAAGAGGAGAGACTCAAGCCAGCGCGCAGGGCTAGAACCTGCAGGACGGGCTGCGGTGGCTGCGGGGGCAGGAAGGCGGGGAGGTGGGGTTGGGGCTTGCTCAGGGGGACTTCTCTTGGAGAAAGCCTCGGGCTGGAATGCCAAAGGTCGCAGCTGGGGCAGCTGCTGCGGACAGGGACCCTCCCAGAGGCCCAGGGCAGGCCCACCTGCTCCCGCCTTCCCTCGGTCACTCACTCCACCAGCGAACCCTGGCCAAGCACACACCCTGCCAGACCCTGCCTAGGGAAACAAGCCTGAGCGACTCCGCTCTACCTGGTGGGGGGACAGACGTGCAAGTGAGGGCCCCTCCAGGAGGCCAAAGCTACGGTGGAGGCCTGGGGTCTGATGTTGCCGAATCGCTGGGCCATTCAAAGCCTCCAGATCATGTGTGTGTCCGTCACCCAGAACGGTCTTTGTGGACAGAGCCCCAGCTGCAGCAGTTAACAGTCGGCCATCGATGTCTAAAGCGGGGCTCAGGTGGAAAAGCCGGAAAATGCTCTCGAAGGGGCACCTTTCATCAGGCTGTTCTGGTCTCATGCAATGAGCCAGAAACAGGAAGGCTTGAGTGACAGCGGCAGCCACATGTTCCCATCATGTGCTTCTAAAGCAGAGACCACGGGTGGGGATGGCCTGGGGTTTCCCAATGTCCAAGCTGTAGGTGTACGGTCACCCTGGAGGGCCCGCCCCTAGGGCCATAGAGAGTGCCCACACCACCATCTCGCACACTGAGCTTTAAGTCCTCCGTCCATCACACGTGAACACAGTGATTCCTCTAAGAGCCAGGTCTCCAGCCTCCAGACCAGAGCCCCTCAGTGAGCTCCCCACAGCTGGGGGGTGCAGCCCGAGCAGCTCAGAGCCCACACAGCAGTGCAAGGAGCAGGTGTGGAGCTTCAGCCGCTCGGCAGGTGGGAGCACCGGGGCCCAGGGCTGGGAGCAGAGCCCTGGCAGGCCTGGGTGAGCCGCTGACAGCTGTGGCCCCACGCACCTCCCTCCCCGCCAGCACGCACGGTGGCCCCCGCACACCTGCACCATCTTCACACTGAGACCTTTGCTTGTTCACCTGTGCCAGACAGGTGCCTGGGACACCTGGACATGTCGTGTTAACCCTTGTCTCTCTGGAGGCTGAGAATCAGGTCTGTGTATCATGGCCTCGGACATGGGTTTCAACTTCAAATCAACGACCAAGACCATGACCAACTGGTGGCTTAAAGCACCGTGAATGTGTTCTCTGCCTGGCTGGAGGCTGGGAGTCCAAGAGCCAGGGGTCAGAACCACCCTCCCCTGAAGCTGTCCTTGCCTCTTTCCAGCTTCTGGTGGCCTGGCTGCCCCTTTGCTCGTGGCCACATCCGTCCAGTCCACCTCTGTCTGCATGTGGCCCTCTCACCTTGGTGCCAGGGCTCCGTGTCTCCACATGGCCTGTAACCTGTATGTCTGGGCCTAGCCCTCTCCAAAGGACAGCAGTCGTATTGGATTAAGGCCATGATGATGACTTCATCTAACTTATTCATCTGCAAATACTCTGTTTCCAAATAAGGTCACATTCATAGAAACTGAGGGCTACGGCCCCCCCTGTATCTTTCTGGGGGGAAAGGGGACACAATTCAACCCCTAACAGATCTGTGCTTCCCTTGATGTAGCCACTAAGCGTTCACCAATGCATCCAACCAGACGTAGTGAGCACCTCCTGTGTGCCGTGCACCGTGCTGGGTGCCAGGGACTCCATCCCTCAGGGCTCGGTCCAGGGGCTAAGCCGGCAGGTGCTGCTGTGGAGTGTGGCAGAAGGACACTGGGGTGGGGGTGGGGGGTCCAATCCCACCTTGGGACACCAGTGAGACAGCTCGTAGCAACCAGTGTCAGAGACAGGAAGGGCCAAGGACCCAGGGGTGAGGGAAGCCCTGGGCCTCCAGAGGACTTCAGTGAGGTTGAAACAGGGAGAGGGGGAGAGATGAGGCGAAGAGACCCCGGAGAATGCTCACAGCCCCCGGAGAAGCAAGGCCAGCACCACACCCCGGGGCCTGACAGCAGGTGCCAGCCCCAGAACGCTGTGCAAGCGGCTGTACCGTGCCGTCTCCTGTCGCCCCCTGGACAGCCCTTCAGGGGGCGATCTCGTGCCCCCTGCACAGCTGAGCACATGGAGACACACATATTTCTCTCCCCACATCGTAGCGGGCGGCAGAAGCTGGACGTGGGAACTCAGCCCTGACCCAAGCCGCAGTCACGCACCTCCACGACATTGCCCCAAGGCAATGCAGGGGCTGCACTGGTGGCCACAATGTGATGCCTGTGGCCAGGGCGGGTTTCTGTCTGTGACGCTCTCTTGGGTACTCACAGGTGCACCCAGGAGCACAAACTCAGACATACCCACCCCGAGGAGCTGCAAAGGTGCCAGGCTTCTGAGGGGTGGTCAAGGACTCACGCTGGGGCCCCACCCTCCGCTCCCGTGTCATTTTCACTCCCACAACCTAGTAACTCATTTTGGAAAGCACCTCCATCCGTCGACCACCTGTGCGGCATTGTTGTCTCTCCGAAGCCCAACAAGAGTGGGGCTCACTACTCTCCAGCATCTTCACCTGCTGAACGGAGTCAGCCGGGACGGGCCAGGCTTGCGGGTTTACCTCCGCCGCAGCCTTCCCTCTGGGAGTCCTTTGCGGGCCTGGACACCTGGACGGGCTGTCGTGGGAAACAGGTCCCCCGGTAGAGGTGAAGGGCTCTACACTGGGGCAGCGCTCGCTCCGGCACGCTGTGCTCTCTGCCTTGCCGTGATTAATGAGCCTGGAGCTTGGCAGCGGCACTCTTGGAAGATTCTGGATTGGCTCTGTGTCTGCATAAAATAAAAGGCACGCCGAGGGTATTTTTAGCTGAACATGACTGATGGCTGTGTTTATTAAGACAGGGACAATCAGACGCTGGCTGCTCTAAGTTACACACAGCTATGCCCAAGACGAGCTGCGTATCCAAGCGCAGCGTCTCGGGATAAACAGGAAGCCGAATCCTCCTACTCCAGGGAGCACTAGGTGCGTGGAGGGCTAGAATGCCCTTCCCCCACTCCTCACTCTCCCTGTACCTGCTGGAGTGGCACTGGCTTGGGCCCAGAGCCCCGGCTGATTGCACTGTTTGTGTTTATATGTGCAAGGGGCTGAGGCTGCCTGTGTTCCCCCGCAAGGTCCCCAAGGGAACGGTTGGTGCCTAACAAAGCTGCAAACAGATGCAGAAATCAGGGCAAGTGAGATAGGAAGTGAGGAATAAAAATAGAGGAAGGGAGTGAGTGGGTGTGAGGACAGGGAAGAAAGAAAGGAGGAGGAGAGAGCAAGTGGCGACAGCCCTCTGGTTTCCATGGTGACCAGCAGCCCCGGGTCGCGGGGACCAGGCTCTGGAAATGCTGTGGCCTGGCCGCGCGGCCCCCGACGCCGTGGCCATCCTTCCAGTGTCTGGCCAGCTCAGGGGCATCCCTCCCTTGCTGCAGAAACTGTCCTCAGCCTGTGCACTGGCCTGTCACTGGCCTGTCACTGGCCATGCCTGATGGACAAAGGTGAGTCCTGACGTCAGGCTGGGCCAACAGGGCTCCCTCCCCGCGGCTTGGCCGGTGTGTGGAGTGTGCAACCCCGGAGGGGCTCTGACCTGTCCTGTGGGCCGAGTGTGATCAGTTACGAGCTCAAGAAAGCACGTGCCAAGCCCATCATCCACTTCTAAATCCATCTCACAGAAATGCTGGGCACGTGGCCGGCGGCTTCCTCCCCAGACACTCCCCCATCTTCGATCACGGGGTGTGAGGGCGCCTCAGGCCCACACTGCCCTGGTCAGCCCTGCTCTGCCCCCTCTGCCTTCAGCAAGCCCCAGACGTTCACTCTGCTGTCCCAGCGTGCCGGAAGCCTCTCTCCGCGTGGGGCCTGAGATCTCGAGCTGTAACTTTCTGTGTGTGCCTGACCTCACCCACGCAGAAGTCCCGCGAGGGCAGGCAGCTCGCGTTGCCCGGCGCGAGTCAGCTTTCACGGCTGCAGCGAATTGCCCGACAGGAGCTTTGCAGGAAGCAGCAAGGTCTACTTGCCTTCCAGCTCTGCAGCCTGACAGTCTGAGATGAGGGAGCCCCACTGGGTCAGGCATCGGGGATGGTGCAGGAGTGATGGCGGGGCAAGCCAGGAAGCAGAGACCCGGGGCATGCCAGTGACCCAGTCATCCTCTGGCGAGAACAACTTTCAGAGGGCCCACCCACCAGCCCAGGCAGGGGTGGGATTGGGAACCTTTTTTCTACCAAAGGCCATTTGGGTATTTATAACATCATCCGTGGGCGATACAAAATTATCAACTTAAAAATTAGCTTGCTCGTGCCCGTGCTGTGGTGTAGCAGGTAAAGCTGTCGCCTGCAGTGCCGGCATCCTCTACGGGCATCAGTTTGAGGCCCGGCTGCCCCACTTCCGATCCAGCTCTCTGCTACGGCCTGAGAAAGCAGTGGAAGATGGCCCAAGTGCTTGGGCCCCTGCACCCTCTTGAGGCACCTGGAGGAAGCTCCTGGCTCTTGGCTTTGGATCAGTCCAGCTCCAGCCATTGTGACCATCTGGAGAGTGAACCAGCAGATGGAAGACCTCTCTCTCTCTCTCTCTCTCTCTCTCTCTCTCCCTCTCTGTAGCTTTGCCTTCCAAATAAATAAATAAATCTTTAAAAAATTGCTTGCTCTAGGTTTGCTGAATTTCAGGTCCACCTGAAGTTGGCTTGACCAAATGATTCTGTGGGATTTTAACAGCCTGGGGCGGCAGGGAGGGGGAGGACAGACACTGGCCCCTGTGCTAGGCCACCACCGAGACGCCATCATTAGATCAGGTGTCTGCCCGCAAGCCATTGGCCATCAGCACAGTCCTTGGGGGTTAAACACCTGCCTGAGTTTGGGGAACTGAATCCTGTTCAGATCTCCCTCAGCTCAGAGCCTGGTAAACAGCAAGCATCAAATACTTGCTTGCTGGTTTGATCTGGTTCAAGCTGCCCTCTGCCTTTGCATTCCAGTCTTGATCCTCAGTGTTTGCTGTTGGGTGGAGGGTACAGGGAAGGAATGAGACAGACAGATGGGAGGATGGAGGAGCCGAGGGAGGCAAGGACAGGAGGGAGACGAGGCTGGGCCCGGTATTCCCGGAACTGAGGCACGGACCCCAGCAACAGCCTGAGCAGAGAGGGAGAGGGTAGGGGCTGAAAACAGAGCTGCCCCAATGACAGCTCTTTCGCTGTCCCGAGTCTCCTTGGACCTCCCTACAGAGGAGCCCAGAGAAAAGCTGCTCCTTCCATCTCTAATTACGCAAGGGCTTTGATGTGCTCAGAACAGGAGGTAAGTTCCCATGACTCGCACCTTTCATGTCATTGATAACGAGTGAATCACATAGGCATTTCTTGCTCCCAGGCTGGGGGCTTTCCAAAGCTTGATTTCAAAATGGAGCATTGCAAAGGTGGCAGGGAGCTGGGGAGAGCCTGGGTCTCCCCGCCATTGTCCTCCCCGGAGGTGATGCGGCCTCCACTCCCCACCTGCAGTTTGCTTGCGGTTCTGTGGGCATAGCAGTAGGCAGAATGCCTCCGGTTTTCATGACACCTTCCTACCTGGCGACCAAATGTTCTAGAAGCATTCCCTAGTGTGCCAGCCCCACTCTCCAGCAGCAGTGTGAGGATAGCGCGTACGAGCGTTTGCTGACTGCTGAGCTTCTGTGCCTTCTCATGTACACCCTTCACCAAGCTGCTGAGGTTGGGGTCTGAGCCAAGACTCAAACCTGCACCTAAGACCACACGTGCTTAAGCGCCGTGCTGCGTGACCACTCAGCCAGCATTTATGGAGCATCTACTACCCGCCCGGCACGGCGCTGGACACGGGTACACAGCAGTGACAACAGAGCCCTGCCCTGGAGGGGTGACCTCCTACTCAGCTCACAGAACAACCTAGGCACAAAGAACCTGAAACAGAGTGAGTGGTCCAGGTACGCAGTCGGCGATCCCCAGCAGCGCCGATGACAAGAAGGACCCATTCACC
This sequence comes from Sylvilagus floridanus, assembly GCA_949820135.1. Classification (NCBI taxonomy): domain Eukaryota; kingdom Metazoa; phylum Chordata; class Mammalia; order Lagomorpha; family Leporidae; genus Sylvilagus; species Sylvilagus floridanus. Next base: position 73,658,862 of record OX463235.1, read on the forward strand.
GGGATAAAGGAGGCAGAGCACCCAGGCAGGGATGCACAGGACCCCCAGGTGCTCGTTTGGGTGTCTCAGTGACTCCTATCCCGACGTCTCCTCTAAGACAATGGCTCCCACCACAGAAGCAGGTGCTCACAGCTCACGTCCAGGGAAGGACCCAGATTCCCTGAGCAGGGGAAAGTCAGGTTGATTGACAGCAGACTTCTCATCAGGAGCCATGGAGAACAGAAGACAGCTGGATGTTGGTTTTACAGTTCTCAAAGACAAGACTCCTGTTTCCAGCAAAAAAATACTCTGCAGGGATGAAGGTGAAATCCAGACATTTCCAATGAAGGAAAACCAAGAGAATTTTATCACCGGAGGTATATGAATTGAAAAATAAGTTTAAAAAATAAGAACAGTACAGTATTATCTTACAAATGGCTTCTAATACCTTTGGAAAATTCCTATGATCTAATATTTTTAAAACTCATGACTCAAAAAATGTTTTAAAAATACAATTGCACTTATGTCCAAAAAAGATACCCAAAAGGTTAGATGGAAGTAAAAGAGTTACTAGTTTATTTCTTTTGGTAAAAATAACTATTCATAAATTTTCTTGTAATTTTGCTGTATTTTCCAAAATTTTAGTGGATAACTGACTACTTTACAACATTAAACATTCCTTCTACGGCTGGTGTCATGGCGCCACCTCCAATGCCAGCAGTCCACACGACAGTGCCGGTCTGATTCCTGGCTCCCTGAACCCCATCCAGCTCCCTGCTAATGCACCTGGGAAGGCAGCAGAGGATGGCCCAAGTGCTGGGCCCCTGCACGCACGTAGGAGACATAATGGAGCTCCTGGCTCCTGGCTTCAGCCTGGCGTGACCTGACTACTTCTAAATCTGCTCTTAGTTGAGTAAAGGATGGAGTAAATTTCTCAATTTTAGTTCATGTTTAACACTAAAGGTTTCTCTTTAGAGAGAATAGATAAGAGGCGGAGCCCATCAGATAAAGAAATGTGCAACTATTCCAGCTTTTACCTAGTTCCATGAGGTTTCAGTCATCTAAAGTAGTTGAAGTTGTTTTCAGTACACCTGAAGTTCAAAATCATTAAACACGATAGACTTGACCCACCTGACAGCTCTAATTCTGTTTCCACAGAGGTCTTTATGGGAAAGAATCTTCTAGAATGCTAATGGCAGGCACTGCCCCACACGGATAACATCATTAACGAAAAGGGAGAAAGAGCAGCCGAAGGAGGGCGTCTCAAATGGCAGGGGCAGCTTCAAAAGCTTCCAGAGTGTTCCTTTCAGAGGCAAACAGGAGCCCACCGATCCCACGAGACGGTGTGCAAAGACCACTTAGAAAACAGCCCGAGCTCAGGTTCCAGACGGCAAGGCCTGACCGGGAACGCCCTGTGTGCTGAGCCTGCGGGGGCCTGCAGGGCGTGTGGGGGACGGCCACGTGCACTCAAGTCAGCCGCGCGACAAACAGAAAGACACATTCAGACGCTGTCAGAACCCCAGGAGATGGGCACCTCAGAGTCCAGGTGTGCAATCCCCAGCAGCTTCCGGCTTGGAGAGGAAAGCGAATTCCTGGCCTCCACAAAGCGCGGTGCATGACGCTGGACGGCCCTCTTCCCCCTCCTGCCCACTGACGCCCAGCGGTGCGTGACGCCGGACGGCCCTCTTCCCCCTCCTGCCCACTGACGCCCAGCGGTGTGTGACGCTGGACGGCCCTCTTCGCCCTCCCGCCCCTCTGACGCCTGGCAGTCTCCCCACCCCTTCCCCCTTCCCCTGCATAGCCGTTAGGCTCCGTCCCCTTTAAACGAAAGCGCCTCTGGCTCCAGTCCAGGATTTCTCCTCCTGGCACGGTGGGCATCTGGGGACAGGCACTTCTTGCTGTGGGGACCCAGCCTGTGCCTATGAGGGTGTTGAGCGGCATCCCTGGCCAGTACCCACAAGGGACCAGAAGCACCCATACTCCACCGTGTGACGGCCAAAGCTGTCTCCAGACACCGCCAAACGTCTCCCCGCCTTGGAAAGGTCATGGGTGGTGATTTCTGAAGAAGCAGGAGGTGGATCCAGCATCTCACCATGCGTGCGGCACCTGAGCCCAGCACAGCCTCAAGGGGCAAAGGCTGAAAAATAGAATGTTCAGAATTTTTTTAAAATTCTCAAATGTGCAAAAAAAATTCTGGTTGTAACAGAGCGTGGTCCTTTTCAAAATCGTATTGTTTCAAGTCCCCGCCCCAGCTTCCAGTCGAGCTTCCTGCCAATGTGGACCGGCAGATCCAGCAGTGACGGCTCGAGTAGTTGGGTTCTTGCCACCCAGGTGGGAGTCAGACTGGGTTCCTGGCTCCCAGCTTCAGCCACAGCCCAGCCCAGGCCATGGCGGCCATTCGGGGAGTGAACCAGCAGAGGGAAGCTCGCTCTCACTCTCTTTGTGTCTCTCTCAAATACATCTTTCTTTTTATTTATTTATTTATTGACAGGCAGAGTTAGACACTGAGAGAGAGAGAGAGAGAGAGACAGAGACAGAGAGACAGAGAGAAAGGTCTTCCTTCCATGGATTCATCCCCTAAATGGCAGCTACGGCCGGCGCGCTGCACCAATCCCAAGCCAAGAGCCAGGTGCTTCCTCCTGGTCTCCCATGGGGGTGCAGGGCCCAAGCACTCTGGCCATCGTCCACTGCATTCCCGGGCCACAGCAGAGAGCTGGACTGGAAGGGGAGCAACCGGGACAGAAACTGGTGCCCCGACCGGGACTAGAACCTGGGGTGCCGGCACCGCAGGCGGAGGATTAGCCTAGTGAGCCACAGCGGCAGCCTCAAATACATCTTTCTAAAGTGTGCCCGCTGTCCCTCTCTGACACCGGATGTAATTGTCCACTTTCTGTAGCTATAATGAGTGCGGGTACTCAGCGGAGAGACCAGGGTTAGTTAGCACACCGTTCTGCTGGCTGCGTCACGTCATGTGATAGCACCGTGGCAGCGCAGGCAAGGGGCCAGATCACGTGGCAGACAGGAAGCCAGGGCACGGCAAGGGGCCAGGATCACTCCTCTGTAATAACCCCTTTTGCAGGCACTAACTCAGGTCCAGGGATCCGCCTTCTGAGGGCAGGGTCCCCGTGAGCTCACCAACTCCCGCTAGGCCCCGCTTGCACCTCTCAACATTGCGACACTGGGGACCAAGCTGTCAACGATGACCCCGAAGGACACGCTCAGGCCACCTCCGGGCTGCAGCACCTGCGTTTCCGGTGCCGAGTCAACCCTCTGAGCAACACTCATCGAGTGCCGGGTTTCCGACGCTCCTTACCCGGCAGCTCGTGTCCACAGAGACTCCCTAGTCTGCATAGGAAGCACAGAACTTCGTGGTCTATAACCTGAGTCTCACAACACCTCCGAGAGCTGAGGTCGGACTTCTCCAAGAAGAAGTTGTGAGAGTGGGAGAACTTTCCCCAGCGGCCGGGCAGCAAGGAGGAGGAAGAAGCTCTTCTGATGGAATGCCAGCAGCTATAAACGCAGAAGGAACCGGCAAGCTCCTCTGTGCGACCCCAGCGTGGAGACTTCTCACCGCCCAGCAACCCCACGAAGCTTGGTGCCTGCAGTGCCAGGGCCCCACCCTCATCTGTGAAGTTCCCATGGGCTAAGACATCAGGTGACGCTCCTGACCCTCCAGCCAGCTCAGAGCAGCTACAGGGGAAGGCCGAACGCAGAGCACCGCCCAGGGGCAGTGAGACACATGCAGGATGCGGGTGTGCAAAACGCCAACCGGCCTGCATCCTACACAGAAGTGATGGTATGGAAATGAAGCAGGGGAGGGGCCAGTCTAGAATTCACAGATTGACAGGTATACCAACCAATACCGTGCATGTACCTGAATCAGATTCAGATTCTTAAAAAACAGACATGAAACACATTCTTAGGTCAGGTGAGAAAAAGTGAACAGAACTGGACAGTGTACACTCAAATGATCATGGTTTTTCCCCCCTTTGGAATAATTGTGCTGTGGGCACAGAAGAAAAAGGCGTTTTCCCTCCACACAGCCACACGCACCGCGCGGCAGACACCACGTGTCTGGGCTTTCCTTACTAAGCTATGCTCCAAATCTCCAGAGGCCAGCTGGGTGTTCTACAGCTCAGGGATGACGCCAAGTACCTGGAGTTACTGCAGACCCCACAGGGGCTGGGTCAGGCCCACAGGCGGCCCCCAGCTGAGATATCAATCGTAAACAGCCGGTTCCCATGCTGCTGTCCAACTGGCTACAGATAGGGGGTCCCTGCCCTGACCCCTCCTCGGGCTCAGTAATTTGTTGGAAGTCAGAACCCAGAGCGACAGCCTGCTGCTTTGTGGGGAAGCACCCAGGTGGAGGGTGCCGGGGGTGAGGTCTGGAGGGCTGAGCACCGGGGCTCCTGCTCCCGGGGAGCTGGGGCTCGCCCACCTCCTGGCACAATGGGTGTGGCCCCCAACTCAGAGCCCACTGAATGTCCACTGCCAGGCTTTGTTTGGGGGGCCCATCACATAGACAAGATCTGGTATTCACTCAATGTCCACCCCCTCTCCTTGGGGAGTTTCAAGCTTCTAATCCCAGTATGGTCCTCCTGGTGACCCACGTCCCCCTAGAGTCATCTCGTTAGAACACAGGTGCTCCGGTCACCCAGGAGTTCCCACGGCATCAGGAACTCTGCGCTAGAAACTGGGCACAGAGCCCAAAGACAGACGGCTGTTAGGTAGATGACGGATGGATGGAAAAGACAGACGCACGAGAGGTCCGTCACAGTAAGGAAGCATCTTTGCTCTCAGCAGACGTGAGTTGAAGAGCTGCAGTGCAGGGATGATGTGTATAGTACTGTGACTTCTTTTCCGATGATTGATTGTGTACACATGCATATACATGCAATGAGTACATACGTGCACAATCTATGTACATATGCACACATGAGATGCACAATGTATACTATGCTCATACATACTCAGAGAGAGAGAAATCAAGTATGGCCACATATTAAGTTGAATCTAAATGAAAAGTTCCCACCCACCTTGTCTGTAAGCTTGACACATGTAATTAAAATCCAGAGGTTCTATTCCATCACAACTCAGGATGTCCAGTCAACCCACAACAGATGAGCCCTGGCGGGGTACAGCCACGCACAGTACTTGGGGCTGGTGACTCCAAGCCCAGCTCTGCAGAGGGTTTGGAGGGTGTGTGGCCCCTGGGCCCAAGAGAGGCCCTAAATCTGGTCCCTGTTCCCCAGTGCCACACCTGAGAGCCCAGCAGGGAGACAGACGGCCAAGGAACAATCCAGCGGCTCCTGCCTTCAACTCAACCTCGTCTCTCGTGTTGGAAAACATAACAACGTTTTGAGAAGCACGGAGAAGTGAGGCTTGAGCGCTCGCCTGGGTCCTCGGCAAGCTGCCAGGCCTCATTAGGCAGCGGCGATTATTAGAAAGAATCCCACACGCTTATTAATTTTGTTTTCCAGTGAATCAAAGATCCTCTTTGTCAGCCTCTGCGAAATCTGCAAAGCACATCCGCATCGTGACTGCTAATTAGCACACGGGCAGAGAGAGAGACTTCGGCAACCATTTCACATCATAGAGCGAGTTTAATTGAAACGCATGAATTTTAAAAAGCTCCTAATTTATAAACATCCTCTTGGAAATCTTACACCTCTGCCAAAATATTGGGCAGCGGGCATCCCCTGTCCGTCACGGGCATCACGGTGTGGAGCTTGGTGCTCCCACTGGGTGGCCCCGCCAACCCCCCCAACCCACGTCTGTCTTCTGTCTGCCCGTCCAGCTCTTCCTCTAGACTGGGGACTCGCGTGTTTCTTCACCCATCCATCCGTCCATCGAGCGGATCTTCATTGGCCACCTCCTAAATGTCAAGGCCCAGTTCTGGAAACCAGACGTACAGCAGTGAACATTCCAGTGCTTCCAGAAAGAACCATAACAAATCGCAATAACCTAACATGGTAAACATGAGGTGCTGGCTTTGACTTGGTGATTACGACATGCCTGGGACCCTTGCATCCCATAATGCAGTGCCTGAGTTCGAGTCTCAACTCCTGATTCCAGCTGCCTGCTGCTGTGCATTCTGGGAGGCAGCAGGTGTTAGCCCAAGTAGCCGGGTCCCTGCTACCAACCGTGGAAGACCTGCACTGAGTTCTGGGCTCCCGGCTTCAGCCAGGTGCAGCCCTGCCTGTCGTAGGCATTGGGGCAAACAACAGATTGAAGATCTCTGTCTCTGTCTCTGCCTCTAGTTCTAGATCTCTGTCTCAAATAAACCCAGCTGAACTCCAAACAAGGGGCGGGGGAGAACCAGGATGGAGGACCCAAGATTCCGACACCCAGTCTCGCCATGGGGGGGGATATGCCCCCAGCCACCAGCCCTCCTTCCTCGGCCACTCCTACTGCCCCCAGTATTTGCCCCGGACATCTCCCCCACAGCCGATGCCCCTCACTTAGTTTGCCCAGTGCCTGGCCAGGCCTCTCCAATGGCGCCAGCACAGTTTACTGGCCGCGTGTGTATGCATTTCTGTCTGTCGCACGTCAGAGCTCCTGAGACACACGCCTCTAGTCGCCTCCCAGACATCTTCTCTCCTCTTCCTTAGCACTCAGAGGACATCGCCACTGTCTGAGGCATGGACGAAATGCCGGCAGGTCCTATTAAACCCACTCCCCTTCCCTTATTCTCCTTCAGTTCAGCTTTTTGCAAAGCCTGCTTAATGGATGTAGACCCAGCTATCCTGGCTCCCTTTCATTTTGGTCCTTTGCTCTCCCCCCTCCATCTCCCTTTTTTTTTTTTCCTGCCTGGAACATGAATGTGATGTCTGGAGGTGCAGCAGCGGTGTTCAAACACGAGTCATCGGTTAAAGATGGCAGAGCAGGAAGAGGGATGGGGACCCTGGTGCCTTCTGAGCCGCTGCGTCAGCCCTGTGTGTGACACAATGCCTGTGCCTCCCTAAGCCACTGCCATTCAGGTTTTCTGTGTGCCCCAGCCAGCTGCCCCGGGCCTGATGGAGCCTCTCCGGGAAGGTCGGACCCAATCCTTCCTGCAGCTCCGAGCCCACGCAGGGGCTGGCACAGGCCAGGAACGCAGCCTCCCAGCCCACCCATCCTCTCAGCTCAGACTCACAGCCCGGCTCTGCACACACCAAAGCCACGCCCTCATGCACCCCACACCCCAGCTCACCCCGGGCCTCTGCAACGTTGCTCCCTGTGCAGGAAGCCCTCCCTCCCCTCTCCTTATCTTCCTCGAAGCCTCCTTGAGATTCCTGCTCGGGTAGCTCCACCCTCAGATGCTAACAGAGCAGCACAGTGCCCCTGTGCCTCAGTGTTCCCATCCACAGTATGGGCATGGGCATGACAAGAGGCCCTGCCTCATGCAGAGGCTGCGAGAAGTGAGTCAGCTCATCCTCACCAACGGTCAAGAGCAAAATGTCCCCGAGACCTGGCACGGGCCAGGCGCGGCTCCACAGGTGGCACGGGCTGCCGGCTCCGCCGGAGTCTCCCTGCCCCTCCTCCCTCCCCTTCCCGGGCCTCACACCTGCCAGGCCCGGCTGCCGCCTGCGCTCACTGCAGGCTGCCCAGGGCCTCCGGGCTCCCCACAGCGTGGACTCCCTGGCTCTGGAACACTGTCACCAGCATGTGCCCCGTCAGGTGTTCACGGCACCCCGGGCTTTCCCAGGCCGGCAGCCACTATGGCTTCCTTGCTCCCACGTGGGTGTGGTTTAGCAGCCGCTTAGCTGTTAGCAAGAAAGCCCGTCTCATTTCCCATCCTCTTCCCAGGAATTTTCTCTAGGAATCCCTTGGCGGGGGGGGGGGGGGGGGGGCAGGCAATCCCACCCCGGGGAGGGCTGACATGCTGACCCGGGACCCAACCCCCTGGCCTGTCCCAGGGCGTCCTACACCAACACACAGCACAGGGCACGCCTGCCTCCTGGCTGTGGCAGACCCCCTCCCCCACCAGCCATGGATCCCTGCTGTTTCTCCTTCTGCCCACAGATCCTGCCTGAGAGTGGATTTCTCAGTGCAGAACAAGGTGTGTGTGTATGGGGGGGGGGGATCAGAGAGCTTTGATGCACCCCGAAGGTTGCCCAGCCAGCCCAGATTCCTGGTTCCAAACCTCTCAGTGAACTCTGTAAAGACAGCCCGGGCAGATGGACTGGGGGACGCTGAGTGCACAGACGAATTCCCCAGAGCTGGGAAGCCCCTGCCTGCTCCTGGGGACACGCATGCTTAGAAGTCAGCGCCATGCTGTGAGGAAGCCCAAGCAGCCACCCAGAGAGGCAATGGGCTGTTCCTGATACCAGCCCCAGGCCACGGCAGCCTCAAAGGCCACGTGCCCGGGACGAGCCCACAGGTGCCTCCCAGCCCACTCTGCAGCACCGTCAGCTTCGGTCTCCCCGATATCATGAAACAGGACAGGTCTCCCCGCTGGCTTCCGCCCAGATTCCTGGACACAGAGCGCACAGCACACGGCACGAGTCCTAGCAGAGAAGACGCCAGTTAGCGCGCCCGCATGCCACAAGGAAGGCCTGCTTCATTTCCCGGCTCTGCTCCCAACTCCAGCCTTGTGCTGGCGCAGATCTGGGCAGTAGCAGGGATGGCTGGGGGCTTGGGCCCTGCACCCACGTGGGAGACCTGGAGTCAGCTCCTGCCTGGCCCAGTCCCAGCTGCTATGGGCATCTGTGCAGTAAGCCAGTGCATGGGAGATTTTCTGTCTCTCTCTCTCCCTCTCTCTCTCTCCCTTCCAAAATAAATTTTAACAAATTACTTGAGTTAAAAATTTATAGCAGGGGGTCCAGAACCGTGGCATAGTGGATAAAGCCGCTGCCTGCAGTGCCAGCATCCCACATGGGCACCAATGCAAGTCTCAACTGCTCCACTTTTTTTTTTTTTTTTGACAGGCAGAGTTAGACAGTGAGAGAGAGAGAGTGAGTTGGCTCACCCCTCCAGATGGCTGCTACAGCCGGCGCACTGCGCCAATCCAAAGCCAGGAGCCAGGTGCTTCCTCCTGGTCTCTCATGTGGGTGCAGAGCCCAAGGACCTGGGCCATCCTCCACTGCCTTCCCGGGCCACAGCAGAGAGCTGGACTGGAAGAGGAGCAACCAGGACAGAATCAACGCCCCAATCGGGACTAGAACCCGGAGTGCTGGCGCCGCAGATGGAGGATTAGCCTAGTGAGCCGTGGCACAGGCCAACTGTTCCACTTTTGATCCATCTCTCTGCTGTGGCCTGGGAAAGCAGTGGAGGATGGCCCAAGTCCTTGGGCCCCTGCACCTTCGTGGGAGACACAGAAGAAGCTCCAGGCTCTTGGCTTCAGATTGGGCCAGTTCCAGCCACTGCAGCCATTTGGAGAGTGATGGAAGAGCTCTCTCTCTCTCTCTCTCTCTCTCTCTCTCTCTCTCTCTGCCTTTCTGTAACTCTGCCTTTCAAAATAAATAAATAAATCATTCATTTTTTTTTTAAATCGTATACAAGAAAATTGTTGTTTCATGCCTTCTAGGCATGGGTGGTTGCTGCTCACAGTAGTAGGAACACAGGGGCCTGGGGAGGACCGTGTTGGGCGGGGGTCCCTCCTCTGGGTGGGGGCTGCAGCCAGGACTCCTGGAGAAGCCACAGTCTCCAAGCCAGAGACCCTTGAGCCCTTGTCAGGAGTTGGAGAAAAGGGGCCATCAGGGGCAATGGGGGAAGGGCAGCCAGGGCCGGGGCAGGTGATGACCCGGAACGCAGGCTGGCCTGGCTTTGGGGTGACCCTAGCGAGGGACCTGGGAAGCTAGCCGGCCGGGGCACTGGCAGAGTGCAGGGAGGATGCATTCTGGGGGACTTCAGATGTGGGGCTCAAGGCCCAGGTGGAGAAGCTCCACAGCCAACTGTGCCCTGGGAGCCAGGGCTTCCCAGTCGGCCCCACTGGGGCTGTGTGGGTCAAAGCACCTAGGGTTCCTGACAAAACGGAAGTCGCAGAACAGCAGGTGAACCTCAGCAGAGACCAGGGCCACCGAGGAGGGCAACAGGGCTAGGAGGAGGAAAGCCAGGACCCTGGAGGAAGCTCACCTGCCACCTGGACTCGCTGCTTCACTTCCTGTGTTGAGCGGGGGCTCTGGCCGGAGTCCTCTGGCTGCTCCCCCTGCCCCACCACTGTCCTGCGGGCACCTGCTCCTCTGCCTTCTACAAGCTTTTGCTCACAGTGAGTAACCCGGCTGGGGATCGCCTTCCCGAGGGAGTGTGTGCGCCTGCGCACCTGCCTGGCCTGCCCCTGCCGGATCGCCATCGCAGCAAAGTCTGCACCTGCAGTCACCGGAGCAGCGAATCCAGGGACACGCGGCCCTGACCACAGGCTAACACTCGCCTCCCGGCCCCTGCCAAGGCTGACGTGACAAATGCCCCCAGCAGCTTCCATCCTGGGCACTCGCTGCGCACGCGTTGGTCCCGCTGGCCCTGGCTGTCCTTCCCGACTCCCCTGGATGCCTCTCTCTCCTGCAGCCTCACCTGGGTCTCTTCTCACACCAACAAATGAAGGACGGTGCGAAGGCGGACCCCAGAGCAGCGGCTGAGATCCCGCTTGGGATGCCCACATCCTGTATCCGCGGAGAGCCAGGGTTGCAGTCCGGATTCCCGCTTTCTGTCAATGTGTACCCTGGGGGGAGCCGGTGATGGGTGGCTCAAGCACGTGGGTCGCTGGCACCCACGTAGGAGACCCAGCCTGAGCTCGTGGGCCCTGACTCCGCCAGCTGTTGCAGGCACTTGGGGGAGGTGAACCAGCACATGAGAGATCCATCTCTCTACCTTTCAAGTAAATAAATAAATACATTTGCAATGAAAGGACAGGCCCCCAGTTGTGCAGCTTCATAGCTCTGTCAGCTTTCCCAGGGAGCCCAGGGCTGAGTGCACCTACGGCCCCTGGGTGGCAACCCCAGACCCCGCCCCTGCCGCTTGCCTCCCAGCCCTGCCTCCAAACCCCGGCCTGGGCTCCCGGCACCACCATCTGAATCGAGGTGCTGACCGCAGAATGAAAACATACTGGGGTGTGCTCTTCCAGCAGCCCCGTGGCTGTGCTTAGTTTATCTTGGGCCTGGAACATTCCGGAGGCATGCAGTCCTCCTCCTGCCAGGGAGCAGGGCCGGAGGAAAGGTCAAGCGAACACTGGAGCGTTGGCAGGTTCCACGGCTTCCAAGCAGCGCCCCCGGCTTCCACTCCCCCCCCAGACCTCCAGGTGCACACACCCCAAGGACAGCGGGTCCAGGAGCAGCGACCCAGCTGCCGGCCTCCAGTCGGGATGTGAAAATGCAAAACACGTCTGAGGGCTGCCATGTGCTTTTAATTTGCCTGTTACGGTAAAAGCAGGGAAGAAAGACTTCCCGTGAGTGGATCCAGCCAGTCGCTGAAAGCCGGCTCCCAAACAACTCACAATGGCATTTCCTGACATTAATTCTCACCGGACCGTTTAATGTCGGGCGATCATGACCCATTCACTGCTACAGCAGTGAGTGGCCCAGGAAGCCTCCGCACTTGGCAATGAGCTAATGCATCTCCCATCCCACAAGGGCAGAGCTGAGCAGGCAGGGGCGATGCACCCACCTGCTCCGGCCCTAAAACCCGGGATTAAGGCACAGGCTCCCGTGTCCCCAGCCACATCCACAGGGCAACACGAGGGCAGGGGACCCCAACAGACAGGAGACACAAACAAGGCTCCTCGGCCACGCGGGCTCCTGGGAGCCTAGGGAGGGGACATGGCCGCTCTGGGCCGAGCCCACCAGTGGGAGTGGAGAGAGCTCGGCTGTGCATCTGCTGATTAACAGAGAGGAAGGGGCTGATTTCTGGCTTTTCCCTGCCTCTCCACCAGGGAGAGGGATTTCAAGGCCCATGGTTCTCAGCAGTTATCCCATCAGGGACTAAATTGGAGGAAGCAGCTGGTGTTGTCTTGGGGCTAGAAGGTAGCCACAATCAGATGGACAGTTGGTTGTTCTGCCTGCTGTCTTCTCTCTCCCCCATCAGCTCAGCACTGATTGCAGGCTGCTTAACTTCATGCCCCTGTCTGCTTCCCCATGGAGGGAAGTGGTGCATGCAACACGAGACCACGAGGTGCAATGGTCTGTCATGGAGCCACACGCGTCCAGCACACTCGGTCCTGTTAACTGTTAGCTATCAATGCTGCCACACAGAGAGGGAACTGAAGAGGTGGCAGGAAGGTTGTCTGCCTGGCTTGCCACGTGGCCCAGCTCAGGAGAGTTACATTTCAATGAGTGAAGCCTTGAGCTGGGCTCCAGCAGAGGCAGATGCCCTGTGATCGGGAACAGGGAATATGTCCATTTCCTGTTTCTATAACAAACCTGAGGCTGGGCACTTTATCAAGGAAGAGGCTTACTTAGCTCACAATTTGGGAGGCCCCTGGGGAGCACCTCACTGCAGATGGCATGACAATGGCAGGGTGTGTGGGATCACATGGCAAGGGTGGGGGCCGGAGTGGCAGGGGTCCGTCTACCGCCGGTCACACAGTCCACTCACACAGCAGCTAACCAGCTGCTCCCAAGGACTACATGAATCCTTGACAAAGACACTGCCCCATGACCTAATTACCTCCCATTAGGCCCCGCCTCTTTAGGCTCCACCCCTGTCCATATTGTCACACTGAGGACCAAGCTTCCAACATGTTTGGGGGACAGACAATGTCTCAGCCATAGAGGGACCTGGGGGCCATCTTCGCATCTTCAAAGGTCTCAGGTAGGACCTGAAACCACACAGCACCTGCCCATTTCAGATCCAGGTCCAGGACACAGGGCCGGGCAGCATCTGATTCTTGAGCCCCACCCCACCTCCAATGCTGTGAGGCTGCTCATACAGACTCTGCCCAAACCAGGAAGCCCACCAAACTGGTGAGGCCTACACGGCACCAGCAGGGGGCTGGTCTCTTTACCCCACTCCTTGTCCTGTCTGCTTGTACCATATGGTTTCCAGATGTCTAAGACACTTATAAACTGGTACATGGAGAGCAGTGGGGAGGAGGAGCTCAGACCTCGAAGGTGGCAAGAAACAAAGCCAAGGCAAAAGATGGGGTTGGGGGGGACCCTGAGCAAAGATCCGTTCAGAGGAGCAAGCATCATCAATGTCATCACCACCATCAACCTCTCCACTGCTATTACCATCATCACAGAATCACCTACACCATCTTCATCACCACCACCACCATCACTGTTATCAACGCCACTATCACCACCACAACACTGTCTTCATCACCATCACCACCATTATCATCGTCACCACCATCATCATCACCATCACCACCATCGTTATCGTTGTTATCAACACTATCACAACACTATCTTCATCACCATCCCCATCATCACCACCATCATCATCACCACCATATTCATCACCATCGCCATCATCAACATCTCCCCTATTACCATCATCACATGACCACCAACACCATCTTCATCACCACCACCGTCACTATCTTCATCAGCTTCACCACTATCATCACCATCACCATCACAACCATCAACATCATCAACACCACTATCATCACTACCAAAACACTATCTTCATCACCATCACCACCATTATCACCATAAACACCATCGTCATCATCACCACCATCAACTCCTTCATCCTTATCGTCACCAGCAGGGGTCAGCACAGTGCCTTACATTCATGAGTTAACTTGCTTTCCAAAACAGCCCTGTGAGGTCAGCAGTATCATCCCACTTTACAAATGAGGGAAGTGAGGCCCGGAAACCATTGTGCCTCAGCACCTCCCCAGGATCCATCAGTAACCCCGGGCACAGATGGGTCAGGAGCTAAGCCATTACTCAGAAGATTCCAGAAGTATCCATGATTCTTCTTGGCTCCAGGCTGGCTTCCTTCAGTGTGGGTGAGGCATGCTGGTGCAGAAATTCTGTCTCTGGTCAAGATCCAACAAGAGACATTTTCTGCATTTTACCTCTAAGCAAAGCAAGACCACCCGGAGCCCCGTCCCAGCACTGCGGCACACCCAAAGGGGACTACAGCACGTCTTGGAAAGGAATGGAGGTCTTGACCAAGTTCCTTGTCACCAGGAGATGATGTCACACAACACACAAGATCCCCTTGGGGGCCGTGCTGTGGCTCACGTGGTTAATCCTCTGCCTGCAGCGCCAGCATCCCATATGGGCACCAGGTTCTAGTCCC